>OY288269.1:76904639-77576656 GCA_958450335.1 Hibiscus tridactylites | reverse complement strand
TCGAATAACATTTTCCATCCACAGAAGGGGCCATTTTGGTCCAAAATGAAACGTTGAGTGTTAAAGTGCTTCAAAAAAGAATAAGAGCCAAAATGACTATTCTGTCAAGCGTTAAGAGTATTTTTTGGCATCATGCCTTTTATTTTTTAGGGCAAACTACTTAAATGACCACCAAACTACGAGGGTGGTTTCAATTTTTTTTTCATTATGATCACTTAACTATTTAAGTGATATCAATCAAGTCACTCACCATTAAAACCTAACGGGAAGGGTGACTTTACAATTAACAATAGATTGTATAATTACACATTTAGTCTCTATTACTTACACATTCTATCAATATGGTCCTAATTTTAATTTAATAAAATAAATTAATTATTTAATTTGGCGGTGGCCACTTTATTGAAGGACTTTAGTTATTTTCAAGTGCACCTAATGGGCTTACTTTCCGACTTGGCCCGATCACAAGAACAAGGTCAAGGCAACTCAAAGACAAGATACATTCAACAGTTCTTCTCATTATGAACTCTTCACCTTCTAGAAATATTGTTGAGCTTTGCTTTCTCATTTTCTAGAAAGACATGACCTGAAAAGGAAATCAGACAAGCATTATCAATTCATTCACTTTCATTTTATTTTTCTACTAAAATTCAGTTTTCTTCCCTGCAAGTTGTCTTAAAACGATGCTAAGTCTTTAACTCTCCATCTTGATGCTTCAAATGATCTGCAAAAATATCATTAGCCAATTGTTTCAAAATTTTATCGTCCTTTTCTCTTTTTGCACTATTTTTCTTTGTCTTCTTCTTGAGGCTACGATATTTTTTTCGTCCATGCTTAAGGGTATATGACATGAAGGCGATGACCCGAATCATCATGCAATGAGGATTTTACTAATGGCTCGGAGAATTTGAAATTCCATATCACTTTTGTATTGTGAAGACACTAAAAAAGGTTCTCATATTTCTTGAAAGTGATGGCTCAAATCATCATGCACTGAAGGTCTTACTAATGGTCCAAATCATCATGCACTTAGGGGCTTACTGATGGCCCTGAGGATTTAAATTTTTAAAATTTTTCATCATTTTTGAAGGTGATGGCCTGAATCATCATGTATTGAGGGTCTTACTAATGGCCCGAAGATTTTAACATCATGCCCTAAAAGTCTTACTAATAGGCCGAAGGATTTGAAATCATGCATTGAAGGTCTTACTAATGATCCTTCAATCCTAAATAGCATATTGAAATCTTTTCTAATCTTTATTGGCTTTTGTTGAATTCTTATAAAAATATATACAAATGCTTTGATTGTATGAGTTAACATGATTCTGACTTATGGATGTCTAACTATATATGATGCATGATTGATATCAATTGAGGACCACTTGATTGAGCTTTCGTCTTTTGGTAACATATGATGCATGATCCTAACTTATGGATGTCTAACTACATCATGCATGAATGATATTAATTTGAAACCATTCCACTTGATTTTAGTAACAAACAATATCACAATGTGTCATCACTGAAAGATTGCCTGGATGAACATCCGTTTCAAGTCTTCTTTCTTTGCTCAGAAATCTCTCTTATCTTCATCTTTGTAAACAATCTACTTTAAGTCCTTGTACTTTTCTAGTATATTGAGCTACCTTTGCACAAAAATATTTACCTTCTCTAGATTCACCTCCCATCTCTACGAACCGATCTAAGCATCATGGTGGAAACTAACTCTAGGTCCTTGTTCTTTTTTGGCATAGATTCTTGTCATTTCATATGGTATTCATCCTTTAATCTTGACATCATGACTTAAGTGTTAAGTCTCTAAAGATTTCATTTGAAGGTATTTCTTGTGCCTTCATACGTGATTTCAACGTGTTTTTGGTGGTTCTTGTTGTTTGATGCAATTTCAGGCGAGTAGGGATTGTTTTAACACTTGTATTTTATCTTCAATTTTAGCCTAGTTTACGTTTTTCTTCTCTCGTATTATTTATTGTTTTTACAAATGTAATGCTCTGGTTTTGGGCCTAGATGTTTAGACATCGAATTGGACCGGTCAGAAACGGTTCGAATTGCGTAAGGTGATTTAAGGAAATCAAGGATTGGGATAGGATAAAAATGTGGTAAAAATTGATAAAATCCTCTAAAAATAGGTTTAAGAGGTTGATCAAATTAATTTTACAAAAAGAGTTTCGAAAGTGGTACATTTTGGGTAGTAACCAAAATGTAAAGTTTCAAAACTGTGAAAAATGCAATTTTCAAAAGGGAGAGCCAAGGTCTTAGAATCATTAGGGAGCTTTATCCAATTAAGCCTTTCCTTAATATGACATGTGTTTAAAATGATTTTAATTAATTGATTTTAAAAGGGTTTTATTTATTTTATTAATTAAATAGTTAATTTGGGAGATTTTAGTTACATAACTACTTTTCTCTTCTCATTATCAGCCAAACACTCTTCTAAATCATTTTCTCCATGTTTCATTTCTCCCAAACACTCTCTCTTAGTTTCTCTTTCATTTCCAAATAATCCTTTTCAATTTCTTCAAGGTTTTTGGAAGCAAAAACTTGTCATTCATTGAGGAAAGCAATGATTGGAGGTAAATCTCGTTCTCAACCTCTAATCAAGGTTCTTTATTGAAACTCCCAAGATTTTTTACTCTCAATTTTTGTTTTTAACTGAGTTTTGATAATAGTTATGATTTAAGATCAAAATCTTACAAAATGGTGACTTAATTCTTGATTTTTGGAATTGTTTTGATGAGCTCTATTTTGAATATATTCTAATGGAGTTTTGAGTTGATTATGTTGTTGAGAAATTGTTTTAATGATATAGATCCCGAAATCCTTGAGATCCTTAAGTCTTATGTTAGTTTTAGTGGAGTTTTTGAGGTGAAATGATGAGGTTTTGATGTTGGAGGTATAAGTATGGGTTTAGGTTGATTTTATATGTATTTTGATGCTTATAAATGATTGAAAGTGATGTATGTTGGCTAGGCATGGTTTAGAAAGTAATCGATTGAGTTTTCAGTTATTTCGGATGGGTAAATTGGTGTAGTTTGGGTGAGCAACAAGTTTGTGTTTAGTTGCTGGTGTTGAAATGCATTTTGATGCATTTGTATCTCTTTTTTGATGATATGAAAACAGGGGATCTTGATCCGGAGGCAAACGAGTCGGTTGTGAAGGTTCCGAAGGAGTGATTTCCGTGTCGGCAAGCAAGGTTTCGCATTTTCGGTGAGTGGACATGTTTTTAAAGCTTTGTAAGCTTGGACATGAGTTATTGGGAGGTTAGTGTAAGCTTGAAAGGCTTAGCTAATCTCGGAAGTAAGTATGGTTTCTTGATCTCTCGGTTTTCGGTTTTAAAATGGATTCCATGGTATATCATGCTCATGTTTTGATGATGATTGTTACTCACTGTTATGCATGGATTTAAGCATGGTTTTGCTTGTGTTTATCCCATGAAAAGGTATGGTTTGTGTACAAGATGGTGAGATCTTGTATGAGATGGTTTTTGCTATTTAAAGGCATGTTTAGTTTGAGATATGTGATGATTTTTTATGATGCATTGAAAACAGTAAGTTAACACAGATTTTAAGGATATATTGGCAAGGTTTGATTTATTCTTAATACTCAGATACGTTGGTCAACCAATAGGATGTGAGTGCACTATAAACTATAAATCATACATGTGTCTAGCTACGTGATGTAATATGGGGTGAGCCTATTACGGGTGATAGAGGTGAGCCTATCACTATGGGTTAGGGGTGAGCCTAATTCCTTTCGTAGCCATTAAGATGGGGTGAACCATCATTGAGTTTAGGGATGAGCCTATGTGAGTCTGTATATCCGACATTGTGTATGAAAGTGATGGAGGTGAGTCCATCATAACGGATAGGGGTGAGCCTATTCTGGATGTTAAATGCCAATATATGTGTATTATCATTGTTGCCCATGTATCATGTTTTTAAATGTAAGCATCATGATTTATTGTACATGAGATGCCTGAGGTTGAGTTAT
Organism: Hibiscus tridactylites; assembly: GCA_958450335.1. Taxonomy (NCBI): domain Eukaryota; kingdom Viridiplantae; phylum Streptophyta; class Magnoliopsida; order Malvales; family Malvaceae; genus Hibiscus; species Hibiscus tridactylites. Next base: position 77,572,648 of record OY288269.1, on the reverse strand, counting down.
TGCATAAGAGGATTCTATGCATGTGAATTAATCAAGTGAGGCTTAATGTGGATTTGCATTGAGAGCAATGCATGTGATTAATGATACATGTGGAACATGAGTTAAGATTGGTTTGCTTTGGTTTTGAGGAAGCATGTGATGCTTGAGACTTATGCTAGAATGCATGTGATGCTTGGTTTAAGCATGAGCAAAGGATTTTTGTAGTGGTTTTAATGATGCTATGAGCATGTGGTTTAAAAGTGCATTGATGCTTTAGAAAGCATGTTTTAAAGAAAGGCGCGAGTTTGCAAATGATGATGCAATGGTTTTATAAAATGCATTGATGAATGTTGTTTTAGCGATCCTCACTAAGCTTTATTCTTACGCTCATTTGTTTCATCAATGCAGAGAATTGGGAAATCAAGGCAGTCTGATAGCAAGTGGAATCCAAGCTTTTGATTAAACAAAGTATGTAGTTTCACTTTGGTGTAATAAGAGGCAATGGGAGGGATTTCAACTCTTGTTAGCATTTGGTGATGTTGAACACCTTAAGCTTGTTTGGTTTGCTTATGTTGGTTTGTAAATGGCCTTTGAGGTTTGAATCGTGCTAGAATGTGGCTTTTAGCTTTTGAATGATTTTGAAGACTAGGTAGCATGCCTATAGGTCTAATTCTTGCATGAATGATGTTGTGTTCTGGCTTGTGCTTCTTGATTGTGGTCTCTGATGTGTATGCAAGATGTATGTGGGTTGTAACATGTGTGGGAATGTTTTTAGATGTGGAAAGTTGTATAAAACCAGCAAAATCTGTCGTTGCAGGGCAGGACGTTTCGGAACGCCCTCATCAATATCGAAACAATGTCATGAATTGGCCAGGGGGTTTCGGAATGGGTGCGATCATTCCGGAACATTTTGCTACTGTGAAGCTTGGTTTCGAAACTGGTTTCAGAACGTATCCGCGTATCGAAACGGTCAACATGGTTTCGAAACGGCCGTTCTGATACGGGGTACAGGTTCCGGAACAGGTGACTGTTGGAATTGAATTTGAATTGTTTTAGGGTTCTGTTTTCCTACGTTTTGGTCCATGAGTTTTAAATGCTTAATTAAATGAGTTTGGATGATCCGTTTAAAATGAAATTTGACATGTTGGCATATTATATGATTAATTTTGGATTGGTAACTTTAAAACTGGTTTAGTCCTTAAAATTTAGGAAATTTACAAGTTAGTCCCTAAAAGACGTTTGTATGCAAATTAACCCCTAATTGAACTCTGATCGTTGTGCCGTTTCTTTCTAATGATCTTGCTGAACACATAGGTCAATAATGTGCATTTAGAGAAGGTAAAAAGAAAAAAAGGTTGTTAATCAAGGCTGACTTTAACGAGTTGACTTTGGTTTTCCCCGTGTAATCTTCTTAGTCCAAGTCGGGCGTCTAGGCCGGGCTAATGGGGTTACAACAAAATATTCAAAAAAAGAGAAAAAAAAAGAAAAGAAACAAAAAAAAGATTGCAAGAGAGAAAAAAAGAAAGAAGATAAGGGAGAAACACAAAATCTAGCATCAAGAAGACAACATTGGACGCATAGCTTCTTTCAGTGAACGACGCGCTTTCAAGTTGTGTCTTTCGGTTCTAGTTTTGGGGAAGTTTTTCAATTTTTTTCACTTTTACGTTTAGGATTCTATTTATTTTCACCTTTTTCTTGTTCATTTTACATCACCTAACTCTTTTTATTCCTTGTGTTAGTAGGAATATAAAAGATGTAAAAAGAAAACTCCTTCCCCCTTGCAATTAAATTCACTTGGTATCAAGCTTTTCATTGGACTCATAAAGCTTTAGGGTTCATTGTTAGGGTTATTCACCATTGAAGAGTGGTTGATAACTGTGGAAAGACAGTTTTAAAGACATATAAGATCAGTTAAGTTGTCTCTTAAAGCATATTCTTTCCTTGAAGTGATTAACGGTGATGTTTTTGTTTTGTTTTTTTTCCTTGTTGTGAGTTTCATGATGTCACGAACTGATCATAATACGGAAATTGAGCAAGAGAAGACTTTAACTCTTCTAGAGTTGTCTGCATTGATTTCCTTCATGGAGGCAACCTTACAAGGTCCCACTCAAACTTTGGTAGCATTGAATGCTAGACCATAAAACGCAACTCATGAACGTTTAAGTCATGGTAATGGAGATAATGAACCAAGATATGGACCAAATTGAAAGAAAATATAAATAATAAAGGCTAAATTTAATGATTTTTTTAAATTAGGACTAAATTGATCAGATGTGTAAATATGGAGGGTTAAATGTGCTGTTATACAAATTTTTGTAACTATCATATCCTCCATTTAACGGCATCTAACAACTCAATGACCATTTTGTAACAAAAACTTAAGTTTAATACCCATTATGTAACTTTTGAAAGTTCCGTGACCATTTTATATATGTTGGATAGTTTAGTGACCATTTGAGTACTTTACCCAAAAACTATACTTTATGTATTTTACCAAACAATACTTAGGTACATATTTTGACCAAAAAGTATACTCTGTTTTGGTTGCCCTCCCTGTCCCAAGGCTTTGCCTGACTAATTCAGACTGACCCGCGTTGCTTACCTGACTTTAGTGATAAGTCTCCTAGTGAAGATTTTTTGCATACACAAGGCCTCGCAGTGACGTAGGTATGTTGCCCCTCCCCACCCAGGAATTTTTTTCTAGCATTTTCCTCATATATATATATATATATATATATATATATATATTAAAATTGATTTATTTTTGAATTTGGCTCCCCACTTAAAAATATTTATGTTTTGTCCCCCAACCCAAATCCTGGCTCCATCCTTGAGGCCTCGAACTCAAAACTTACTTAAGCAACACTAAGCTACTTACCACTTAGAACAATTTTATTTGTACCTAAACGTATACTTTAAGTATTTATTGTCACAAAAAAATACTAAGTACTTAAATGAAAAAATTATATACTTTTTATATTTATTTGTGATATAAGCCTTAAAAAATATAGGGTAAACTACTCCAATGACCATCGAACTTTAGGGGCGTACCTATTTTGACCACCGAACTATCGAACTCGTCAATTCGACCACCAAACTTATTAAATTGACATGTTTTGACCACCGCCGTTAAAAAACTAACGGAGGGGTGACATGATAGTTAACAGAAATTTATAAATTTACACATTTAGTCCATGTTATTTACCTATTATATCAATTTGGTCCAAATTTTAATTTAATTAATTAAAATTAATCATCCAATCGGGTGAAGACACGTGTCATTACCCGATTGGACAATTTATTTTAATTTTTAATTTATTTTTATTTAATATTTGTAATCACTAATTTTGTCCGGGGAACTTTTTTCATTTCATTTTATAATAACGAGCTTATTTGGGCTATCGCTTAATCATATATGTATTCATGTTATATATATAGGTTATATTATATATTATTATGTAAGTTATGAGTTTGGTGTATGTGTTTGATTGAATATTTAGGCATGAATGCGGGTTTACATGTATGTGGTGTATGAGCGTATGAAAGGTGTACGTGTATGCTTGTGTATCACATATAATGTGTGTTCGTACTTATTATTATTGTAATGAGTGTGTGGATAAGTGTTGCATGTATTATGTATATCTGTTAATGCTTTTATATATGTAATATGTATACGTGCAAGTATATTACATAGTATTATTATTGTTATTAGAATTAATAATATAATTAAATACAAGCCCATCTTTATTAAACTATACTAAACTGCCCAGGTATAAGTAAAAGCCCAAGTTTTTTTTTAAAATTTAACAGTCCATTAACAATTAAAAGACCTAACTCTTAAACACACTTTGGCCCGATAAGGGCCCAAAACTGAAACCCTAGCCCTAATCTGATACATTCTAATCTTTTGCACAGCCCATCCTTCACCGTCAGATTTAATCCAGATCTGACGACCCAAATGGAGTCTCGGATGAAACCCTAGGAGCCTCTCAAGCCTTTCAGCGCCGCTCCCATCTCGTTCGTCGAATCGAATCCACATCAACGACCTATATGATGTCTCAGGTGAAACCCTAGAAGCCTCTCGAAGCCTCCAGCGTCACACCAAGATGATTGGCCCACGAAAAGATCCGTTGGAGGGCTCTATGGCTGTTAGCAAGGAACATCCTTTATAGGTGTGGGATATACTCTTGGGTACCGTTACTTGGTCATTGGGGGCATACAACTTACGCACCCCTTTTGGTTTTGAGACAATATGGATCGAAACAATTTGTACCGGCCACGAATGGTTTAAAGGAATTCAACATAGACTATGAGAGATAGAAAGGTTACAAAGGAATGGCGTATAGTGTTTCCTCGGCTTGGAAAAACACAAGACGGGTTGAGATTTTGAATGCTCCTTACATGGTTACTCCTGAATATGAGGTTTGGAGGTTTAATCGCATTGACGATAATGTTCCTCAACTGAACCCGGATAGGAGAAGAACCATCGGAGAAAAGGTTAGCCTCAATTCTCACTGAAGCAAATCTAATGAGAAGACAACTTGAAAAGAGCAAAAGAAGTATGAACAGCTCGAGGAGAAGGCTAAGAGGGAAAGGTTCGACTTCGAGTTGGAAAAGGTGCAATTTGAGGGAGACATCAAAGGTTTGCAAAGAAGAAACAAGGAGTTAGAGCTTAAACTCAGGCTAGAAAAAGATGAGGTTCAAAAGCTGCAAAGGCTAAACAAGGGTAAGAGAGTTGCGGAAGGTGGACTGAGCCAAGGACTAGAGCTTCGCCTCAGAGAGGAAAGAGCAAGAGCCAAGAATTACAAAAGGGTGTACCATAAGTATAAAAAACCAAGTGCATGCTTTGACGCAAGAAATGAAGAACTTACAGACCGAGTACTCCAAACAGCTCGAAAGGGAACAACATTAGAACGGAACTTTGAAAGATCAAGTAAAGAATTTGGAGAGGTCTCTTTTCAAACACAAGGGATCCTCTAGTAAACTCAAGGCAAGTGGATTAGAAAATCAAGATTTGAAGGGTCGTGTCGTTGAATTGGAAACCGAAGTCCAACAGCTCAAGGACCGTATCGAGAGCCTTAGAGGGGCGGTCTAAGTGCGTCCAATGTCGACTTTAGAACAACTGCATTTTGTTGCTTATACTATTTGGAGGCAAGAACAAGAATTAGCACAATGGACTGTTCGGATGCAAGAGGTTGCCGCGAAGATACAGTTTTTGGCCGAGGACGCTATCGAGCTTGATGATTGTGTGGATGACGAATGATGCGGGGGAGAAGGTTGTTTGGATTTTGAGGGAGATCGTCGACTTAGGTGCCAAGTTGGACCAATATGTGTAAGTGGGAAGGCGATGCATTTAAGAAAAGAAGAAGGAGCGTTAGGGTTTTGAGGGAGATCCTCAACGTAAATGCTAGTTTAAGACCGTATGAGTAGCTAGTTTTCTTTAATCATTGTAACAAGACAATGTTCCAATTAATGCAAGTCGTTTAATGATGATATTTTCCAAACTCAGTGTTGCTCTTTGCATTCATGCATTACGCATTTATTTGCATATTTTGTTTAAATATTTGAATTTAATTAAAAGACTTTTTATTTTCAAAGAGAAAATTGCATTTTGGTTCTTTAAATTTTCAACCATTCCTTATTCGTACGAAACCCGATCATAGTCTCGAGTTATGGAGGATAGACTAGCTAAGGTGGAGCAAGGTCAGAAAGACCTTGAAAACTATTTGGATGGGGTCAACAAGAGTATCAGTGACCAGATTGCACAGTCACAAGTGTATCATCGCCCAAATGACCAGTTTGCTAGCCAAAATGAAGGGTAAAGAAGGGATTTCTGTGGACAGTTCGAACGTGGAAGAACATGATGGTGCTGCGTCTCACACAAAGGTTCACCCATATGTGCCAGAGTAAGGGAAAAGAGTCTATATTAATCTCGCTGGGGCATCTGCTAGCCATCCTGGGGGAGCCTCAGCGAATCAACCCATTGATTTAGGGACCGATCAAGAAAATGAAATACCAGGCCTGATTATGATGGAGGAAGTTGAAAAGATCAGGGCAGAAATAGAAAGAAAGTACGAAGAGAAGTTCCAGTCTTTTGAGGAAAAGCTCAAAACCCTACAAGAGGTAGATGAGCAAGGTAACAATGCAAGTGACTTGAGTTTGGTGGCGGACTTGGTGCTCCCGCCCAAGTTCAAGGTGCATGATTTTGACAAGTACGATGGTACTACTTGCCCGTCGGCTCACATCACTATGTATTGCCGAAAAATAGCCGCCTTTTTGAAGGATGAGAAGCTACTTATCCACTATTTCCAAGACAGCCTGACTGGTTCTACAACTCGGTGGTACATCATGCTTAGCCGAGTAAATGTTAAGTCATGGAAATACCTTTCAAAAGCTTTCATAGAACACGACAAGCATGTGACCGACATGACTACCAACCAAATTATGTTAGAAGGAATGGAACAAAGAGCAAATGAAAGTCTGCGCCAGTATGCTCAGAGGTGGCGTGATGTAGCTACTCAAATTCAACCCCCGATCTCGGAGCATGAAATCACTATGATGTTCATCAATACGCTGAGGGGAACGTTGTTTGATCGTTTGATAAACAACAACACCTTAAATTTCATAGACATGGTAAAGACCGGAGAATCCATTGAGGTAGCTATAAAAAGCGGAAGAATTGACAGTGGGGAGAACACTCGAAAGAATTACAAGAGAAAGGAAAATGAGGTCAATACAGTGAACACCTTTACGGCCCCGAAGAGCTTTACTCTTTCAGCACCGCAAGTCACGATCGGAGGAGGACAAAGCTCGAACGAGAAGGAGACTAGGGCCCCGAAGAAAGAAAATGAGAAGATGACTTTCACCCCTACCCCAGTATCGTATGATGATCTGTATTCTTACTTGCATGAGGCGGACTTGGTCTTACCTTATTATGTCACTCCTTTTAAGCCGCCGTTCCCGGCTTGGTATGATGAGAAGGCAAATTGCGATTATCATGGTGGTGTCCCGGGACATTCAATTGAGAACTGTATTGCATTTAAGAAGTTTGTGCAGAATTTGATAAAGACTGGGGTGTTGCAATTAGATGATCCGAATACCGCTACTAACCCGCTACCAAATAACACGGGTTGAAATATGAATGCGATCGAGGAAGAGTATACCAGGAGGGCTAATGTAAGTGTGTCCGAATTCAGGTCTTCCCTAAGATGGGTGTTTTAACGGTTGTGTATGGCACGCCCGATTGACCGGGGCATGGAGATCGTGTTAGAAGGTTGCAGGCCGTATTGTGAGTACCATCAACATGAGGGTCATGATATTCAGTGTTGTGAAGAGTTTAAACGAGTAGTCCAAGGGATGATGGATAATAAAGAGATCGGGTTCTTTGAGAAAGAAGAAGGGAAAGAGTTAGACGTGTGTGCATCTAACAGCTCTAAAGTTAAGTATGGGTTGGACAAGCCGTTTGTCTTATCGCGTAAGACGAAGGAAGAAGGCTTACCTGAAGGAGAAAGTTCGAAGTTGACTCCGAAGCTTAGAATATCTCCCCTGACTTCTTTTCCTTTCAAGGATGAACAAAAAGTTCCATGGAACTATGCCGCCCATATCTCAGTACCAGGAAATACAGACCCGATGAAAAAAGACAAGCTACCCGATGAGAAAGAGTCTGAGAAAAAGGAGAGTCTGATGGAATCAGAGAACGAGGCAGTGAATGAAGTGGGAAATTTCACGAGGAGTGGGAGGTGTTATTCCCCAGAAACTCCAAAAGTGGTGGAACCGAAAGGTAAAGAGAAACCTGCCAAACCTGAAGTTGAAAAGATGTTTGGTGAGGAACCTCCTCCGAAGATTAATGAGCCAGTAACGGAGGCACGGGCACAAGAGTTCTTAAGGTTATTGAAACACAGTGAGTACAATATTGTCAAACAACTCTGAAAATAGCAAGCTTAAATTTCAGTGTTAGAGTTGTTGTTGAGCTCTAAAAAACATCGTGATGCACTGTTGAAGGTGTTGAATCAGACATTTGTCCCAGATGACATCTTAGTTAGAAAGTTAGACCGGATAGTGGGCTACATTGCTGCCGATAACTTTATCACCTTTAGTGATGACGAGATTCCAGACGGGGGTATGGGATCGACCAAGGCCTTAAACATAACCACGGACTGTAAGAGATATGTCTTGCCAGGAGTACTTGTCGATAACGGGTTAGCTTTGAATGTGATTCCAATGGCGACTTTGCAAAGGTTGCCTATAGACAGTTTGCATATGAAGTAGTGCCAAAACTCTGTCAGAGCATTTGACAGGACTCAGAGAGACATCATCGGTAGAATCGAAGTACCGTTGTTAATTGGGCCTACCGAATACGTGGTTGACTTTGTAGTAATGGATATCAGGCCAACTTACAATTGCCTATTAGGGAGGCCATGGATCCATTCAGTGGGGGCCGTACCTTCATCACTGCACCAGAAATTGAAGTTTGTTATTGAAGGGAAATTAGTAAGCGTGGCCGCCGAGCAAGACATCATAGCTTTTGTGACTACTAATGCCCCATATGTCCATGCCGATGAGGAGGCAGTTGAGTGTTCCTTCAGGGCTTTAGAATTTGTGAATGCTACGTTTGTGGCGGAAGGAAGCAAAATCCCATGCCCGAAGTTATCAAATTGCGCCAAGATGCAAGTTTGATAGACCTTGGGACGAGGAGCTAAGAAAGGGAAGGGACTTGGAAGAAACTTACAAGGGTGTCTGCGTGTCAAGAGTGTCATCAACAAGTAAGACCGGTTTGGGCTCGGCCATAAGCCCATTTTTCAGCAAAGGAAGTCAGAATGGAAGAAGAGGGCGGAATGAAGGAAAACTGGACTCAGGGGTGAGGACATGATATGGGAACCCATTGTTTATGCCGACATGAGGGACATCTTTGTGTCGGAAGGGGTAATTAATCCCGAACAGATGGTGCACGAGGCTAATATGGAGAACGTTAGGCTCATTGAGGAGGAAAAGCTTAGTGAAGCATTAGAAGGGATGGATGTTAACATGATATCCAAGAACGAGGAAAGCGCCAGCTTTTTGGTAGGAATCCGCCCTTGTCTCCCGGGAGAAGTGCTTGACCATTGGACTAGTTTGGATTTGTCTGTAGTCTTTGGACCTGAATCAGAGTAATGCTCAGAACCTACCCTATTCGCTTTTGCCCGCGAGCAATAGGGATCTTTTGTAAAAGGTTTCTATGTTAATCTGCTCGCTTTTAATTCAATAAAAAGACGCTTTCCAAAATTGCAAACATCATATTCATTACATTCATTTACTCATCATTTGTTTATTATTTATTATCCTATTCACTTCGTAATAATATATATGTTCATCTTCCCAATACACGTTCATTTCATAAATGTTGCAGGGTCCCTATTATTGACTCTGTGAATGATTCTAAATCTAATACTGAGGTGGAATTTGACCAACCCTTGTATTTAGCCGAAATTGATGAGGAGGAGAGTGATGGGGTAGAGTATGAGGTCCTAAAAGAATTGCTCAGATTAATGGAAAGTGAGGATAAACAGATAGTACCCCATCAAGAAGAGGTTGAGGTTCTTAACTTAGGAAATGATGAGGAACGAAGGGAGGTGAAGATTGGCACAGCTCTCTCCTCTAAGATCAGGCTTGAGTTGGTGAATCTGTTGCTAGATTTCAGGGACATTTTCGTATGGACTTATCAGGACATGCCGGGTCTGGACACAAGTATTGTAATGCACAAACTACCTATCAAACCAGAATGTAAGCCAGTCTAACAGAATTTAAGGAGAATGAGGACAGACACGTTGAAAATTCGAGATGAAGTAAAGAAGCAGTACCAGGCCGGATTCTTGAAAGTCGTTGAATATTCGAAGTGGGTAGCAAACATAGTCCCCATCTCGAAGAAAGACGGAAAGGTTTGCATGTGTGTAGACTACATAGATCTTAATAAGGCAAGCCCAAAAGATAATTTTCCTCTACCACATATTGATACCTTGGTCGACAACACTGTCAGACATTCATGGTTTTCCTTTATGGATGGCTTCTCGGGGTATAACCAGATAAAGATGCATCCTGATGACATGACAAAAACAACGTTCGTAACAATGTGGGGAACGTTCTGTTACAAAGTAATGCTCTTCGGTTTGAAGAATGTCGGGGCAACTTATCAAAGAGTCATGGTGACACTTTTCCATGACATGATGCACAAAGAGATCGAGGTATACGTAGATGATATGATAGCCAAGGCCCAGACTGAGAAGGAGCACATTCAAAACTTAAGAAAGTTGTTCCAAAGCAAAGATTACTTCAGAAGAACAACCCTGGGGTTTGGGATGAAGAGTGTCAAGAAGCTCGAGAAAAAATTAAGAAGTATTTAACTAATGCTCCGATCTTAGTAGCTCTAGTACCAGGTAGACTGTTGATCTTATACTTGACGGTCTTTGAAAACTCAATGGGATGTGTCCTGGGGTAACATGACAACATCGAAAATAAAGAAAGAGCAGTTTACTACTTGAGTAAGAAGTTTACCGAATGCGAAATGCGATACCCCCAGATTCAGAAATTGTGTTGCGCCCTAGTGTGGGTTACAAAGAGGCATTGCAGTATATGTTGTACCATATCACATGGTTAATATCCAAGTTGGATCCGTTAAAGTTTCTGATGGAGGCACCGGCACTCACCGGAAAAATGGCACGTTGGCAAATGCTGTTGTCTGGATTTGACATCCTATATGTGAGTCAAAAAGCGGTGAAAGGAAGCGCTATAGTGAATTTCCTAGCAAGTCAAGCTTCAGATGATTATGAATCATTGAGCTTCAATTTTCCTGATGAAGACTTAATGTGTATAACTATGGGGGAAGGGGATACTTTCAAAGATGATTCGTAGAAGCTGTACTTTGATGGGGCATCTAATACCCTAGGCCACAGGATTGGGGCAGTGTTAATCTCTCTAGAGGGGGTTCATTGCCCTTTCACTTGTAGGTTGGAATTCTTCTGCGCCAACAATATGGCTGAGTATGAGGCTTGCATTATGGGGTTGCGCGCAACCATTGAAAGAAGGATCAAGAAGCTCCAGGTTTTTGGGGATTTTTCTTTGGTGATATACCAGCTCAGAGATGAATGGGAGACAAGAGACCCGAAGCTGATCAAGTATTATGACCTGGTCCAAAAACTAATCAAGAATTTCGAAAAGATTAGTTTTACTCATCACCCGAGAGAAGATAACCAGATGGCAGATGCTCTAGCGACTTTGGCTGCTACATTCAAAGCAAGCTTAGAAGTAGAGATGAGACCTGTTAAGATAAAAACGCTTGAGGTACTAGCTCACTGTTATAACCTAGAGGAAGAGACAGATGGCAACACATGATATCATGACATCTTACAGTACATTAAGTTCCAAGCATACAGAATGGAAGCGGGATACGTCCTAGATGGGGAGATCTTGTATAAAAGAGGGAAAGACCAGATACTATTGAGGTGTGTTAATGCTCGAGAAGCCAAAAGCATTTTAGCAGAAGTTCATGATGGGTTGTGTGGAACGCATGCCAACGATTTCTCGATGGCCCTGAAAATCATAAGATACAGGTACTTTTGGTCAACCATGGAGGGAGATTGCATTGATTATACCAAGAAATGTCATAAATGTCAAGTATATGCTGACAAGACACATTCTCCATTGTTACCTTTACATACCATGAATTCACCTTGGCCCTTTGCCGTGCGGGGAATGGATATCATTGGTCAGATCCACCTTAAGGCATCCAATGTACACCACTTTATCCTCGTTGTCATTGACTACTTTACTAAATGGGTGGAAGCCGCCTCCTACGCCAATGTTACAAGGGTAACAGTGTGCAAGTTCCTGAAGAAGGAGATCATTTGTCGTTCATGTTGCCAGAGAGAATTATTACTGACAATGCTTTCAATTTGAATAATGCAATGATGGATGAGGTATGCGAGCAATTCAAAATAAAGCATCATAACTCCACTGCTTATCGCCCAAAGATGAATGGGGCAGTGGAAGCAGCAAACAAGAACATCAAGAAGATTATAGCCAAGACTACAGATACGTTTAGAGATTGACATGAGAAGTTTCTGTTTAATCTTTTTGCTTACCGAAAGTCTATACGTACCTCGACTGGAGTGACACCGTACTCTTTGGTTTATGGCACGAAAGTGGTACTGCCTATGGAAGTAGAAATCCCGTCACTTAGAATCCTGAACAAAGTGAAGTTGGAAGAGGCTGAATGGGTACAGGCTCGGTTCGATCAGCTGAACCTCATTGAGGAGAAACGATTAAAAGCCATTTGCCACAATCAGATGTATCAGAAAAGAATGATGCGGGCTTATGACAAGAAAGTCCGTCCGAGAGATTTTCAAGAAGGGGATTTAGTACTTCGAAGGGTTTTGTCCACCCAAAGAGATTTTTGTGGAAAGTGGATGCCGAATTGGGAAGGACCTTCTGTGGTTAAAAAGGCCTTTTCCGGAGGAGCCTTGATCCTAACAGATATGGATGGGAAGGAGCTAAGCAATCTAGTGAATTCGGATTCGGTCAAGAGATACTATGTGTAATAAAAATGGGGTGAAAACCCGAAAGGGCACTTCACAAGAAATAAATACCCAGAGTGAAAACCTGAAGAGGGCGCTTTAGGTATCAAAAAAAGAAAAAGAAGAAAAAAAATAAAAGGGAGAAAAAGGGGGAGGTTTTAAGATGAAAACCCGAAGAGGGCTTCTTGAAACCAAAGGAGGATTTGAGAACCGAAAAGAGCAGCCAGGAGGAATAGTGGTAACTATGATTAGCGAAGGGGCACTTCTGGAATTCAGGGATACTAGTGGAGTACTTTTAGCAAAGGATTCACCTTGGTCGATGGATTATCGCATCATTCACATAGCAGATATTTAGGACATTGCATCATCTTCATTTCTCTCCTTAACTTTCATGTTCGCCATGAGTTTTAATTTTTCATGAGTTTCAAAATATATATTATTTTGCATCTTCATTCCTCTCTTTTCACAAAGAATTATGCGAGCAGTTTAATACAGACTTATCAAAAGCAAAAGATTTCTCGGCATTTCTATGATTTGATCTCTTAAGCACAGGTAACCAAAAAGCGAACTAGGTCCCGACATAAAAGATCGTTACAAGGACATATGTCAAGAACCAAAAAAGAGAAGAATTTCAGATGGAAGATCATAGCCATGCATTGAGAAGAAGTAATGAGTGTCACTCGCGCTAAAATTCGAATCCATCACCAAAAGGATTACGAAGACAAGTGCACTTACAAAAGAGGAAAGAAAGGAAGAAAAAAGAATGAAAAAAGAAAAAGAAAAGGAAAGGAAATAAAAAAGAAAGAAAAAAGAAAAAGAAAAAGAAAGGAAAGAAAAAAGAAAGAGAAAGGAAAAAAGAAAAAGAAAAAGAAAAAGAAAGAAAAAAGGGAAAACCAAAGTGAAAACTTGAAAAGGCGCTTTGGGGGGAAGAGAGCTCAAGGCTAGAATCTGCAAAGGGCATCTGACGGTTGAACCGAGTGTGAGACCAACATCAACATTGAAAAGAAGAAGGAAACAGATAAAGGATCAAGAGAGATCGACAAAAGAGCTGTGGCGCCGGACTGTCATTTGGCATTCCCATTCATGCATCATGTTAGCTAAGCGTACTTATGCTAGGATCATGCTAACTCATAGCATCATAGCATTTTTTTTACAGATATATGAAACCGTTCGCTCCTGGGAAGAGAAACAAACAACAAAATAAAAACAAACTTCAGGCGAAGGATTCCAAACTCGCCACATCAGATTTTCCGAGCAAGAGAGGCAGATACTCGTAGGTCAAGGTGAAGAATTACAGACTCACCATAATCAGGACTTCCGAGCAAGACAAACAAATACTCGTAGCTCAAGGTGAAGAATTACAGACTCACTATAATCAGGACTTCTGAGCAAAAGAGACAGATACTCGTAGCTCAAGGTGAAGAATTACAGACTCACCATAATCAGGACTTCTGAGCAAGAGAGACAGATACTCATAGCTCAAGGTGAAGAATTTTGAATTCACCATAATCAGGGATTCCGAGCAACAGGGACAAATACTCATAGCTCAAGGTGAAGATTACAAATTCGCCACGTCAAGTTTTCAAAGCAAAGGAGACAGATACTCAAAGCTTAAGGGCTTCAGGCGAAGAATTTTGAACTTGCCGCACCAGGATTTACGAGCGAAGGAGCTCAAGGTTTATCATGCAGGAAAACCGGAAGACCTACCCAGTTTTTTCTGCCGTTTTGGGAAAACAATTTGTTTGTTCACTGCCGCTTCGGAGAAGCAAATCATCCAAAAAGGGAAGTTGGACAAAATTAGTGCTTATGGTCTTTGCTTTATTCTTGTTCCACAAGTACAAGAAAAGAAGGGCAATTGTAATCACTAATTTTGTTCGGGAAACTTTTTTCATTTCATTTTATAATAACGAGCTTATTTGGGCTATCGCTTAATCATATATGTATTCATGTTATATATATAAGTTATATTATATATTATTATGTAAGTTATGAGTTTGGTGTATGTGTTTGATTGAATATTTAGGCATGAATGCGGGTTTACATGTATGTGGTGTATGAGTGTATGAAAGGTGTACGCGTATGCTTGTGTATCACATATAATGTGTGTTCGTGCTTATTATTATTGTAATGAGTGTGTGGATAAGTGTTGCATGTATTATGTATATCTGTTAATGCTTTTATATATGTAATATGTATACGTGCATGTATATTACATAGTATTATTATTGTTATCAGAATTAATAAGAAACAAAAAGATTATTAGATAATTAAATAAAAGCCCATCTTTATTAAACTATACTAAACTGCCCAAGTATAAATAAAAAGCCTAAATTTTTTAAATTTAACAGTCTATTAACAATTAAAAGACCCAAATCTTAAATACACATTGGCCCGGTAAGGGCCCAAAACTGAAACCCTACCCCTAATCTGATACATTCTAATCTTTTGCGCAGCCCATCCTTCACCGTCAGATCTAATCCAGATCTGACGGCCCAAATGGAGTCTCGGATGAAACCCTAGGAGCCTCTCAAGCCTTTCAGTGCTGCTCCCATCTCGTTCGTCGAATCGAATCCACATCAATGACCCAGATGAAGTCTCGGGTGAAACCCTAGAAGCCTCCCGAAGCCTCCAGCGCCGCACCCATCGCATTCGTTCGATCGAAGCCACATCAACGGCCCAGGTCCGAGGTAGGGGAACCTTCCAGATCTACCACGTGCCCACGCGTGACCCTTGGGATCACTCACGCTCACGTTCAATCTGCGCACAAGACACTCCAGCTCCCCTCACGCGCGCGTATGGTTCACCCGATCGCCCTTTTGACTCCCCAAAGCCACGACCGTTACCACGTGGGCAAAGGGAACCAGTGGCTCGACGCCACGTCACTATTTTGGCACGACAGCAGCCACGCCCGAGGCCGACTCAGCATCAACATTCTCCCCTCGTCTCCGCCGTACGAGCCACGCATGGAGGACGAAAAAGAAAATCAGAATGAATACGAGGAAAAACAAAAATGGAAAGGGGCAGAAGAATAACAAAAAATTAGAGTAGAGTCGCGCATGAATCCGGCCAAAAACTTGTACGAACCAATAGTGTATTTTCATTTCATTTTCATGTAAATGATAAATCGTGTAATTCCGGCTATAAAGCCGAATCGAAACCAAAATGTAAAGAGGCTTTTTTAATGCGAAAAAGGAAATACAAGCAAGAGCAACTTTCAGAGGTATCATCTCGTTATTTTCATTACCGCATCGTATAAACACAAACAAAAAAACAATTTTTTTCTTTTTTACATCTTCGTTTCTCTTCTCGAAACAATTTCTAGTTCCTCTCTTGCCAATGACAATCCTCTTCGAGCCCCTCGCGGCTTTGCATGGTGAGTTGGTTGAGAGGGGCATGAAAAGCTTCTTACTTTTTGCTTTTTGTTTTGTTTTCGATTCTAAAAAGGGGTGTCTTTTGAGTTTCTGGTTTTCTCCAAACAAAGATGAAGGAGTTTTTTATGGGTAGTTGTCGTCGTTTAAGGTTTCAAAACATGAAAAAGGGTTTTTTTGGGTCGTTTTCGAGTTCACCGGACGGCGATTAGCGTCGGCCGACGTCTTAGGGCGTCTAGGTTTTGGGGTGTTTGAGTCTGAGTTTATAGAGGCAAAAGGGTCTGAAATGGCTAGGGGGTTATATTGTTTTTAGGTTTTAGGTTAGGGTCTAATTAGGGTTTAATCCCTCCGTGTCGTGCCTTTTGCACATTAGGGGTTTTCGCGTTTTTAAATCCCGTCTTAGGTCCTTAGGGTTTTAGTTTTCTTTGCATTTTCGTCCTAAATCCAGTCTTGCAATGGTTCAATCGTTCGTCCCCTCTCTCTTAGTTTGCGTCTATGTCAATTTGGTCCTTATCGTGGTATTTCCCATTTTTCATGCATTTTAATTTTGCCACTGTTTTTTTAATTTCTACAATTTCAGCCTTGCTTTTGCTTTTTGTTATGAATGTGAAATGTATGATTATTTGTGATGTTGGGTTTGCTTGATATTGTGAGTTGTATGTTGTTATGTATGTGGAATAGGTTTTAAATGTGAAATTTGTATAACCTAAAATGTTTAGTTTAGGGTTCTTTGATATAAAATATAGTATGACCAATTTGGTAACGTTTAGTTTAAAATGTGAAATTTAATGTTTCAATGGAGCGTTTTTAGCATGATATATGGTTATGTATAAGGATATGCTTTACAAAAAATGCGACAAAACAACAATATGATTTTATAAAATGTATGCACATGCATGGGTATTTTCTTAAAATATGTTAGTAAATAAATGGTATGTTAATTTGGTTGTTAATGTGGATTTCTTTTGTATCCTTTTTAGTCTGGGCTTTGGGCTTTAGGGCTTTAGGTTGCTAAAGTTAGGTTTGTGGTCTTGCTTAGCTTAGGTGGGCTTGGGCTAGTTAATTTGGTCCTTTTGGTGTTTAGTTTGATCAATTTATTTGTTTCGAATCGTGTGCCCGTCTCATAGGGGCACAATTTGTACAATTAAATCGGTTTAGGTTTAGAGCTTGAAACAGGTTTAGGGTCAGAACTGGTTTAATTCGCTTAAATTCATCCTTGCTTTATTAGGATGGATATTAAGCCCATTAAATCGGTTAAGCAATTTTTAATCTTTTTTTAAAATAAAACTAACACTAAATTTAGATGGCTAAAACGCAAGATAATTCATAATTTATCAAGGTCTTTTAGTTTTTATGACGTAAATAATTTAGGGTAATATTAGAATCACCTAATCTAATTAGATCACTAACCGGTCTCCCATAATTCGAGCCTTTTAGGATAGGGTCTCGGGTGGGCTTTTGTGTGTTTACCTTCAAGCTTTTCTGTGACATGCATCTTATGTTTGTCATTCATGAAACCGGTAATTATTTGGTATGATAATTAATTAATTTAAAATATACAAGAGAGAGGTATTTATTAACCTCGATATTTGTGTCAAAACAGTCCAAGCTAAATGGATGTAGACCAAATATTTGAGTTAATTTTCACCGTCTCTAGGTAAGTAATAATTAAAAACGGAAATAACATGTCATCATTCCTAAATGCTTGCATCATACATAAAGGTGACGTATGGGATCCGAACCCTAAACTAACACGACAGTCAGAGTTATATGATGTTGGTTTAGTCTATGGTCCGGTGTACCGTCATCCTTATTAATTAAATGCTCAATTAATTCTAAAGCCACGATTTGATAAAGCCCATACCATTTAAGTCAAATTTTCACTTAAGAACATCTAATTAAATTCACTTTAAATCTTAAATAATTTTTATCGATTAAAGACAACAAGTATGTATTTTAGTACCGATTTCCGAGCGTGATGGGGGTGCTAATCCTTTCCCACACGTAACTAACTCCCGAACCCTTTTTAAACTGAATCTCTGGTTTTGTGGTATCCGACCTACCTTAGTGGCCGGTGGCGACTCTAAATTTCCTACTGTTCTCCAAAACACGAATTTAAAAAAAAATCCTTTTTTAACAAATATTTTTTCAAAAAAGTGGAACACGTAAAGTTTTTTTTTTTAAAAAAGTTATTATAGTATTTAATATATTTTACCCTCAAAAAAGGTTAAAAGAAAATTGAAAAGAAATGATGAGTTTGGCGTAGATTGAACTTATAACCTTTAGGTTAAATTTTTTATGTGTTTGCCAAATCCATCTTTGGTGTAATAAATTACACTATTTAATATATATATATATAATACAGAACTAGTCAGACAATATTCAATAAACATAAATAAGGTATTGATACATTCTCAGTGCATCCAAATATACTATTCTTCAGTAATTCCACTGATAAATTTAACTTACGACAATCGAATTTCAGAGCAAAGTTCAACATTGAAGCATTAAACATACAACGAAATTTAAAAATTAGAATTGCAAATTATTTTACATTCCAAATATAATACTCATAATAACATGTTTTCCTATAATTTCTCTATTTCTCAACAACCTACCAATAAATAAACAATATAAAAAAAAAGGTAAATGAGAAATTGAAAAATTGGGCGTACAGAGAGGGAGGAAGCACGCGAGCTGAAGTAGCGCACGTGGGAAGACCGGCGGAGAGAATCGCCACCGTCCAAATCATGCTTGTTATTGTGGTGACTGAGATGATTCCGGCGATGATAATTCCGTTCCGTCAAGGACCCAATCCCTGAATCTGAATCGGGTCGGTCCACTCTCGAGTAGTCTCGACCTTCGAGTGTAGAATAACTCCGAAGCGCTCGTCATTCAACTAAAAACCCAAATAATTTTACTTATCCACAAAAGAAATGAAAACCTAGACTATTTTGAATTGATTTCCTTAAAAAGAATTCCTCTCTTTTTCAATCGAAAAAATAATTAAATACACCATCAAAAATTTCAATTATATTTTGGATTACGAAAGAGAAGCATCTGAATTCTTCGAACAAACGCTGGGGAAATTTGGTGCGAAGAAAAATCGATGGCCTTAGCTTCAAAGAAACGGAATAAAAAGAGATAATTTAATCGCGGGGAAGTTTACTGTTAGATATATATGGTGCAATCTATTGCACTAAAGATGGGTTGGAGTAGTGGCAAAAATATGAAGTTTTTCACCTGGAGGTTGTAGATGATTTGATTGAAGGGTAAAATATATTAAATAAAAATAAATTAAAAATTAAAATAAATTGTCTAATCAGGTGATGAGTGATGACACGTGCCTTCATCCGATTGAATTATTATTTTTAATTAATTAAATTAAAATTTAGACCAAATTAATTTAATAGGTAAATAATATGAACTAAATGTGTAATTTTACAAATTTTTGTTTACTGTCACGTCACCACTCCGTTAGTTTTTTAATAGCAGTAATTAAAATAGGTCAATTTAATAAGTTTAGTAATCTGATTGACGAGTTCGATAGTTCAATGGTTAAAATCGATACGCCCTTAAAATTCGGTGGTCATTGAATTAGTTTATCCAAAAATATATGTTCTACACTAGCCGATCCATGATAGAAAGCCCCAAAATATAAGGTTAGGATGTAGGGCTTCCTCCAAAAGCACCCATATTTATACCTCGTTTTCTCCGACGCAAACTCGCTTGGTCTCTCTTCGGTCTTTCCATAAAATAGAGCAGAGAAGGTAAAACCCAAAGCTTGGAAACCAACAAAAATGGTTCAAAGACTCACTTATCGGACTCGCCATAGCTACGCTACTAAATCCAACCAACACCGAGTGGTTAAGACCCCTGGTAAGTCTGGAAATTTATAAAATGGACCCGATTTGGGTTGCTCTAATTTCCATTTGAAATTCATGCTCTCTCTTTTTTTCTTTTAAAGGCGGGAAATTGGTTTATCAGACTACTAAGAAGAGAGCAAGCGGGCCTAAGTGTCCTGTTACTGGAAAGAGAATTCAGGGTGTAAGTACTTTTCTTTTCTGAATTCAAATTCAGTTTTTTGTTTGGGCGAATTTTGTGTATATTGTTGGTTTCATCCAATGAGTATGTAATTTAGATTCCCTTTTGCTTATAATGATAGAGGAAACGACTAATGGTTTATATTCATTTTGTTGTTTGCTTCAGGATTTTATGTCCCAAATTAAGACTTCTAGACGCTTATAGTATAGTATGTCAAATTTGTTGTTCAGGAGTTTTAAATCTTAAGATATGGATGTTTTCATCAATTCATTTAGGAATTGACAGTAACTTTCGATCATCAGGAATTTAAGTTTGACGTGTTCTCGATCTGAGCAGTGCTTATCGCTGTTGCAGATATAATGTAAGCTATAGCAGTGCATTGCTGTAACGTTGTATGATGGATCCCACTATTGCATTTCCACTTTAGATAAGCATATTGTCTGTATATTAAGTTCAAAGGTTTTTGTAAATCTTTTGGACCAAAATAGAATTATGGGGGGGTACTTTTTTAGATTTAATAATTTTATGTTTTCTTACTAAACTAGGGTCTTACTGAACATTTGGTTGATTAGACTCTAAGTTGTGAAGTTTTTGAGGTTGGTCTTATGCATCTCTTACATGGGTTCACTGCAGATTCCTCACTTGAGACCTGCTGAATACAAGAGGTCTAGATTGCCGAGGAACTGCCGGACTGTGAATCGAGCTTATGGTGGCGTTTTGTCGGGAAGTGCAGTCAGAGAGAGGTATAAATTATAAACTCCTGCATTGTTTATTTTCTGTTACATGATAATAATGGATGCTAGCTTTGGTCTTTGTTGGTTGTTGTTGACGCAAATCTGATTGTTTTCTTTTCATTGTCTAAAGGATAATTCGAGCCTTCTTGGTCGAAGAGCAGAAAATTGTGAAGAAAGTTCTGAAGATCCAAAAATCCAAGGATAAGCAAGCTTCTAAGAGCTAAGAATTAAGATGTCGAATATTTGGCGAAGGTAATTCGGTTGTTAGTAAGGTGATGATGAAATATTGAACTGAATTTCTGCAAATTTGATTTTTAGTTTTGATCAATACTTTTGATTATTTTGCTACTTTGTTTCACTCGATGACAAATCAATTGCCCAGTTATTGTCTTTAATGATGGTCTTATATTGAGCTGATTTCTTTCATTTGGCTCTTGTTTATAACAATGGAATTCGAAGTTAGCCTGACGATGATCGAATATCATTAAATTTTTGCACAATCACTGAATAGTTTGTTATTGGGTTGGATATCGGTGTTTATAAAAAAATAACAATTACTGCTTATGAGAAGTACTGTTTATGTATAGCATTTGGCTTTTAAGTAGTGGAAGTTTCACTTGGAAATTGAGGTGAATCCCATGGTAGACTAGGCTTCCATGAATCGAGCATGTTCGGCGACCGGATTGTCCTCCAATGGCTGTCGTCAAGGGATTCATTTGAGGTCTTCCCCGTGCCTTGCTTATCTTGTGGAAAGCTTATTGAGAAGCCATTGAAATCCTGTTGTTGCCCTTCAAAATCTATACTCGTGGAGTTGTTCGTAACTTCACCGGCAACCATCATCATCATCGCCTGCGGGCTCAATACCGTGGAAGAAGCATCGACCATACATTGTGAAAACATGAAGTTGTGAAGGTCTCTGTTGGAAAGAGGCAACGGAGATGGTCTCCATTGTTGTGCATGTTGCAGCTCATTGTTGCAGCAAGAACTGTTGTCCGAATGGAACCGATTGCAAGGGACCCCACTGTGGAGTAATGAGGGTATCAAAGTACGAGAAAGAGCTCTTTGAGCCATGGAATTGATCTTTCTAAATATTCTACAAATAGCCCACGAATCCTGTAATGAAAACAAGGCAAATTATAGACGGTTCCTACAAAAAAAAACATTAGACGATCGATTCAATGATATCATTACATTTGCGGAAAGGGTTTTGTCTGAGAGTGAAGGTAGTCGAAATTCATGCATCATCCAATCTGTTTTAATCCCTTTGGAGGCTCTTCCTCGATAGAACACTAGGGATTTCTTTAAACCAATGCATTTGGTGCCATCGGAGGTGTAAACAGGCCTATCAGTTCCGGTCGCCTTCCAAAATCCGGCTCTTGTTACTCTGTTTGGCCTTGCACTGTTTCGGTATTTACGGTCTCTAGGACAGTAAAAATACCACTCTTTCTCGCCAGATGCCGCTAGCTCTAAGAAAATGAGAGAAAAAGTATCGAGAATGAGTTTTACATACACATATGTTGTCGAGTACCTCCCAGTGTAGTAATAGAGTAAAGAAATGACGAGAACTCACTTGGGAGATCCCAGGGTTCATATTTGTAAATGTCAAGTTGCTTGATGATCTCAATGGGTAAAGATTTCTGCTCTATCTTTTTGTTGAGATAAAATCCGACAAGCTCTTCGTCGGTCGGATGAAATCGAAAGCCAGGCAGCATCTCATCTTCCACCTCATCAATCGAACAAGCTTCGAACAAGTTGTTGGACATGGGAGTTAAAGGTTCAGTTGTAGCTTCCGGGGAGATTAGAAGGGAGATGAGTTTGGTGAAAACTTGAGCTTAAAGACTGGGTTTTAATGGGAGCTCAAGTCAAAGGTGATGGGAAATTAATTGAACAACTTCCCTTTCAGTTTCAATCCAATTTAACGGTTTGATCTGACTATAAAACCAACTTTTTTTTTTTTGAAGATCAAATTGTTTTCACACACTCAAATTCAATTCATGGGAAGCCTTTTGTCTTTTCTCCTGAATAAATAAAATTACATGATGACAAAGCAACCTTCCAATATTTTACCTTGAAATCTGTCTTAATTTGCTTGAATATTTTCTTTTCATAGAAATGGCGAGGGTGTATTCAAATTCGTCAAAATCTTTCAATCTAACATAGCAAACTTGACCCCACTCCCAAATTTGATTTGAAATCCGAAATAAATCGAACCAAACTGAAACTGGCCCGAATCTTAACTGAACCGAAATGGACTCGAACCGATTTTCAACCAAACTGAATGGACCCGAAAGTAACCCGAACCGAAGACAACCCGAAATAAACAAAAGATATGAATAGAAATAAAGAAAGATAGATATGAACAGCCGCACAACCCACCAAAAAGTCAAATATTTTGTCTTTTTAAAGTCATATATAGGGTATAAAAAATTGACCGACCTAAAAACTCGTTTAAAACCGATCGATCTCCCATTGACCCGAACTGAAAATAACCGAACTGATATTAACCGACTAAAAAATGAACCGACCCGAAACGACCTGAATCACAACAGACCCATAATAAAATCGAACCAAACAAAAATCGAATAATATCAAACTCGAAATAACCGAAACTGAAATGACATGAATCGAATGCCACCTCTAACCAATATTCCTTTCTTTTCTTTGAATTGGGTTAGGCCGAACTCGGCCCTTAAATGTTAGAGTTCGATTCCGGTCTATATTTTGAACAAGTCTATCTTTTGTACATATCTATTTTTAGGTTAATAATTTTTCTCAAACTCGCCCAAATTTCAAATTGATCTTCAGACTTAGCTGAATAAATTTTTTAGGGATAACTATATATTTAGTACCCTAGCTATTTTAGTATTCCTATTTTAGTACTCTATTTATTTTTTCTGGTAAAATAATACCTAACGTTGAGTTTCATTTTCAAATTGGTACCTCTCCCGTTAAAACTAACGATCATCTCTCCTAGTCAGTTGTTCATGTGATATTTTTATAATATTTTTTTCAACTAATAGGTGGTGACACCACCCCATTAAATGAAAAAAATACAAAGCGTGGTTTCTCCTTGCACCTATTGAGATTCAATCTTATGCCCATTGGAAGAAAGGACAAACACTAAACTACCAAGCCAACTAGCTCTACTTGATACATTCTCACTAAAATATATATTTAATTATACCCTAAACCCACAACAAATTAAAAAACAAGATCCATGCCCTTTAGAAGCAAATAGAGATGTTGAACCATTAGGCCAACCAACAATACTTGTTATGTTTCGGAAAATATCTATATTGACATAAACATTTGTATATTTTTATAAACTTAATATTAAATTATTATAAATAAATATTATAAATATAAAATTTTTTTTTATAAAATATAATTTTTAAATTTTAAACTTTATAAATTAAATAAATATTATTAATAAATTAAATGAAAATATAATTTTGTAGATAATGATTTAATAATAATTTTATAAAATATTTATTTTATATTAATAAAATTTAAAATTTATATTTTTATAAAATTTAAAATTTATATGTTTATAAATTTATTTAATTTTAAAAATAAAAGTCATATTTTATTATTATAAATTTATTTTTTTAATGATTTAATATTAATTTTATGAAAATATATAAATATTTAATTTTATTCTCAAATAAAAAGAAGAACTAATTTTAGCGAAAAATAAAGTAAATACTAACATCGAATTTATATAAAATTATAGTTAGCTTAGTACAATAATATCTTTTTATTTTAGTAGAAAGTATTTGGTTCAAATTCTTGTGAAAACTATTTTTAATTTGTAGTGGGAATATTGTATAAGTTAAGTATAAATATTTTTAGAAATGTATTAGGTAGTGATTGTTGGCATGGTAGTCTAATTTTGTTGCTTTGAAATGGTGTGAGATCGAATTCTAGTGTTCGCAAATCTTGTTTTTTAAATTGTGAGTTTAGGGAATAAGTTTAATAAATATACAAGTGAAAATGCATCAAGTGGAGTTAGTTGATTTTGTGGTTTAGTGCTCGTCCTTGTTTTTAAAGGGTATGGGACTGAATCCTCTGGCAATTTTGGGTGAAAAACCCCTTTTTAATTAATATTAGGGAAAATGGCTCCCAAAAACTATTATTTGGCAAAATGACCCCCAAACTTGCCAGGTCGGCAGACATCGCGTTGTGTAGGACGCGAGGTACGACACCGCGTTCTGCACAACGCGATTTTAGTCGACGTGGCATTCCTGTCCGTGTTAACGGTTTCACAGTACCTCGCGTTCTGCAGAACGCGAGGTCCCCGAGAAATTAAAAAGGCGGCTGGAATATATCGCACTGACCTCGCGTTCTGTAGGACGCGAGGTCAATGCATTTCCAGCCTGAACAACAAGGAAAAACAAGTGTAAGTAGGCCTGTTCGAACTCAATTTCGAGCGTGTAAATGGTATATTTTTAGCGATCATCGAGTTTGGGGTTGTAGTACTGAAAATTGTCTATCGTAGGATACCAACATGGTTAATTTCCGTCAATTATACAATGATTTAAAATGGCTACGAAAACCCTATGTCATCATATTTTTTTATTGAAGTTGCATTTCAACTAATGTCGATTTTCGGTTTTTTAATCCCATTAAATTTATTAAAAACAAAAATTAAATAAACATTATAAAGTTTAATTATAATATGCAAACAAAATTATAATTCGTAAATAAAATTATAATACGACATTATAAAATTTAAAAGTGTTTTACATAAATATTAAAAACATAAGTAGAAAACAACAAAAAAAACTAAAAATGCCTATGTCCACCCGTTCCGCAGTCGGGTGGATGACGCTCACGATCCGGATACCTCCTCCGTCCATCGTGTGGTGGTCCCTGGTCCCTATCATCCTGACCATCGTGCGCGATCTGCGGATCTGTGCTGGGCCGAGGCGGGGAGTAAAACAAACTACCTATCGGCGTACTCTCCACCATCGGAAACCCATACTGAGGTGGATAATTGATAAGCATAAGGTCAGTCGTGGGCGTATGGGGACGATAGGCATCAGTGGAGCCGTACTGGGGTGGAGGCATCGTCTGCTGGAAAGTCGATGGACCGCTATGCAATGGTGGGGCAGAAGATGATGCCCCTGGAGTGTCATATCGTGGTCTCGGACCGCGCTGCGTCGACTGCCTCTGGGTCTGCCTCTGGCTCTGGGACTGGCTCTGGGTCTGTCTCGCTCGCCGGCTCCCGCGTGGGCGGTTTTGGGGTTGCTGGGGAAGCCCTGCTTCGTGCTCGGCCGGAGTAAGGATATGTGGCATCCCATTGTTGCTATACCACTGGTCATAATTGAAAGTGACCAAAGGACCCCCTACCATAATTGGTTGGAGAAACTCTAGGCGTCTGAGAAACCGTTAAGCCCAAAGCGCTATCCAGATAGCGTGGTGCTCGGCCCAGTCAACCTCCGTCTTCCCCTGACGCGTAAGATTGTGGAAGGAGTCCATATTTTGCGGAGGGGGTGGAACACTTTGGATGTACCCGAACTGTCGGAGTACCCTATCCGTAGAATGCCACACGCAAATTTCGTAGTTCAGCAGCGGCACGACGGAAATCCAGAGGTCTCGCTCTTGCACAATATCTGCTGGAGTAATGTTGCGAATCTCCTCTGAATCGTAGGGCCTCCACACGAACTAAAAAGAATGAAAAAGTTTGTAACGGTTATATGAAATATTATTGGAAAAATAGTATGGAAAAAACCAAAATAATCGTTGAATTACCTGGTCCTCCGTCAAGGCATCGAATCTATATTTGTATTCTTTCTGGGAGTCCGACAGGCCGGTGTGGGATAGTGTGGTGGTCCACCTTTAAATAATGAAAAAGATCGTTAAATAAAATAATTTAATAAAAAAATATAGTAGATTATGTAGTACCTCCGTAGAAGCGGAAATGACATAGGACTGGGAACCCTAAGTTGTGGTGCCAAAGTAGGGATCCGAAGCCAAACCCAAGCCTGCAGGAATAAACAGCATCCTCTCATCGATGCTTTGGAGGCGTCAACGTTTCTGCAGAGGTCTCTGATAAGAAACGCCAAGACAGCTGACCCCCAAGATTTTAGTCCAGACTCATCTAAATTTGTCAGATGACGAAGCCACATAACGTGCACTTTTGTGCGAGTTTTGTCGGGCATTAATATCCCGCCAATAATGCGCAAGATGTGGGCTCGCGCACACCGCTGTGAAAATATAAATTAATAAAGGCATCATAATTAAAAAAGTTGTAAGTTCATCCTAAATAAAAAAAAATTGTAAGTTCATCCTAAATATAGATTAAATATAGATTTAATAAATGCATCCAAAGAAATTAGTAACTTAATCCTAATTTGTAAATAAATATTTGTAATTTATCCTAAATATTTAATGTAGGCAACGTAAATATTTAATAAAGTATTGTCTGAATACTTAATCCTAAATATTTATTAAAAAGATCCTAAATATTGTCTGAATTCATCCTAAAAAATTCATAAAGCAGCCTAATGTGCAAATAAATAATTTTAATTTAATCATAAATATAATAAAAGCATACTAAATATAATAAAAAAAATACCTGAAGTGCAACTTCATCCGCATCGGGGGGAGGGGTTCCAAAGTTGTCCTCCAAGTACGATAGAGAAATTTTCCCTCCGTCCCACACTCCATCAGGGGGCAGCACGCCCATTTGTTCAGCAAATAGGATTGGCCAATGTGCCATCGCTATACCAGTAATAACGCTGCCATTTGTAGGCAACCCCAGAATGTAGGCAACATCCTCCAACGTAATTGTTGCCTCGCCAAATGGAAGATGAAACGTGTGCGTCTCGGGTCTCCACCGTTCTATCAGCGCGCTAATCAACGACGGTCTAACCTTCACCCCCTATATAGCGAGCTATGTGCCCAAAACCAGCCCGCTCAATCAAACGCATAACAGCAGGAACGGGTGCGACGGTGATACGGTTAAGGTAACATTGTAAGTTACGTTCGTATCCCTGAAAAAAATAAAATAAAATAGTTAGTAAAAATAAAAGAATATAATTTAATTAAAAAATTTAGACAATAAAAGGAAAAAAAATAATACCACTTCATTGTTTCGCCAATATTCACTGCAGTGACTCGCTTGGTTGCGTAGCAAGGGCTCCATGTGATCGAACGATATATAACAGTTGTTGACAATTTTTTGTAAAATTTCTATAGAACTCGCGTTCTGTGGAGGTTTTTAGAAAAAAACCTCCAATTTATAGAAGATCTCGCGTCGTTTGGGATGCGAGGTTAATGAACCTCGCGTCCTATAGAACGCGATTTCTTTAGAACCTCGCGTCCTATAGAACGCGAGGTTCATTGAAAATGCGCGTCAATGTACAGACGCGTGAACTGAACGGTCAGAAGGGACCTCGCGTCCTATAGAAAGCGAGGTTCTAAAGAAATCGCGTTCTATAGGACGCGAGGTTGTGGGGTTTTTTAAACAAGAGTTTTAAAGCGGGAAACTCAATTAATATTACTATTTTTATTTATAATAATAACAATAAAAATAAAAATAAAAATAAAAAAATAATTAAAATTAAAATAATAATAATATTAATAATAATAAATGATACTAACAATAAAAATAATTATAATTAAAGTTACTTCTCTGAACCATTATTTGCCTTACACAACCAGATTCTCCTGGATTGCAAGGGCCAATAATTTTGCCTATATATGAAGAAGAACCATAAAACGAAAATATAAGTTTCAATTGGCAATCAATTCCTAGAATTTTCTAAGTATCAAAATTTCAAAAGTCTTTCATAAAATATTCAAATGGCCGGACGAGGCGTTACTACGCAAGTTTACTACGATGGGCAGATATTCGAGGGTACCGAACTCGGCGTCCTTTTTCACTGCGAAGATCCGGTAACGATAAAGCTTCCGAGGAGATTATCGTTCAAGAAGTTGGTCAAGAAACTGAAGGCAAAAGTTCCTCATTTCGATAATCATCATTTGTCCGACATGAAGTATCGGGTGCCAATATCTATAGACCCTTTAGAGTACTCTGTATGCCAAATTGCTGAAAATGCTGATGTGCAAATGATGATGGAAGCCCACTTCGAGTATTCAATTGGGGGGCCCCTCGAGCTGTATGTATCGTTCTCCGAGTCTAATCCAGTTGTCGAAATACCAAGCTGGGGCCGGGCGAATTTCGACTTCAATCCGAATGCCAACGTTGATAGCCCGACCGCAGGTCTACGACGTGATTTTGGCCTACTCTGTTGAGACAACGAAGTTGGTGCATCGTCATCTACTCCTCCAAGGCAGTCCTGCGTAGCTAGTATCGGGTTCGACCTGAACCAACCCCCAAACGATGAATTCGATGCACCAACAAATGCATCGTACAGTCCATACAATCCATACAATCCTTATAGTTTTGGGGGGGGAGGGAACGTCGGCTCCTTACGTTACGCACGACCATGAAGCATCATATGGCCGGCACTCAATGTATGTCCCTGGCACCGACTACGGTCAACCATCTATGGCGAGACATTCTTCTTTTGGGGGTGAGGGAGCGTCGTCTTCTTACGCTATGCACGATCATGATTCATCATATGGACGACACTCAACGTATGTCCCTAGCACGGAGTACGTTCAACCATCTATGGGAATACATTCTTCTTATGGTGATCTTAATTTTGGTCTTGGAAATAAGGTTCCTGAGCGATCTCGTGAGAGGTCTACTGCTCATCGACCCCAATCCTCGCCTCGAAGGGTAGTGATTCCAGAAGCTCTACTATTCCAGCTCCCGGAGGATGCTTCTGATGAAGAACCGATTAGAGAACCCGGGCCAGACGGAGACGAGCTGGGGCCATTCTATCCCGAACCAGAAGACTTGACAGAGTTACCATAAGACCCAGAAGACACTGTCGTTCCACCACCAGATTTGGACGAAGAACCGACTGCCACCAACTTTCCTGTAGACGCAAGACCAATTTCTATGTTCCAGCCACCATCCCACTTCACAACGGTTGATATGGATACAATGGGAGTCCCTGATTTTCTCCATGACGACACAATAGATGGCCGAGTCCACCGTTCTGATGGTGAACTAAGAATTGGTATGGCGTTCGCGAACAAGGAAATTGCGGTGGCGGCAGTTAAGCAGTACAACCTTTGTCATAATGTTGAGACGACGGTGAAGAAAACCCAGCCAAATACTACAAGGCTCACTGCGTCCAAAAGGATCAAGGCTGTAAATGGAAAATCCGTATATCAGAGTTGAAGAGGGCAGGCAACCGTTGGAAAATAACAAAACTTGAGGGGCCCCATACATGCACCGTTGCTAGCCTCAACCAGGATCACAAGAACCTGGATGCAAAGTACCTCGCGGACATCTTTTCCACACTAGTGAAAACAAATCCCACTGTGTCGGTCCCCACATGTCAGGCTGCAGCCCTAGCTGTCACCGGCTTCCGTCCAGGTTATTCGAAAGCATGGTATGCAAGGAAAAAGGCCAAAGAGGAATTGTATGGCCGATGGGAGGAATCTTACAAAGAGTTGCGCCCGTGGCTTAATCTCCTGCAGAAACACATCCCCAGAATGGTTGTCAAACTTGATACGATTCTGGCATACGAAAATGATCGTGTCGTCCGAGGTGTTTGTCAATTCCACCGGTTATTTTGGACTTTCCCCTAGTGCATCAACGCATTCAAGCACTGCAAACCGATGGTACAAATCGACGGCACATGGTTGTACGGAAAATATACACAGATCCTACTTCTAGCTATAGCACAGGACGACAATCGCAAATGCGTTCCTGTTGCATTCACAATCGTCCCGAAGGAGGATTTGGAGTCTTGGACGTTCTTCCTTAAGAACCTACGAAAATATGTCCTTGATCCTGTAATACGAAGAAGAAGGGATGAAGGGGTGTGTGTTATTTCTGACAGAGGCACAGCGCTGCTGTGGGCGATACAAAATTTGGATGATTATTGGAAGCCTCCATACATTCACCACCGTTTTTGCTTGCGGCACATAGCCGCAAACTACCTGCTGAAATACAAGAATCGTGATGAACGTCAAATGGTGCTTGATATGGGTACGTCATTTATGTCATTTTCATTTAATATATTACTTGTTACTCGCTTCAATTTACGACCTTTTTTCATGTGTTTTTCGCCCATAACTATTCAACTGTCATCCCGTAGGCAACTCGCACTACAAACAAGAGGTGGCTGAACTGCTCGAGGAACTGAGAGCGAGAAACAAAATGGCGCAGAATACCTTGAAAAAATCCCAAAGGAAAATGGCTTCGATCGTATGACGAGGGTAAACGTTTTGGTCACATGACAACGAACTTGGCTGAGGCAGTGAACTCATCACTGAAGGGAGTTCGACAGTTGCCTATCACTTCCATTGTCAAAGCGACCTATTATCGTTTAGCTACCCTTTTTGCAACATTGGACAGGCAAGCAACTGAGTACATGTCAGGTGGACACAAAGTCCATCCAGATTTCCGCACAAGACTGCATATTCAACTGGGCCAATCAAGACAGATGCAAGCAACTCTCTTCTCGCGAGAAGGACACTTGTTTCGTGTTGCGGAATTTTCCAGGCGGTTAGAAGGCATTCAGCACAACGCTTACGTGGTAGATCTGAGGGAAAGAACCTGCGAGTGCGGAATATTCCAAACTTTCAAATACCCGTGCGCACACGCCATTGCTGCTTGCACTAACCAACGAATAGAATACATGCATATGGTCGATGTAGTATACTTACTCAAAACGGTGCTTAAAGTTTACGAAAAAGATTTTCCTCCAATCGGAAATGAGGTTGATCCAAATGCCGTGGACACTGAACCGATCATACGCCCAG
Organism: Hibiscus tridactylites; assembly: GCA_958450335.1. Classification (NCBI taxonomy): domain Eukaryota; kingdom Viridiplantae; phylum Streptophyta; class Magnoliopsida; order Malvales; family Malvaceae; genus Hibiscus; species Hibiscus tridactylites. The sequence continues at coordinate 77,541,124 of OY288269.1, read as the reverse complement.
ATCCAGCACTACTACGAGCCAAAGGACGTCCACTTTCTACAAGAATATATTGTGCCGAGGATTTGGTCGAACATCGAGAGAAAACCGGACAAAAGAAGCATTGTTCTATATGTCGAAATCCTGGGCACACAGCTCCTAAGTGTCCTAATCGCTCAGCTCCTCGTATTAATTAATTATTTTTAATTTGTATATGTGAGTTCGCACATGACAATCTAATCAATAAAGTCAGTCCACTTCGATTTATACAATCCGTCATCTTATATTTTCAATCATTCAAAAAAATATGTTATGATAGTGTTTTCGAACAACTTTAAATCAGCGTACAATGGACGAAAATTGACCATGTCAGTGTCATACGATAGACAATTTCCAGTACTACAACCCCAAACTCGATGTTACCTAAAAATTTAAAATTTATACGTATGAAATTCTGCTCGAACATGCCTATCGAAATTTGTTGAAATACAACTTCATTCAAAAAAGTATGCTAGCATAGGGTTTTCGAATCCATTTTAAACCATTGTAGAATGGACGGAAATTAACCATGTTGGTTTCATACAGTACACAATTTCCAGTACTACGACCCCAAACTCGATGATCGCTAAAAATATACGATTTACACGCTCGAATTGGGTTCGAACAGGCCTACCCACGCTTGTTTTCGCTTATGGTTTAGGCTGGAAATGCACAGACCTCGCGTCCTACAGAACGCGAGGTCAGTGCGCTATATTCCAGCCGCCTTTTCAATTTCTCGGGGACCTCGCGTTCGGCAGAACGCGAGGTACTGTGAAACCGTTAACACGGACAGGAATGCCACGTCGACTAAAATCGCGTTGTGCAGAATACGATGTCGTACCTCGCGTCCTACACAACGCGATGTCTGCCGACCTGGCAAGTTTAGGGGTCATTTTGCCAAATAATTGTTTTTGGGAGCCATTTTTCCCAAAAATATTTTAAAAGGGGTTATTCACCCAAAATTGCCGAATCCTCTAGGTGTAAGGAGATTTTTAAACCTTGTTTTTTTTTTCGTTTATGGTGGTGACACGTATCATCGCATCATTGGTTGGAAAAAAACATTATAAAATACCACATGGACCGCTGATTAGGAGAGAGAAAATAGAAAAATAATTAAAAAATACCACATCAACTTTGCCGTTAGTTTTAAACGGCAGAGGTACCAATTTGAAAACGAAACGTAATGTTAGGTACCATTTTGTCAGAAAAAATAAGTGTGGTACTAAAATAAGAATGCAGGAATAGGTAAGGTACTAAAGATGTATTTATCTTAACACTTTAGCAATGCGCATACACCTTGTAGACATAAGAATTTGAACCCATGTCTTCTAGGATGAAGATCATCCGTTTTTTCCACTAAAACACTTGTTGGATTCGACTTAGCTGAATAGTTGACCCTTAAATAAGTTTATTAAATCAATTTTGAAAAAAAATCACTCATACTTAGTAATATAGGAAAAAGCATCGATGTGATATTCAACATTATAAATATATATTTTTAAAACAAATTAATCATTTGGCCTATTTCATCGAGATATACAAAATGCATTCTATCATAACACATTTATGACAAGAAAAATAATATTGTTAACTTGATTAAACCTAAATTTAACTAAAACAACAAAAGAAAAAAAAGTTTGTAAAGTTATTGTTACTCAAAATGTGATATATAAATTGGACACAAGAAAATAAAAACACGTGTAATAAAATAAAAGATCATATAATACCATAAACCCTGACCAAGGCAACAACACCCCGTAACAGAATGCACAAACAGCCAAAAAGAAAAGAAAAATATGAACGCAGAGCAACTCACACACATCAGAAAGCAGACACTAATTCATGACATGTGTTATTTTTGGCCGAAAATATGTGACATGAGTCGTGTTTTGTCGTTGCAATAATTCTTAAAATGTAATGTTGTAATTTAAATCCTATTAGTGCTCAATGTTTGTAGAGTCTATGTTAGGCTTTGTAACAATGCTCGAATCGATCAATGAAATTCGTTAAGAGGGTTGATTTTGCTCCTTAAAAGAATTGGCTAAAAACGAAATAAAGATGAATAATTTGCATAAGAATTTTAGAGTGATTCGACTACACAACAAAGTTCATATCCATTACCTTAGCACACCACTAAAGATTTCCCAATTCACTATGAATTCGTCCCCTTTTCAAGGCTTAAGAAGAAATCTTTACAACCCTATCTTTTATCGGCTAAGATAAAACCACTCTAGTTTTTGTCTAAGGCTAAATTTGAACATCTCCGTTTACAAGGATAAGATGTAAACAAATTAACCTCACAAGGTGGGTGTTTACAGAAATTTTAGCTCACAAGAGCGTAGAAAATTTACAATAAAAACACTCTCTTAAACACTATTTTTACAAGAGAAAAGAAAATATGAGAATTGAACTCAAATTCTTCTGATCATGTTGCTTGGATGTGTTCTCTAACCATCTTCAAGTGTTCCAAGGCTTGTATTTATGTTTGAAATGAGTTTCTAGCTGATGGTGACCATTGTGATTGATTTGGAGCCGTTAGTGATTGATTTTCATACAAATTTTCACTTCTGGTGCCTTTGGTATCGATACTCATGTGGGCGTATCGATACGGTGCCAGTTATGAAAATAAACATTAAAGGTTGAAAGACCAGGCTGGTTTCGATACCATCAAGGTGGTTTCGATACCACTAGCCCTGTATCGATACTGTAGAAGCTGTATCGGTACGAGTTTTGCTTACTTGAAATGGTTTTCAAAAATAGTATCGATACGGACCAAGGTGTATCGGTACGTGCCTTGTAAAAATGATATTTTGGTCATTTAAAAAGCGTTTTAAACATGTTAAAAACTTATGAAATCATTTCAAACATATTTTTAAGTTGTTTTGACTTTAAATAAGTTTTCAAAATATTCAAACAAGTCCAAAAATATTTTTCAAATTATTATATCAAAACAAATATCATAACAATATCTTTTTTTGATATAATAAAATAAACTTGAAAAATCATTTTTTTATAATTCTCCCCCTTTATAAAAATAAATTTTGAATAAGAGAATATAGATTCAAAAGAGTTAATAACTCCCCCTTATTCATTTAAAAATTTAATTTTTCAAATCATTCTCCCCCTTTATGCTATATCAAAAATATCCAAACCAAAGTTTGAAAGCTTTTAAGCCCATAACAATGGAGAGTTTTAAAATAAATTTTTACAAAATAAGAATTTTGTTTAAAATGACTCACCCTTTCTAAAACATTCCAAAAAAATTTGGCTCAAATGCTTGACACTTAAAAGATTGAATTTCACTATTGGATCAAAATAATTTAAAATCACATGAAATTCAATTTATCCAAAACTTTAAAACTTTATGCAAAAATTGATTGACACATTTTAAGAACAAATATGCATAAAGTAATCAAAATCAAAAATAGGCAACCAGATATAAGTAATCAAAAGTTATGATTAGAGGTTACCCATCTTCTTCTTGTGTGACTAGAGCATTTACATATCTTTGCTTTTCATTTGCCCCAACACACCTAAAAAAGACATTTACTTGATTTTTGGTATCCAAATTACTTTGGATCCATTTACATTAGTCACAATGTCTTTTGTTCCCTTAGAACTCATAATTGTCTAATCCTATAAAATTTTCTCTTCTTTGTAGGACAAGTATGAAATGAATGACCATGATAATGGCAATGTGAGTATTTTTCCATTATGTGACAAGATGAATTATTAAAAATGATTTCTTTTTATTTTGTTAAGCGTTCAAGCTTAACTTTTAAATCAAGATTTTCTTTTTCTAAAACTCATTGCTTGTTTTTGAAAACTCTAAATCATTTCTCAAACTTTCATTTTAGTTTTTAAAATCCAATTTTGTTTTTAAAAGAAAATCATTTTCAAATTCAAGTTTTGAAATCATTTTCTTAAATTTGGAATTCATGGTCTCAAATTCCAAAAACAATTCATCGAAAGCATCTTGTAACTCGTCAAATGTATATGAATTTAATTCACTTGACTTAGAAGATACTTCGGGCTCATCAAGAGCCAAAACACCATCCACCTTAGGTGTTGAGATGAGGTTTGAACAAGATGAAGCACCATCTTTCTTTTCTCACTTCTTGTTGCTATAAAGCTTCTCAAGCTTCTCCCAAATTTCTTTTGCACTTTTGCATATGGAGATTTTCTTGAAAACATCTTCATTGAGGCCACAAAGAAGAGTGTGCATTGCCTTTACGTTTAGCTTGGCCTTCGTGTCATTTACACTCCTTTGCTTCTTCTTCTTCTTCTTCTTCTAAGGAGCTTCCAAGTAACCATCTTTGATGATATCTTAAATCTCAAAATCAAGAGATTTGATGAAATACTTTGTTGAGTTGATCACACAATTGCAAATGGCCAAGAGGGGGTGAATTGGAAATTAAAAATTTGGTAGGAGGTATGAGTGAAAAATAAAAGTGACACAAGTGGTTAGAGTGGTTCAAGTTCTCCAAATGAACTCTACATCCACTACCTTAGTTCCCACTAAGGATTTTCAACCAATTCACTACTTGAATTCTTCCCCTTTTCTTGGATGATGAGGTAACCTTACAAATTGATTAAGCTTTCTACACAAAGCTTAATCCACTCACTTTTACAAAGAGATGGATTTGGTAAACTCTAAAAATTCCTCTCAAAGGATAAATGTTTACCCAAATACAATTTCAAACTCCCCAAATACACAATACAAGATAACAATAAAATCACAAGAGTTGGGTACAAGAATTTGAATATGAAGAGCACTAGGGTTTGGATTTTTTGCTTTGATGTTGCTTGTAGGCTCAATAGTTGTTGCTTGGTCAATTGAAGCTTGTTTTTATACCCTTGCATTGAATTCTAGCTGTTTGGGTAGTTGGGATCATCAATAGAGCCGTTGAGAGCATTTTTCCCGCAATAAATGCAGCTCTGTAGCCTACCGTATCGGTACTCGAAGAGGGCGTATCGATACCTACATCAAAGAGGAAAGAGCCGTTGTGACTGAAAACATAGCGTATCGATACGCATAAAAGGCGTACCAGTACGATTTTGAGGGGCGTATCGGTACAGATGACCGTATCGATACGGTGTTTACTCACTGGAATCCCAAGTTTGGTTTTCTTAAAGATCGTATCGATACACATACCAAGCGTATCAGTACGGTATAACAGTCTTTTGAGAATTGGGAAACCAACCAACTGACAAGTAACGGTAAAAAAATTAAATGCAAAGATTTTTTAAAGATAAGCTTATCGTATCGATATGGTTGCAAAGCGTATCAGTACAGGTTCATTGAAAGAGTTTCCCGGATGAATATCGTATCGATACGGGGTAATACCGTATCGGTACGCTAAGTCCATTAAAATTCCAGTGGCAAAAGCTCGTATCGATACGCCTAGGGGTATCGATACGCCTGGACGTTTTTGTATAGTTTGGCTTGAAAATCATAGGAAATGACTTAGCCATTAAAATTCCAGTGGCAAAAGACAATATCGATACGCCTAAGGGTATCGATACGCCTGGGCGTTTTTGCATAGTTTGGCTTGAAAATCATAGGAAAGACTTAGAATTTTTTTTATATATTTAAGAGCTTGTCTTGAGATATTATTTTGTTTAAAATACTTGTCAATTGTGAGACTTTAAAGAATACTTAAAAATTTATTGTTTTGCAAATTGGTCCTTAAGTTTATATGTTATATCAAAATCAAATTTGGTTTCACATACTTCATGACATTGCTCCACTGGAAGTATGCTTCTCCTTCGAAGAGCGGAGGACATGAGATAGAGCAGCCTTCTTCAAATCTTGCCATTTTCTTGAACGATGGACTTCGAGCAAGTGACATTTACTCCTAGATGTTAGTCCTTTGATGGAGACGAGGCTCTGATACAAATTGTTAGGCTTGTAGCACGCTCGAATCGATCACCAAAATCCGTCAAAAGAGTTAATTTTGCTCCTTGAAAGAATTGGCTAAAACTAAAATAAAGATGGACATTTTGTACAAGGATTTTAGAGTAGTTCAACTACACAACCGAGTCTACATCCACTACCTTAGCACACCACTAAGGATTTCCCAATTCACTATGAATTCATCCCCTTTTCAAGGCTTAGGAGGAAACCTTTACAACCCTATCTTTTAACGGTAAGATAAAACCACTCTAGTTTTTGTCTAAGGCTAAACTAGAACCTCTTTTTTTACAAGGGATAAAATGTAAACAAATTAACCTCACAAGGTGGGTGTTTACAGAAATTTTAGCTCACAAGAGCGTAGAGGATTTACAATAAAAGCACTCTCTTAAACACTATTTACAAGAGAAATAAAAATATGAGAATTGAAATCAAATTCTCTTGATCATGTTGATTGGATGTGTTCTCTAACCATCTTCAAGTGTTCCAAGGCTTGTATTTATGTTTGGAATGAGTTCCTAGCCGTTGTTGACCGTTGGAATTGATTTGGAGCCGTTGAGGATTGATTTCCATGTAAATTTCCACTTATGGTGCCTTCGGTACCGATACTTGTGTGGGCGTATCGATACGGTGCTTGTTATGGAAATAACCGTTGAAGACTAAAAAGCAAGGATGGTTTTGATACCATCAAGGTTGTTTCGAAACCACTGGTTTCGATACCACCTACCCTGTATTTGATACTGCAGAAGTTGTATCGATACGAGTTTTGCTTACATGAAATGATTTTTAAAAATGGTATCAATACAGGCCAAGGTGTATCGGTACGAGCCTTGTAAAAATGATAGTTTGATAATTTAAAAAGCGTTTTAAACATGTTAAAAATGTATGAAACAATTTCAAACATATTTTCAAGTTGTTTGGACTTTAAATAAATTTTCAAAATATTCAAACAAATCTAATAACATTTTTCAAATTATTATATCAAAATAAATATCCTAACAATCACATATAACAAAAAAAAAAAAAACAAGCATAGGTGCTCAGAAATATAGGCTCAGTTCAAGGAAAGGCAACATAAACCTAATAAATAAACCAAGTGCAAAGTGCAAAGAGTAGAGGGATCCTGAAATCCAAGCATGGTAAAAAAGAAAGTGGGCAGCGTAGGCCAATGACATGAGTTGGAAGAGCTAAAACGTTAACAATTGTCCACCCAATGAGAGAGCCTCGGGGGTCGGATAAATTCGACGGGTATTCTGAGAACAACAAGACCAAGCACCAAAGGAAGTTGAAGAGGAGCCAAATTGATCCACCACTGGAGAAGACATACAAGACTAAAAAGCACCGAAAAACCACACCATTAGACTCTCACCAGAAAAAATCCGACGAAGGAGCCATCAGAAGACCCACACCACAAAAAAAATGACAGTGAACAAAAGGAGGATGAGGGGAGAGAAAGGTGAAGCTCCTTCTCGACTGCAAATCAATCAGCCTCCTCGCACAAAGAGAGCCATGGCCATTGAAGGAGGTCTCAAACGAATGACCAAATGATGAAATAAAACACCGCTTTTGGAGAAGAAAAAGAGGAAGGCAAAACCTCAAAAAAGAGAAAAGAAAAGAAACAGAGCCAACAAACAAAGAAGGCCAACCACCGTAGAACCTGAGGCTGGCCGACTCCAAAAAGGGATCTGATAAAAGGGTTTCTGGGGAGTCGAGACTCGAGAGCGTTTGAACCGCCAGTTTTTTTTTTTTTTTGTTTTTTTTGCTTTTTGTCTACATGTGTATAGGTTACGTTAATGTTGGAACCTAACTAATTTAGAAGAAATATTTTATCTTTTACAATTAGGATTCATCATCATTATGTTCTTTAAATCTGTGCATGTAAATCAAAATTGTGTACACATTCAAACAAGAATCAAAATTTATGTTTATAATTACACCATATCAAAGTAAATTACCAAAATTATGTGTAAATTTAATATATACCCCTTTAATATAGGCTGAATTTCAATTCAGGAGAAACCTTCAGATTTCTTTCTGAAAAATCTAATACAAGATGAGAAAGCAATCTTCCAATACCATATGCTCTATTTTTTTATCCTTGAAATTAGTCTTATTGATTTGCTTCAATGTGTATAAATTAAATTCTTTAGAGGTAATTTAAATTTCAGTAAATGCTCAACAACTAATAATCATCAGACTAATTGTACTAAAGATTCAGAAGTAAAAGAAAGCAACATATAAAATCCAATTATGTATCTAATTTTGCTTTTGGGGTCCATAATGTTTTGCAGAACAAATACTAGTCATAAATAAATTATTACTGTGAAATGAAACAAAGTGTAAACCATAGACATAAAGATGAAAGATAGATATTTATTCAGGCAGCTACATGAGCCTGAGCTTTAATGTCCTTTTCAACGTCATCAAAGTGATCCTCTCGGGCATTATCGGCCAACATAAGGGCAACTAACCAGAAGAGGGCTGAATCCAGTGACAGAAACGCACCGCCACCAAGGAGTCCAGTCTTAGCAGTCGGGCATTGGGTGTCCATATTGTGATGAACTTTGCGAGTCAAGTGAAGATGCTCGGTGATGGTCGGCCACAACAGCAGAGTGGCCGCTAAGCCACCGGTAAACCTGCCCATAACCAGATCAAATTTGTAATAACAAGGATGTCCATAATTTTTATATAGGACTAAAAGAGAGGGAGAGAAGTGCTGACAAGGCAACGTTGAAGAAGACGAAGAAACCGGTGTTCTGGAAGAGAACAGATTGCGGAACTGATTTCCCTTTGTAAGGGTAAAACAGAAACCAATAGCCGGCGAAAGAGGATAGTATGAGGAATGCAACCGACAAGTAGCCGAGAGGCACGGAGGGATCCCATGGATACTTGCAGATAACGACGTCTTTTCCAGGGATTGGGGTTCCGGCAGAAGGCTTCTTGTTCTCCGCAATGACTCCGAAGAAGAAAGATAAGACGCCGAGGAAAGCAACGATGAGGGCGGCTTTCTTGATGGTCACAGCCATGATCGATTTTGATTACTCGAAAGATGGAAGAGATGGGAAATTATATGGACTATTATACTGTATACATGGGGGTCAATGATAGCCAAAATATAGGTAAATAAGATAACACCGGACTGATCGAATATTCCAATTGCAATTCTTTAATATCTTTCTCCTAAATTGTAGCCATTAATTAAATCTTTAATAGAATATTTAAGGATAATTTTATTTCAATGTTAAATCTGTTTGACAGTGGTAGTATTCCACTAACACACAAGCACACGTACTAAAATATGTAAAAAAAAATTTGGATAGGCTAGACAAGGATTGATGAGCCCTACTAACGACGAGCTATTATTAACTTAATTTATAAAGATTTAAAATATAAAATACTTATCATATAATTTTAATTTTTTGAAAAATCAAAAGGTAATTTTATTATTTTTTTTATTTTTCATTATTTTAAAAATTATTAAATCAAATTTTCTTTCCCCAAATTCCCAAAACCCTAGTTTTGGTCGTTTACCACAACGCTGCCGCTGATAGCCACCGCCGCCGATCACATCCTCACTGTCTTGTCGTCTCCTGTTTGTGGCCGCCGTTGAACTTCGCCGTCGTTCCCCTTCTTCGTTGCAATTAGATAATTTATATCCAATTCCCCATTTGATGTCTAAATATATTTTTGAAACTATGCCACTTTAGAACCCTAATTCCCAAATTGAGTATTCTAATTCTCATATTATAACCCCAATTATTTACAAGTATCCTAATTTATTTGTTAGAACCCTAAATCTCATGTCCGATTCGAAATCCCCAAATCGCAGTTCGTCGGCCGTACCAGTACGATGGTTTTAGTCAACTGGTACGCGGGTTTATGCATATCGGTGTTGGTTGTGTATCGATACTAGAAGATGTTACTGGAATTTTATTCCAGCATAGTGTACCGGTAAGGAAAAATTATCGTATCGTATCGGTACGGTATGCTCGATCCTTCAAAATTGTTGGTTTAAGTTCGATGCATGCATGCTTAGTTTTTAACTCTTTAACGTAGACGATGGATCTAAACTTAACGCCTTCAAAACAAGTTACGATGTTGGAGTGCAAGCGTCGTATCGACATGTGTTCGAAGAAGACAAATAACGAGGTACATTCATTATAATTACCTGAAATTTCAATAATAGTGTTAATTTTTTTGTTAAGAATATTATTTTATACACATATAGGAAAAAAACTAAAGTTGTACATGAGGAAAACAAAAGAACTTCTTTTTAGAGTGATCACAAGTTCGAGACTCTCATTCATTCAGTGCAAAATATTGAAAAGGAATATGTTAAAATGAATGGTCAATTTGAAAAATTAGTAACCATATTTGCATCGAGAAATGTTAAAAGTTCAATACAAGATGGTAATTTAGTAAAATGAGAAGATATACATAATAGATCATTAAAGGAGGATGATCTAAAAAATAGATCAAAACAAATTAATTTATATAGCGGTCCTTTGAAAGATGAGAGTTTAGAAAATAAATCTCACAAGGAAGAAGGATTAACTGTGTAACACCCCACGCCCGAGTTATGAGCGAGAGGCGTTACGCAAACAGAACAAATAACGCATAACATACATAAACATGTAATCAGAGAATCGAACATGTGAACATATAAAACCATACTAACATATATAACATTACATGTAGGTGGACTAACAAAAACTTTCTTTTAATCTATCAAAACATATCATGTTAACCACTTTGACATATCAATTTTATAATTCAATCATGTTAAACACAAAACATTACCAACTTAGGCTAACTTACTAATCATATTAAAACATGTTTACAAATCAAAACAATCATCTAAGAACCAATTTGAACCAATTCATATATAATAAGCATTCGACTAACATATTACCTAACATATACAATCAAGAAATCACTTATCATAGCATATTATAACTTTTAACCATGTATACATTCATATTCATTAACAATCAACCTATTCATATAGAGATTATGTTTGAACTATAACAAAATCACATAGGTATTCGAATGAAACATATCAACCATATTGATTCATTTCAATTCAACATCTAGATACATATATGATCACAAGTTTATAACACCCTAACATATACAAGCTATATCATCATAAACCATTCTAATACACCATATACTTAAACAACATGTAACATTTTCCAAGGTTTACTTTAAGTCATAATCAACCATACTCATATATAAACATCATCCAAAACATGGTCATACAACTTGTTTAATATTAACATATCAAACATCATGCTTTAACATATCTTATCTGATTACAATCTAAACTAGCATATCTAAATACCCAAAATGCATTGGGCATTCTAACATGTAACTATGCCACCATCTAGGAGTCTAAGCAAAACAATATCATACTTGTGTCTTGGCTTGTGATTACTTCCGAATCAAAATATATAGCTTTCGGATATCAGAGATTTGTTATTTTGGAAGAAGGAAACAAGAGGTGGTAAGTACGTTATGTACTTAGTGAGGTAGTTTCTATAATTTACTAATTTAATCTTTCAATATGTTATTCATACCATTAAGGTTACCTAGATGGGCTTGTAACACCCGTGTTTTGGGGCTAGGAGTTAGTCGGGTTAGTGGTCCGAGTCGGTAAAATTAAATTAAATCAATTTGACCTTGACTTGGGCTAATTGGGTCTTAAAATATAAAGGAGGGACCAATGCGGTGATTTAACCCAAATGTTTTAAAAAGCTAGACCACTTTTTGAAAGTTAAAGAGAACAAAAAAATGATCTTCTCCTCCCCCCATTTTTACACCTAACGTGGAATAGCTCTCAAACCCCTCCCCAAACCCTAGATTTTCTATTCCATTGATTTCTCCCTCATCTCAAGGTCTTTTTCAAAACTAAAGGTATATTCTCACTCTCCTCTTCATTCCCTATCTATCCATGGTTATAGATTTTAAAACCATGAACTTTGGAAAATTAGGGCTTGATAAAAGTTTGAGTTTTTATTGGGTTTTTCAATTGATTTCGATTTATTATGTTGGGTTTTGGTTTAATCTCATGAAAATACACTTAGTATGTTGAAATGGAGGATTTTGGGTGAAAACCCGAAATGGGTTTTTGAGACAATTTGAAAATACACTTAGGTGTCAAAAATTTGATTTTTGGTGGGTTTTAGGGTGTAATTAGAGGGCTGATGGTTTATGTATGCTAGGAGGATGTTTTGGAACCATTTAGATGTCTTTTGGGTGTTTGAAAATATGATTTTCTGCTGGGTAAAATAGGAGTACGAAAATAGGAATTTTGGTGATTGTTTGAGTTGGAAATTGTTGGAGCTTGGCTTGCACCTATGGGTTGAAGCTGTGGCTGAACTTAGAAATCATTTGTGGGTAGAAAATATGTTGGAAACTTGGGTTTTGATCAAGGTTTATGGGCTGCTTGAATTAGATAAAGTTGGGGTTTGGTCATGACTTGAAATGTTGAGTTTGATATTTGAATTTTATTTCGGGTTAGCTACCTTGATGTTTGAGTTGATTTGAGGTTGTTTTGCTTGTGTTGAGGTGATTAGAAGCGAGGTTTTGAGTTGGTGAAGCCTTGGGAACAAATCCGGAATTTGAAGACCATGGTTGCTTGGTATTTGAGCTTTGAGGTGGAGGTGAGTGGTTAATGTTTTTAAATTGGTTTTTAAGTGGTTGGTTCAGGCATGTGGACTAGGTTGGGCTTGGTAGACCCACCTAGAGTTAGGATTAGGGTGGTAGCCTAATTCTAAGCTTTAGTTAGAGACCTTGAATGCACTCTTTAATTGATGTATATGCCTCGTGATTATTTGTGCTATGATGATTATGTATAATGTGATATACATGTGAGTTGAGGTGTGGCTTAATGCATCGTTATATGCATGTTGGTGACAAATATGATGTGATAATTGCTTGGATGATATATATGTTGTGGAGGTATGGTTTGATGCATTGCTATGCATGTAGTTTGGATTGTGAATCGTGCATGATGATGATCATGGTGAATACATGCTAGGCATGGAAATGGGTTGTGAGATACATGTATGCGAGGCATGATATATGATTGCATTGTTATATGCATGTAGCTATGTGTTGAGTGTGTAAAAGTTCTATTATTTACACCCTTTTTAACCTATATTTCTGCTGCATTCAAGCATCATTCCATTGCATTTAGGTCAGTTTACAATAAAACATCATAAATATATTAAAGGCATGGATTCTACTAAAAGATGGCTTATTTTGCAGGTTGCTGCCTTAGTTGACGGAGAAGGCGGGCGCAGGGCAGAGAAGCAGAAGAGCTGAACTGGACAAGCAGACGAAGAGGATGATGCTGCCATGGATCTGGCGTGAATGCAGAGGACGACAACAAGTTAGTGGAGGAAAAGCAAAGTGGACCTCGATAGATAGAGAAAATTATGCTCGTCTGTCGTGTGAAAACCATAAAATTTTCCAAGCCCCGGATCAAAAGATATGTCAAGCCAAAGCTCAAAGAGAGGAAATCCCATGAAACAAGGAGGGCGGCTGAAAAGTAGGATAATTGGAGATTAAGTCTTTATTAGAATCTTACTTTTAATTAAATTTGTAATCATTGTTATCTTAGAATACTTGAAGCCCAAAGCTTATATAAGGGCATAGATTTTAACCTAGGAGACAAATACCCCATAACCGATAACCAAACCCCTCCGCTGTTTACCCGCCGCCGACATGTTCTAAATTCCCCCTAGGGCCAAGGGTTGTTTTGTAAAGTAGTTGCAAGGGTTGCTTTGTTTTAGGATTTTTCAAGTTCAATAAAATAACTTCAAGTTCTCTTATTTTGGTTATTAATATCTTGCAAGAGCATCGGGAGAGCATTGTGAGGTTATCCATTTACTTAGCATCGGGAGAGTTAAGTATACGAAAGAAATAAGAGCAAGTTCTCTAGTTTATAGTTGAACTATCTTGTGCCTAGAGATAGGGCAAGGTTAAGTGGCTAAGGAAGAATTCATACACATCGGTGTTCATCCTTCGATTCACGCCGGGAGCTATCATCAAGACGTGATCATCGACAGACTTGGACCTAGGGATAGGCCAAGGCAGATCTGGGATTCTTGCCAAACTTGAAGTACTGAGTTGGTGTGTTTGCTGCCGCAACGACCAACGGACAGCTGCCGCGACAGGCGCGACGACAGAACTGGAGTTCCTAAGCATTGCAATACCTGCACTACTGAACAATTCAATACCAGCCCATTCTCTCTATCTTGATATCTCAATTCTTTTATTTGCGTTTTCCTTATTATTTTCGTGACAATTCTCTTAAATATTTTCTTTACTTCGTGCAGTGAAATAAGGTGAAGCTATTAGCCCAATCCCTGTGGAGACGATATCCGATACTTCGTATCACTTTACTACTTGCGTCGTGTACACTTGCACTACAATTGCGATAGACTCTTTTACACGCAACAAGTTTTTGGCGCCGTTGCTGGGGATTGGCAACATAACTACACCTTTCTTTTATTGCACTTTTCGTTTTTATTTTTCTTTTTATTTTTATTTTTTTGTTTTTCGTTGGTGCATTCAACTCTTGCTTTTCACAAGGTTATCTTGTTTATGCTCAGATCTAAAAGGGGTGAAGATCCTGAGTATCCATTAGATCCAGAAATCGAACGTTCCTTCAATCTCAAGAAACAACTTCGTCACCTTTTAGCCAGGAACGAGTACCTTGAGGAACAGCTAGAGAAGATGGCCCACATTGGAAACGACCCACCTGTCGGCGAAGTTATTCAGCCTGTCGATAACCCTGCCGCCGACAGACGACGGTCATGCCGTGACTACATGCTGAACGATCATGTAGAACTGGAGACCACGCTGCCGGATATTGAAGTTGATAACTTTGAGCTTAAACCTGTCATGTTTAGTATGATCAACAATGCCGGGCAGTTTAGTGGTGCTGTGACAGAGGATGCTAGAGAGCATCTCAAAACGTTCCAGGAGATCTGTGGTTCGTTTAGACTGCCAGGAGTTAATCCGGAGATACTGAGGCTTCGGTTATTTCCCCATTCATTGAGGGACAGAGCTAAAACTTTGTGGAATAAACTTACGCTGGGTTCAATTAGAACTTGGGCAGATTTATCTCGTGAATTCTTATCTCGTTTTAATCCTTCGCATTTATCTGAGCGGTTACGTAATGAAATTGCTACTTTTCAACAGGAAGATGACGAGCCAATGCATGAGGCCTGGGACAGATTTACGACTCTTCTACGGAACTGTCCAATGCATGGATTCCCCGTTTGGAATCATGTAACTAAGTTTTATAATGCTGCCAACTTACAAACTCGCATTCGAATTGATTCTGCAGCAAATGGATTATTACTGGATAAAGATCTGGACGAGGCATTGCAAGTTTTGAAAAATCTGTCAAGAATGAGGAGCAGTTTCCGACTGCAAGAAGAGGGGGTAAACGTGTACTTGCTGTCAAGGATTATGAAGCCGACAGCACTATGAAATCACAGGTAGCATTCCTTACTAAAGCAATGAAACGGTTATTGAATGATGATGGTTTACAAGGATTTGCTATTGAGGAAGTTTGTACCATCTGTGAGAGAAATCATAGTCGAGATGAGTGCCCAATACAAGTAGAAGAGGGAAAATATGTTGGAAATTACAAGCCTATTTACAATTCCAACAATTATAATCCCAATTGGAGGAAGGATCCCAAATTTTCCTGGAGTAATCCTAATAATGCCCTGAATCCTCAAGCATACAATCAAAATCAAGGAGGACCTAGATTGCTGACGCGACAGCAACTGCCGCCGCAACTGCCGCAGCAGCAGCAACAGCAGCCACCACCTTCCACGAGCAGTATATTGGAACAGACTCTGGCCACCTTTATGTCTCAGACGGGTACTTATATGGAGAATATGAATCAGTTTGTTAAGAAGACAAAAACCTTTATGGATAAAACCGAGATGAGGATGACAAATCATGAAGCTACTTTGAAATCTCTGGAGACACAATTGGGTCAGGTTTCTCAACATATTAAGCCGAGGCAGAATGGAGGATTCCCTAGCAATACTGAAAATGCTAGACCGCCCACACATGAGCAATGTAAGGCGATTACTACTAGGAGTGGGAAGAAACTACCAGGGCCGGAAAAGGAAACTGAAACAGAAAAGGAACTCGCCTTGGATAAACCTGCCGAGGAAGCTGTCCCGACAGGTGATAAACAGACTGCTGCCGATGAGCCTGTCACGACAGTAGAAGCGACAAAGGAGAAAAACGATGATATTCGTCCTCATATTCGTATGCAGTGGGAAGGACGTATTGCTGATTATCGTCCCCCACCTCCTTTTCCTCAACGGATACAGCAAGCTAAGCATGAATCTCAACTTAAAAAGATTTATGATATTTTCAAGCAAGTTCATATTAATATTCCGCTGTTAGATGCCGTTAAGGAGATGCCCGGTTATGCTAAATTTCTCAAGGATGTTATGTCTAAAAAATCTAAACTTGAGGAATTTGAAACGGTAAAGATGACAAAAGGTTGCATGAGTATTCTTCATCGGCAACCACCCCAGAAAAAGAAGGATCCGGGGAGCTTCATCATACCTTGTGTAATCGGAAATAAATTCGTGGGTAAGGCACTTTGTGATCTTGGTGCTAGTGTTAATTTAATGCCAAAGTCTGTTTTTCAGAAATTAGGTATTGGAAAGGCGCGGCCCACGACAGTAACTCTGCAGCTGGCAGACCGCTCTTACGTTCATCCAGAAGGAAAAATTGAAGATATTTTGGTAAGAGTGGATAAGTTTATTTTTCCTGCTGACTTTCTTGTTTTAGATTGTGAGGCAGACGAAAACGCACCAGTCATCCTTGGGCGGCCCTTCTTAGCCACGGGAAGATCATTGATTGATGTGGAGAAAGGAGAACTCACCATGCGAGTGAACGATCAAGAGATTA
This sequence comes from Hibiscus tridactylites, assembly GCA_958450335.1. NCBI lineage: Eukaryota > Viridiplantae > Streptophyta > Magnoliopsida > Malvales > Malvaceae > Hibiscus > Hibiscus tridactylites. The sequence goes on along the minus strand of OY288269.1, from coordinate 77,524,236 downwards.
AGTTGAATGTTCTCCAAGCAATGAAACATGCTGATGTGGACGAGGAATGCAAGGCTATCACTGATGTTAACCTAGATCAACCCTGCATCAGGTCGGGCTGTCACAATATTAAATTTGGTCACTGCCGCGGCAGCCACCTATAGGACTGTCACGACAACACAGACGACAGCACCAATGACAACAACTCCTCTAATTCTGATACATCTGATACTGAAGGTCAGGAGGAGGCAAATTGGTTAGGAAATTGTCCAGGTAAGTTATTCGAACCTTTGAATTATACTTCGGATAACCATCTAATCCAAAAGCCATCTACTGTTGAACCACCTGCCTTAGAATTGAAGCCCCTGCCAGGGCAGTTAAAATATGTTTTTCTTGGTTCAAATGACACACTGCCCGTAATCATCTCTTCTAAGCTGCCGCAGGAACAGGAACAGCAGCTAATCGGCATGCTAAGGCAGCACAAAAAGGCGATTGGATGGACGATAGCAGACATTCAAGGCATTAGTCTGGCGTTGTGTATGCACAAAATCCTTCTAGAAGAAGATCATAAGCCGACTATTGATGCCCAAAGGCGGCTTAACCATGCGATGAAAGAGGTGGTGCGTAAAGAGATAATCAAGTGGTTAGATGCTGGTATTATTTACGCCATCTCCGACAGCAAATGGGTGAGCCCGATGCAATGCGTTCCAAAGAAAGAAGGAATGACCGTGATAACCAATGAGAACAATGAGTTAATCCCAACCAGGACTGTGATCGGTTGGAGGGTTTGTATGGACTATCGGAAGCTTAACAAAGCTACCCGAAAGGACCACTTCCCTTTACCCTTTATTGATCAAATGCTTGATAGATTAGCAGGTAAACCTTACTATTGTTTTCTTGATGGTTATTCAGGTTATAACCAAATTGCTATCGCACCGGAGGATCAGGAAAAGACGACTTTCACATGCCCCTACGGAACATACGCGTTTAGGAGGATGCCGTTTGGACTATGTAATGCACCCGCCACCTTCCAAAGGTGCATGATGGCCATATTCTCCGACATGGTAGAGGATTTCCTAGAGATTTTTATGGATGATTTTTCCGTCTTTGGAGACGATTTTGAGAGCTGCCTCGGCAATCTACAAAAGGTAATTGAAAGATGTGAAAAAGCTAATCTTGTTTTGAATTAGGAAAAATGCCACTTTATGGTGGATGAAGGAATAGTCCTTGGCCATAAGATTAGCTGCCGTGGGATAGAAGTCGACATGGCTAAGATTGAAGTAATTGAGAAGCTGCCGCCGCCAACTACAGTCAAGGGCATCATAAGTTTTTTAGGGCATGCTGGTTTTTATCGGAGATTCATTGCAAATTTCTCAAAAATCACTAAGCCCATATGCCATCTCTTAGAGCAGAACCGACCCTTTGACTTTAATGAAGAATGTACTGAAGCATTTAAGGTTCTGAAGGAAAAACTAGTAACAGCCCCAATAGTACAGCCACCGGACTGGACACAGCCATTTGAGATTATGTGTGATACTAGTGACTATGCTGTCGGGGCAGCACTTGGGCAGCGCAGAGATAAGCTGTTTCATGTCATATACTATGCCATCAAGACATTAAATGACGCCCAAGTGAACTACACCACCACAGAAAAGGAGCTATTAGCTGTGGTGTTCTCCATTGACAAGTTTCGTTCTTACATACTTGGAACGAAAGTAATAGTGCACACAGACCATTCTGCCCTGAAATATTTGTTCGCAAAGAAGGATGCAAAGCCTAGATTGATACGGTGGATCCTGCTGTTGCAAGAAGTTGACCTTGAGATCAAGGACAAAAAAGGGACAGAAAATCAGGTAGCAGATCACTTGTCAAGGTTGGAGAAGGGACAGAGTCTGCCAATCGACGAGACACACATACTGGAGACCTTCCCAGACGAGCCGCTCTTCGTTGCCGCAACAACCTTGGCGGCAGGTAAGTCTTCTGAACTCCCCTGGTATGCTGATTTCGTTAATTTTATAAGTTAGCGGAATACTTCCTTCTGATCTTAATTATCAAGCCAGGAAGAGGTTCCAAAATGATGTTAAGCATTATTATTGGGACGAACCTCTTCTTTTCAAACTATGCGCAGATTAGATTATAAGGAGGTGTGTACCACAAGAAGAGAAAGATGACATTCTCCATCACTGCCATGCTTCACAATATGGAGGTCACTTAGGAGGCAATAAAACTGCTGCCAAGGTGCTGCAGTCAGGGTTCTACTGGCCGACACTGTATAAAGATGCACAGGACTTCTACAAGAACTGTGATAGGTGCCAGCGGATAGGTAACATCTCAAGGAGAAACGAGATGCCACTGCAGAACATTCTAGAAGTCGAGATCTTCGATGTTTGGGGGATTGATTTTATGGGACCTTTTCCATCTTCATGTGGAAATCTATACATCCTCCTAGCAGTGGATTATGTCTCTAAATGGGTTGAAGCTATCGCCACTCAAAAGAATGATGCCAAAACAGTCCAAAAATTTCTACACAAAAATATTTTTTCGAGGTTTGGCATCCCTAAGGCGATTATCAGTGATGAAGGGAGACATTTTGATAATAGGGTTATTTTTTCCGCCTTGAAGAAATATGGTGTCAAGCACAAGATCGCGACAGCATACCACCCACAGACCAATGGACAAGCTGAGATATCTAATAGGGAAGTTAAGAACATTCTTGAGAAGATGGTTAAACCAACTAGGAAAGATTGGTCTTTACTCCTTAATGATGCATTATGTGCATATAAGACAGCTTTTAAGACTCCATTGGGCATGTCTCCATACCGACTGATTTATGGAAAAACCTGTCACTTGCCTGTCGAGATAGAGCACAAAGCATACTGGGCAATCAAGGCAGTGAATATGGACTTGGACAAGGCAGGCCAGAAAAGGCTGTTGGATTTGAACGAGATCGAAGAAATACGAACAATGGCCTACGACAATGCAAGAATCTACAAGGAGAAAACTAAGAAGTGGCATGACAAGAAGTTGCTGCCACGATAGTTCTGCCCAGGACAGCTTGTGTTGTTGTTCAATTCTAGACTGAAACTATTCCCAGGAAAGCTAAAATCTAGATGGTCTGGCCCATTCCAAGTGGTACAAGTTTTTCCCCATGGTGCCATTACAATCCGATCATTAAAAGACGGGCACCAATTCAAAGTCAATGGACAGCGCCTCAAGCATTATCAGGGGACTGAAGCCCCAGGAATACAGGAAGTGGTTACTTTAGGAGATGCCCCACAAGGCATCCCTAATTTAACCTAAATTTTATTTTTATTTATTTTTATTATTTATTATTAGGAAATAAGATTTATTTTATTCGAATAATGTTTTTATAATTTCTGTTTTTAGGAAATAAAGGAGTCAAGAAGAAAAGGAGAAGTGACCCAAGCCCACCATCCATCCATCAGCCCAACAGAGCCCATTTATTGAAGCTTGTCGTTCCAGCTGCCGCCGCAGACACGGATAAGACAGGCTGTCAACAGTCTGACACGGCAGACGCAGAAGCGTGTGACAGACGCGTAACAGACGCATAATTACGTGTCAGACGCGTCAGACACGCAAAATCTCAGCAGTCGCCCCGTTATTCACGCCTGCCGTTACAACATTAAACGGGCAGCAACTTGACCGCTATAAAACCCCGTTCTCATTTTCATTTTCCACACTTCTGCTTATTCTTACTTGCTTTCTCCTCTCGTTTTTATTTGTTTTCTTTACTTTCACAACCCTTGCAACTAAAATGTCTTCCAGACGTACCCGCCGCAGTGCTGCTTCAACCTCTTCAGCAGCAGCACCCACCCCGCAGTCTTTCGCAACCAAGGAATTATGGGAGGAAAGAGGATTCATCTACGTCCGCAAGACAGCAAACATGGGGCTCAGACCATTCATCGCGAAGGCGATACGGGCTCAACTATGGGAGCAGTTCGCACAACAACCAGCAGAATTGAATGACACGCTGGTGAGGGAGTTTTATGCTGCCATCGATAGCAGGACAACAACATCAGTGACTGTCCGAGGGGTAGAGGTACCATTCACAACCGATAGTATCAATCATATGTATGACCTCTATTTTGGTCCCGACGACGATGCCCATCAGCAATTTTTGGACACCCTCGACTCTGCCGCCTACGGTGCTGTCATGGCAGAGGTGACAGAAGAAGGAACAGAGTGGAACACGAGCAAAAAGAACCCCAACTCTGTAAAAAGGGGGTAGCTGCTTCCAGAAGCCAAGCTATGGAACGCTTTCATTAAAAATCGTATCCTGCCGTCCTCCCATCACACGACGGTGGACCAGCAGAGGCTCGCCCTCATTCATTCGATCATGAACGACCGGCCTATCAACGTGGGCCGCTATATGAGAGAAAACGTCTTGGATTGCACACATCGATCAACCTCCCGCCTCTGCCTACCATTCATGATCACATCTCTCTGCCGCTGCGCTGCTGTCCCAGAGGCATCCACCGATAAACTGGTCCAAGGACGAGGCTGGACCGATAACAACATTACCAGCCTCATGGAGCTGATAGTCGCAACCCCCCTCTCCTCATTCAACCCGGCCGCCTCCCCAGCAGAATCATCCGAGGAACCTGCCCCTGAACCTGCCGCAACAGCCGCCCAGACAAACCAGTCTGCTCAAATCCTTGCTGCCATACAACGGGTAGAAGACAGACAGATGGGGCTGATGACATTCATCCGGGATTTCGCCAACTCAACAGTAAATTTCATTACCAATACTTTACATTATCACGATGTTGTTTTCCCCACATTCCCTGCCCACTATTTCCACATTCCCCCCTGTCCATACACCTACACCACCTGCCTCCCCACATGCATATTCCGCTACTTCCACCCCATCACCTGCCTCGACGGCAGCTAGCAGTCCTCCGGCCAACACCTCCGCCCGAGGAACGAAGCGACCGACTTCAGATGACAGCGAGGCAGAACCTCCTATCAGGAGGAATTTGGAGAAGGAGTTCACGCCTGTCAAGAAAAGAAACACGTGGCCGACAGAAAATTAATGCCCAAGGACAGCACCACCACCAGCAGCACTTGGGATAGCGGCAGCAGCTCTGATATCCAGGTTGTGGAGCAACCTGCCCAACCAGACCAACCTGCCCCACAGCCCAGAATCCGCCTCCAAATCCGTGTCAGCAGCAGCAGTGAAGACAGCGATTAAAATCTAAGTCTTTTCTTTTCTTCTTATTACTGCCTGCTTTATATATATTTTGTGATGTACCTGCCTTCATTTTTCTGTCATTTGCATTGAGAGCAATGCAACCCTCGAGTTTGGGGGTGGCAACCCTCCATTTTAATGAAGTCTTAGTACATCTTTAATTTAGTGTTGTGTCTTTTATTAAATTAAGACCTTTAAAAAAAATCAGAAAAGACTAAAACTGTTGGCTTAAAACTATGAAGTAAACTTACCTGTCATGACAGCTCTGTCGTGGCAGCATCTTTAGGACAGTTTAAGGAGAAGTTTAGAGCCTTCCTATAGTTCTAAAAAACTTAAACACCATTGTGACAGTTATACTGCTTAGATTTCTCTTAGCCAAACTAGAATAGGAAGCTTAGTACTTGAATAGCCCCTAGAGGTGCCTAACACTGGCTCTAGGAAAGAAGTTTAGCAAAAGAAACTCAAAAACTTAGAGGTGCCCGAAACCGGCTCTAGGAAGCTAACTAGAGGTGCCCAAAACTGGCTCTAGTAAAACTTAGCTTGAAAATAGAAGAAAAAGAAGCATGAAAATGTGTCCTCAAGAAAATAAACTTTGGCATAAAAATTCGAGTTAAAAAGTTGAATATTCTAGTGAAACTAATAGAGTCTTAGCATATAACTGTTCACAAGCATGCACACACTGCACGAGGACTATCGTGAGATTCCGGACAGATCCTAATCTCTCCGACAGACTGCTACCGCCACAGAGAATGAGCGACAGGTAAGGGACAGTTCACTGTTTGAAGGCCAACACAAAAAAAAATCATTTTCTTTTAGGTTTTAATTGCTTGAGAGCAAGCAAAAACTTGAGTTTGGGGGTGTGTTGAGTGTGTAAAAGTTCTATTATTTACACCCTTTTTAACCCATATTTCTGCTGCATTCAAGCATCATTGCATTTCATTTAGGTCAGTTTACAATAAAACATCATAAATATATTAAAGGCACGGATTCTACTAAAAGATGGCTTATTTTGCAGGTTGCTACCTTAGTTGACGGAGAAGGCGGGCGCAGGGCAGAGAAGCAGAAGAGCTGAACTGGACAAGCAGACGAAGAGGACGATGCTGCCATGGATCTGCCGTGACAACAGAGGACGACAACAAGTTAGTGGAGGAAAAGCAAAGTGGACCTCGATAGATAGAGAAAATTATGCTCGTCTGTCGTGTGAAAACCATAAATTTTTCCAAGCCCCGGATCAAAAGATATGTCAAGCCAAAGCTCAAGGAGAGGAAATCCCATGAAACAAGGAGGGCGGCTGAAAAGTAGGATACTTGGAGATTAAGTCTTTATTAGAATCTTACTTTTAATTAAAGTTGTAATCATTGTTATCTTAGAATACTTAAAGCCCAAAGCTTATATAAGGGCATAGATTTTAACCTAGGAGACAAATACCCCATAACCGATAACCAAACCCCTTCGTTGTTTACCCGCCGCCGACATGTTCTAAATTCCCCCTAGGGCCAAGGGTTGTTTTGTAAAGTAGTTGCAAGGGTTGCTTTGTTTTAGGATTTTTCAAGTTCAATAAAATAACTTCAAGTTCTCTTATTTTGGTTATTAATATCTTGCAAGAGCAACGGGAGAGCATTGTGAGGTTATCCATTTACTTAGCATCGGGAGAGTTAAGTATACGAAAGAAATAAGAGCAAGTTCTCTAGTTTATAGTTGAACTATCTTGTGCCTAGGGATAGGGCAAGGTTAAGTGGCTAAGGAAGAATTCATACACATCAGTGTTCATCCTTCGATTCACGCCGGGAGGTATCATCAAGACGTGATCATCGACAGACTTGGACCTAGGGATAGGCCAAGGCAGATCTGGGATTCTTTCCAAACTTGAAGTACTGAGTTGGTGTGTTTGCTGCCGCAACGACCAACGGACAGCTGCCGCGACAGGTGCTGCCGCGACCAGTGCGGCGACAGAACTGGAGTTCCTAAGCATTGCAATACCTGCACTACTGAACAATTCAATGCCAGCCCATTCTCTCTATCTTGATATCTCAATTCTTTTATTTGCGTTTTCCTTATTATTTTCGTGACAATTCTCTTAAATATTTTCTTTACTTCGTGTAGTGAAATAAGGTGAAGCTATTAGCCCAATCCCTGTGGAGACGATATCCGATACTTCGTATCACTTTACTACTTGCGTCGTGTACACTTGCACTACAATTGCGATAGACTTTTTTACACGCAACACTATGTGATGGATTGCGTGTAATATTGGCACTAGTATGCTTGGGTACAATGATCGATCATTAGGATGAGTGTGCACACGAGAGTCAAAACGCGCGTGGCCTTGGTGGCGTTAAGGCACCAAAGAGGAGTACGGGTACGCCCGAAAATATTTATATTAGTCGATGATGAGTGGAATCCCATCGACGGGGCGTGAGGATGAGTGGAATCCCCTCCACGAGAACCGGTGATGAGTGTAATCCCACCGCAAGTAAGGGTTATGTTGGAAATGCGTTCCAACATGTTATCCGCGTATTCGATTCATAACTAGGTGCCAATATGGGATTATGCATATATGCTTATATGATACGAATGTGACGCCCTTTATGAATTGAGATATGATGTGGTTAATGCTTTGAATTATGTATCGTGGTAAGTTGAGCTTATGAGATGTTGAGCATGACATAATGTTGATTATATGTTCATGCATCATGCATTTCATTTTGGAAATAGCTCGTGCTTGGACCCTACATTGTTGAAGGTTTGTTTTATGAGCTTACCCTCACTAAGCTTTTATGCTTACGCTCTCTTTTGTTCGACAATGCAGATCAATAGCTTGAGGGTGGGAAGGGCAAGGAAAAGTCTCCAAGTGTTGCTAATGGTTAGCTCAATGTATGAATTTTAAGTGATAGAATGTAATAGTTAAGCAATGGGATAAGTATTGTTGATTTGAGTTTTGATGTATGTCGATATTGGCTTGGTTCTTGGATGCCTTGTTTGATTGTAAATATTGCTTATGTTGCATGCCTTGTATGTCTACATGTTTTGGTTGCTTAGATATGAAACCTTAAGTGCTTGTATATCCATATATGCTAAATTGCCCTTTTGTATGAATGTCATGAACGAATGCCTTGCTACTTATCTTAATTGCTTCTCCTGGTTGTAGTATGCTATATAAATGTTTGTATGAGTTTAGGGGAGTCCAAAAATGCATTTAGAGTTGTGTTTGAGGTCACCAAGTTAAAATTGATGGAATTGTAGAGCAGGGCGTATCGATATGCCTAAGGGCCATATCGATACGGCCTTGCCCAAATGCCACGATTTTTGCCTGGCATACCGATACCCTGGGGGTATCGATACCCTTCAAAGTTACTAGAATTTGGAGAAGTGGGTAAGAGTAGGGCGTACCGATACGGGGTTCACGTGTATTGATACAGATCTACTTCGTTGACCATGAAGGGTTGACCGAGAAGGGTGTATCGATACGCTCAAGGGTTGTATCGATACGGTCTTCCCGGAGTTGACTCTTTGGGTTGACATGGTCAAGGCGTATCGATACCCCTAGTTAGGGTACCGATACGGTATGCCCTGTAAGCTTAAAAAATAGGTTTGTTATGTATGGCCGTGGTTCGAATGTAACTTTCATATGGATGTTTTCCGCTATCGTAATTCACTTAGGACTTAACATTCCTCTAGACAAGATTAAAATGAAAAGAAAAAAATATAGGGTCGCTAACCGAGGGAGAACCTTAACGGGTTTCACTTCGGTTTTCCCCTTGTGGACCACTCGGACCGGTCATCTGGCCAGACCGGGACAAGGGGGTTACATTTGTTGGTATAAGAGCCTGAGGTTACCGAGACCTCGGGCAGGTAAGTGAGGTAAGTTGTGTTTTATGATTGATATGCACGGTGTTTTCTTGCCACGTAAGCATGTTGCTTGTTATCCATCTATGCTGTGATGTATGTTGTTTGATCGTACGCATATGTTTGCTTGTTTAGCAAGTATGCCTTGTTATATGCTTGGTTGAGCATGTATGTGTGTTGATTTGTTTGAAACGTGTTTAGTAGAGTCCCATTGCTACTATTACATCGAAAAAGAGATTTTTAAGTGAGGGAATCATACTTGAGCCACTTGGACCCTTTCCCTTGCTAACCCAATCTTGTATATTTTGTTGTTGTTGTTGTTGATTTATTGCTTTTAGTAAGTCTGAGGCCAAGGAGTGGGCCGTGAATTGGTAAGTGGGAGGTGTAGTTTCTAAAAATGTGGAGGAAGTTCTTTGCTATAATTAGGGGAGTATGGTCGTACCGGAGTTGAGGTACAATTTGTTTGCTCGAGTCCGCGTGTATGTGGGTTGATTCCTGTGGATGAGGGACGATGTGATCAACTCTGTCATTAGTTGGTAAGAAGAAGTGAAGGCCTATGAGTGGGAGTCAGAGTGGTGTCAATGTTTTAACAGATAAGCCATTGGTACGATTTTGAGTTGCTCCCTCCGGTTGTTTCTAAATCCGTACTGCTGTATGTTGTTAGCAAGCATGCAAATTTGATCGTGTCTGGTGAAGTGTTAGAGGTAGGTATAAGTACCTTAATTCTTTTGGCGAGATCAGGGTAAAGGTCTCGTGTGAGTAATCCAAAACTCAGGAATGTTAGTTAGTGGTCGTCTGGGGTTCAGCCTATGATTTTGATACAAGATAGCTGATCAGTATCCGTGAATGGGAATCAATTTGTGTGTTTGGGGCCAGTGTGCGTCTGAGTGGTTTTCCAGCATGGTTTTCTGTGTGTTCTCAGAACTGCGTTTTTGAAGTTTTGAAATGCTCTAAGAACAGTCTAGAAGAGTCAGATTTTGTTGAAGAATCAATCTGAGAACAATAGGACCGAAGACTAATAGCTGTGTACTTGTGAAGTTACAATTTCTGCGGATTCGTCTGTTTGTGTGAGCATGCAAAGAATTTAGACATGCTTGTTGAGATCTAGACATAGGGACACATGGGACTAGACCTTTTAGTGAGATAGTGGTGCTCAGATAATTGTACAGAAGATGTCTGTTGGTGGTTCAGGGTTACGTGATTCTAGTAGATGTGAAGTAATTGTCTTTTTATGGTTTCGATGTAGCAGATGGCGTGGTTCGGCTCGTAGAACACAAAGCTAGGGTATACGTCGAGACAAAGATAGAGTTGCCTAGAAGTTGCAGATTTCTGTAAGACTGTAGTGGTGGGTGAGGATGTGAGCTTCTTATCGAATGTGAACCAGCTTTAGTGGTCAAAGAGTGATTGAGTTTAGTTGACAGGCTTGTCTAGCAAATGTGATGAATTTGACTATTGAATGAAGATTAGACCGCAAAATGTTAAGATAGTTTGTGATTCTTCCTAGAACTGTTTAGAAGAAATGCTAGTTTGTCTCCTGATAGAGAAGAAGAGTTTATTATTGATGTCGTCACTGAGTTGCTCCCGTTTTAGTTTGCTCTGTATCTTATGGTTTCCGACAGAATTGAGAGTGTTGAAGAATCAACTTTGAGACTTGCTAGACCTTAGATTCTTTAGGCCTAGTACATCACCTTAGAGTATGACAATGCAATTTGTGAAGAAGAGAGAAGACAATACGAGAATGTGTTTAGATTTCAGACAGTTGAAACAAGTGACAATGAATAATTAGCATCCGTTTCCGAGTGTCAGTGATTTGTTGATCAATTAGTGTGTGCTTCAGTCTATTTGAAGATTAAATTGGGATCCGATTAGTGCCAGTTGAAAGTGAGAGAAGTTGATGTACCAAAGACAGCTTTAGGGGCAAGATATGATCGCTTTGAGTTCCGAGTCATGCTGCTTTGTTTGACTAGTGAGTTAGTCACTTTTATAGAGATGTTGAGCAGGATATTTCCTAAATTCCTTGATCAGTTGTAGTAGTTCTCATAGTTGATACATGGGTGTATTCAAGTACCAAAGAAGACCATGACAAGCTTTGGAGTTAGTATTGTAGATTCTATTAGAGAATCAGTTGTATACCATGTTGAGCCAACGCGAACTCCGAGTCAAGGAAAATGTTCTCTTCGAACATGTAGATTAGCCGAGAGTATTAGAACAAATCTTAAGTAGACAAAGGAAGATGTGAGTTAAAAGAAATTGAAGACTGTGACAGGAATCTATAGTTTCTAGGTCTAGCAGTGTTACTATCGGAAGTTTGTAAATAGCCTTTCGAAGATAGCTGCTCTTTTGACAGATTGCTAAATAAGAATGTTCAGTTTGTGAGGTTAGATGCGAGACATTGAACCCTAGAGAAACCGAAAGAAACTTTGAAGAGAGCTTCGACCTTGATCCAGCCTATACTAGTGAAAGAACTATTGAACTGTAGTGATGTGTTACATATAGGGTTAGGTTGTAAGCTTATGCAAGACAGAAGATTGTGACTTGTTCATTGAGATAGTTGAGAGACCGAGAGAGGAGTTATTCGACACTAGACTTAGAGTTAATTACAGTTGTATTTGCTTCGAAGACTTAGAGACAAAGCGGTATAATGGGAAATGCACAGTGTATATGTATGTATCATCAGAACTTGGAATATTTGAAGACTTAGGAAGGGTTGAAACTTGAACAACATAAAGTGTTAGAACTACTTGAAGACTGTAATATCAAGATTGAGTACCATCCGAAGATAGTCAACATAGTAACCGATGTTCCGAGCTATGTTGTTGATAGATTAGTGGTAGAGTTGCGAGATGTAATTGCCGAATTTAGTTTACCGAATGATAGTAGTTTCGTGGCCAAGTTTCATGTTAAACCTACATTGAGTCAAAATGCTTGAAGAGAAACAGTTGCAAGACAGATTCTTGGCACCTCACGTGCATGACATAGAGAAAGGAAGACCTTTAGAATACAGTTTCAGAGATGATAGAGTTTTGCATTTCAGAGACAAAATAGTTGTACCGATTGACATAGTGTTTCGAGACGTATTGTGTTGGCCGAAGCACACATCAGTTCATATGTATTGCGCCTGAGTAGTATGAAGACGTATTGTGGGTTGAAGATGAGTACTTCTGGATCGAGTTGATGGATGATGTTGTTCATTATGAGAGTAAGTGTGTATTTTGCCAGCGTGTCAAGACCGAGCATCAGTTTTCTTCTAGTTTGTTACATCCATGAAAGGTTCATAATGGAAGTGAGTAATAGAGATTCGAGATTTCAACTAGATTATTTTTGAAGATGTCTGTATAGTGTTTGGTTACCTGTTGAAGTCAGATGGTCAGTCAGAGAAAGTTATGGGTCAGGTATTCAAGCAGTGTTGTATGAGATTGTGAATGGGGGTAGTCCTGTTGTTTATCTGTTGCGGTTACCACCAGAGTTAGAAAGAGATTCGTGATGTGTCCGTGTATCTATAATTCGGGAGTGTGAGTCAGATCTGTTATGCGCTATGTTTGTAGAAGAGATCGAGTTGAGTTTAAAGTCGACATGCCTTGAAGAATCGGTTGAGATCTTAGTGTCAGATAGCAAATGTTGTGGTGAGAAGGAAAGGAAAGTGCGGAGGAGCATGTTTCAGTGACTCTTCCTGTCCGATAAATTTCGGGGACGAAATTTCCGTAAGTGGGAGAGAGTTGTAACACCCGTGTTTTGGGGCTAGGAGTTAGTCGGGTTAGTGGTCCGAGTTGGTAAAATTAAATTAAATCAATTTGACCTTGACTTGGGCTAGTTGGGTCTTAAAATATAAAGGAGGGACCAATGCGGTGATTTAACCCAAATTTTTTAAAAAGCTAGACCACTTTTTGAAAGTTAAAGAGAACAAGAAAAATGGTCTTCTCCTCCCCCCATTGTTACACCTAGCGTGGAATAGCTCTCAAACCCCTCCCCGAACCCTAGATTTTCTATTCCATTGATTTCTCCCTCATCTCAAGGTCTTTTTCAAAAGTAAAGGTATATTCTCACTCTCCTCTTCATTCCCTATCTATCCATGGTTATAGAATTTAAAACCATGAACTTTGGAAAATTAGGGCTTGATAAAAGTTTGAGTTTTTATTGGGTTTTTCAATTGATTTCGATTTATTATGTTGGGTTTTGGTTTAATCTCATGAAAATACACTTAGTATGTTGAAATGGAGGATTTTGGGTGAAAACCCGAAATGGGTTTTTGAGACAATTTGAAAATACACTTAGGTGTCAAAAATTTGATTTTTGGTGGGTTTTAGGGTGTAATTAGAGGGCTGATGGTTTATGTATGCTAGGAGGATGTTTTGGAACCATTTATATGTCTTTTGGGTGTTTGAAAACATGATTTTCTACTGGGTAAAATAGGAGTACGAAAATGGGAATTTTGGTGATTGTTTGAGTTGGAAATTGTTGGAGCTTGGCTTGCACCTATGGGTTGAAGTTGTGGCTGAACTTAGCAATCATTTGTTGGTAGAAAATGTGTTGGAAACTTGGGTTTTGATCAAGGTTTATGTGCTGCTTGAATTAGATAAAGTTGGGGTTTGGTCATGACTTGAAATGTTGAGTTTGATATTTGAATTGTATTCTGGGTTAGCTACCTTGATGTTTGAGTTGATTTGAGGTTGTTTTGCTTGTGTTGAGATGATTAGAAGCGAGGTTTTGAGTTGGTGAAGCCTTAGGAACAAATCCGGAATTTGAAGACCATGGTTGCTTGGTATTTGAGCTTGCAGGTGGAGGTGAGTGGTTAATGTTTTTAAATTGGTTTTTAAGTGGTTGGTTCAAGCATGTGGACTAGGTTGGGCTTGGTAGACCCACCTAGAGTTAGGATTAGGGTGGTAGCCAAATCCTAAGCTTTAGTTAGAGACCTTGAATGCACTCTTTAATTGATGTATATGCCTCATGATTATTTGTGCTATGATGATTATGTATAATGTGATATACATGTGAGTTGAGGTGTGGCTTAATGCATCTTTATATGCATGTTGGTGACAAATATGATGTGATAATTGCTTGGATGATATATATGTTGTGGAGGCATGTTTTGATGCATTGCTATGCATGTAGTTTGGATTGTGAATCGTGCATGATGATGATCATGGTGAATACATGCTAGGCATGGAAATGGGTTGTGAGATACATGTATGTGAGGCATGATATATGATTGCATTGTTATATGCATGTAGCTATGTGATGGATTGCGTGTAATATTGGCACTAGTATGCTTGGGTACAATGATCGATCATTAGGATGAGTGTGCACACGAGAGTCAAAACGCGCGTGGCCTTGGTGGCGTTAAGGCACCAAGGAGGAGTACGGGTACGCCCGAAAATATTTATATTAGTCGATGATGAGTGGAATCCCATCGACGGGGTGTGGGGATGAGTGGAATCCCCTCCGCGAGAACCGGTGATGAGTGTAATCCCACCGCAGGTAATGGTTATGTTGGAAATGCATTCCAACATTTTATCCGCGTATTCGAGTCATAACTAGGTGCCAATATGGGATTATGCATATATGCGTATATGATACGAATGTGACGCCCTTTATGAATTGAGATATGATGTGGTTAATGCTTTGAATTATGTATCGTGGTAAGTTGAGCTTATGAGATGTTGAGCATGACATAATGTTGATTATATGTTCATGCATCATGCATTTCATTTTGGAAATAGCTCGTGCTTGGACCCTGCATTGTTGAAGGTTTGTTTTATGAGCTTACCCTCACTAAGCTTTTATGCTTACGCTCTCTTTTGTTCGACATTGCAGATCAATAGCTTGAGGGTGGCAAGGGTAAGGAAAGGTCTCCAAGTGTTGCTAATGGTTAGCACAATGTATGAATTTTAAGTGATAGAATGTAATAGTTAAGCAATGGGATAGGTATTGTTGATTTGAGTTTTGATGTATGTCGATATTGGCTTGGTTCTTGGATGCATTGTTTGATTGTAAATATTGCTTATGTTGCATGCCTTGTATGTCTACATGTTTTGGTTGCTAAGACATGAAACCTTAAGTGCTTGTATGTCCATATATGCTAAATTGCCCTTTTGTATGAATGTCATGAACGAATGTCTTGCTATTTATCTTAATTGCTTCTCCTGGTTGTAGTATGATGTATAAATGTTTGTATGAGTTTAGGGGAGTCCAAAAATGCATTTAGAATTGTGTTTGAGGTCACCAAGTTAAAATTGGTGGAATTGCATAGCAGGGAGTATCGATACGCCTAAGGGCCGTATCGATACGGCCTTGCCCAACTGCCACGATTTTTTCCTGGCGTACCGATACCCTGGGGGTATCGTTACCCTCCAAAGTTACTGGAATTTGGAGAAGTGGGTAAGAGTAGGGCGTACCGATACGGGGTTCACGTGTATCGATACGGGTCTACTCCGTTGACCATAAAGGGCTGACCGAGAAGGGTGTATCGATATGCTCAAGGGCTGTATCGATACGGTCTTCCCGGAGTTGACTCTTTGGGTTGACTTGGTCAGGGCGTATCGATACCCCTAGTTAGGGTACCGATACGGTCTGCCCTGTAAGCTTAAAAATAGGTTTGTTATGTATGGCCGTGGTTCGAATGTAACTTTCATATGGATGTTTTCCACTGTCCTAATTCACTTAGAACTTAACATTCTTCTAGACAAGATTAAAATGAAACGAAAAAAATATAGGGTCGCTAACCGAGGGGGAACCTTAACGGGTTTCGCTTCAGTATTCCCCGTGTGACCCACTCGGACCGGTCATCCGGCCAAACCGGGATGAAGGGGTTACATTTGTTGGTATCATAGCCTGAGGTTACCGAGACCTCGAGCATGTAAGTGAGGTAAGTTGTGTTTTATGATTGATATGCACGGTGTTTGCTTGCCACGTAAGCATGTTGCTTGTTATCCGTGTATGCTGTAATGTATGTTGTTTGATCGTACGCATATGTTTGCTTGTTTAGCAAGTATGCCTTGTTATATGCTTTGTTGAGCATGTATGTGTGTTGATTTGTTTGAAACATGTTTAGTAGAGTCCCATTGCTACTATTACATCGAAAAAGAGATTTTTAAGTGAGGGAATCATACTTGAGCCACTTGGACCATTTCCCTTGCTAACCCAATCTTGTATGTTTTGTTGTTGTTGTTGTTGATTTATTGCTTTTAGTAAGTCTGAGGCCAAGGAGTGGGCCGTGAATTGGTAAGTGGGAGGTGTAGTTTCTAAAAATGTGGATGATGTGGAGGAAGTTCTTTGCCATAGTTAGGGGAGTATGGTCGTACCGGAGTTGAGGTACAATTTGTTTGCTCGACTCTGCGTGTATGTGGGTTGATTCCTGTGGATGAGGGACGATGTGATCAACTCTGGCATTAGTTGGTAAGAAGAAGTGAAGGCCTATGAGTGGGAGTCAGAGTGGTGTCGATGTTTTAACAGATAAGCCCTTGGTACGATTTTGAGTTGCTCCCTCCGGTTGTTTCTAAATCTGTACTTCTGTATGTTGTTAGAAAGCATGCAAATTTGATCGCGTCCGGTGAAGTGTTAGAGGTAGGTATAAGTACCTTAATTTTTTTGGCGAGATCAGGGTAAAGGTCTCGTGTGAATAATCCGAAACTTAGGAATGTTAGTTAGTGGTCGTTTGGGGTTCAGCCTATGATTTTGATACAAGACAGCCGATCAGTATCCGTGAATGGGAATCAATTTGTGTGTTTGGGGCCAGTGTGCGTCTGAGTGGTTTTCGAGCATGGTTTTCTGTGTGTGCTCAGAACTGCGTTTTTGAAGTTTCGAAATGCTCTAAGAACAGTCTAGAAGAGTCAGATTTTGTTGAAGAATCAGTCTGAGAACAATAGGACCGAAGACTAACAGCTGTGTACTTGTGAAGTTGCAATTTCTACGGATTCGTCTGTTTGTGTGAGCATGCAAAGAATTTAGACATGCTTGTTGAGATCTAGACGTAGGGACACATGGGACTAGACCTTTTAGTGAGATAGTGGTGGTCAGATAATTGTACAGAAGATGTTTGTTGGTGGTTCAGGGTTACGTGATTCTAGTAGATGTGAAGTAATTATCTTTTTACGGTTTCGATGTAGCAGATGGCGTGGTTCGGCTCGTAGAACACAAAGCTAGCGTATACGTTGAGAAAAAGAGAGAGTTGCCTAGAAGTTGCAGATTTCTGTAAGACTGTAGTGGTGGGTGAGGAAGTGAGCTTCTTATCGAATGTGAACCAGCTTTAGAGGTCAAAGAGTGATTGAGTTTAGTTGACAGGCTTGTCTAGCAAATGTGATGAATTTGACTATTGAATGAAGATTAGACCGCAAAATGTTAAGATAGTTTGTGATTCTTCCTAGAACTGTTTAGAAGAAATGGCAGTTTGTCTCCTGATAGAGAAGAAGAGTTTATTATTGATGTCGTCACTGAGTTGCTCCCGTTTTAGTTTGCTCTGTATCTTATGGTTTCCGACAGAATTGAGAGTGTTGAAGAATCAACTTCGAGACTTGCTAGACCTTAGATTCTTTTGGCCTAGTACATCACCTTAGAGTATGACAATGCAATTTGTGAAGAAGAGATAAGACAATACGAGAATGTGTTTAGATTTCAGACAGTCGAAACAAGTGACGATGAATAATTAGCATCCGTTTCCGAGTGTCAGTGATTTGTTGACCAGTTAGTGTGTGCTTCAGTCTATTTGAAGATTAAATTGGGATCCGATTAGTGCCAGTTGAAAGTGAGAGAAGTTGATGTACCGAAGACAGCTTTAGGGGCAAGATATGATCGCTTTGAGTTCCGAGTTATGCCGCTTTGTTTGACTAGTGAGTTAGTCACTTTTATAGAGATGTTGAGCAGAATATTTCCTAAATTCCTTGATCAGTTGTAGTAGTTCTCATAGTTGATACATGGGTGTATTCAAGTACCGAAGAAGACCATGACAAGCTTTGGAGTTAGTATTGTAGATTCTATTAGAGAATCAATTGTATGCCATGTTGAGCCAACACGAACTTCGAGTCAAGGAAAATGTTCTCTTCGGATATGTAGATTAGCCGAGAGTATTAGAACAAATCTTAAGTAGACAGAGGAAGATGTGAATTGGAAGAAATTGAAGACTGTGACAGGAATCTATAGTTTCCAAGTCTAGTAGTGTTACTATCGGAAGTTTGTAAATAGCCTTTCGAAGATAGCTGCTCTTTTGACAGATTGCTACAGAAGAATGTTCAGTTTGTGAGGTTAGATGCGAGACATTGAACCCTTGAGAAACCGAAAGAAACTTTGAAGAGAGCTTCGACCTTGATCCAGCCTATACTAGTGAAAGAACTTGTGAACTGTAGTGATGTGTTACATGTAGGGTTAGGTTGTGTGCTTATGCAAGACAGAAGATTGTGACTTGTTCATTGAGATAGTTGAGAGACCGAGAGAGGAGTTATTCGACAGTAGACTTTACAGTTGTATTTGCTTCGAAGACTTAGAGACAAAGCCGTATAGTGGGAAATGCACAGTGTATATGTACGTATCATCAGAACTTGGAATATTTGAAGACTTAGGAAGGGTTGAAACTTGAACAACATAAAGTGTTAGAACTGCTTGAAGACTGTAATATCAAGATTGAGTTCCATCTGAAGATAGTCAACGTAGTAACCGATGTTCCGAGCTATGTTGTTGATAGATTAGTGGTAGAGTTGCGGGATGTAATTGCCAAATTCAGTTTACCGAATGATAGTAGTTTCGTGGCCGAGTTTCATGTTAAACCTACATTGAGTCAGAATGCTTGAAGAGAAACAGTTGCAAGACAGATTCTTGGCACCTCACGTGCATGACATAGAGGAAGGAAGACCTTCAGAATACAATTTCAGAGATGATAGAGTTTTGCATTTCAGAGATAGAATAGTTGTACCGATTGACATAGTGTTTCGAGACGTATTGTGTTGGCCGAAGCACACAGCAGTTCATTTGTATTGCGTCTGAGTAGTATGAAGACGTATTGTGGGTTGAAGATGATTACTTCTGGATCGAGTTGATGGATGATGTTGTTCAGTATGAGAGTAAGTGTGTATTTTGCCAGCGTGTCAAGACCGAGCATCAGTTTTCTTCTAGTTTATTACATTCGTGAAAGGTTCATAATGGAAGTGAGTAATAGAGATTCGAGATTTCAACTAGATTATTTTTGAAGACGTCTGTATAGTGTTTGGTTACCTGTTGAAGTCAGATGGTCAGTGAGAGAAAGTTATGGGTCAGGTTTTCAAGCAGTGTTGTATGAGATTGTGAATCAGGCTAGTCCTGTTGTTTATCTGTTGCGGTTACCACCAGAGTTAGAAAGAGATTCGTGATGTGTCCGTGTATCTATAATTCGGGAGTGTGAGTCAGATCTATTATGCGTTATGTTTGTAGAAGAGATCGAGTTGAGTTTAAAGTCGGCATGCCTTGAAGAATCGGTTGAGATCTTAGTGTCAGATAGCAAATGTTGTGGTGAGAAGGAAAGGAAAGTGCGGAGGAGCATGTTTCAGTGACTCTTCCTGTCCGATAAATTTTGGGGACGAAATTTCCTTAAGTGGGGGAGAGTTGTAACACCCGTGTTTTGGGGCTACGAGTTAGTCGGGTTAGTGGTCCAAGTCGGTAAAATTAAATTAAATCAATTTGACCTTGACTTGGGCTAATTGGGTCTTAAAATATAAAGGAGGGACTTGTAATGTCTTTGAAATTTTCATTCAATTCAAGCAAGAGTTTTACAACCACCAAACAAGGTCATATAGACATATCTTTTAAGCATTTCATCAATATCATTCAAGCTCGCTTATCAATTCATTTCCAGCAAACATGTGTCATCCATATCATTCACTCCATGCTCAATAACAATAGCATATCAGCATATGATCATCCATATCCAAGGCCACAATCAGCATCGAACCATATGAATTGCAATGTACACTAATAGCTAACACTAGCATCAAACATTATCATCTAAATTCATTTCCTTTTAACCCTTCTTCTTATTCCATTTTAATTTACCAACTATACTTTAGATTCATTTCATACACCATATGTATGGGTGTTCATTTTTGGATATCAGATCTGATCCGATCCGAAAAATTCGGATCACCTAAATAGCGATCCGCTTCCGATCTGAAAAAATTGGATATCCGAATTTTTGGATCGGATACTCAGATATCCGACTATCCGAAAATTATGAATTTATTTGATTATTTTTTTTAATTTAATGGTTCTATTCTTGAAAATTTTTGGTTTTTGAATATAAAAATTAATAAATTGTTGAATATAACAATATTTGTATCATAGAAATTTCAATTTTTCATATATAACAAGTAAAAATATCGAATATAACAAGATTTATACCTATAAAAAATTTGAATTTTCGGATAATCGGATATCGATCCAAATGTAAAATCACTATCCGTATCCGATCTGAAATTTTTGGATATCCGATCCGAATTATCCGAAAAATAAAAAACAGATCGGATATCCGGAATTTCAGATCGGATCAACGGATAATCGGATCCAATCAATCAGATCGAATTTTTTTGAACACCCCTAATCATATGTGTCATCTTATAACATAAAGAAGTGGTTAATACACTATTCTCAACCCTAAAGGCAACCACACTCACTATACTCCAAAGCTTAGTTGGAATCCTTGATTAGCAAGCATTTCCCCTCTTGTTAGCTTGATCAAGCCTTGATTCCTCCAACAATTCTTCTCCAATTTGATATTAAACAATCAAAAATCAACATAAAACACATATTAGAATTCATTTCAATCATATAAACCAATATAAACTCAATGCATTATGAAATTGCCCCTATTTTGGTAGTTTTGAACACCTTACACTAATTTGTCAATAACGTTTTACACACAACTCTAAATTATGGGTTCTTTACCAATATAGAAAGCTTATTTACACAGATTTAATTCTATATATGGCTCATATTTTTCCCATTCCCACATCAATACAGTTTAATAATTTAATACAAGTCATTTAGAGTGGCCTAATATGTCCATTGTTTGCAACATAAAACTTTAGTGACCATTTGACCTATGATCATTACACATTTGATTCTAAGTTCTTAACCACTTTTAAACACATCTAATATAATTATTATCAGGTTCCAATAGCTTCAAAACAGGGCATTAAGGTCCCTTAATTAACCATTTTCCATATTAGGCCAAACTAGTCATTTAATCATATTATTAACTTTAAACATTAATTCCAAGTTATTAATCACCTTAAACATGTTACTAATCAAACATTACTAGATTCCCCTGTTTCTTAACAATTTTACAAGATCTTATAAACATCAAATTAGCCCTTAAACATTTCCATAATTGTGTTTTAACCTAGGCAGTCTTCAGTTTCAATGCAAACATAACCCATTTACTTCTAAAGAAATTTCCAGACATTCTAGCAACATTTTCAGACACGTGAGACCTCTATCTTATAGTATTTTTCATCCTTTACAACTTTTCTCTTCAGAAGTTTTTTTTTCTAATTCAAACTCTAACATGGCCAAAAACCCGTTTTAATCCAGGTGCTCCTTTTAGTACGAAACTAGACATATTCATATTCTAAGTTTCATGCATGCAAATTTATAGATTTCTAATCAATCTAATATGTTCTAACTGCTTACAACACATCATTAAACATTTCTAAACATGGATTTCAACATAGTCAAACCAATAATTTAGCCAAAAATCATCAAAAACATCAAACAATAATGTTGGACAGAATCGATACTTACATATACACATGCATGGATACTTTAAGCAATTCCACTTAATTTTCCTTCACATGCATGAGCTTTCTCACACTAGATTTCCAGATTTTGAGCTCTTAAAATTCTCTCTCTTTTGTTTTGTTTAGAACCAGTGGAAATGAATGGAAAAGATGGAGATGAAGCTAGTGGTTTACACATGTTTTGTTTTTAATCTTAGTTGGCTGGTTCTCACTTGAATAAAGGACACTTGGATAGATTTATCATCATATATTTATCCACTCAAATCCCACTATGGCCTTATTATATTATTTTTTAATTCCCACTAATAACCTATTTTCTTGGCCCTTTAACTTCTCAAAGTTGTTTCACATTTTAGGCTACAACCTCTTTTGTACCATATTTCAGGTTACACTTCACTCGCACCATATTTTAGGTTACAATCCATTTTTACACTACATTTCAGGTTAAACAATACTCATACTACATTTTAGGTTACAACATATCTTTTACACCATATTTCAGATTGCATTATTCTTGCACCACATTATAGGTTACAACCTATTTTTGTACTACATTTTAGGTTACAACCTATTCTCGCACCACATTATAGGTTACAACCTATTTTTGTACTACATTTTAGGTTACAGCCTATGTTTATCTTCTATATTAACTAATTTAGGGATTTTCAACTAGGATAGTTTTAGGGTGTTACAACTCCCCCCGTTAAAAAGAAATTCGCCCTCAAATTTACCTGAATCGAAAAGATAAGAATATTGCTTTTTCATCATGTCCTCAAGTTCCTACGTCACTTCTTCGACGTTATGATTCCTCCATAAAACTTTAACGAGGGGAACGTTCTTATTTCGAAGTCTTTTGACTTCTTGATCAAAATTTTGGATAGACTCTTCTTCATAAGAAAGGTCGGGATTAAGCTCAACTTCTTCAGGCTCAAGAATGTGGGTTGGATCGGATCTATATCTTTGTAGCATCGATACATGGAAAACATTGTGTATCTTATCGAACTCAAGATGAAGTGTGAGTCGATAAGATACATGACCAATTCTTTCTATTACTTCAAATGATCTAATAAACTGAGGACTTAGCTTTCCTCTTTTGCCGAATCGAAATACTTTCTTCCACGGGGAGACTTTAAGTAACACATTGTCTCCAATTTCAGGTTGGATGCCCCTATGCTTCAGATCAACGTATGACTTTTGACGATCGAAGGCTTGTTTCAACCGAGAATGATTAACTTGAACTTGTTCTTCGGTTTCCCAAAGTAATTGTGGTCCTAACACCTTGTTATCTCCGAGTTCAGACCAACATAAGGGCGTTCGACATTTTTTCCCATACAATGCTTCGAAGGGGGTCATTTGGATAGAAAACTGATAGCTATTGTTGTAAGCGAATTCTACCAATGGTAGCAATTTCTCCCAGTTCTTTTCGAAGTCGATGATACAGACTCTAAGCATGTCTTCAAGCACTTGAATCACTAGTTCAGATTGTCCGTCGCTTTGCAGATGGAAAGTGGTGCTAAGATTCAGTATAGTTCTGAGAGCTTTATGTAGCGTCTTCCAGAATCGAGCCGTGAACCTAGGATCTCGATCAGAGACTATAGAAGTTGGAACTCCGTGTAAACGAATTGCTTCTCGAATGTACAATTCGGCCAAGGCTTCAAGACTGAGATTCATTCGTACCGAGATGAAATGTGCTGACATGGTGAAACGATCAATGATCGCCCAAATAGCGTCGCACTTTCTTAGTGTACAAGGAAGGCCGGTCATGAAATCCATTGTGATCCGTTCCCATTTCCATTGTGGAAATTCGAGAGGTTGGAGCAATCCAGTAGGGACGCGGTGCTTGGCTTTCGCACGTTGGCAATTCAAACACTTCGAGACATAGTCGTTGATAGCCGATTTCATTCCGGGCCACCAATATAAGGGCTTGAGATCCTTGTACATCTTAACCGATCCAGGGTGGATTGAGAAAGAACTTTGATGTGCTTCTTGTAGGATTTCATCTTGTAATGACTTATCATTAGGAACACAGATTCGATCTTTGAAGTATAGAAGATCGTTTGATTTAACAGAGAAATCAGGATTAGACTCAAGCTTAGAAATGATTTCCTGAAGTTCCGGATCAACTTGTTGAAGTTCTTTGTTCCTTGAAATCAAAGTTGATTGGATTTGAAGTCATTTAGATAATCAACACATATAATCAACTATCATATATAACCAAGATAATCCCAAGATAAAGTATCATATATACTCAACATATATAATCTAAAAATAAAATATAAAAGCAATCCATATATAATATCTGAAGTAATCCCACATAATACAAAGTAATACATAGAATAAAGCTAGGCCTCCGGTGCATCGTCCCCGCCATCAACATCATCATCGGCATCATCTTGAAGAAGATGAACCGAATACTCCAAGATCTCTAGATGCTCATCAACTGAATCAAAACGATGTATAATGCGACCCTCTATCTGAGTGATCAAATCCGACAGTGATGCCAAAGAGACATCCCCTTTGGGTACTGGAGCAAATGGCTGACGAGCTGCTAGAGGAGCTGAAGCTGCTCGTGGGAGAAGAGGAATCCATTCGTCGTTGGCAAGATCGAAATGAGCCATTCGAAGAGATGAAGCATCAATCTTATGTCCTAGATGGAAGGGAATATCTATGAAGCAATCTATGCCCTCATTCTCAAAGATATGGTTGAGGACGCAACTGTAATAAAAAAAAGTTGACCATAGAGCTGCGACGGTGGTTGATGATGTAAACTAGGTCAGAAAAAATTATTTGAGCAAGACTGATACGTTGGTCAGTCCGAAAGCACTGAATTCACCAAGCATCGATATTCGTAATGGTAGAATATTTACCTCCGGATGGCCAAAACCACCAAGTGACAATGAGATAAAGAAAGCGATCATGGGCATCTAGAGAAGTAACAAAGTCGGCGGCTGGAGAACCAGGAATATATTCATCCTCATTATCAAGATCGGTGTTTTTTAGACCTAGATGATTGGCAATTATTTTGGTGTCTAGCACAAAGGTCTTCCCTATAAGCTAAGACTCTATGTCAATAATAGTCTTACTAATTTCATCAACAACACACCGAGCGTTGGAAAAGAAAATTTGGGTTAAAATGGGATAATATTTTGGATTGAGATGAAGCATGGTACAAAATTTCTATCTCCTGATAAGACTAAGGTAAGGAAACTTAAAACTAGGATCGGACATAAATCCAAAATCTACAACACGCTCATCTCGAATAATGAAAATTTTGAACATTTGAAAGTTTTCCCTTTGGTGTTGTACTTCAGGTTCATCAAAACATGTATCAAATGAGGTAGGTAAAATAGGTTGAGGTTTAGGATCGACTACGGACTGACTTGCAGAAGCTACACTCGTACGACGGCGTTTTGTCACAAGTTTAGATTTTGGTGCCATTTCAAATAAGAAAAAAAGATTTACTGTTCTAGACACACTAAGGAAAATTCAAACTCCTGCAAAAACAATATGCACAATGTATACAAAATTCATCAATTTCAGTCCATAATGTAAAAATACCTACAAACTAAGGTGCATTATTTTAAGGTTCTATAAACTAATATGAACAAATCAAATAAAAATAAAATTTTACACCAATAACTTAGATACATTACATTTTAAGGTTATACACCAATTTAAGGGTACATTATATGAACAAAATACTAATAAACGTGTGTTCAAACATAATAAATCATGGGTTTTACACTAAGGAGTTTTAAAATTTTACTCAAACTCTAGCAACCAACACAATCAAACTATTTAATGAAATCAACAACATGCCAAAACCTTAACAAATCATAAGAATCAAAATAAAAAAACACACTAAAACCTTAAAAAAACCTAAAATTCGAAACAATTTAAATTAAAAGGGTAAAAATTTAAAATACCTCTAAACAACCGTGAAATAGACGGAATAAGTGATGGGTATGAACGATCGTTGATGGGAGATGAAATCCTTACAATAGTCGAGATGATTGGGTGAAAATGGGTAAATTTTTTAGAGGAAACGATGGTTTTGGGGGCTAGGGTTTGTTTGAATTGGGGAAATTAGATAACATGGTGTTTATACCCCCCAGTCAAAACGCGTATCGGTAGGCTCATTAAAGTTGTATCGGTACGGGCATACTAGTACGCGTGTACATTGTACCGATACGGTATGTTCGAAAATAAATTCTAGTAGCGATACGAATATTGTTTCGGTATGCAAATAACACTTGTACCGATACGGTCTGTTTTATCGTATCGGTACACCTTAAAACTTATATTGAAAAATTGACACTAATATGGTTATAGTTTGGAAATTTTTCATGAAAAACTAAAAATTTGTAATTATAATCTCATTTTATCCGTACAATTTGATCATTAAACGTCTCATCAAATTTTACCTCAAATCATTCGTATATATACATGCATATATAGATATGTTTTTTAACGTAAGTATACAAATACCATTTATAAAAATTAAGTCCAAAATCAACTTCATACGATCCAAAATATTAAAACGAAATATTATTTCTTGCAGTAACTAGTATTTTTGCATGTATAACTAGAATAACATAACTAAACTAAATCTTCCAAAGAAAATGTAATATAAAGAAAATCGCGACCCTCATCCACCATGTGGTAGTTACTTTGAATGTTGATATGTTATCGAGGCATGCTCAAAGGTAGTCTTGTTTATCATGAGAGGGGAAAATCGTAGAAATTAAGATTAGCAATCACAAAAAACAAATAAACTAAAACATATTTTTAAATCAATGAATGCTTAACTTACAAGAACAAAGAGTATAGTTTTTAGACGAGCCCGCACACTATCAATTTTTTTGTGGTTTCCAATCTAAAATAGTTGAATCTTTTTCCATATTTTTCAATATATTATTATATACAGGCTGCGTAAAAACTATATTATCAATATACATAACAACAAACCATAATTATTATTATATTTCATATTTAATTACCCCAGAGATGTCGTTTTCTTTGTATGTGTTGGGCATGTATCCAGCTAGTTTTGATTTCTAAAGTGCATCAGTATGCCTCGTATCCTGATCAAAAGGCTTGTTCAGAGAAGGTTCATCCATTATTTTGTGCGAGTCTAATGAGACATCTTCATCATATGAAACATGTGTTGGGTTGGACGATCAAGCTTAACGTTTAGTTCTTTTGGGTTTTCCTCTTCTTGTTTCAATAACTATAGGATCGCCAATTTGAACAGTCTTTTCGCCTTTAGTGGTCCTTTTTTTACATCCCACTTTAACCGTTTGCAATTTAAGACTCAGTTTTTCAAATTGATCTTTAACCTCATTAAAAGTCTTGTATGTCTGTGATGCACGGTGACATATAGTCATACAATAAGAGGCTAGAGTGGAATATCTGGCTTGAACTGTTGTTGGATTATTATCTTCGACATCTACATTCTTGTTTTCAAATCTAGCATCTTTCTTCGCATAAATAGTCCATCATTTCATTATACATCATTGGGGTATTTCCTTTTCCATTTCATATTTCAACATGACAAACATATGGCGACATGGAAATCCAACAGACTCCAACTTCATACAACAACAGTACATGTTATCATTTGTGGTGTCTTTAACTACAATATACCATTTATCCTTTTTCAACATGTTCTAACCAATAAAACATGCACAAATTGTGTACTTCACTTTTTTGACCAAATAATAACCCTTATAGGACATTTCTTTACACAATGTAGCAAAAGAATTTCTCGTATATACTTGAGCTGCATTACGTTTTAAAGCTCCCAACACACTGTCATAGTGCGGTTGTTCAACCATTGTTTTGTAGTCTTGATGACCTTCCTTTCATCTTAGAGATTAAAGTCTTTTATAATAGTTCTCAACAAATCGATACAACATTATTTTTTTGTCCAACCAAGTTTTTAATGTTCTATTCATTGACTCGCATCGTTGAGTAGTCCTCATTGTTGTACACCAAAAATGTTTAATAATTTAGTTCAATACAATAAATATACATAATATTATATACAAATAAAGTTTACATATTGTTACCTATATAAAAATATCTCTGCCAATATGCGTCTACCCATTTTTCTTTATCTCCGTACAATTCTTCTATCTATCTTTTTCATTTAACTTTGTGCTTGTTCACTAATTCTTTCCAAGCCTTTTCAAAATCTGATGGTGTTCTACACATGTAAGCGCATATCATAAACCCATCAAGAAAAGTATATTCAGCATGAGATTGCACGTTCCTCATGACATGTCATAAATACAATATATGTTTTACCCCAGGTAGTACTTGAGAAATGGCATTTGCCATTTCCTTATCTCTATCAGTAATAACAGTAAGTGGTTTGTAGACATCTCTTGTTTTAATCAATTGTTGTAATACCCATACATAGATATCCTCTTTCTCGTTTACTACCAATGCACATCCAAATGGCACAATGTTTCGATAATGATTGAAACCAACCAAAACAACGAACGACTTGTTGTATGTGTTACACTTGTAAGTCGAATCAAATGCGAGTACATGACTGAATTCTTTATAGTCGGCGCATGATATACCATCGCACCAGAACAACTTCTCCAAGTGTCTAAATTCATCCCTCATGTGTGTCACAAAAAAGGATCAGATTCTTGTTTTTCATATAAATATGCC
Source organism: Hibiscus tridactylites (assembly GCA_958450335.1). Lineage (NCBI taxonomy): Eukaryota > Viridiplantae > Streptophyta > Magnoliopsida > Malvales > Malvaceae > Hibiscus > Hibiscus tridactylites. The sequence goes on along the minus strand of OY288269.1, from coordinate 77,495,766 downwards.
ATCACCGTTTCAACATCACCATCTTCCATTTCTTCTCGTTTAATTCTATACAGATAATTGTACAAATCATTCTGTAGAAAATCAACATTCTCAATTGAACCAGCTTCGTTCATGAAATTACACATCATCTTACTTAGAGTAATTCCATAGTGGTGCATGCTCTTAATATTAATTTCGTCTAATAGACGAATTTTCCGGAATGACCGACAAAATAAATCATTACAAACATTAAATATACATATAAGCTAGAAGTTAGTATGTAACAATTTACTTATCGATGAATTACATACCTGATATAAGCAACTTGTGTTGCATGAACCATATCATGGTTATGTTCTGCTTGGAATTTGACAACTTTTTAATATTGATATCGTTCATCCAATTTGAATCTAATAAATGCTCCACATCCAGCTCTGTTGGTTGGTCTTTCTTTACGTTTTCTGTTTGGCAAATTACTCCAATTTTCCGCTCTATATCCCTCATTACGGCACATTAGTTTTTTTGCAATTAATTGATCACTAGTTTGACTTTTCACTGTTTGGTCGATTTGAACACCAAAACCTTTCACTTTGGCATAGGTATGATAAAATTCAATGCAATCATCTAAAGTCTTCCACTTCATCATACTCATATCATTCGCATCATAATCTTTCAATTGTTTCCTAATCTTGTCTCATATGTTTTCATCAATGAAGTTGTCAAGGGTCTTCTCGTCATCTATATGTTTGTCATCATCAACAAGATAATCAGTTTGTTCTTCTTCAGTATCAATTCCACGATATGGTTCACTATTATAACGATCCTTATCCTGATTATGCTCATCTTCATCCACATTATAAAGTGCCAACTTTGTAGTTTGAATTTTGGTATCTTCGTTATCAACCATATCGACAAAATCTATAATTTAACAAAATTAAAAAAAAAGAAACATGATTATAATGGTACATGGCAAGGGAATTGAACTTAACTCAAAATTTCAAAAATATAATTACAGAAAGAAAATCGAACTTAAACCAACAATTTTGAAGGATCGAGCAGACCGTATCGGTACAATAATTTTTTCGTACTGGTACACTATGCTGGAATAAAATTCCAGTAACATCTTCTAGTATAAATACGCAACCAACAACGATACGCATAAACCAGCGTACTGGTACGCTAAAACCACCGTGCAGGTACGACCGACGAACTACGATCTGGGAATTTCGAATCAGACATGGGATTTAGGGTTCTAATAAACAAATTAGGATACATGTAAACTAATTGGGGTTCTAATATGAGAATTAGAATACTTAATTTGGAAATCAAGGTTCTAAAGTGGTAGAATTTCAAAAATATATTTAGGGATCGAATGGGAAATTGTGGATAAATTACCTAATTGTAACGAAGGAGGGGAATGACAGCAGAGTTCAACGGCGATCACGGACAAGAGACGGCAGGATGGTGAGGATGTGACCGACAGCGTTGTGGTAGACGACCAAAACTAGAGCTTTTGGGGATAAAAATTTTGATTTAATAATTTTTAAAATAATATAAAAAATAAAATAATAAAATAAATAAAATTACCTTTGATTTTTCAAAAAATATTATATGGTAAATACTTTAGATTTTAAATCTTTATAAATTAAATTAATGGTGCTCGTCGTTAGTAATGTTCGTCGATACTCGACGAGCGTTGTAGAATTTTTCAAAAAAAAAATAGGTATATTTAATTAATTATATTCTTAAATCACGAATTTGATCATAAAATGATGTCTTAATACAATAAAATTCTTCCATCGTATTTTCAAAAGAAATCAGTAAAAAATAAAAGGAATTTCGTATCAACCTATTAATTCGGCGCAAATTGAATAATTTTTTTAAATTATATTAATATATTCAATAAAAGATACAAAATTACCTGATTTCCTATTTTTTTCCATGATGAGGAAATGATCAAGATATGGAAATTAATTAATTAATTTTAATTACTTGATTAATGGAATTGATCAATGTCATTTTGATTTTTTAAGTTTTAGATTCCAACACTGTTTCAGTGGAAGGCTGGAAGCAAAAATGAAACCGACAAAGCGTTTTCTTAATCTAATGTAGCATTTTTATAATATTATTTGTTAGATCAATATTTTTTAAAAATTATTTATCGAAATCACACTCATCTCTTACCCATAGAATAAAGATGTGTATGATTGGACAAGCTTTCGCTAATTTGGTATGATACTAGGAAGGTGTGGCTTGACGAAGCAAGCCTTTGTTATGTTTACGTGATACATATGTAAGTCATCATGTTAAGGACACATAAAGACAACAACAACACATGTATAATAGACATGAAGTACAACAAACATCTTGAAAAATTCAATATCGCAATTGCGCGTTACATTTTTTGGGAAACAAATTTTTAAAGTTAATCACACCACACATTCTCAAACTATGACCCTTATTTTAAATTAGTTCCTAAACTTTTAAATGTTTTAATTTTGTCTTCAAATTATGACTCTCTTTCTAAATTTGTCTCCAAACTTTTGAATGTTCCATTTTCTTTCCTAAACTATGACCCTCATTTTAAATTGGTCCCCAAATTTTTTGAGTGTTCTAATTTCATTCTCAAATTATCGTTTATACCACATTATATTATTACATGATATACATAAGTGTTTTATGCCAATTAACAATTTTTGTTAACGATTTTATTAACATAAGATATGATTAGCATATACTGAGAATCTGGGGATGAAATAAGAGTATTCAAAAAGTTCGAGGACCGATTTAGAATGAGATTCATATTTTGAGGATGGAATTGAATGCTTAGAAAATTTGGTCCAATTTAGAATGAATGCCATAGTTTGAGGATGAAATTAGAATGTTCAAAAGTTTGAGGACTAATTTAGAATAAAGATCATAGTTTAAAAATATGTAGTGCAATTAACTCTAAATTTTCTTTTTTTTTCCTTTCTTTTAATTTGGTCTTTTACAGTATCACCTTACGTGTGTCAAGTAAAATAAATTAAAAGAAAATTTATTACATGGTCCTAGACCACCGCGTCATCCATAGTTCCTCCCACTAAAAATCAGCCACATAATTTTTTTCATGTCATTTTTTTTTCAAAAATGAATCTTCCTCTAAAAAAATATATGGCTGATTTTTAGTGAATGAGGACCATGGATGACGTGGTGGGCCGGGACCATAAAATAATTTCTCCAATTAAAAGGTGTATTTTGTCGAAAAACTATTATATGGTCTAGGCCCACCAAGTCATTTATGGTATCGTCCACTAAAAATCAACCAATTAAATTATTTTTTACATTGTCATTTTTTTCTAAAGATGAATGTTCATTTTTTATGCCATATAAATAAGGAGTGGATAATTGCATAAAAATTACTTATGAATAGATTAGTGACATAAAAAAATTAATTAATTAATTTTTAGTGAATAAAGACCATAGATAACATAATAATCCGAATTCATAAAATAATTTTTCATGATTCGCCAGTCTGGTCATTTCAAGATCGCGTTACATAAGCAAAAGCGCATCTATTCAATCGTAATTTCCCCATGATTTTAACATCACAAAAGTGTGTCATATTAATCGCGCCTTCTCAAAGTTTCAAAGGATTCCATTCCAATAAATAATTGGAGATGGATACTATTTAGATATTTAATCTTTAAAAATAATCTGTATTGGTAAATTGCCAAAAGGCAACACATAAATAAAATACACAAAATGCAATACTTTTTTTAAAAGTTGACCTTAAGAATTTGATTAATTGGTTTTACATCATTCTTTTATTTTTTTTTCAACTTTCATACCAAACAAGGTTAAAAAATTTAAATTGTTAAGTTATTTTTAGAAAATATAAATGCATTAAATAATTTAAATTAATAATTTAAAAATGATCATGAAAATATATGTGATGTGATTTTGGAGACAAACATCTAATGAAAATCGCATAATTACCACGATATTAATTAATATAAGGGTAATTATTTAATGCACCATAAGTGATTTTTTTTTTGCACAAACAGACTTCTAAAGCTATTATATGTCCCTTTTAGGAGTATAACGACACGAAATTTAAAATAGTTATTCGAATCTTGGATCAGAGTTTGGGTATTTTAATATTAAGGATTAATTCATAGGAATTGTGTTTAATGAAGATTAATGATGAAAATTTAAAGAAATAAAGTTCATAAGTTTAAAGTGAAAACAATGGAAGGGTTTGACTCTTTAATGAAAAATTTACCCAAAATAATTAAGGAAGCCTTTATAGGCAAGTGTTTTGGGCCATTGGATTTTAATGGATATCGCATCTTTAAAATGGACCATTGGATTCAATTAATATGTGTGGATTTTTAAATTTATTTTAAATGAAAAAGTAGTTTTATATTTATGTGGATAAAGGAAGACAAGAGGAGAGAGCTTTAGTCATCTTGTAAAACTAATATTTGATTTTGATATAACCAGTAATTCAAGGATTAAATTAAAAAGTAAATCAATTTTTAAGTAATCAAAATACTTGATTTTGACAAGTACAATTTATACTTAAAATATTTTGAAGTCAAAACTTAAACCCCATAAAATTTTCTAAGTGTTTCAAAGCCAAATCATACAAAATTGCCCAGGCGTTTCGGAACACCCTCAAAGTGTTTCGACGCGTTTTGCCACTGGAAACGTCTGTTTCGAAACGGCTCACACTCGTTTCGATACGACCTTCATCTGGGTTTTTTATTTTTAAGTATTGTTTCGAAACGGCTCACACCTGTTTTGATACAGGGGTCAAGAAATTTTAAAATTGGGCATTAAATGAACTAGTCGTTACTTGTCAGAAACTGATTTTTGAAGATTTGGTTAAGTGTTTTGATACACCCCCTAAGCAGTTTCGAAACACCAATTTAAAGTTTCAAAATGTTTCGATATTGCTCTTATACGTTTTGATACAACCTTCTTTTTGCACTTTACTATTTCGATACGACCTATAACCGTTTCGATACGGGCCCATTTTACACATAACGACTCCTTTTTTAAGCATCCATTTCGATACAAGGGTGACGTGTTCCAATACGGGTAGTTGCAGAACTACATTTATGGGGGAAGAGAGAGCCCCAACGGCTCTATTGATGATCTCAACCACCCAAATAGGTAGAAATCAATGAGAAGTTATAAAAACGTCTCAAAAGCTACAGCAACAACTATTGAGCCTTCAAGCAACATCAAAGCATTCAAATTAAAACCTTGAGCATCTTAGAGTTAAATCTTTGTACCAAACTCAATTGAGTCTTTCATTGTAAATTTTATTGAGAGTTTGGGGTGTGATTAATTGCATTTGGGTAAACATCAACCTTTGAGAGGTAATTGTAAGGTTTACCAAACTTCTTCTTTGTAAAGAGTGAGCTGGATTAAGCTTTGTGTAGAAAGCTTAATCGGTCTTGTAAGGTTTCTTTCTCATCCAAGAAAAGGTGAAGAATCAATTAGTGGATTGATTGAAAATCCTTAGTGTGAGCTAAGGTAGTGAAGGTAGAGTTCATTTAGGAACTTGAACCACTATAAATTGCCTTGTGTTCAATTTTTCATTCATCCATTTTCTCCCTTCAAATTTTAATCATCAATTCACCCCCTCTTGGTCATTTGCAATCGATTGATCAACTCAACAATTGGTATCAGAGCCACATTCATTGGAAGGATTACAACCCTCTTGAGTCGATTCTAGGAGAGTTTGATCAACAAAAAATTGAAGCAATGTCATCCACCTCCGATCCCAACCTCTATGAGTCTCAATTCACCACCAAACGACCATTCTTCAATGGGGATAACTATCCGTATTGGAAGAATCGGATGCGACTCTTCAACAAATCCAACGACTACATGGTATGGGATGTGGTAGAAGACAGGCCAAGCATTCATATGAAGAGAGATGGTGAAGGAAGATTAGTCCCAAAGATCAAAGCCGAGATGACCGATGAAGATATAAGACGATTGCAAGTCAGTGATAAAGCCTTGCATATGATCTTTTGTGCTCTCGGTCCCGATATCTATTCAAATGTGTCTTCAATCGAAAGCACTAAGGAAGTTTGGGATACCCTTGAGACCACATATGGGGGAACTAGCGATATTAAAGAGACGAAGATCGGGATGCTCAATTTAAGTTATGAAAATTTCAAGATGGAACATGGTTAAAGTGTCTCCAAGATTTTTGATCGATTCTCAGTCATCATCAATGGACTAAAGGGCTTCGATGAATTCATTCTTAAAGACAAGCTAGTTCGGAAACTACTATATTCTCTTTCGAATTCTTGGGATGAAAAAAGAACGACCATCATCGAAAGCTAGAGATTTGAAGACTCTCAAGCTTGATGCCTTTATTGGATCTCTACTCACTCATGGGATCATGAAACAAGAGAGGGAAGAAGAGAAGAAGAAAGTTGAGAAGAAGGAGGTTGAAAAGAAGAAGATTGGAATCGCACTTAATGCTTCATACAACGATAACGATTCTAGTGAAGAGGAAGATGAGGAGATGGCCATGTTGGCCAAAAGAATCACACAATTCATGAAGTCCAATCGAGGAAGAAAATTCAATAGAAAATGGGACTTCAAGAATAGGAGTAAAGAAGAAGAGAATGACCAAATCACTCTTTAAGAGTGCAAGAAGACCATCCATATCTGATCTTAGTTCCCTCAATTGAGAAAGAAAAGCTTTGGAAAGAAGAACAAACTCAAAGCTCAAGTGGCAACTTGGAGTGATGACGAGTCATCCGAAGAGGAGGAGGAAGTGGCCAACCTTGTCTCATAGCTAGGGGTGATAACGAGCCGAGCATAGCTTGAGCCTGGCCAGGCTCGGCTCGGCTCGGGCTTGAGGCTCGTTGAGCTCAGCTCGAAAATAATACTATTTGGTTCGGCTCGGGCTTGAAACTCGTCAGGCTCGACTCGGATCGAAATGAAAAAATTTACTATAGTTTTTTATATATATTCGTTAAAAATTCCTTTCATAACTAACACTAAAACAAAATTCAATAACCGGAAAGGGGGAAAAGGTGCCAAAAATTAGATTAATCTAAATAACCAATTAATATTTTTATAAAACAGACACATAATTAAAGAAAATATAAAATCAAACAACAACCAACTAAAAAATGCCTAATTTATTTTAGTTAATTTATTTTTTAGTAGATTTTTTCTAATCTATTTTATTGCTTTTCTTTTGCTAAATATATTAATTTTAATGCATATATAAATTCCGAACTTCTTCACGAGCTTTTCAAGGTTTCGAGCTGAGCCCGAGCCGAGCTTTCACCGAGCTGAGCACGATGTTGCGTGTAAAAGAGTCTATCGCAATTGTAGTGCAAGTGTACACGATGCAAGTAGTAAAGTGATACGAAGTATCAGATATCGTCTCCACAGGGATTGGGCTAATAGCTTCACCTTAGTTTACTGCACGAAAGTAAAGGAAATAATTGAGAGATTTGTCACGAAAATAATAAAGTAAACGTAAATAAAAAGATTGAGATATCAAGATAGAGAGAATGGGCTGGTATTGAATTGCTCGGTAGTGCAGGTATTGGATTGCTTAGGAACTCCAGTTCTGTCGTCGTGCCCGTCGCCGACAGCACCTGTCGCGGCGGCTGTCCGTTAGCTGTCGCGGCAGCGAACACACCAACTCTGTACTTCAAGCTTGGCAAGAATCCCAGATCTTCCTTGGCCTATCCCTAGGTCCAAGTCTGTCGATGATCACGTCTTTGATGATACCTCCCGGCGTGAATCGAAGGATGAACACCGATGTGTATGAATTCTTCTTTAGCCACTTAACCTTGCCCTATCCCTAGGCACAAGATAGTTCAACTATAAGCTAGAGAACTTGCTCTTATTTCTTTCGTATACTTAACTCTCCCGATGTTAAGTAAATGGATAACCTTACAATGCTCTCCCGATGCTCTTGCAAGATGTTAAAACCAAAATAAGAGAACTTGAAGTTTATTTTATTGAACTTGGAAAATCCTAAAACAAAACAACCCTTGCAACTACTTTACAAAACAACCCGTGGCCCTAGGGGAAATTTAGAACATGTCGGTGACGGGTGAACGACAGAAGGGTTTAGGTTTCAGTTATGGGGTATTCGATACCTCCTAGGTTAAATCTATGCCCTTATATAAGCTTTGGGCTCAAGTTATCTAAGGTAACAAGGATTACAACTTTAATTAAAAGTAAGATTCTAATAAAGACCTAATCTCTAAGGATTCCTACTTTGCAGCCGCCATCCTTGTTTCTAGGAATTTCCTCTCCTTGAGCTTTGGCTTGACATATCTTTTGATCCGGGGCTTGGAAAAATATTTGGCTTTCACACGACAGACGAGCAGATTTTTCTCTATCTATCGAGGTCCACTTTACTTTTCCTCTTCATAAATCTGCTGTCAACCTGTTGTCACGACAGGTCCATGGCAGCTTCGTCTTCTTCATCTGCTAGTCCAGTTCAGCTTTCCTGCTTCTCTGCCCTGCGCCTGCCTTCTTTGTCAACTACGGCAGATACCTGCAAAAATAGCCATCTTTTAGTAGAATCCGTGCTTTTAATCCATTTGTGATGTTTTACTGAAAACTAACCTAAATGCAATGCAATGATGCTTGAATGCAGCAGAAATATGGGTTAAAAAGGGTGTAAATAATAGAACTTTTACACACTCAACACACCCCCAAACTCAAGTTTTTGCTTGCCCTCAAGCAATTAAGACTTAAGAAAAAATGAAAATTTTTGTGTTGGCCTTCAAACAGTGAACTGTCCCTTACCCGTCGCTCATTCTCTATGGCGGCAGCAACCTGTCGGAAAGGTTAGGATCTGTCCGGAATCTCCCTATAGTTCTCGTGCAGTGTGTGCATGCTTGTGAACAGTTATATGCTAAGACTCTCTTAGTTTCACTAGAATATTCAACTTCTTAACTCGAATTTTTATGCCAAAGTTTATTTTTTTAGAAGGCACATTTTCATGCTTCTTTTTCTTCTATTTTCAAGCTAAGTTTTTCTAGAGCCAGTTTCGGGCACCTCTAGTTAGCTTCCTAGAGCTGGTTTCGGGCACCTCTAGGTTTTTGATTTTCTTTTGCTAAACTTCTTTCCTAGAGCCAGTGTTAGGCACCTCTAGGGGCTATTCAAGTTCTAAGCTTCCTATTCTAGTTTGGCTAAAAGAAATCTAAGCAATATAACAGTCACAAAGGTGTTTAATTTTTCAGAACTATTGAAAGGCTCTAAACTTCTCCTTAAACTGTCCTAAAGATGCTGCCACGACAGAGCCGTCATGACAGGTAAGTTAACTTCACAGTTTTTAAGCCAACAGTTTAAATTTTCTGATTTTTTTTAAGAAAACTTAAATAAATGAAAGACACGACAATTAATAAAAATATGTACTTAAGACTCCATTGATGATGGAGGGTTGCCACCCCCAAACTCGAGGGTTGCATTGCCCTCAATGCAAAATGACATGAAACATATGAAAAAAATACATCACAAAAGATAAAAGCAGGCAGCAGTAAAAGGAAAATAAAAACTTAAATTTTCAGTCGCTGTCCTCGCTGCTGCTGCTGACACGGATCTGACGGTGGCGTCTGGGCTGTGGAGGAGGCTGGGCAGGTTCAGGACCAGGCTGCTCTACAAGCTGGACATCGGAACTGCTGCCACTGTCCCAACTGCTGCTGGTGGTGGTGCTAGCCTTGGGCAGCCGTTTCTTGTCTGCCACGTGTTTAATCCGCTTGACCGGCGTAAATTCCCTCTCCAAATTCCTCCTTATCAGAGGGCTGTCATCGGAGGCAGGTCTCTTTGTTCCTCTGGGAGAGGTGTCTGCCGGTGGGCTGCCTGCTACCGTCGGGGTAGGTGATGTGGTGGAGGCAGTAGAGTTGGAATGCGGGGAGGCAGGTGGTGTGGGTGTGTGAACAGGGTGGGGATATGGAAATAATGGGCAGGAAAAATAGGGAATTGAACATCGGAAAAATTCAAAGTTTGGGTAATGAAGTTTACCGTCGAGTTAGTGAAGTCCCGGATGAAGGTCATCAATCCCATTTGTCTCTCCTCTACCCGTTGTAGCGTCGCGAGGAGGAGGGCGGACTGGTCTGTCGGAGCGGTGGCGGCAGCAGGTTCCGGGGCAGGCTCCTCTGATGATTCTTCTAGGGAGCCGGCTGGGTTGAAAGATGAGACAGGTGTAGCCGCGACCAGCTCCATGAGGCTGTTGAGGTTGTTGTCTGTCCAGCCTCTGCCCTTCCTTATTTTGTCGGAGGGTTCCTCGGGGACAACAGCACAGCGGCAGAGGGAAGTTATTGTAAACGGCAAGCAGAGGCGGGAGTCGGAACGGAAGGCGCAGTCCAGGATGTTGTCCCTCATATATCGGCCTACATTGACAGGCCTGTCGTGCATGATGGAGTGAATAAGGGCAAGCCGCTACCGGTTGACTGTCGTGTGGTGGGAAGAAGGCAGGATACGCTTTTTGATGAAAGCGTTCCAAAGTTTGGCTTCCGGGAGGAGCTGCCCCCTATTGACGGAGTGGGGGTTCTTCTTGCTGGTTGTCCATGATGTTCCCTCCTCTGTCAACTCCACCATGACAGCATCATAAGCAGCAGCATCGAGGGTGTCGAGAAATTTCTGGTGAGCATCATCATCGGGGCCGAAGAAGAGGCCAAACATGTGGTTGATGCTGTCGGCAGTGAAGGGCACTTCCACTCCTCGAACGGTGACAGATGTTGCCGTTCTGCTGTCTATGGCCGCGTAGAACTCCCGGACCAAGGTGTCGTTTAGCTCTGCCGGTTGTTCCGCAAAGTGCTCCCATAGTTGAGCTGTGATGGCCCTTACAATGAACGGCCGGAGTCCCATGTTGGGCGCCTGTCGAATGTACACGAAACCACGTTCCTCCCATAACTCCTTTGTGGCGAAGGGCGTTGCTGCTGCTGAAGAAGAGGCTGAGGCAGCGCTACGGCGGGTCTGTCTAGTAGACATGTTAATTGCAAGGGTTGTTAAAAATGAAGAAAACAAATAAAACTAGAGGAGAAAGCAAGGAAGAGTGATCAGAAGTGAGAAAAAATGAAAATGAAAACGGGGTTATATAGCGGTCGAGGTGCTGCCCGTTTAATGTTGTAACGGCAGGCGTGAATAACGGGGCGACGGATGGGATTTAGCGTGTCTGACGCGTCTGACACGCATTTATGCGTCTGTTACGCGTCTGCCACACGCTTCTGCGTCTGCCGTGTCAGTCTGTTGACAGCCTGTCTTATCCGTCCGCGGCGGCAGCCGAAACGACAGGCTTCCATAAATGGGCTTTAATGGGCTGATGGATGGGTGGTGGGCTTGGGTCACTTCTTCTCTTCTTCTTGACTCCTTTATTTCCTAAAAACAGAAAATGAAATATTATTCGAATAAAATAAACCTAATTCCTAATAAATAATAAATAAGTAATAAATAAATTAATTAAAAACTAGGTTAAATTAGGGATGCCTTGTGGGGCATCTCCTAAAGTAACCACTTCCTGTATTCCTGGGGCTTCAGTCCCCTGATAGTGCTTGAGGCGCTGTCCATTGACTTTGAATTGGTGCCCGTCTTTTAATGATTGAATTGTGATGGCACCATGGGGAAAAACTTGTATCACTTGGAAGGGGCCAGACCATCTAGACTTTAGCTTTCCTGGGAAGAGTTTAAGTCTAGAATTAAACAACAACACAAGCTGCCCTGGGCAGAACTGTCGTGGCAGCAGTTTCTTGTCATGCCACTTCTTTGTTTTCTCCTTGTATATTCTTGCATTGTCGTAGGCCATTGTCCGTAATTCTTCAATCTCGTTCAGGTCTAATAACCTTTTCTGGCCGGCCTTGTCCAAGTCCATATTCACTGCCTTGATTGCCCAATATGCTTTGTGCTCAATCTCGACAGGCAGATGACAGGTTTTCCCATAAATCAACTGGTATGGAGACATGCCCAATGGAGTTTTAAAAGCTGTCCGGTATGCCCATAATGCATCATTCAGAAGTAGAGACCAATATTTCCTAGTGGGTTTAACCATCTTTTCAAGAATGTTCTTCACTTCCCTATTGGATATCTCAGCCTGTCCATTGGTCTGTGGGTGGTATGCTGTCGCGATCATGTGCTTGACACCATATTTCTTTAAGGCGGCAACAATTACCCTATTATCAAAATGTCTCCCCTCATCACTGATAATCGCTCTAGGGATGCCAAATCTAGAAAAAATGTTTTTATGTAAAAACTTTTGGACCGTTTTGGCATCATTCTTTTGTGTTGCGATGGCTTCAACCCACTTGGAGACATAATCCACTGCTAGGAGGATGTACAAATTTCCACATGAAGATGGAAAAGGTCCCATAAAATCAATCCCCCAAACGTCGAAGATCTCGACTTCTAAAATGTTCTGCAGCGGCATCTCGTTTCTCCTCGAGATGTTACCTGTCCGCTGGCACCTGTCATAGTTCTTGTAAAATTCCTGTGCATCTTTATATAGTGTCGACCAGTAGAACCCTGACTGCAGCACCTTGGCAGCAATCTTATTGCCTCCTAAGTGACCTCCATATTGTGAAGCATGGCAGTGATGGAGAATGTCTTCTTGTTCTTCTTGTGGTACACACCTCCTTATAACCTGATCTGCGCACATTTTGAAAAGAAGAGGTTCGTCCCAATAATAATGCTTAACATCATTTTGAAACCTCTTCCTGGCTTGATAATTAAGATCAGAAGGTAATATTCCGCTAACTATAAAATTAACGAAATCAGTATACCAGGGAAGGTCAGAAGACTTACCTGCCGTCATGGCTGTCGCGACAGCGATTGCGGCAGCAAAGAGCTGCTCATCAGGGAAGGTCTTTAGTATGTTTGTCTCATCTATTGGTAGACTCTGTCCCTTCTCTAATCTTGACAAGTGATCTGCCACCTGATTTTCTGTCCCCTTTTTATCCTTGATCTCAAGGTCGAACTCCTGTAATAGCAAGATCCACCGTATCAATCTAGGTTTTGCATCCTTCTTTGCGAACAAATACTTTAGGGCAGAATGGTCGGTGTGTATTATTACTTTCGTTCCAAGTATGTAAGAACAAAACTTGTCGATGGAGAACACCACAGCTAACAGCTCCTTTTCTGTGGTGGTGTAGTTCACTTGGGCGTCATTCAACGTCTTGCTGGCATAGTATATGACGTGAAACAGCTTATCTCTGCGCTGCCCAAGTGCTGCCCCGACAGCATAGTCACTAGCATCACACATGATCTCAAACGGTTGTGTCCAGTCTGGTGGCTGTACTATGGGGGCTGTCACTAGCTTTTCCTTCAGAACCTTGAATGCTTCAGTACATTCCTCATTAAAGTCAAAGGGTCGGTTCTGTTCTAAGAGATGGCATAGGGGCTTCGTGATTTTCGAGAAATTTGCGATGAATCTCCGATAGAAACCCGCATGCCCTAAAAAACTTCTAATGCCCTTGACTGTGGTTGGCGACAGCAGCTTCTCTATGACTTCTATTTTGGCCCAGTCGACTTCTATCCCACGGCAGCTAATCTTATGGCCAAGGACTATCCCTTCGTCCACCATAAAATGGCATTTTTCCCAATTTAGCACGAGATTAGCTTTTTCACATCTTTCAAGTACCTTTTGAAGATTGCCGAGGCAGCTCTCAAAATCGTCTCCAAAGACGGAAAAATCATCCATGAAAATTTCAAGGAAGTCCTCTACCATGTCAGAGAATATAGCCATCATGCACCTTTGGAAGGTGGCAGGTGCGTTACAGAGGCCGAACGGCATCCTCCTAAATGCGTATGTTCCGTAGGGGCATGTGAAAGTCGTCTTTTCTTGATCTTCCGGTGCAATAGCAATTTGGTTATAACCTAAATAACCATCAAGAAAACAATAGTAAGGCTTACCCGCTAATCTATCAAGCATTTGATCAATAAAGGGTAAAGGAAAGTGGTCCTTTCGGGTAGCTTTGTTAAGCTTCCGATAGTCCATACAAACCCTCCAACCGGTCACAGTCCTGGTTGGGATTAACTCATTGTTCTCGTTGGTTATCACGGTCATTCCTCCTTTCTTTGGAACGCATTGCACCGGGCTCACCCATTTGATGTCGGAGATGGCGTAAATAATACCAGCATCTAACCATTTAATTATCACTTTACGCACTACTTCCTTCATCGCAAGGTTCAACCGCCTTTGGGCATCAATAGTCGGCTTATGATCTTCCTCTAGGAGGATTTTGTGCATGCATATCGCCGGACTAATGCCTTGAATATCTGCTATCGTCCATCCAATTGCCTTCTTGTGCTGCCTTAACATGTCGATTAGCTGCTGTTCCTGTTCCTGCGGCAGCTTAGAAGAGATGATTACGGGCAGTGTGTCATTTGAACCAAGAAAAACATATTTTAACTGCCCTGGCAGGGGCTTCAATTTTTCCCTCGGGATGAACGTAAGAGCGGTCGGCTAGCTGCAGAGTTACTGTCGTGGGCCGCGCCTTGCCAATACCTAGTTTCTGAAAAACAGATTTGGGCATTAGATTAACACTGGCACCAAGATCACAAAGTGCCTTACCCACAAATTTGTCGCCGATTACACATGGTATGATGAAGCTCCCCGGATCCTTCTTTTTCTGGGGCGGCTGCCTATGAAGAATACTCATGCAACCTTCTTGCATCTTTACCGTTTCAAATTCCCCAAGTTTAGATTTTTTTGACATAACATCCTTGAGAAATTTAGCATAACCGGGCATCTCCCTAACAGCATCTAACAACGGAATATTAATATGAACTTGTTTAAAAATATCATAAATCTTTTTAAGTTGAGATTCAAGCTTAGCTTGCTGTATCCGTTGAGGGAAGGGTGGTGGAGGACGATAATCAGCAATGCGTCCTTCCCACTGCATGCGAATCTGAGGACGATAATCATTTTTTTTCTCCTCTGTCGCTTCTGCTGTCGTGACAGGCTCATCGGCAGCAGTCTGTTTATCACCTGTCGAGGCAGCTTCCTCGGCAGGTTTATCCAAGGCAGGTTCCTTTTCTGTTTCAGCTTCTTTTTCCGGCCCTGGTAGTTTCTTCCCACTCCTAGTAGTAATCGCCTTACATTGCTCATGTGGGGGCGGTCTAGCATTTTCAGTATTGCTAGGGAATCCTCCATTCTGCCTTGGCTTAATATGTTGCGACACCTGACCCATTTGTGTCTCTAGAGATTTCAATGTAGCCTCATGATTTGCCATTCTCATCTCGGTTTTATCTATAAAGTTTTCCGTCTTCTTGACAAACTGATTTATATTCTCCATGTACGTACCGGTCTGAGACATAAAGGTGGCCAGAGTCTGTTCCAATATACTACTTGTGGCAGGTGGTGGTTGTTGCTGCTGCGGCGGCAGGTGCGGCGGCAGTTGCTGCGGCTGTTGCGGCGGCAGTTGCTGTCTCGTCAGCAATCTAGGACCTCCCTGATTCTGATTATATGCTTGTGGATTCAGGGCATTGTTAGGATTACTCCAGGAAAATTTGGGATCTTTCCTCCAATTGGGATTATAGTTGTTGGAATTATAATTCGGCTTGTAATTTCCAACATATTTTCCCTCTTCTATATTTATTGGGCACTCATTCCTACTATGATTTCCCTCACAGATAGCACAAACTTCCTCGACAGCAAATCCTCATAATTCATCTTCATTTAATAAGTGTTTTATAGCCTTAGTAAGGAATGCTACTTGTGATTTCATAGTGCTGTCGGCCTCATAGTCCTTGACAGCAAGTACCCGTTTACCCCCTCTTCTAGCTGTCGGAAACTGCTCCTCATTCTTAGCTAGATTTTTCAAAACTTGCAATGCCTCGTCTGGATCTTTATCCAATAATAGTTCATTTGGTGCAGAATCAATCCGAATGCGAGTTTGTAAGTTAGCAGCATTATAGAATTTAGTTACCTGATTCCAGACGGGAAATCCATGCATTGGGCAGTTCCGTAGATGAGTAGTAAATCTGTCTCAGGCCTCATGCATCGGCTCGTCGTCTTCCTGTTGAAAAGTAGCAATTTCATTACGTAATCGCTCAGATAAATGCGAAGGATTAAAACGAGATAAAAATTCACGAGTTAGATCTGCCCAAGTCATAATGGAACCCGGTGTAAGTTTATTCCACCAAGTTTTTGCTCTGTCCCTCAATGAATGGGGGAATAACCGAAGCCTCAGTATCTCCGGACTAACTCCTGGCAGTCTAAACGAACCACAGATCTCCTGGAACGTTTTGAGATGCTCCCTAGCATCTTCTATCGCAGAACCACTGAACTGCCCGGCATTGTTGATCATACTAAACATGACAGGTTTAAGCTCGAAGTTATCAAAATCAATATCCGGCAGCGTGGTCTCCAGCTCTACATGATCGTTCAGCATGTAGTCACGACATGACCGTCGTCCATCTGCCCCAAGCGGGTCGCCGACAGGCGGTATAACTCCACCAGCGGGTTGGTTACGGGCCATCTGCTCTAGCTGTTCCTCGAGGTATTCGTTTCTGTCTAAAAGTCGGCGAAGTTGTTTCTTGAGATTGAAGGAACGTTCGATTTCCGGATCTAATGGATACTCAGGATCTTCACCTCTTTTAGATCTGCGCATAAACAAGAAAACCTCGTGAAAAGCGAGAGTTGAAAACACAAGAGAAAAATTAAATAAAAATAAAAACAAAAATAAAAATAAAAATAAAAACAAAAAGTGCAATAAAAGAAAGATGTAGTTTTGTTGCCAATCCCCGGCAACGGAGCCAAAAACTTGTTGCGTGTAAAAGAGTCTATCGCAATTGTAGTGCAAGTGTACACGACGCAAGTAGTAAAGTGATACGAAGTATCGGATATCGTCTCCACAGGGATTGGGCTAATAGCTTCACCTTAGTTTACTGCACGAAAGTAAAGGAAATAATTGAGAGATTTTTCACGAAAATAATAAAGTAAACGTAAATAAAAAGATTGAGATATCAAGATAGAGAGAATGGGCTGGTATTGAATTACTCGATAGTGCAGGTATTGGATTGCTTAGGAACTCCAGTTCTGTCGTCGTGCCCGTCGCCGACAGCACCTGTCGCGGCGGCTGTCCGTTAGCTGTCGCGGCAGCGAACACACCAACTCTGTACTTCAAGCTTGGCAAGAATCCCAGATCTGCCTTGGCCTATCCCTAGGTCCAAGTCTGTCGATGATCACGTCTTTGATGATACCTCCCGGCGTGAATCGAAGGATGAACACCGATGTGTATGAATTCTTCTTTAGCCACTTAACCTTGCCCTATCCCTAGGCACAAGATAGTTCAACTATAAGCTAGAGAACTTGCTCTTATTTCTTTCGTATACTTAACTCTCCCGATGCTAAGTAAATGGATAACCTCACAATGCTCTCCCGATGCTCTTGCAAGATGTTAAAACCAAAATAAGAGAACTTGAAGTTTAT
Organism: Hibiscus tridactylites; assembly: GCA_958450335.1. Classification (NCBI taxonomy): domain Eukaryota; kingdom Viridiplantae; phylum Streptophyta; class Magnoliopsida; order Malvales; family Malvaceae; genus Hibiscus; species Hibiscus tridactylites. The sequence continues at coordinate 77,478,374 of OY288269.1, read as the reverse complement.
TTTATTGAACTTGGAAAATCCTAAAACAAAACAACCCTTGCAACTACTTTACAAAACAACCCGTGGCCCTAGGGGAAATTTAGAACATGTCGGTGACGGGTGAACGACAGAAGGGTTTAGGTTTCGGTTATGGGGTATTCAATACCTCCTAGGTTAAATCTATGCCCTTATATAAGCTTTGGGCTCAAGTTATCTAAGGTAACAAGGATTACAACTTTAATTAAAAGTAAGATTCTAATAAAGACCTAATCTCTAAGGATTCCTACTTTGCAGCCGCCATCCTTGTTTCTAGGAATTTCCTCTCCTTGAGCTTTGGCTTGACATATCTTTTGATCCGGGGCTTGGAAAAATATTTGGCTTTCACACGACAGACGAGCAGATTTTTCTCTATCTATCGAGGTCCACTTTACTTTTCCTCTTCATAAACCTGCTGTCACGACAGGTCCATGGCAGCTTCGTCTTCTTCATCTGCTAGTCCAGTTTAGCTTTCCTGCTTCTCTGCCCTGCGCCTGCCTTCTTTGTCAACTACGGCAGATACCTGCAAAAATAGCCATCTTTTAGTAGAATCCGTGCTTTTAATCCATTTGTGATGTTTTACTGAAAACTAACCTAAATGCAATGCAATGATGCTTGAATGCAGCAGAAATATGGGTTAAAAGGGGTGTTACTAATAGAACTTTTACACACTCAACACCCGAGTAGCTCGCGAGCTGGTCAGGCTCATTATCACCCCTACTCATGGCATTTGAGGAGGAACCAATGGTAAACCCTAACTCATCATCTCTTACTTACAATGAATTATATGATGCTTATGATGAGTTGCAAGATGTTTATGATGAGTTGGTTGAAAAATACAAAGAGTCTATTTTGAAAAATGAGAAAAATATTTTCAATTTGAAAAATCAAAATGAGTCTCTGTTGTCACTAGATTTTCACCTCATTTATTTATTTATTTTATCCATTTATTTTATTTTAAAAAAAAGGAAAAATAAAAATAAAACATTTTTTTGTTATAGAATAAGGTCCATCCTATTTTTAATAAGGGTCCATTTTAAACTCGTTTTCTTTAATAATAAAGGGTTCATTTTAATAAAATAAAGCCCACTTAAAATAATAGGTTAGAAATCCATCTTTATTTTAAAGGGGCCCAAACTAACCTATTTATGTTGTTTTTGTGTAGGATTAATAGGGGACATTGGATTAAGGGAAGGAAAATCAAAGGGCGATGATGGATCAAAATTAAAAAAAAAAAAAGAAGGAAGGGTCACCTGCACCCACGCGTATGACACATGGGCTACACGCGCACGAGTGGATCCTTTCTCCCCCAGTTCGAATAGCAGTAGCCAAAGGGAGGGGGAGTTGGCCGACTACCACTGGCCATGGCTGCCACCACCGTTGGTGACGGTCGACTCCACATGGTCTTACCATCGTGATGTCGCCGCCACCGCCTTAAGCCGTCGTCGATCACCTGCAAAAAGGGGAAAATGGAGGTAAATCCTATTCGAATTTGGGGATATTTTTATCTGAAAATCCCCAAATTCGAGCCATATTTGATCTATAAAATCAGAAAAAGTTGAATTCATGTGTTAGCTTGAGATTAGGGGTTTGAAAACAGATTTTGGGGGAAAAAATCAAGGATTAATGCTTGAAGATCAAGCATTCTTGTACCTATAAAAGCCTTGTAATTCTAATGTATGAATCACCAAGAAGAATCCGAAAAAAGAAAGAAAAGAATCATTAGAAAGCTTTAGAAATTTCAGTAGTTTTGTGGAAGAAAAGTTCGAATTTCCAGGTGAAGTTGTAATAAAATTCGTTGGAATCAAAGAAAGCAAGTTCATCTTTTTGGTAATATGTTCTCCCCTTGTTTTTCATTATTATTATGAGTTTTGATTCTTAATTTTTTAATTTGATGTTGATTTTGTCTTGTAGTGTTGAAAAATAGTTGTTCTTAAACCCAGATTTGTTTATTCGAATTAAAACTAATTTTGAGCTTTGTTTAGTTGATTTACGAAAAAAATAAAATGAGTGTTCTTCATTCTTGAAGAACACCAAGAACATGCTTGATTTTTAGTTTCACTTTTGAGTTTGATCCATTGGAATCAAGGAAAGATTTTAAAACATGTTTTTTGGCCTTAATCCAATTTTTGAAAGAAAGAACAAAATTTTTGGCTTTAAAAAAAGTGTTTTTTGGACCATTTTATATCAAGCTTTAGTAATGTTTTTTTAAGTTAATAAAAACTATTTTTTCTAAAAAAATATTTCTTTTCCAAAAAAATGCTTAATAATTTTTTTTAAGTTACTTTTCGAATAATAATTCAATAGATCATTTTTTTTGTAAATTGTTTCTCGTTTTCGCCTTAGGGTTTAGGGTCTAAAAAACCTTAGATAGAGCCTTTCTTTTTGAATAAAATATATTTTCATAGAAAATAAAACACACTTAAGCAAACTTAAACCTTTAATTAGGAATAAAAGACTTAGACCTTTTTTAGGTTAATAATTTTGAACTTAGAATAAATAAAAAATGCTCAACACATCGAATTTTCTTTGTTGTTTGAAAAAGTAAAATTAATTTAATGCAGTGTCTTATCAAACGAGAATGACGGGTTAGCGCCAGAAATGTTGGTGGTGATTAAAGTTCATCTCCTGGGCGATAAGGCCGTTAAAATAGACTAATATTCATTAAATGGACAAGTAAAGTCGAACCTTAGTGAACTTGCAAATTCCAATTTTGAAAACAATTTTAAAATAAATTAGGTACCAATTTTGGGCGTCGTGGGGGTGCTATCCCTTCCCCACGCGTAACCAACCCCCGAACCTATTTACTATTTTTCGCAAACCAAAACCGTTGTTTTATTAAAACAAAACGTTTTATTAAAATAACCATGTTTTAAAGTGATCCAATCACACTTTTCAAAAAGATTAGTGGCAACTCTGTTGATTTAAAAGTTTTTCCAAAACGTCGTGGGGTTGCGACATTCTCTTTCAAAAACCAATTTTGAATTGGATAAGAAGGATTGTATTTGATTAATCTTTCAAATGATCTCAAAAAGAAAAAACATTGATTTAGAAAAGTTCTTTCCAATTTTCAAGATTATCACACCAAGGAGGTGGACAATATTAAAACTTCTCTTACTATTGAGAAAAATGATTTCAAAAAGGGAAATTCTTCTAAAACTCAATATGTAAAGAGAAAACCTTTTTGCCCCAAACAAAGAAGCTTTCAAAAGCAATCTAAAGTAAAAAGAATTAGGAGTATATGGGTTCCTAAGGAACTATAAAGTGCTTATAAGTCCTATATTTTGTATGCATTTCATCTCATATTATTGTTGTTCTTAAGTACATTTTAGGCATATTTAGGTGCATGCATGCATTATTTACAATATTCTTTACTTTGTCTTGTTTCTATTGAATATCTTTAATTTGGTAATGAAAGATACCATTTTATTTTAGTTTTAGTTTCAGGTGCTAGAAGCTGTCAAGAAGAGGAGAAATCTGAGGAACTGATGTTGAGGCAGAAAGCTAAGGAGTTGTACTGAAGCAGCTCAACACAGAGAGAGATGTTGCCGATTAGCTGATGCCGCCATACCTGCCGCTCAGGGCAGCAACCAAAAGATTTGGTGAATTGAAGTGCGATTGGAAGAGCACAATCCACGCAATTTACTGATGTCTGAAACAACAGACTGAGCCGCCCAAGGGGAAATTATCCAAGGCAGCTTAAGGTTACTTGTGGCACAAGGAGTCCAACTTCAAGCCAAAGAAGTCAGAATTTAAAGAATGCATTCAATGAAAAAGCTAATTTATCATGAGGATGACTTCAACTCCAAGGAGGACTTAACCTAGGCCAAAGCCCTATATATACCCGACCATACTTTGTATTTTAGACAACTGATAGTTGGCATAGCTTAGGTTTCTCTTGTGTTTTCTTGCTGCCACTATGTTCTAAATTCTCTAGGGTTTGGGTTATGTTGTAAAGAAGTTGTGAGAACGGTTGTTTAGGTTTAAGTTTGTTTTTGCAATAAATTCAAGATTTGTTTTTTTCATGTTCTTCATTGTTTTCAATTGAGTTCGAAAGATCGATTGGGAGCAATCCATTTGTTTGGTATCGAGAGAGTCAAACTCACGAAAGAAGTAAGCACGACCTCATTAATACCATGTGTTGATCAATCTAGCGTAGACATAGGTTAGGGTTTAAGAAGGCTAAAAGGGGACGAACCAAAGGTTGTTGTTCATTGTAAGATTCACGCCGACGGGTATCACCTGCAGTGGGAAACAAGAGCATTCTAACTTAGATATAAGCATGATCATTATCGAAGCATTCTGCCGAGCCTTGAAGAACTGTCGAGTTTGCCGCCAAGCCAATCGTTCGTTCCACCTGCCAAGGTAGCGAAAGTGTCGAAGCACCAATCTGCCATCTTCCGCCGAGGCAGCAAAGTCTGGCAACGCAATAAAACTTAACCTATTCAACGCAGTTTAACACTACGGAGCAGCATAACCTGACCCATTCTATCACTCTAATATCGTCTATCAATTATTTTTGTTTATTTACTTTTTCTTCTTTTACAAACTAAAATTTACTTGTGCATTTAATTTTCCTTTTGTAGGAATTGACATTTGAATTAGCTGTTCAATCCTCGTGGGAGATGATATCTTTTATACTATAACTTGACAAGAGTGTGCACTTGCGCTCATATTTAGAGAACACCCAAATGCTTTACATGAACTTATTGTTTCTAATAATGTAAATGATATTGCTTCTTGGATTCCTAATGGAACCAAGCTTTTGGGAGCTAACATATATAGACCCAAAATGATTTGGGTACCAAAATCAAAGAACTAATCTTTGTTTGTAAGGGGAGCATTGCTACAAGGTCAAAGCTTCAAGTCAAAACACATGGTACCTTGATAGCGGATGCTCAAGACACATAACCAGAGACAAGAGTAGATTCTTGGAGCTTAAACCAAAAAGTGGAGGATGTGTGACATTTGGTGACAACTCCAAAGGGCACATTGAAGGCATAGGCTCCATTGGTAATCTCTCATCTACATTCATTGAAAATGTGTTATATGTAAATGGTCTAGAACACAATCTTTTGAGCATTAGTCAACTTTTTTATAAAGGCTTTAATGTTTATTTTGATAAAAATGGGTGTGAAATTGTGAAAATTAAAAAAAATGCTCATTGGTCATCGCATAGGAAATATTTATATGGTGCATTTAGATGACATACATTCATCTCATGCATGTTTAGTTGCACATGATGAGAATGATGCATGGTTGTGGCATAGGAAACTTGGGTATGCTGGCATAAGTGTTATAGAAATATTGGCTTCCCAAAATCTAGTTAGAGGTTTACCCGAACTAAAATTTTCATTAGATAAAATATGTGATGCTTGTGCTAAGGGTAAACAAAAGAGACTTCATTTAAACTCATTAATGATGTTTCGACTAGTAGGGTATTACAACTAATCCACATGGATTTATTTGGGCCTATTAAAACTATGAGGTTGGGAGGTAAGTTATATGCATTTGTATTGGTAGATGACTTTTCTAGATACACTTGGGTTCTATTCTTAATTACTAAGGATGATGCTTTAGAAAATTTTATTACATTTACAAAAAATACCCAAAATGATCTTGATAATTAAATTTCACACATTAGAAGTGATCATAGAACCGAATTTCAAAATATATGTTTTAAATATTTTCTAATGAAAATGGTATTAGCCATAATTTTTCGGCTCCTCGCACTCCTCAACAAAATAGGGTAGTTGAGAAGAAAAATATAACTTTAGAAGAGATGGCTAGGACTATGCTTTGTGAAAACAACTTACCTAAGTAGTTTTGGGCAGAAGCCACTAATACGGCTTGTTATATTATTAATAGAGTAATGATTAGACCTATTTTAAAGAAAACACCTTATGGGATTTTAAAATCCAAAAGGCCTAACATTAGCTATTTCCACCAATTTGGTTGTAAATGTTTTGTTTTAAACAATGAAAAAGACAACTTAGGTAAATTTGATGATAAAAGTGATGAAGCAATATTTTTGGGTTATTCTCTAAATTCTAAAGTCATTAATGGAGGGCAAACATCAAAGGTGGGTGAGATTTCAACCAAAGAAAAAGATGCACAAGATCCATTTCTTGATGGCTTAATGGACTTGGCTCTTGAGGAAAAGGAGGTGACATACCAAAGGGAGTTCAACTATGTCAAAGATGGTGAAATCTTGGGTGATCCATCCAATGGGGTAACTACTAGATCCTCTCTCAAACTAATGAACCATGTTACATTTATTTCATGCATAGAGCCTAAAATATCAAAGAAGCATTAAAAGATGATTTTTGGATTTTGGCCAAGAACTTAATCAATTTGAGAGAAGTAAAGTATGAACATTAGTTGATAGGCCTAGTAATCAATCTACTATAGGAACTAAATGGGTCTTTAGGAATAAACTAGATGAGAGTGGTAACATAGTGAGAAACAAGGTTAGGCTTGTTGCTCAAGGTTACACTCAAGAAGAGGGAATTGATTTTGATGAAACATATGCATACGTAGCTAGAATGTGCTTTTCTAAGTGGTTTTATAAATGAAGAAGTGTATGTTTAAGAACCACCTGATTTTGAAGATCCAAACTTTCCAAACAATGTTTTAAACTATCTAAAGCTTTATACAGTCTGAAACAAGCTCCTAGAGCTTGGTATGAAAGACTTTCAAACTTTTTAATTGAAAAAGGTTTGGAAGAAGGCAAGGTGAATACTACACCTTTTATTAAAAGATATGGCAATGACATTTTAGTGGTTCAAATATATGTTGATGATATTATTTTTGCTTCTACTAATGAATTTTATTGCCAAGAATTTTCTATGCTAATGCAAGGTGAATTTGAGATGAGCATGATGGGTGAGCTATCATTTTTCTTGGGGTTCCAAGTTAAGAAAATGAAAGATAGCACCTTCATAAATCAAGATAAATACATCAAGGATATGATCAAGAAGTTTGGCTTGGAGAACGTAAAGCCTCAAGCAACTTCTATGAGCTCATCAATTAAGCTTGACAAGGATGAATGAGGTAAGTGTGTTGATTCTAAGCTTTATCGTTCTATGATTGGATTTTTGCTTTACTTTATCGCAAGTAGACCTAATATCATGTTTAGTGTTTGCTTGTGTGCTAGGTTTCAAGATAGTCCTCGAGAATCACACCTAGTTGCCATTAAGAGAATCTTTAGATACCTTAGAGATACACTTTCTTAAAGACTCCTCCTTTGACCTTCATGCCTTCTCCGATGTGGATTATGGGGGATGTAAGATAGATAGGAAAAGTACCTCCGGAACATGTCAATTCTTAGGTAGTATGCTCGTATCTTGGTTCTCTAAGAAACAAAATAGCGTAGCCCTATCTACCACCAAAGTGGAGTACATATCCTTATGGAGTTGTTGTGCTCAAGTCCTTTGGATGAAACAACAACTCTTAGATTATGGTGTTCAAGTTGATACCATACCCCTTAAGTGTGACAATACTAGTGCCATTTGTCTGACTAAGAATCTCATCTAACACTCTAGAACCAAGCATATAGAAATTAGACATCATTTCATTAGAGATCATGTCTTGAAAAACGATGTAGTTCTAGAATATGTTGATACCCGAACCAATTAGTGGATATATTTACCAAACCTTTAGATAAATAGCATTTTTGGACCCTTGGGGGAGAGTTAGGTTTAACTAGCCTTCCTTGACCCTTTTAGGTCCAAAATGGCCAAAATTTGCTTGAATTTTGAATGATGATCATGCTTATGTGATTATGCTTCTTAATGCATCTATGTTTGTTGCTAGGGGAGTATGCATTAATTTTAGCCATTAAATCTTGCTCATACATCATTCACATGCATTTAAGCTCGATCTAATTTGGCTCTTTGGACATGAAACTGCACAAAATGCAGTTTCTGGTAAGGGTGTATCGAAACAACTAAATTTGTTATACGAGCTTAATCTAAGGTGATTCCAATAGTGAATCGTATCGAAACGGGCTCTTCGCATTTCCACACGGGTTCGTGGTGTTGTTCCAAAACATGGCCAACCTGTATCGAAACGTGTCTGGTATTGAAACGGCTCGATAGCATTTCGAAATGGTCATTCCAATATGCCAAGTGGCGCATTGAAACAGGATCGCACATATTGCTTTAAATATACATTAAAAGGTATAAAACTTTAATTAAAATGCCAACTCTCTTTTTTCTCTCAAACCCTAACCGCAAAACCTAAAATTTCTTTTTTCACATCAAAACCTAAATTTTTTTAGAGTTTTCAATCTACATATCAAGTCTAGAGCTTTGCAAGCAATTTGATGCATCAATCATCCCTCATTCATCATTATCCCATATCAAGGTATAAAATATTTCTTTTTTATTTTTCAATTTTCGTTTAAAATTATAGGTTGTTTTTAATTCCTTTTTGTATAAAACATAATCATATAGTATAGTTTTCAAGTTTTTGCAAAAAAAAATTCAAAATCTGAACATTTTTAATTCGAATATAAATTTATATCGTATAATTTTTTAATCTGTTTTTTAAATTCTTTTCACATTTTTTTATATATATTTTTAAAACTATAGTGTATAGTTTTTAACAACACCTTGATTATCGGATTGTATATTAGATTGAATTTGATTGATTTACGCATACATATGTTTTTGTCTTGATTTCATTCTAGATTTCAAATATGAGTTCTAGGAAGAGAGTTAGAACTAGGGGTGTTCATTTCCGGGTACCCGGGTTTTCGGGTACCCAAAATTTTCGGGTACTAAACGGTCGGCCCGATACCCGGCCCATAGGAACCGGGTACCCGCAAACCGGGTACCCGCAAAACCCAGGTACCCGCTAGTTCGGGTAATAGGGTACCCGTATTTTGTTTTTTTTAATTTTTTTATTTTGTAAAAACAAATTAAAAAAATAAAATCAAAATAAAATAAAATCAAAATCAAAGGTTTGAAACTTGTAAGCATACTGCAAGTTGCTTGCAGTGCAGTAGTGCGCCACTGCCCACTGTTGTGCACTTTTGTTTTTTTTTTTAATTTTTTTTAATTTTTTTTTAATTTTTTTATTTTGTAAAAAACAAATTAAAAAATATAATAAAAAAATAAAATCAAAATCAAAGGTTTGAAACTTGTAAGCATACTGCAAGTTGCTTGCAGTGCAGTAGTGCGCCACTGCCCAGTGCAGTAACTAAAAAACTCACCTAAAACGGTGAGTTTTAGTTAAAATAAAAAAATTAATATACCGGGTATCGGGTAGTCGGGTACCCGATTTGGAGCTATTTTATGACCCGGGCCCGACCCGGATACCCGGGGAAATAAACGGGCCGGGTATCCGACCCGAAAATTCGGGTAATTTTTAAAAAAATACCCGGAAAATTTAAATCGGGTATGCGGGTCAGCGGGCCGGGTAATTTTGAACACCCTTAGTTAGAACCAATGAGGCTGATGGAAGCTCCAACATTGATGACGACTCTACTCGTCCAAATCTTACTTTGCTCTACCAAATGTCTCTTCGAAACAATGATGCCTACACTATTTTCAAGCTATTTCAAGATCATGCTATCCGACGTGAGTGTATCATTTCTCTTTCCTTTTTGGATTCCGAGCGTTTTCAATTCCACTATCTTGACTTATTAAGGCGTGGAATTTTATATCTTTTTGGGGCTTACCCGGTACTTTGTACTGTAACATGATGCTTCTATTTTATGCCAATGCTCGTTCCATCTCCAATGTCGATCAAATGATTGTCATTGAGTCCTATCTCATGGGAAAGAAGTTTAGGGTTGATCTAGAAACTTTGGTCAATGTGTTCGGGTTTGAAGATGAGGGAATCTCGGATGAGAACTCATTGGGTCATACCCTTGGTGGCTCCGTCACGGTCCTTGATGCTCATGATCATATCCTACATCTCATGGTCTCGTGGTGGTTTCGCCCTTCCAGAGGCAAGTTCTCCCACATTAGGCAAGTGGATGATTTTTGGATTCGATGCTTTCGTCGAGGACGTCGACCGAATCTCTATCAAATCATGTTTATCGAGATGGTGTACTTTTTCAAAATCGCAACTCTGATCTTGTAACCTCTTTCACCTATGGCACGACTTTGAGCTACTTGTTCTCTAAGTTGGGGATTTATTGCTCGCTTGACTATCCGGAACCTCTCAAAGACCTCATCGTTGAGCGCACACTTTTCCGAAGCAAATTTCATTTTATTGATAGAGAGTGGACTCGTGTCGAGAATCCTCCACAAGTTGCAGTCCCCGAACCTCAACCTTAAGTTGCTCCGCAAAACAACAAAGCCCTTATGATCTTCCTTACCGAGCAGTTTAACGGCTTGCTCACCCACATAGACTTCAGTTTTGCTACTCTTGATACTCGCCTCACTTCCGTGGAGGGACGTATCCAAAATGTTGAGAATCGCCTCACCTCGATTGAAACTTAACAAACCTCTATGGACATATCCTTTACCGGCTTCTATAGTGAATGGAGACAATTTCGAAGGAGAAATGCAAATGATGAAGATGACGATGATGATGAGCCTTAGATCATTGCATTCCATTGCATCTCATCCAACTTAGGATTTCCCTATTTTTATGCACCAATTTATATTTTTACTTTAAAATCTATGCTTTGATTTATGTTTGGATGTTATGGTTTGGATATTATGTTTCGAATTTATGAACTTATTTTGTTTTGGTTTCTAATGATTAATGATATTATGTTGCTTTAATTGTGGTTTGACTTGTGCTATATTGTTATATTCTTTCATTGATTTTGATCTAATAAAAGGAGGAGAAAGGGCTAAGCTAAATTTTTAAAATCATTTTCAAAACCTAGCTTAAATTTAAAGGGAGTTTACTTAAAAATTTACTTTGATTTTGTTATATCAAAAAGGGGGAGATTGTAAAACTAATATTTGATTTTGATATAACAAGTAATTCAAGGACTAAATTACAAAGTAAATAAATTTTTAAGTAATAAAAATACTTGATTTTGACAAGTACAATTTATACTTAAAATGTTTTGAAGTTAAAACTTAAATCATAAAATTTTCTAAGTGTTTCAAAGCCAAATAATACAAATTGCCCAAGCGTTTTGAAACACCCTCAAAGTGTTTCGATACGTTTTGCCACTAGAAACGTCTGTTTCGAAACGGCTCACACCCGTTTCGATACGACCTTCATTTGGGTTTTTGATTTTAAGTATTGTTTTGAAACGACTCACGTCCGTTTCAATATAGGGGTCAAGTAATTTTAAAATTGGGCATTAAATGAACTAGCAGTTACTTGTCAGAAACTGGTTTTTGAAGATTTAGTTAAGTGTTTCGATACACCCTAAGCAATTTCAAAACACCAATTTACAGTTTCAAAACATTTCGATATTGCCCTTATTCGTTTTGATTAGGCCTTCTTTTTGCACTTTACTGTTTCGATACGACCTATAACCATTTTGATACGGTCCCATTTTACACATAACGACTCTTTCTTTTTTTAGTGTCTGTTTCGATACAGGGGTACCGTGTTACGATAGGGGTAGTTGCATAACTGTATTTATGGACAGAAGAGAGAGCCTCAATGGCTCTATTGATTATTTCAACTACCCAAACGACTAGAAATCAATGAGAAGGTATAAAAACAAGTCTCAAAACCTACAACAACAACAACTATTGAGCCTTCAAGCAACATCAAAGCATTCAAATCCAAACCTTGAGCATCTTAGAGTTAAATCTTTGTACCAAACTCAATTGAGTCTTTCATTGTAAATTTTATTGAGAGTTTGGAGTGTGATTAATTGTATTTGGGTAAATATCAACCTTTGAGAGGTAATTGTAAGGTTTACAAAACTTCTTCTTTGTAAAGAGTGAGTTGGATTAAGCTTTGGGTAGAAAGCATAATCGGTCTTGTAAGGTTTCCTCCTCATCCAAGAAAAGGGGAAGAATCAATTAGTGGATTGATTGAAAATCCTTAGTGTGAGCTAATGTAGTGGAAGTATTGTTCATTTGGGAACTTGAACCACTATAAATTGCCTTGTGTTCAATTTTTCATTCATCCATTCTCTCCCTTCAAATTTTAATCGCCAATTCACCGTCTCTTGGCCATTTACAATCGATTGACCAACTCAACACATCTTCCCCCCCCCCCCCCCCATTTCCAACATGAGTTAGAAGAAATAAGAGGTAAGATCTTTTTTCTTCATTTTCCATCCATTTTAGTTGGATTTTGACTTCATATGTGAAATACAGAGTTGTTTATTTTTTCATTGTCTATACGATGAGTATAGTATTCAAGGTTTTTAGTTTAGTTATGGAAAACCCCCCAATTTTATAGAAATCGTAGAGTGAGAAAGCTTGGGTTTAGTTAGAGAAATATAAATTGAGGGTAAATGGTGAAAGGAAATAAGTTTTGAGTTTAGTTTTGGATTAAACCCTAAAATGATCCATAAAGTTTTTTTAAAAATAGCTAATTGTGGGTTTAAAATGATTGTTTTGATTTTAAAGAGGGGTTCAAGTTTAGTATGGGTAATCAAATTATTTAGTTATCTTTATTAAATATTTAGGAGGATAGTAATGCATTATTGCACTTGATTGATTTGTGCAAGAGACATGGAGTGGTTTCGCATTCATTAAAGGAAGATGGGAAGTTGGAGGAAGCTTGTCTAAAGTGAGATTTCGAGATTTTTGCATAAGGTTAGTACACCTCGAACTCTTATCACTTCATGAGCATCATAAATGTGATTGCCTTGTGTGTTAGTGTCTGCAAAGTATGTTGTTGATAAATACGCATGTTGTGTACAGATAGTATGAGACTTGTATGTATGAAATGTATGATGAATTTGTGAATATGATGTGACTTGTAGAGGCTTTAGAGACTGTGTAGGGTCGTTCGAGATGCTCGTATGATTATTTGATAATTGTTTGATTGATTGAAATAATTGTGATGCTTTGTAGCAAGATTGATGGATTGGTTGTTTGAATGCTTGAGTCCTTGAGTTTTAACCTAATAAGAAAAGATATGATGGTGGGAAATCTAAGTAAATAAAGTCTTAATTAATAAAAGAGATTGATTCTTGATCCAATACGTCCAAAATAAAGGAAATATCCATAAAAGTGGGCTTAGTACCAGATTTGATTCAATAAATCGGATTCTTCATGTCAAAAACCAGATTCACATCAGTCACAAGGCATGGTCATGCCTTACCGAAGATGAGCTTTTGCTCAGTTCTATTTTCTTCCAAACGATTTGATTTTTATATAGGAAGCTAAAAACATGCTTTTGAGCTTATTTTCACCATTTCATCCATATTTCACCTCCTAAATCAAAACAAACATAATTTTCCCAATTAAGAAGATATTATAACTAGAATATAGAGAGTTCAATCACACCAAAATTTATACTTATAACCTATCAGTCTTCATCTTTGCTCAGTTCTATTTTCTTCCAAACGATTTGATTTTTATATGGGAAGCTAAAAACATGCTTTTGAGTTGATTTTCACCATTTCATCCACATTTCACCTCCTAAATCAAAACAAACATAATTTCCCCAATTAAGAAGATATTATAACTAGAATATAGAGAGTTTAATCACACCGAAATTTATACTTACAACCTATCAGTCTTCATCTATGGAAAATCTTAATTTGGTGTTAATAAGGTTTAAAAATGGTAGGAAACCACTTAAACTACCTTCCATAAATTGTATGTTTGATTTGGGATCTTGCCTTTGGGTTTGGGTGACATATTTGTAATAGCAACCATAGGGGTCTTTGATGGATCATGTGTGGTTACGTGCCAAGTAAGGGCAGTTGTATGGTTGGGACTTCTTGATTGGTAGGATTCGAATACCCAGAGGAAGAGTGTTGCAGCACTATGGTTAGAGATGCCGGATATACGTTCTTGAAACTATGTGGCACCAGATCTCATTCGAAGATTGTCGATGAGAGATTTCGAGCATGGGTGTACGTTCTTGAAGTTGTGTGGCACCGAGTCTCACCCAAAGATTGTACGTTCCTGAAGTTGTGTGACATCGGGCCTCACTCAGAGTGTACATTCCCAAAAATGTGTGTCACCGGGTATCACTCTATGTTTGTGGTTATGGCTTTGTGTGTTTTAGCTCGGATGATCTGGTGAGATCTCGAGTATGGTTGGGCCTTATGGGCCATGTATGATTATTTCTATGAGGAGAGCATGTGTTTATGCGACTAGTAGTAGCGCCACATGTTTATTTATCTCTCCTTATTGCTCGTACTACCATGCATGCTTATGTTTATGATTAACATGAAGTATAGTAGAGTAGATGTGTACCACTGAGTTTTGTAAGCTCATGGCTCGGAATCATTGTTTTCGTATGTAGGTTGATCGTCGGATCGTGGGTTTGAGAAGCACTATCAGTACGCAATTCCAACAATTAGAGCTTTTTAGAGTACAATACTTGTATTTAGTGCGCTATGTATTCATAAAATCTTACGTGGCAGAGTTTGTAACTCTTATTATTTTGAATCGTATTAATCAAACCGAATGTTCAAATGTTTTAAATCTAAATTGGAGCTCATTTGTATCTTTTTAATTATTTATCTATATTTTCAACTGTTGACTTTAAATATTTTTGGAAACTATTTTATTTGGGCTAAACCCAGTTTGAGAATTTTATGGTTTTTGGGTTTGGCTTAAGGCCCAATTGTGACATCTAGGTCGAGAATGTTACAAGGAGCCCTAAAATCCTAACCACTAAACTCTAAACCATAAAATATATTCTCAAACCTTAAAACACAACCACAAACAATAAAACTATAACACTAAACCCTAATCAATAACCTCTAAACCCTAAAAACTAGGTACTTGTGGAAAATAAATTTTCTACCGCCAATTCATAGAATATTTTAATTTATCTCAAATGATGATTTTTAGTTGTTTAGTGAAATATATTTAAAACCTTTTGTAAAATGTAATTTTATAGCAATTAAAATTAACTATTAATAAAAAATAATAGATAAATATGAATAAAATCACTGAAAAACAATTCTCAGAAAATGTTTTTAGAAAAAATTACTTATCAAACAGTGTAAAATGAATTACACAGCATCATCCAAACACTTGAAAATACTTTCTAAATTTTTTTTTCCAAAAAATGTAATTCATTTTCCGAAAGTTGTTTTACATGAATCAAACAGACCCTTAATGTAATATGTGATTTGTTATAAACAAGTCATTTTTTTAAATTTATAGTTTAGCCATTCAATTAAAATTTTGTTACAAACATGTTACTATACCGTTAAAATTGAAGCGAATATCTAACATGGCTTGGTGTAATAATATTTTCAGTCCCGAAAATGTATACATTCAATTAATTTGGTCTTAATTAAAAAAAAATTCAATAGTTTTAACCTTCTTATTTAAAAATTTCATTAGTGAAATGATTAAAACTACTAGCAGAGGATGTTAGGGCCATAATGTGTTTGTTTCACTAGTCTGTCAACTATCCATTAGTGATGTAATTGTTCTTGTCGAACTATCTCATATGTTAGTTATCGAGCTGATGATAGTAGTAGAGAGTGTAATAAGTGGTTGGATAGTGTATTAAGAGGGTCAAATGTCGAAAATTTAAAATATGATAGGTTAAATTTATTAAATTATTTTTTGAAATATGATCAAAATGATATAATGTATAAGTTTTGGGGGACTAAAACTGTTATTGTATCAAGTCATGTTTCAGACATGTTTATAACATTTTTAATTGAGTGACCAAATTGTAACTTCTGAAAAATGACATGTTTGTAACCGAACAAATAATTGAATGACATGAAATGTATTTTACCCAAAATTAATGGATAGTTTAATGGTTGTTATAAAAGTAATTTCATTGGATCTATTGGGTCTAAATAAAACGGAAAGACATTCATTCAAATTCAATTAAAACGGTCATAACAAAATTCAAATTTTAGTGTCTATTTTATAAATTCTAAAAATTTAGTACCAAAAAGATTATTTTAAGGTAATTTTGTGACCATATGAGAATTTACTTCTTTTAATCTTTTTTATTGCTTTATGATCACCCATTATGTGGTTTCAGCTGGAAGTTAAGCTAATTTTCTTCTCTTTTTTTATAAAAGAGGGAAAACATACATAGGCCTCGTTAAAATTCTCCTTAAACGGGAAAAAGTATCTATGATAGCACCTATGATAGACATACTAAAAGATAACACTCAGTCAAAAGTCACAAACTACATACTAACTACTAACATCAGCATGTAAAATATCTAACACATCAGCACGAGGGTACAAGAATAAGAACGTCTCAAAGAATCCATAAAGAACAAACGTGTCATTGCATTCTCCACCCGATTAGCTTCCTGATATGGAACACAACATTGCAATGACCTGTGGCCAACGAATAGATCAATCCCAGCAAAAAGGAATGAACGTTCCTCTGCCCTTGATCCGTCAAAACACAAATCACATTTAGACTATCGGATTCCACAATCACCTTTCTCACAGTTAAATTCATGGCACTTGAGACCTTCATACACGTCCCAAAGATAATTTTCTTTTAATATTCTTAATTGCTAGATGTTTAAATGTGAAACTTGACCAAAAGCGGAGGTTGAATGGTAGTGGTGTTATAGATTTTAGGCTTTTGTCAGATCACATTGTATCTTGGGGTTAAGAACTGTTTTTCTTAACTTTTGGGCTAAATTATGTAAGTATTTACTTAATTTGGACATGAATTTTGTTGATGTATATATTTATGAAATATCCTTCTACAAAGATGTAATAGAGTCGGATTAAGCTCAAATTGTAAAATATCCAAACTCGACTAAAATTTCATGGCTTTAAAGTTGGTGAAAGTTGAATTATGCTCCACAGTTAATCTATCTCTTTTTTTGGTTATATGTATGTTCGTGTCACAGTCCATGTTAGGGGTGTGAGGCTGCCCTTCCCAACAATGTCGTCTCCAAGATTTAAACTTATGTCATCTCCTTAAGAGTGCAGTGTGCCTTACCAATGCACCCATCACTTATTGGTTAATCTCTAACTCTTTGACATAAAAGAATAAACAACTAAATCTAGTAAAAAAAATATAATGTCTCGTTTATTTGAGATAAAAGATCAAATGGTTTAAGCGCGCTTAAATAGTCAATAGATTCATCTATCCAATATCATCTTGAAGAACAATGGTTTGTGTTTGAACTCCGATCCAAATTGAAAGTATTTATTCTATTAAAAATGAAAAAAATACAAAATATATATTTGAGGTCAAAGACAGGGCTAGGATTAATGGTTGGGAGACAAAACATAAATGTTTGAAAGTGAGGCAAATTTATCATTAGTCCATTTTTAAAAAATGTAAATAAAAAACTAACAAAAATGTGTGCCTTGGGGGCAAGAGTTACTTCAAAATTTAATATTTAAATATTTAAATTTGATTAGTTTAATATCTCGAACGTAAATTAATAATCAAGTGCATGTTTTTCAAGTATTTCTCAAACATCTATGAAATAGATGTGTTATACTTATAATATTCTCTGTCGTAACCCCTTCGTACTATATATCTTGACTTATTATCAAGTTCTTCAAAAAATACTCCTCCGAAACCATCCATCTGGCTATGCTTAAAATAGGAACAACTAAACAGCCATCCGAAACACGAGACACTGAAGTCCTCTAGAACAACCTTATCAAGATGTTACAACTAAAGTGTTTATGGATGGTTAATCGTGCTGACACAACTTATCGGTATGATTACTAAAATTCTTGATTCGATAATTTGATGAATTGTTATCGTCGCGTTTAAACTGGTCAGCGCTTAAGCGATTAACCAGTTTATTCGGTACGATTACTCGGTTAATTATGAACCGTTTTACATCTAATTTTATAAATAATAAGCATATTTGTTACTATTTTTTTACAAAGAAATATCTAAATTTATTATATCATTAAAAACTATATTTGTATTTTTTGCAAAAAAAAAATATTTTAGTTTCCATGCCTTGTAATTAAAGTTTTAGTTAAGAAGAAATTTCAGCCATTAATTTAATGCATATTTTCTGTATACTAATATTGCAGACAAGATAATCAAATGTTAAGATGCAACTGTGGAATGAAAGCCAACTTACTAAATTCTCTAAAACTAGATACATGGTTTAAAATTGCAACGAGACTTCTCAAAATATTTGAGCAGCTAAAATGATAAATCAAAGTTCTCATGATAATTATAGATGGAATTTACTCGTGCTTCACTATCGCATTGCTTGGTCATGTAATTAAGTAAAATAATGTGAAATTCTACTGTATCCAGTAATATAAATTATTATGTTCAATCCTAATATTTAATTTTATAATATCAATGAATCATGACAAATTTTAAAAAAATTGTATCAAACTTTTTTCTTCCTTCGGTCGTTGAATTTTTGTAGCTTAGAGAGAGGGAGAAGGAGAAGGAGTTATCGTCTTATCAAGAGATTTAGAGGGTGAGTAAATTACTATATTAGATAACCCCTAAAATTACTAATGAGTTTTTCATCTTTTTCTTTGGGCTAATTGTAAAGGACAAAAATTTAGTAGAAGGAACAAAGTCTTTTTGGGCTAATTGAATGAGCTAGAACTCTAAAATTTTATAGATTTTTTTTTAATTTTGGCAGTTTTTTCGGTTAACCATTTCCTAAAAAATTGTAATCGTTACCGTACCGTTTAACCATTAATTTTACCTATAAGATTACCGTACCATTTTGACTAATTTTCTGTTTCGGTTACATGCACTTTAATTCAGTTTTTTGAATTTTTCGATATGATATATTAGTTCGAATTTTTATGAACTCCCCTAGTTACAACATCATTGACAAGACATATGTCAAGTCTGCCTGGACCACCAGCTAAACCTATCAACTGACAACCAAAACTATTATGTTGCATCCATCATATCCTACAAGACCTAGACTTGACACTACAGTCAGACCCCTCACAACATAGCCACGATGGAGGCCATCAACTTCCCTAAGCTGAATCTCACTCTCGAGATCAAACCACAATTTATCTTCTTTATATTCTCCATAAACCACGACCGTTATTGACTACAATTTTCCACTCAAATCATAAAAGATAAACATCCCAAAAACCTTTAACCATCATCATCTCATTTCGCTCATCATCAATTAATGAGTTGGGTGTGGACAACTTCCATATCAAGATAACCAGTGATGATGAATTACCAAGAGAAACATCCTCATTTTTAGTTTTATATGACTTTCTTGTACAATGGTGCCAAAACGACCAGTGTTCCATAGTTCAGGTAACAATCTTTGTACATACAACATCAAAACCCTCAAGCAAGATAACCATAATGATGATATACGAACAAATGGGGGACAAACCCTAGTACATGTAACATGTACCCTAACTTTTTTATCTAGGGGAAATAAGAAAAATAGAAGAAAAGATGGAACAACAACATTTTACCAAGCACGCATGAGGGCAATAACGTAGAGGCTATAGAAAAACAATCCCTTACCTGATGTTCTGGCTGTTTCAGGGTTGATGTCTTATAAAGCCTACAATCGTGAGAAAATCGTATCATTTATTCTGGAGGAAAGAGTATGAGATCTCACTTGAGCCAGATGCATTGACAGAAAGAGCAATACATAGACTCAGATTTGCTTTTCCACGAAACGTTCACCATTTTTTGTATTTATCCCCAGCCACACAAAGGGCAATTTAAAGAGGATGGAACCTAAAAGCGCCAAAGTAAGTCTCTCCAAATGCGTGAAAAACATAAATCATCCTCTGCGAAGCTTTTACATTTTCCGCGCCACTAATGTATAAAAATTTCAAGAAATTTTATTTGTAAAATATTGTAAAAAGATGATAAAATCCTCTGATTAATAAGCTCTGAAGTGCTGCAAAGCCTTCTCACTAAACTTACGGCATGGACAAACCGCAGATCAACCAATAGGATTCGCAGAGACATCGTACCATGTAAACAACTTAAGTAATTTTATTTGTAGAGCACTTAAACATAGTAGAATAGTGTATAAACATAGCTCCTACATACACTACTATTAGTTTTTACTACTACTATAAGGCGTTGATACTCTCCGTCATACTCCATAGCTAGAACTACTAAGAATATCTCTACGATATTCTCCGCCCCAACAGATGAGATAGACTAGCTTAAAGACTAAAATCCACCTCAAAAAGTGTAAAGATAGACTAACTCGTAGACTTTCCTCCGTCCCAAGAGGCGTTGAGAGGAACTAGCGCATAACTCATACTCTGCTTCGATGATTTATTATATGCTTCTACATAGGCATTGATATACCTCTACCCTTATAACAATGAATGTTTACATTGTCGCATAATTATTGCCAAAACAATTTACAATCCTCCACCCATGAGGCGCTAAGACATAAGACATTATATGATATTTTATTTGTATTTATATACATTATTATGCATTTTTATATTTTGCTTCTACAAAGGCTTCAAGATACTTCTGTCTCATATTCATAATTTGTCTTACATTTTGATTGCAATTTGGTTTTACAAAGGCGTCGAGATACCTCCATCTCATTGTAACAAATAATCTATTCCATTCTAACGAAAAACGTCGAGTCAAACATACTAAACTTATATCTCAAAAAACATAAATGATTTATAAGAGTGACGAGATCCTCCACCCTTAAGAGGTTTTGAGATGTCTCCACTCAGTCACTCAACATTCATATAAGTACTTTTTATCTAAATTGTCTTGTCCATCACACATAGAGATTCACCATCCATATAATTATACTTATACATGACAGATAAATGTTCAGTTGCTACCATACACGTTCAAATTGGTTTACAATCAAATTTGGTACTAACATATCAAAGTGTAGAAAACTTATTGTCAATTCATAAAAACAGCTAAAATAAATAAATTCGTAAAAGAATATGGTTTATTGTTCAAAGATGTTTGTATTGATTCTGATATCTATGTTGATATCTGAGTTTAACCAGGAGGCAAGAACAATCATTCAATTAATGCTCAAAAGATTTAATTCTAAAACAAGCTCTAGATCTTTTTCTTCATTGTCCTTCTATGTGTCTTATTAGGGTAATCACAAGGTTATATTAACAAAAAAATTCAAATGTCACTCATGTTAAACTATTAGTCTAAGTTGAAATTTGAGAAAACCCAGAAAGCTATGAACAATTATTCACTAGGAATTTCACAAATCCACATATGAAGCATAATTCAATCCTCTTATAACATTCTTTCAAATGCCACTAACCTATTCATATATTCAAAGTTTCACAAATCTGATCAGAACTTCAAAGTCTATTTATTTCAGTTCATTCTCCTCCAATTATGGGAACAAGTAGGCAAACCAATAGCAATCACTTTCTCACATTAAACATAAATTACATCTTCACATACAATTGAGTCTTTTACAAAAGCAAGATAACTTCCTTACGGTGTTGTCGAGCCAGATTGAGTACATGAATTTTCAAGTTTTAGTGTAGTCAGGTTCTATTTCTTTTCGTTCACACTAAGATCTTCGGTACTTACGAAAGAATATTTAGTGTCTATCTAACACAATATTGACTCTATAACCAAAATATTAAAAGAGAATTAATTGCTTGTGTCGGCATCAGAGTCTCGAAACTTTACAAAAATAATTTTCAAAATATTTCAAGTGGGTTTGTGTCTAAAATCTTTTCTTAAGTCAAATCAACATCGTTTTAGAAATCAATTTACATAAAATTTAATCAATGGACCCCATAGTCTGAGTTTTCTAACATGGCTCTAATACCACTAAATGTAACACCTTAAACCTCGTCAAGAAGTTATGACCGAATCTAGAAGGTCACCGGATGAAAATGAAAAATTAAATTTCAGAAAATAAAAATTTATTAGTCCAAAACCACATATCAGTTCAAAGCCAAAATTCTAAAATTATTTAACTTACGAAATAAAATAATACTTATAAATCAATAACTATTTAGAAATTAATGACTCTCCGAGTGATGCCGAATCCAGACTTAGAGTATCAATTAATCTAAAAATTAAAAAGAAAATAAAGAATTAGTTATAAAACTTAGTGCGTTCTTTAAGTGCAAAAAGTAACCGGAAAGCATACATGTTACATAATTTAACCAAAGTTCATACTGAAATCAAAAATGCAACCAAACATTCAATTATTCATTCGAAATAAGACAAGACAGAACAGATACAAAATCAAACAGTACATAACATATACATAATTAAATTATACAGAATAGATACAGAAGCAGATAATATAGAACAAATACATAATCGAATAATATAGAAAAATTCAAACTCGGACAAGACAGAATAGATGCAGACTCGGAAGGATAAATACAGACAAGACAAAACAGATACAGACTCAGGCTGGTAGGTCTCTAGCAACCCATCCATCCGATACACATCATTCACGAGTTATCCCAAAACTCGGATCCAACCATTACACATCAACAGATAGTATTAAAAAATCCAAATTAATTTCAGATATATATATAAGCGTTGCAAAAGCAATTTCAGGTAATACTTCATCCTTTACATGATGTAAAAATTTCAGAAACATTATCCTAATCTGTATGCAGAATGTTATACAGACTGACTTTTGGAATGTGGCAGAGATGCCAGACTTTTAAAATAGAACATGCCCACCAGGCTTTCAGAACAGAACAAATGTACCAAACTATCAAATTACATAACATATGTACTAGATTTTCAGATTACAAAACATCTACAGATTATTCAAAAGTTCATTATATTCATACAGACAAAGCAGATGCACGTATTTTGAAGTATAGTATAAATATATAGATTATTTAAAAATACAAGTTATTCAGAAACGCAGTCTATTCGGCAATATAAATTATTCAGTTAAATCGACTATTCAACCAGGTTCACCAGATTCAAGCATTTACACAAAACAGTGCAAGCATAGATATCAAACGGAATCATATAAAAATATGCCTTTAAAAATTAGAGTATTTACCTTAGTAGTCATACACCTTGAACTTATCGTACAAGCATAACAATAACTATCACATAATTCAAGAATTTATTGCATAGAATATTTTAGCACAAACGAGACACAAACTTGTTTTCACATTAGTAAGCATTTACTGAATCGAAGTTTTTCGTCGGTCTCTAGCGATACTTAATTTAGATACAATAATTTTACAATATTATTTATATCTATTGATTTATGAAGTTATGTTATAAGATTTGGATGATTGGATGAGATTGAAGAATATGAGGTCGAGGCTAATGACAATTGACAATGGAAGATCTTCATTGGATGTTTTATGATTACGTGATTATGTCTCGATTTATTATATTTGTGTTTGAACTTTGATGGTTTAAAAAGACTTTTTTTGTTTAGCATGCGTATAGTTTAAAGCTTGCTTGGTGGTATTTTTATTTATTTTATTTTATGTTTTTGAATTAATCAAATATTATTTTTTGGGTCATGTCGAATTTTGTATCATAAAAATCGGGTCGGGTAGTAGCTCTCTTAACTTGAGTCATGTTGGGTGGTGGGTGAAAACTTTCAGGTTAGGTTCGGGAGGGTCAAAAATTCAACATAACCCAACTCGTGCCCATCTCTAATAGTGTTGTAGATGTCCCAACTCCGAAAATGATGAACGTCGAGATCCTCCACCTCAAGTGGCGTCGAGATGCCTTTGCGTCAACACTACAGATTTATCTTAAACCTCCACTTCGTAACACTCGATCTACAAAAATATTGAGAAATAATCCCAGCGTCGAGACTCTTAGCCCTCTTTTCAGTATCAAGATACCCCATTGACGAGTACTTTAACTCACAAAAGTATACATAAACCAAAACTTAACACCAGATTCACACCGCCAAAGTTTTACCAAAAAACACACTATAAAATCAAAATACTTTGTATCGTGAGGCGTTAAGGTACTCATGCATCACACATATGGATGTATATCAAAAACTCTACTCAACAATACTGGAACTAGAAGATTATTAAGAAATAATCATAACAATAACTATAATAATACGCAACATTAGCAATTTTTGAACAACCGAGTCAACAAAAGATACGACAACACAAACATTGAGGATAGGCCAAATGTCAAGTCATTCCACCTTTTTTCGACGTCGAGATGCCTTGGCACCACAAAAGCAACATGTCAAATAATTATATAAGAGGCTTTGAAAGGCCTCCATAATACAACTACAGACTTACATTTAAGAGTTTGAAGAATGTATTTAAACTTTTGAATAAATAATTTGTTTAACCTTGTTAAAAAGAGAATGTATTTTATATTCTAATATATATGGATATTTTTTTAAAAAAAAGGAGAGTAATGTATAAGTCATGTCCTAATAAAAAAATTGATATTTTTTATAAAATTATTATTATTTAACGAATAAAAGCTTTTGTATATTTTTAGTTTAATTTTACATTTTTATCTCTGAACTTATACCATCTCCTCAGTCCTTGAATTTTTTATCCCACGGTGACTTTTGAATATGTATTCGTTAGAAATATAAATTCAAATATTAAAGTTGGACAACATTTAATTTAGAGATTATCAAGGTAGGACTTAGGAGAATACAAATTTAAGATAAATTTTGATAATGCCCAAAATTAAAAGACCCAAAGGCCCACCTTTTTTACAAATTAAGCAGCCCATTACAATCCCTAAATTGCAAAGATGAAAATTAGGGTTTAGGGTTTCCCTAATTTATAACGATCTCGCTTCGCCTCCTTTCTCTCCCTTGGCTTCCAGCTGTCTTTGACGAGGAGCCGGCGCAACCATGGTTCACGTCAGTTTCTACCGCAACTGTAAGTTAACGTTTCTCCCCTTTCCTCTCCTTTTTAAACCTTATCTATTGTTTCAACTGAGTTAGTGTTGTTGGATTAAAGTTTGTCCTTCCAATTTACTTATTTTTGGGTCCTTATAAATGAGTTTCTGTATTTAGCTTTCATGATTCTTTTTACTCTCGTACTTCTGTTAATTATGTAACTGGGTTTATTTAGTTCAGTGTAGCTCTGAACGTTAGAAATGATCTTAAAGCTCGGACTTTGCTGAATTGTTGTATTTCTCAGGCTTTTTGATCTGTTTCTTAGATGTTGGTTTACTTATTTTTAACACATTTTTGCAAATAAAGATTCCAACTTTGAGGTCTCGGGTTTGAAACTTGGAAACGGGAGGGTATTATTGGTTGATTAGTTTTAGGGTAATCCTGGATCCTAATCGTTAAATACTCGGTTAGGGTATTGGTGTCTGACTTCCTAAGTAATGGATATTGTTGTTTTATATTATTCAATTGATGTGTGGTTGTAGATGGGAAGACCTTTAAGAAGCCACGACGTCCGTATGAGAAGGAACGATTGGATGCTGAGTTGAGGCTTGTAGGAGAGTATGGGCTCCGGTGTAAGAGGGAGTTGTGGAGGGTTCAGTATGCTTTGAGCCGTATCCGTAATGCTGCTAGGGACCTTCTCACTCTTGATGAGAAGAACCCTCGTCGTATTTTTGAAGGTGAAGCACTTCTTCGTAGGATGAACAGGTATGGGCTTTTGGATGAGAGCCAGAACAAGCTCGATTATGTCTTGGCTTTGACCGTTGAGAACTTCCTTGAGCGTCGCTTGCAAACAATAGTTTTCAAGACTGGTATGGCCAAGTCGATTCACCATGCGCGTGTGTTGATCAGACAAAGGCATATCAGGTAGTGTTTTCCTCTCATTATACGGTGTGTTTTCATTTCATGCTTCAAAATTAAGATGTTATAAATGCTCCGAATGGTATATCTGATGTTTGCTATGTTCTTGATAGGGTTGGGAGGCAAGTCGTCAACATCCCATCATTCATGGTGAGGGTTGACTCACAAAAACATATCGATTTCTCTCTCACAAGTCCATTTGGAGGTGGTCGCCCCGGAAGAGTGAAGAGAAAGAACCAGAGAGCTGCTGCGAAGAAGGCTGCTGGTGGAGATGGTGATGATGAAGATGACGAGTAAAACATTAAACATAGGTTGAGTTTTGTTTCCTCAACTTTGTAGTGGATCGTGATATATGTTTTGCTTTTTCTTGGATTTGAAGTTAATTAAGTGTGCTGCTTAAGATTAAAAAAATCCAAAATTTTATGATCCATTCAATCAAGCTCTACCATTTAGATTGTTACTTGCATATACAGCTAACCAAATCATGATGGAAAGTGCTCATTGTCTAGATGTTGGAACTTGTTTTGAGTATTTATATGCTATAATTAATTTATTTATTTTGGAAAAAAAAGTTTAAAGAAATTTTCTAAGATAAAATTAGCTTAATATTAATATTATTTGGTTTAGGATGTTAATTTGTTATTATTATAGCAATAAAAATTATAATGAAATACATTAATGTTTCTTGAAGTTACCATTTTAGTTCAACGAAAGTAAAATGATGCAATCACACAGGAAAATCACATTAAATTGGAATGGGATAGACACCAGAATTAAGTCAGCTTCTCTGCACTGCCTAAAGTCAAGCAGGCTTAAATGTGAAATATGTGCATAAACTATATCTTTCTTCTTGATAAGTGCTTAAAGTATATTTTTGGGCCATATGTCGAATATTTTTATTATTATTGTTTTATGTGCCTGACCATTAGCGGTCGTTTAAAAAATTTTAACCAATCAAAACATGACACGTAAAACTGATTTAAATTGTTTTATTTCTTTTAACTTAATTTCAAATTTCACAAAATAACCTCATATCCCTAGATTCCCAAATTTGGCCACTATCGCAGCCGTTCATCATGTTGTTGGCGACGTAATGAAGCCTTCTCTTGTCACAAGAATCGTACGTCGTTTGTCGGCCATCGGCCGCCGATCGTTTTTTTTTCTTTTGCGAGTTCGACTTTATTTCGATGATAGGCATGTCGTTCGTCGACTATTGGCTACAGGAGGGTGGGAAAATAATCGTGGGGGTCTGGTGACGAAAGTGATGGGCTCCCCGTCGGCGATTGGCGGCGGCAAAGGCTAGAAACGGTATTTGGGATTTAGGAATTTATGGACTATTTTAGAGATGATTGAGAGTTTTAAGATATTTTTGAATTTTTTAAGAAAATAAAAATAAACATGTCATGTGTCATGTTTTTATTGGCTAATGAAATATTTTTTAACGGTTGCAATTCACCTAAATGATAACTTTGAAAACATTAGACATTTATTTGGCCCGTAAAGTACTTTAAGCACTTATCTAAAAAAAGATGTATAATTTAAGCACTTATTTACTTATTAAGCCATTTTAAAACGAGGGACTAAGCATACTGCAACGACTCAAAGTAATAGTTTGTTGTCACAATCGAAGCAAAAGAAGAGAATTCTCTAGAATTAAGGCAAGGAATTGGGGGAAAAGGGAATAGGCAAATGATAGCGTATCGGGTTTGGAAGTTAATGAAGCAAACGACAACGTATTGGACTCAAGGTTTAATGAAGAAAACGACATTGTACATGTCCCAACAAATGGGAATTAGCACGTGTAACCCCCTCGTCCCGGTCCGAACGCTTGACCAATTCGAGTTGGCTACACAGGGATAACCGAGGCGAAACTCGTTAAGGCTCCACTTCGATTACCGACCCAAGGAAAAACTTTTCATTATTATTATCTTGTCTAGATGTAATATTAAGTCCTATGTGTGGAAAGCAACAACGGAAGAAAACAAACGAGGTAAACAACCAACAGCCCAATTAAAACAGCCCATTTTAATCTTCAGCAGGCCGTATCGGAATGCCCATAGGGTGTTTCGATACGCCTTGACTAGGTCAACTGGCCAAAGTCAACTCGATGAGACCGTTTTGAAACAGGGGTGGCCCGTATCGAAACGCCCTCAACGGTCAACTTCTCGTGGTCAACGATACGAAGGTCGTTCCGAAACACTAAAGCCTGTTTCGATACGTCATTTTATCGTCAAATTCTCAGATTTCCAGTAGTAAAATCGTATCGAAACGGCCCTTAGCGTACCGAAACGCCTGGCCCAAAACAAAGGGACCGTACCGAAACGGGACCAACCGTTTCGAAACGCCCTCTGTCTGCAGAATGGTTTTAGCTGGTTTATGGCACAAGGATGTCCCTAAACCCCACTAAAACCTCTCTTAACACACATACAACAACACTAAGACAAACCAAACATTACAAGCATGCTTAACACATTTCAAACATATCAAGACCATACATTGAAGGAATCAACAACATTTGAACATTCAAGCATTCAAGATTCATGCTTCACAAGGACATACACTTAAGCATTTAAGGTGGGCAAATTTAAACATGGTTTACAAACAAGACAAGGCATCCAAAAGCCAAACCAACAACATCATAATAAGGAGTCTATCATGCTCCTAAACAACCAACACCAACATACTTCAAAAGCATCAAAGCAACAAATACATATCTCATTACTTGACTATTACATCTTATAACTAAAATGTCCATACTTGATAGCTAAGATAGCGCCACAAAGCACACTTGGAGGCCCCCTTCTTGCACTAGCAACCCACGAACTACGGATCTGCATTGTCGAACAAAAGAGAGTGTAAGCATAAAGCTTAGTGAGGGTAAGCTCATTAAAACAAACCTCGACAATGCAGGGTCCAAGCACGAGCTCAACCAAGGTAAAATGCATGTTCTTACCTTCGATCCACAAGAGCCAAAATACACATGATGCATGAACATATATTCAATATTATGCCATGCTTAACAAGTCCAATCCACATCATATGTAAACACATGTATTAAACCATATTGGTGGATAACCGTTGGAACTCACATCCAACAACAACCATTACCTTACGGTGGGATTACACTCATCACCGTTCACGCAGAGGGGATTCCACTCATCCTCACGCCCCGTCGATGGGATTACACTCATCACATACTAACATATATATAAGAAGGTTTTTCGGGCGAACTCGTACTCCATCTTGATGACTATCATCACCAAGACCACGCGCGCATTTGACTCATGTGTGCACACTAAACATCCTAATGATCGATCATTGTACCCAAGCATACTAGTGCCAATACTAAACACAATTCACAATATCATTACATAACAACTTCTGTGCTTCGCACGTACTCACCCCGATCACCATCATGCACAATCCACGTGCATATCACAATGCATCAATTCCATGCCTCAACATACATGTATAGCACATTTATACATAGCCACCATAAACACAATTAATCATGAGGCATAAACAACAATTAGAGTGCAACCAAAGTCTCTAACTAAAGCTTGAGATTATGCTACCACTCTAATCCCACTCTAGGTGGGTCTACCAAGCCCGACCTAGTCCACATGCTTGAACCAAATACTCGAAAACCATTTAAAAACATTTAACCACTCATCGACTCTTCCAAGCTCAACGCACTAGCCGATCAAGCTTCCAACGATTCTGGATTTGTTCCCGATGCTTCACCAACACAATTTCTTGCTTCTAATCAACTCAACACAATCAAAATAACCCCAAATCAGTTCATACATCAATGTATCAAACCGGAACACTACTCAAGCATAAAACACATGATTTTAAAGCTATGAACAACTCCCAAAATCTCAATCCCAAGCAGCCATCAAACCCAATCCAAAACTCATGATTTCAACCCTTTTAACACACTTAAATGCTTCCAAAACAACCCCTAACTATTACACTAACATCAGCCCTCAATTTCCAACATCAAACACACCCAAAACTAGCTTTTAAACCCTTCAAAAACCCCATTAAAACCCAAATCCGGGAATCTTTATAAAACTCTTTAAAATTCACATATGTTGTAAACAACTTATCTAACAACTATAAATCAAAAGCTTTGTTAAAATTTCATAAAGTCACAACCTTTAACAAAATCCTTGAAAAACCCAAAATATGAAATACATAGTTTTAATGAAAACTAATGGTACCAAAATGAAGAGGAAGACAAGGCCAAGTCAAAAATGCAATTACCTTTTGAAAATCACCAACAAGGAGCAAATAATGTAATGGAATAATGAAAATGGAGAAGAGAGCTCTTCAATGTCGTGGAAATGAAATGGGAGAGAGAGGGAAGAAGATGACAAGGGATATTTTAAACAAAAAGGGTTTTAATTGAAAGTCTACTTATTTACAATCTTGCCATTAATGAGATGGCAATCTCAAATATTTGCAAATTCCATGGTAAATGAGTTTCAAATCAATTTAAGTCCAACATAAAATGTTTGTTTTAGAAATCACAAAGTCCAAATAATATTTTATTATTTTAATTATAAACCTAGACCCGAAACATTATTTTATATTATTTTCACCCGACCCCCAAACCCCGGGTGTTACAGCACGTGAGCCGCAATTTGGCCTGCAGGCCGTTAGAGAGAAAGATGCAACTATGCGCACCTGTCATCATTTTATTTGTGTATGTGTGTGCAGCTGATTATTTACAGTTCATGCTAGGCATATTTTCATTTTATGCAATTTCTGATGTAAAAACATTTGCTTTCTCTGAAATCTAATCTTTTTCTCTGAAATTCCCTTCTTTTCTACAAATTCCCATTACATTCTTGCTAGAGTCCTCACAATTGGTATAGAGCCTGTCTGGATCCCTGCAAAACTGGGAAAACATAGAAAGCATCATCAAATGGCACCTCAAAACGAACCCACAGATATCCAAAACACACTTATAGCTATCCAAAACAGACTAAAAGACCTGGAAAATGAAGAAAAAGAACCTCGATGGTGAACTAAACACAGAGAAACATCTGACCTGAGGATCACTACCCTGGAATCTCGCATGGATGTTACGCAAGGGTACCTGGAGAGAATCCTGAAAGCTATGCAGAAGCAGGAAATCTCGACACATGTTACAAACAAAGGTCAGCCTGAAAATACCAGTAAGTCATCCCTAGTTGTTACCATCTTAGATGAAAAACAAAGGTTTTCCTACAAACCTACTGAACCTGGAGTCTTATCATCTCACCCTGAAAATTCTTCCCACCCTGCACAGAAACTTAAGATGAAAATGAAAACGCCTCATCTTGAAAACACCCATGTTTTAAAGACTCATAACTTTTCTACAGGCAAGAACACCACTAAAGGTAGCTACTTTAAACCTAAGCTTGATCTCCATATGTTCAATGGAAATAATCCAAGGGGTTGGATCAAAAAATGTCAGAAATACTTCACCCTGTTAGAAATTCCTGGGGAACAAAAAATTGACTTGGTAGCCATGCACCTTGAGGGTAAGGCTGAGACTTGGTTTGATGGCTATATTATGCAAAAACATAGGCTTTCTTGGCATAAGTTCACAGCTGATTGTGCCATAGATTTTGTGATAAAGCTTATACTGATGTGATTGAGAAGTTTAATAAACTGGTGCAGAAATTCTCTGTAGAAGACTATCAAGAGAGATTTGAGGAACTCAAGCCCTATATCCTTCAACAAAACCCTACCCTAGGAGAGACTTATTTTGTGTCCAGCTTTTTGAGTGGATTGAAAGAGGAGCTCAGACATCGAGTGAAGGTACATCAGTCTGGTTCTCTAAATGAAGCTTATAGACTGGCCAAACTCTATGAACTCTCTCCCAAGATTGAAACAAAGAAACTCATACCAAAACCTTATACCTATTCCCAACAAACACAAGCCCCAAAACCCTGGAACTCTTCTCCTTCCTCACCACCAAAACCTATAACCCAAAGCAACACCAAACAGACACTCCTAGACTACAGAAGGGCTCATAACCTTTGCTTCAAAGTGTGGTGATAAATTCACCCCAGGACACCAGTGTAAAGTTAAACAACTTAACTTTATGGGAGGGGAAGAGCTTATTGGGAATGATGAGGAAGAATTTGCATCTGGGGAGGCACATGAACCTAATGACAGGACTAATCCTGAGGAATTAGAGATTTCTATTAATGCCTTAACAGGTAGTGTGGGGCACAGCACCATGAGAATTCAAGGTACCATCAAAGGCAGGCCTGTGAGCATACTCATTGATAGTGAAAGTACCCACAATTTTATTAATACTGGCTGGGCCAAGGAAGGGGTGGAAGTCTTGAACACAAACCCTCTAGTAATTACAGTGGCAAATGGTGAGAAGT
This sequence comes from Hibiscus tridactylites, assembly GCA_958450335.1. NCBI lineage: Eukaryota > Viridiplantae > Streptophyta > Magnoliopsida > Malvales > Malvaceae > Hibiscus > Hibiscus tridactylites. The sequence continues at coordinate 77,446,247 of OY288269.1, read as the reverse complement.
TATATAGCAGTGCAAAAGTCAAACAACTGGCTTGGCAAATGCAAGGGCACTACTTCATGCATGACTTTCGAGTACTGACTATGGGAGGTAGTGACATGGTGTTGGGTGTGGATTGAATGAGAACTTATAGTCTTGTCAGTTTGGAGTCAGATGCAAGTTCAAGAGGTGTGGGTGTTGTTCTTTCTCAAGATGGGCGTCCTGTTGCATTTTTGAGTAAGGCCATGGGTCCTAAACACAGTGATTTATCTATCTATGAGAGGGAATATATAGCCATCCTCTTAGCTGTAACTAAGTGGAGACACTACTTGGAAGGGCAACCCTTTGTTATTAAGATAGATCATGAAGCTCTCAAACATCTCCTAGATTAGAAGATTACCACTGTTGTTCAGAAGAAGGGTTTAACTAAGCTATTTAGGCTAGATTATACAATCCAATATAGGAAGGGTAAACAAAATGTGGTGGTTGATGCTCTCTCTAGACAATATCCTTTACTTTTTCAAATGACTGTTATTGTTCTCACTCCCTTTTGGGTTAAAGACATTGAGGCTTCTTATGCTCAGAATGCCTTAGCTAAAGAGAAAATTACTAAGGCCTCTATCAACCAGCACTTGCAAGAAAAATGGACCTAATCTAAGGGCATTTTAAGATACAAGCAGAAGGTGTATGTGGGTGATATTAGTGACTTAAGAAGCAAGCTTCTCCTCCATCTACATGATTCTTCCATTGGTGATCACTCTGGCATTCAAGCCACATATTGCAGACTTAAACTCTGCTTCTACTGGCCTGGTATGAAGAAGCAAGTTAAAAACTATGTCTTGAGTTGTGATGTTTGTCAAATAACAAAAGATGAGCACATTCTGAAGTCTGGTCTCCTCCAACCTCTTCCAATTCCTTCACAGGCTTGAGAATCTATTTCTATGGATTTTATTGAGGGTCTTCGTCTGTCTAAAAGGTTCGATTCTATTCTGATGATTATAGACAAATACACCAAATATGGACACTTTGTAGCCTTAGCACACTCATTTACTGCTACTGATGTTGCTTCCATTTATCTTGACCAAGTCTTTAAAGTACATGGCAGTCCTAAGGTGATTATCTCAGACATGGATAAAATCTTTACGAGTCTTTTTTGAAAGGAACTCATGAAGAAGTTGGGCACGGTGTCTCACCTAAGCTCTACCTACCATCCTGAGACAGACGGTCAAACAGAGCGCTTAAACCAATGCTTGGAGCAATACCTACGCTCCATGTGTTTCCTAAAACCTCATACTTGGGTAACCTGGTTACCACAAGCTGGGTGGTGGTACAATTCGAATTTTCATATGGCTTTAGGTTTAACCCCATTAGAAGCACTCTATGGGTATAAACCTAACCAGTTAAATTGGTCAGAAGAATCTACTGTACAGAGTGTTAATGAGATTCTAGCTAGTAGAGACCACACCAGGCAAATACTAAGAGATAACTTACACAGAGCTTAACAGCGTATGAAATTCTATGCTGATAAAAATAGATCAGAGAGAACATTTGAAGTGGGAGACGAAGTTTACCTGAAATTGCAGCCCTATCGCCAATCTTTTGTTGCCCTCCGCAAAAACTTGAAGCTAGCTGGTCGTTTCTATGGCCCCTACAAAATAACCAAAAAGCTTGGTTCAGTGGCATATCAATTACACCCTCATGATACATCATGCATCCACTCAGTCTTTCACGTGAGCTTACTCAAGAAGAAAATTGGTCTGACCGTTCAACCTTCTCTTGACCCTTCTGATGTGCACGACGACGGACAATTGAAGGTGTATCCTCTTCAAGCCCTCGATAAACGAATGGTCAAACGAAACAACATTGATGTCACTCAAATTCTGGTTCAGTGGGCAAACATGGGTCCGGAAAACGCAACCTGGGAGGATTTCTCAGTTCTTCAGTCCTAATTTTCAGAATTTGATCCTTGGGGACAAGGATCCTTTGGTTCGGGCGGTATTGTCATGATCGAAGCAAAAGAAGAGAATTTTTTGAAATTAGGGCAAGAAATTGGGGGAAATGGAAGGAGGCAAATGACAGCGTATCGGGTTTGGAAGTTAATGAAGCAAACGGTAGCGTATTGGGTTCAAGGTTTAATGAAGAAAACGACAACGTACATGTCCCAACAAATGGAAATTAGCACGTGAGCTGCAATTTGGCCTGCATGTCGTTAGAGAGAAAGACGCAGCTATGGACACCTGTCATCATTTTATTTGTGTGTGTGTGTGCAGCTGATTATTTACAGCTCATTCTAGGCATATTTTCATTTTATGCAATTTCTGATGTAAAAACATTTACTTTCTCTGAAATTTAATCTTCTTTTTTCTAAAATCCCCTTCTTTTCTGTAAATTCCCATCACATTCTTGCTAGAATCCTCACATTTACAATGACATCAAAATTTTCTGCCCATTCTCCATCAGCATCGTGGTTGTTGCTCATGCTTTTATTTTTTATCAATAATAAGTTTCAAATAATAAGAAATCAAAGTTAAAAAATTAACAAAATAAATTCAATAAAAGACAATTTTAATGAGACACAAATATAAAATTAATTTAAAATGTTTAAAATCAAATTTTAAGGTTTATAATTCGTTTCTCTATTCTAACATGAATTAAGACTTTATTTAAAAAAATTGAACCCAATTTTAACTTTGCGCTTAAGTTTCTTGGTATATGTTTCCTCTATTAATATTTGTGAATTCTGCTATTAGCCGATGCATTCAATACAAATAGGTTATAGATTTAGCTATCATACTTTAATTTGATATTTTTAGTTTGTATACTCTTGAATTTTAAACTTATAATTTTAACTCAAACAATAATAATTAAATTTGTTATGTTAAATTAGACTATTAATTATAGATAAATTACGAACTTGATCTTTGTTTTCCAATTGAATTATTTATATATAAAATAAAATAACTTACATTTATACCAAGATTGAAATTTCAAAATTTAACCATTAATATTCGTATCAATTCGAGGCAAGTATGTTTGGTATTCTGCAGCTGAGAAAAAAAAAGTATAGTATTCTGCTTGAAATAAGTAACTCAATCTTCATGAATGACTATAAGCAAAATTTAGGATCCCTTTATTTATTTTCTTATTACCACTTTATTTTATAGCGTAAATAATTAATTCAATTAAATTTCGTTTCAATTTTCTTTCCTTATTTTCATTCTTCACAACGTCATTGGTGCCTTTACGATTATTATATGTTTAATAAAAAAATTATAAAAGTCAAAGAAGAGTTCGTCAACGAAGGAAAAAAAATTAAGAAAATACAAGGATGTATTGATATAATATAAATTAGAATTTTGAAAAATTAACTGAAAATTTCACAAAGTTTAATCTTTTCAGATAATCTAAATAGAAACATTTACAATAAAAAATGTGTTTTGCTATGCACAACCCTGGTGTGTATAAAAACTACTATATTCTTATTATTAATGTTGATTTTACTTTTCAATGAAATTTATTAGAATGTAACTAATTTCATTCCTAATAAACTAACTGTTGATTTATAGTGTTTAATATAATTAATAATTATGTAAAAGAGTTTTGGGTTAGAGTTTATGACTTCAAGATTTATAGTTCTTAGGGTTTATCATTTTAGAGATTTTAATGTTGTAATTTTTCATAGTTTATAAGGTTTAGGGTTTATGGGTTGTGGGTTAGGATTTAGAGTTTGGTTAAGTATTTTTAGGGTCAAGTGTTTTAGAGTTTAGGATATTAAGATTTAATTACATTAAACGCTATAAATTATTGATGTTTAATTTTTTAAGAATGTTATTAATTATATTTTAATAAATTCCATTGAAAAGTAAAATAAACAATGATGATAAGAAACTAGCCGTTCTTATACATAGCCCTAAGTGTATAGCAAAACTCTAAAAAATTAGCAAATTGATCGATTTAATAATAAAATTGAAGTTTTGAAACTTTAACAAGTACGGGATAGTATATGTTCATACTTTTTTAACCTTTTGATAAAATTGTTCGAACTCAGACCCGTTAAGATAAATATCATCATCTTTTTCACCAAAACTTATATAACCATATATAATACACATATTTTTTCATACTAAAAATTTCCAGTTATTTAAATTTTCATTTTATCCCAAATTTTATTTGAAATTCCTAATTGAGTCAGACTATTCAAATTTTTGCACATCAAATTAATTCAAAAATTATTATTTCGAGTCGAGTTTTAGTGACTTGTAATCGAAATTCTATCCGATTGTTAAAAGAAAAATGAAGAGAGACGACAATTGAGTAGGGTTTTGATTTTAAATTGGATGATTAGCCCAATCTGATATTTTAGTATTTGGAGCCCAAGTACTAACAGTTTGGTGACGATACAATTGATGAACAATCCATTACAGTTGTGAGCTCAATGGCTCGATTATCTTTAACACGGAAAACATTTCAAAACTCACAAATTTGATTAAAATTTATGAGAAATTACTTTGGAAACAAAATTTTGAATACATCAACTTAATTTGAAAAATACGTTTCTGAAACATCAATGAAGTTCAAATAAAATCTACTTTTTTAATAAAAAAATAGCAATTATGTTTAATTTAAAATTTCATATAAAACATCCATCACTATTTTCATTTTTATTTTTTAACATATAGTATATCTTATTCTTTAAAAAAATCAACGAATATTGAATGAAATAATTTCTGGTTTAATTTATCATTTAAATTTGAAATTGTACAACGTAAATAGTTGAAATTAATTTGTCACATTTATATCCTTAAATTCCTAGGCAGGAAAAAATAGATTGCATTCATTTACCTTTAGCCTATGGAAATGCCATGCTGTCCAAAGAAGGGGCAGCCATTATTGAAGAGGTTCAAGGAATTTCTTTTATATTTATTTATTTATTTGCTTTTTGTTTCTCTCAACTGACACGTACCACCACGTGGAAACGCCTAAAGCTATCACATGCTCATGCTCATGTAATAATTAGATAAACCAATCCCTATGCGTTAATACACGTGTAGTCCTTGCTGTAAAATTAAATTTTATTTCTCTTTCCTATTCTTTTGATTCATTACCATAAGACATAATGTTAAAAATATCTTTAACGTTTGATTGAATAATTATTTTAGTTTATATTTTTAGAGTATTCTAACCCTCAACGTTTCATTTTAGGTCAAAACGATCAATTAATAAATAAAAATTGTTAGTTAACTAACGGTAAACACCTTAAAATGACATAACGGACTTACATATCATCATACGTTGAGTTATTAAGGCGCAAGCTATGCTTAATAAAGGCTTAGATTTGTTCTTCTCAATGTTAAATTGCATAATCTTTGTAAATGTGACACTATTATGTTAGCGTATGATGTCGTGTAGCATTATCACGCCATATAAATGTGTTTATTATTAGCGAACTAACGATTTTTATCCATTGAGGGGTCATTTTGACTCAAACTGAAGTGTTGAGGGTTAAAGTGCTCAAAAGAAGAATATGAGCCAAAATGATTATTCAGTCAAACGTTAGGGGCATTTTTAGCAGTATGCTTTACTATAATTGGGTGGTGGCAAGTAGAGATGTCAATTAGATGGGACGGGTGCAAAGGATACTCTTCCCCGCTTTCATTTTCGTCAAGAATTTTCAACTTCATCTCACAACTCGTTACGAATACAAAATTTAAAAGATCATCACTGCCCCACAACCCACAAGACTAAAATTATCTTCTCCCCACCGCCCATGTTGGGTTCTAAAACCCATCTAATTCCCTCTTTACCCACCTCAAGATCCATCCATATAATATATTTAGGCTTAAGGGTTCAATAAGCCCCTAAACTTTTGCAACAAAAAAAAACAATTAAGCTCTTAAAAAAATTTTGCGCTCAATCAAGCCCTCAAACTTAAGAAAAAAATTAATTTGGTCTTTTGACCAACGTTAATTGTTAACTTTAACAGTTTTTTAATTATAACACATGTCGCAACATGATAGTGTCACTTGTCATTTCTTGATTTTTAAATTAAAAATATATATTTAATAAATATAAAAAATTCTAAAAAAATAAAAATAAATTCTGAAAAAATATTTTAAAGATATAAAAAATATTTTTTTAATTTCAATTTTTTTATAAATAATAAATATTAATTTTCAAAAGATTAAAGTATTTTAAAAAATTAAAAATATTAAAAATTATTATTACACAATTATAAAATTATTTTAAAACGTTTTAAAAAATAAAATAAATTCTATTTTTGTTTCAAAAATTCTGGAAAATTATAAAAAATATTTTAAATATATAAAAATATTTTTAATTTCGTAATTGTATAATAGTAATTTTTAATATCTTTAATTCCTTTTAAAATACTTTAATCTTTTGAAAATTATTTTTATTATTTAAAAAAAATTCAAAATTAAAAAAATATTTTTCATATTTTTTTAGAATTTATTCCGTTTTTTAAATATTTTTTAACATTTAAAAACCCTAGAAATGACAAGTGGCACTATCATGTTGTGACATGTATCATAATTAAAAAAACAAATCGATAAAGTTAACGGTCAACGTTGGTGAAAAGGCTAAATTGATTTTTTTCTCTTAAGTTTGAGGGCTTAATTGAGTGCAAAAAAGTTTAGGGGCTTAATTGATTTTTTTTTTGCAAAATTTTAGGAGCTTATTGAACCTTTAAGCCATGTATTTATAAGTATTAGTTAAATAAATATAAATCAAATTTGTTACGAAAAAATATGAAATATCTTTTATTTGGGCTCTCACCACATATGTGACATTCTTCAACTGACACCATTTAAAAATAATGTCGAGGCCGTTTTTTGAAAGCATGCTTTTAATTATTTGGAGTAAAAACAACATGACGGTTAGGTTTTTGGAATATCAAGGTTTTTTTACCAATTTTATCTTGTAATTAATTAATTTTCCATTTAGTCAAAATCCCTTTTATTTGCTTAAAAATCGTTTTGGAGTCGCCACAGGTAACTTTGATAGGTCGGACACCATAAAAACGCACCAGAGATTATTTTTAAAAAAATTTGGGTTCGGGAGTCGGTTACGTGTAAGGAAGGGTTAGCACCCCTACGAACGCCCGTTATCGGTACCTTATTAATTACACGTGGCATTTTGTCATTTCGAACATCAATTTGAATTTAATTAAATCTTTTAACTGTAAAATGAATTTTATTCAAAATGAGAGTATCATTTTGTAAGAAAATACATTTTGATCGAATATGATTATGAAACATTCAATTGCATTAGGACACTTCATCTTATATTCAAAAAATGTATCTAAACACAAAAAGTTTAATGCATGATTTATTATTGTCTTGTAATTTTAAGTAAACCTTAATTGGGCTCCATTAAATGTTTTAATTAAAATTCTATGAATGCTATTAATTTTGGACATAAAAGAAAACACCCAAAATAATATTGGACACTTTCTTTATCGAGCCCAAAAATAACAACATTCCTAATTAGAATGACACTAATTATTAACCCTATTTTTATTTCACTTGTTAAATTTACCTAGTTAGTGATTTATTTTCATTTTCTAAGTTAAAGTAGAAAATTGAAACTTTTATCGGAATGCTCATTAGTTAACATCACTCTACATTGTGACACTAGCCAATATTGAACATTCTAACATTGTTTCAAATATCTACTTATTTTCTACAATGATCTTCCTATTCAATTGTGATTAGGTGAACTACACTAATGACTCTAATTTAATTTAGCATGTGATTAATTGTCTAAACAATATATGGCATGGTACTTAAAAAACATTTCAAGCATATGTATTAATTACATAATTAAAATAAAACAATTAATTAAAGTAATCAAATAAAGTAATTAAATTTTGGAAAGGACTGAATTGAATTAAATTGCATCTTAGGTACCAAATTATAAATGAATAGGGGCTAATTTATAAGCGAATAAAAATTTAAGAACTCAAATCTAAAGACCCTAAAAGACTAAGCCCGGACCCATTAACCAAGACCAAACCGTTATCTAGGCCCAAACCCTTAATCCATTCGAATTAACAAAGCCCAAACCCAAATGTTTTAGGTCAACCGGGTCACGAACCCGTATCCAAACCCATACAGAAATGCGCGGATCCTCTGTGACCCGGCTCCCCTTTACGGTACCATTCTCAACTCGGTATAAATGGCCCTAAACCGAGTTGAAACAGTCATTCAACCATTCGACCATTCTCCCTCTCTCTCTCTTAAATCCTCTAAACTCAAACACCAAAAACCCGAAAACCCAACATGTTTTTCGATCAAAACCCCTATTTTTCCTCAGTTCTTCTTTTGTTCTTAAAAAAAAAACCTTCATTCGATCTTCAAAAACACTAAAATCTCTTTCTAAAACTGTTTTCAAACATCAAACATCACTTTTTTCAAGAACAAACCTAGAACACATCTAAAACCCTTCGTTTGATCCTCATTAACACCCTAACTCCCCTGAAACTCGTTCTTTAAAGATCAAAACCCTATTTTCAAGAACTCAGCATTTTTTTTCTTCCAAAAACATCATTTCAATTTTCATTTTTTTCTCAAAACTCTTCCCCTGACCTGTTTCTTGACCGCCATGATGATATCGACCACCGGAAATTATCTTCGGTCTTCTCTTTCCTCTTTCTGATGACCGAACCATCTCTAGTCATCTTTCCCGGCCAGACCTGGCTTTTTCGGCCACCGTCTGCAACTCTGACCACCACCTCTTCCGTTGCTGAAACCCTAAATCTACTTAAAAACTCTTTTTTAACCCTAATCCTAGATCTAAGCCTTATTTCATCAGAAACACCCCTCTTCTCCCGATCCTAAGCTATTTACCTGTAAAACCGAAATTGATTTTGATATAACACATAAACTTAAGGACTAATTTGCAAAACAATAAATTTTTAAGTACTCTTTAAAGTCTCACAATTGACAAGTGTTTTTAAACAAAATAATAATTAAAGACTTGTTCTTAAATTATATATATTTTTCAAAGTCCATTTCTATGTTTTCCAAGCATAAGTATGCAAAAACGCCCAGGAGTATCGATACCCATAGCGTATCGATACCCTATTTAGCCACTGTAATGTTATTGAACATACCGTACCGATACGCACTAAAACCGTATCGATACGATATGCATCTGGGCAATTGCTTTCATGAACACGTACCGATACGCCTGGTAACCGTATCGATACGCTAAGCATATCTTTGAAAAATCCGGGCATTTAATTATATGACCGTTACTTGTCAGTTGGTTGGTTTCCCTATTTTCAAAAGGTAGTTATACCGTACCGATACGCTTGGTACGCGTATCGATACACTTTTCATACAAACAAAAGCTTGGGATTCCAGTAACATTGGACCGTATCGATACTACGCCTCGTATCGATACGCCCTTAAAACCGTACCGATACGCCTTCCAAGCATATCGATACGCTCTGTTTTTAGGCACAACGGCTCTTTCCTCTTTGATGTAGGTATCGATACGCCCTTCCCGAGTACCGATACGGTAGGCTGCAGAGCTGCATTTAATGCGGGAAAAATGTCCACAACGGCTCTATTGATGATCCCAACTACTCAAACGGCTAGAAATCAATGCAAGGGTATAAAAACAAGCTTCATTTGACCAAGCAACAACTATTGAACATTCAAGCATCATCAAAGCAAAAATTCCAAACCCTTGAGCTATTCAAAGTCATATTCTTGTACTCAACTCTTTGTCTTTCAAATTATCATATTGTATTGTGAGTTTGGGTTTGTTCAAATTGTAATTGGGTAGACAAATATCCTTTGAGAGGAAACATTTGAGTTTACCAAAATTCCTTCTTTGTATTTGAGTGGATTAAGCTTTGGGTATAAAGCTTAATCGAAATTGTAAGGTTTCCTCCTCATCCAAGAAAAGGGGACGAATTCAATTAGTGAATTGTTTGAAAATCCTTAGTGGGAGCTAAGGTAGTGGATGTAGAGTTCATTTGGAGAACTTGAACCACTATAACCCCCTTTGTCATTTTTATTTTCAATCTTTCTCTTTACCAAAATTTTAATTGCCAATTCACCCCCCTCTTGGCCATTTGCAAGTGTTCGATCAACTCAACATTACCCGAGACTAGTGACATCTCATCTCTGTTTTTCGACTTCGACAACGATCTAAACGCTCAGTTTTTCACTCCGACAACGACGAAGCAAGATAAGCTCTCGATCTCTCTCTTTTATTTTTTATTTATTTTTTATATATTTTTAGTTTCGAAGTAGATTTGATATTTACAGCTCTAGATTTGTTTTATTTTATTTTCCTTAGATCTAGGTTTTTACATGTGTTATGAAGTTGATTTTTATGTTTGAGTTTGCATTTAAGGCATGTTTTATGCTTGAGATCTGGTTTTAGATAGACTTAGGCTTCGATTTTTAGGATTTAATTCATTTTTTTTGTGTTTTTGAACAGGTAAGGAAAGAAAAACAAGGGACGGAGGTTTGAAATACCTCGGTTCAGTATTCTGACTGTTCCGGTGAGCTTTCGGCAAGGTCCCCGTGTCCGGTTATCTTCTTCGATTGACTCAGACTCCTCATGTAACTTCTCTCTCTCTTTTTTTGATTTCTTTTTGGTAATTATTTGTGTAATTATGATTGCATTAATTACGTTTTCTGTCTCTTTGCAAGTATTTATACCTGCGTTAGGAGTGACGTCATCCTTGCACGAATGGCGATGCCCGCTGGTCCTAGCTCAGTAGGAATCCGAGTGAAATGGAATGTACCAATGCCATGTTGACACATGTCCCTTGAGGCTCAAATTTGAACAGGAAAAAGAAACACAAATGAGTTCGAAAGGGTTTTTGTGCTTGTTGGGCTGGTTATGGGCTGTTAACAGTTGTAATGGGTTGGGTCTGAGTCGTTGTGGGTTGTCAACAGTTGTAATGGATTTTAGCTTTTGGTTCGGGCTTTTGTATTGTGCCTTTTGTTATGTATTTGAACTTTGTATTGTTTTTTTGGACTCTAATGCATTTAAGTTTTCTTTTATTATTGTTTTGTTTATTATTATTTATGCTATATATATATATATATATATATATATATATAAACCCGGACAAAAAGTCGGTTCTACAAATAATAATATACAAAATTAGATTTTGCATAACACACATTTGAACTAAAAATTATTATAAAAGACCAAAAAATAACATGTAAAATAATATTTCATTTGTCGTAACAAATAAACAATATAGAAAGAATTAAAAAAATAATATAAAAAAACTTTACAAAATAAGAAGAAATACCAATAAAATTTAAATAACATACAATATTATGAAAATAAAGTTAAAAGAAGTAGAAGAATAACATACCTAAGGTGAAGACTAAGGAGAATAAATCAATAAACTTAAATATTTTTTTTGAATAGTCTAAAGGTGATTACAATGTAATATGTGTTCATACATATTTTTAACCATTTGACAATGCACACATACCTTGCAGAGAAAACGATTGTACCTGAATCTCATAGGATGAACATCATTCGTTTTTTCACTGAGACCACTTGTTGGGTTCAATATATATATATATGGGTTAGTATCCACTTACATTGTGTAAAACTCAATTACTTTTACACTTTTTTAGATCGTTGGATGATGATAATAAATGACTAAGATTATTTTTTTTCAAGTTGCAATCTTATCATTTTCCAGTATTAATCTCATTCATTCATTTACCTTCATCCAACGATCTAAAAAAGTGTAAAACTTTTAAGTTTTATTGTTGAAGTATTTGATTTCGATTCAAAGTGTTTTTTTTAATATTTATATATTTGTTATGATCATTCTCGAACTCAATTATATAAATATATATTGAACTTTTCATAATATCCTACGATTAAGTTGATATGAATTACCTTAAACTTAATTATGATTCAAACTGAAATTTTTAAAAATAGTTATATATTTAATTTGATGAATCTCAAGCCCAATTATGTTTTTAATAAATATTTATAATAACATATTATAAGATTTGTTGGGGCAGACATAGTTGATAGAAAGTGAGTGGGAATGGCAGGTAAAATGTTACATTCACGTCTGTTCCCACCATCTACGAAGAATCTAACTTTTATCTTTATATCCCCTCCACGACCCGTAAAATCTATAACCATCATTGCTCAATTGAATGCAAATGGAGACAAATCCATGCAAAACCCGCTTCACTACTATCCCTAATGGCACAACTATAATAGTAAGCAAAACGCTAATAAAAAAGAATTTTTTTTATTCAAATAAGAAATTGGTAGTTATATTGTATATTGACATGTAACCTATTATAGCAACAAACATCATTAAATACAATATTCATTAATGGCGTGAACAATTAATTAATGAATTTGTTAAACGCAATTAATTTCCTCTTAAAATAGAAATCACCCATTTTGTAGGTTGAAGCTAAAAATTTATAGGGCTACCAAAGAGTTGTTGGAATGAAAATATAAGCAATTGGGATTCAGCTTTTCTACCACTCTTTACCACTTCAAAATTTCCTAATGATGTGTAATTACTAAGAATGATGATCCCACACAATTATTATCTTTTTTAAATCATGATTTTTGTTTAGCTTTTGTTCTTGTCAAATAGAAAAATTAACATTTGATAACAATCGTTCCGTAAAGATTAAATAAAAGGGTAAATTTTCATCATGAAAACATATAAAATATTCGTAACTCTTCCACCAACTTAAGAAATATTCTTCCATTTTACTCATTATTTTTAGATAAATATCAGAGTTTTAATTATGTTTTTTATAACAAAATTGCAGTTTTTTTAAGTAACAAATATGTTGTTTAATTGAAATATTACAAAGATGAGTCTACCACGTGCGACAAACACCGTTGAACACCACCAACGTTGAACACCACTAACGATGAATACTATTAAATTAATTAATAAAAATTAAAAATATTAAGGGCTCAACATGTAATTAATAATTATTTAAAAAATCAATTAAATTATTTTCATATATATTAATTTTTTTATTTTTTAAACAAGGGTAAACTACATATTTAGTACCTCACCTATTTTCGTATTTCTATTTTGGTACCCAAACTAAATTTTTAGCAAAATGGTACCTAACGTTACGTATTGTTTCTATTTTGGTACCCTGACTGTTAAAAATAAACGGAAACAATGATGTTGTTTGGTCAAATAATAGTTTTAGTCCCTAAAACTTATACAATTTATCAATTTAGTCTAAAATATTATCAATTTAAACATCATTTTTAATTTTTGGATTAAAAAAAGTAAGTTTATTCTTTCTTCTTCTTCCTCTTCCATTAAAAGTATGAAAAACTAGGTATCGAACATCTTCTTTATTGTCACTACAATTTCTTTTAAATTTTCATCGATTACTTTTTTCAATTCTTCGAAAAACAATATCGACTTTAATAACAACATCAACAACAAAATAAAGTATGAAAAAGTGAAAATCAACTAAAACCTACAAGAGCAAAAAACATAAAAAAAATGATATCCACCGTACTGTCATGGCTGATTCTCTAATGGTGTTGAGTTTCTTCGAAAATAAAATAAAATAAAATAAATTTAAATTTAAATTTATTTATTGGAATTTTTATTTCATCAATGTAGACATTTGCATTCGATGGGCAAAAAATTAAACTTTCATGGTTTTCATCGGTGAATGGACAAGATGTTTATGTTGGATTCCGGTTTATCTTTTCTAAGGTTTTGGGGCATCTTCAGTGAATTTCAATCTGGACCATTAATATATTGATTAGGGTCCCTTAATTTCCAGCGATTTTTGAATTGATACACAAGTTCTTAATTAGGGAACATTAATTAATAATTGTGTATTTGGATGAACTTTTCGCGGTTAACTGTCAAATTTTTAATATGATTTGCTCTTGCGAATGCTTTTAGCTGTTCTTATTATAGGAACTGAACTGACTACTGCAATTTTTGGAGGCCTTGGTTATTTAATTGGTCATGCCGTTGAAACGTTCTTGTTTTCTTCTTTTTGTATGCTGAATGATGTCCTGCTTGACAACATTTGTATTCGACCAGGTCTAAGGATTCGATTTTAAACCGATGCAGGAGCAGTGTCCACCTTGGATATAATCCCTCGGTTGCTGCAATCAACTTGAGTTTGCAGGCCACTCGTATTCCTGTGTTTTCAAGCAACACCAGTGCACAGGATTTCTCCATTTTTACAAGCATGATAATTTGTGTTAGTGTATATAGGTAAGATGTGTTAGTGTAGAGACAATTTGCATAAACGATTTTCATCTTATGTTTTTTGGAAGAAAAAAAAACAAGTTTTAATAATTGTAATTTGTTGGCAGGCTCGCGTGATAAACACCTCTCTGCCTCATCATAACAATTTCTAAGTGAAGTTGCAGACATTATTTTTTGATATTAAACTCGATATTGTTTTTCGAAGAATTAAAAAAGTAATCGATGAAAAATTGTAGGAAACTGTAGGGACAATGAAGAAGATGTTTGAATGGAAGAAAAAAGAAAGAACAAATTTACATTTTTAATCCAAAAATTAAAATAGATAATATTTTGGACTAAATTGATAGATTGTATAAGTTTTAGGGACTAAAACTATTATTTGACCAAGGAACGTCACTGTTTCCGTTTATTTTTAACAATCATAGTACCAAAATAAAAATAATACGCAACGTTAGGTACCACTTTGCTAAAAAATTAGTTTGGGTACCAAAATAGAAATGCGAAAAATGTGAGGTACTAAATATGTAGTTTACACTTATTTAAAAAAATTCAAAAATTTAATATATATGGAAAATAATTTAATTGAATTTTTTAAAATAATTATTAATTGTATGTTGAGTCCTTAAAATTTTTAATCCTTTTTAATTAATTTAGTGGTGTTCAACGGTGTTTAACGTTAGTGGTGTTTAGCGATGTTCGTCGCACGTTATAAAATTTTCTTATTTTTAAAAATTACAAACATGTTACTCAATTAAAATATTATTAATAATATGTCCTTTTGTTGTTAAAATTAAAACAAACATCTAATGTCTTGACATAATAATATTTTTATTCCCAAAATTTATACATTTTATTAGTTTTGTCTTAATTCAAAATAATTTAATAACTTTGTCCTTAGAAATTTCATCAATTTAATTTTCTTTTGTGAAATTGTCAAAGCAAACTATCTCATTGATTCAAAGCAATGTTGGATAACTACATTTTTCTATAAAGCATCAACAAGCTAATGTTAAACTTTAATTATACCAACTCTTTTCCCTTACTTAGGTTTAGAGGTTAGGCCTATTTTTTTTTAAATGTAATTATACCAAGAAAATAATATAAAAACTATAAAAAAAGAACAAAGACTAAAATAATGAAAATTTTAAATATGGAGAGTTCAAATTATTGAATTATTTCAAATTAGAGCTATATTAACCGACTATATATATAATGACCAATGACCTATTCTAGCAATAATTTAATTGAGTGACATGTTTATTACCAAAACAATAATTAAGTGACATGAAATAATATTGCCTTATTTTTAATCCATTTTCAGGCATGGTTAATTAAAATGGATATTTTATTTCAAATTCAGTTTTTTTTTACATTTAATACTTTTTTGTATTGAACTCATAAAAACAAATGCATTAATCACACTTTATTTGTATAAATACAAATCTTAACCAATGTTGAGGTGTACTAGTTAACTTTCTTCCATATTTCTAATCACCACTTACAAATACAACTTTCATAATTAATAAATAAGACATATGCGTATGAATGATTAAATCCCAACCCTTCCATAAATATTGTGATGCTTAGTAGAGATGGGGTCGGGTTTTTGGCCTACCCGAATTCGACCCGAAAATAAATATTATTTATCAGACTCGAATATATTTTTAAAAAATTTGACCCGAAAATAAATACACTAAACCCGACCTGACTTATAGAAGAAAAACTAATTTTTAGGGACCTAATTGTAAAAAAATAATTTTAGGGGATATAATCGTAAAAAAAATTATAAATTTAAGGACTAAATTGTAAATAAAAGTTCAATTTTAAGGACCTAATTATAAAAATATATAAAGAGAAAATATTATTATAAATATACCTAAAAAATTTAGGAGGAAATTACACAATTAGTCTTGGGTCGAGTCGGATAGGGTATATTTTTACCCTAAATCTGAACTCGACCCGACTTCACCCTTAATAAAAACTTTACTCGACCCGACTCAAACCTGATTTTTCATTAAAAAAAGTTGACCCGATCGAGTCGGGTCCATCCCTATTACTTAATATTGATTTTTTGGGTTTTTTTTTTAAATTTTAACTCATTATTAGTTTAAATGTATTATTAATAAAAATGTAAAAACTATGTTTTAGAAGAAAGCTTCAATTAAGTAGTTTTAAAAAATGTATTTTATAAATTTTAATTAATTAAAATATTTAAAATAATTATAATCAAAATTAAAAAATTAACTTTTAAAAAATTAATATTGGACATATTGAGTAGGACATAAAGAATATCATTTTTTATTTTTTAATATAAACAATTTTTTATTTCTAATTTATAAATTTTCTAAGGTTCACTTGCATTATATAGTCCTTTGACGTTTTGTAAAAAAGTAAAGGAGGCTATATTTATTTTAGCCAAAATAAATATACGAAAAAAAAACAATAAAAAATCAAAAAGTAAAGAAAGAGTTTCATTTTAAAGTTCTTTTTCCACGCGCCTTGACAAGCAGTCTACCGCACAAACTATCGGACGACCAATATTCCTTTAAAATGGTTAGAAGAATGCATGGAGAGCCGTACGATTGATGTACAGATTCACGCGGCGTAAGCAACTGGTATTATTATTAAAAGACCGGTATTCATTTAAGCATTAATTCCCGCGTTTTGTTGACCATTATAATTTATTCCATTTTCCACTAACAAAAACAAATTTAAAAGACGAAATTTTATAACAATTTCAATTATTGTCTTTTTATTCAAAATTCAACTTGTATAACTTTTTAGCTAAAATACTAGCCTATAATTTATATATATATATATATATAAGTATAATAAAAGTACTTAAATGCGTTGGAATTTCAAATATAATTTTTTACATATAATAAACATACTAAATTATTGCATTTAATTATATAATATCATAATTATTATAAAGTTTTTTATATTTTTAAATGTGTTTTAAGGGGTCTATAATAAATAGAGGAATCACTTGAACAATTGTTTGAAGGGATGAAGCTGAGGTTCAAACCAAAAAACTTTAGAATACTTAAACACTGTACAGAATTGTTAAAATCATTATGTTATTGAAAATACATTTATTTGAGTAAAATTGGAATGAAAAAGTTTTAGGTTAAGTTAAATAAAATCAAATTAATTATATTAATCGCGCATAAGTTGGATCAATTAAGGGTGCAACAAGCCCCTGAACTTTTGAAAAATTAATTCAATCCTTAAACTTATTTTTACACCCAATTAAACCCTCGAACGAAAAAATTTAATCAATTAAGTCTTTAAACCAAAAAATTGTATCAATTAAGGTCTTTGACAATTTTACCCATTAAATCTCGACAGTTTTTTCTTTATATATTACTAACACATGATACATTATAGTTCTATTATGTTGCATCTACAAATTTTTCCAATTTTTTTATATAAATTTTATAAGTTTTTTAGAAGGTTTAGAACTTTGTAAAATTTTTTTTAAATAGAATAATTCTATAAATGTTAAGTAAAAACACTGTGACATGACACTACACTAACATATCTAAAAAACTGTCAAGATTTAATAATAAAGTTGATAAAAAAAGTTTAATTAAATAGTTTTTTAAAAAATTAAAAAATTTAATTAACTTTTTTTAAAAGTTAATGAACTTATTACGCCTTAAAGCCAAAATAATAACAATAGTAGTGAAACAAAGGCAGCAGTTGTAAGAAAACTATACTAATAAATATTTATTTTTAATTATTTACTCTTTCTCGAACGACAAACAACCCATAGTAGCAAGAGGTATTGTGTTTTATGATTAAAGCTCCATCTCATCTCAATTCTCAACTACAAATTCCGTTTCTCACTCTCCACGCGTTTCCAATTCCCATTTCTATTAAAAATACATGGAAATTCATCTATCAGATTCAGATGTTGAATAATCAATCTTCCTCTTAATTTTGCTTCTTTTTTGACTTTCTTTTCTATTCCCATTTTTCTTCTCCCTTTTGTTGTTTTCTGCAGAAAGAAAAACCCATTTTTGGCTCTTTTTTCCCGAAATCTCTGCAACCCAATTCTTCTCTTCACTTTATTACTCCAATTCCTCATCCGGGTCTCCTCAGTTTTATCTTTTTCCTTGTAAACTATGAACTTCTTTTTTTCCCCTTAACTTTATTTGATTAGATAATTCTGCTGAATGATGAATAAAATCGTATCTGTGTTTTAGATCTTTCCTGTGAGAGAAGTTTCCTAGGAATTCTCTGTTTTTTTTGTAATTTATTTTTTCCTTTGTTCCATCAACATTTCTTTATTTTTACCCCCAATTTTTTTATGATTTAATATCCACCAAAACCTCACAAATCCAGCTCATCTTATCAGGGATGTCCTCTTGATCCTATTTATCAAATCACATTCCAAAAGTCCCGTGTTTTTCTTTCCAGTCCTCCCTTTTCTTTTTTTTTTATGTTATGGGTTGTGCTAGTTCCAAGCAAAAACGATGCCGCCATTGCCGGGCTCCGTTTTCTCCTGTTCCAAGAAGCTATTCGATGCACGTCCATCATCCTGCTCAGCACAAGGGCGATAGCTACCATGTGGTGGCGTTAACATCCACGACATTAGGCACTCTCAAGCTAGAAGACAACCACCACAGCAATGGCGGCACCATCAACGTCGCGGCATTCAGTGACCACCTCGAAAACGGCTCCAAAATCAACGGGGATTTGAAGCAGGTTGAAGAAGAGAGTAAAAGGTTGGCTATGGAAGTGATTGAAGCAAAGATATGGTCCAAAATGATTGAAGATAAGATCCCAAAAGTTGTTCCCAAGACGCCTATTCGAACCCCTCCCGGAGAGCCCGAAACAATCAACACATGGGAAATGATGGCAGGGCTTGAAGATATTAGTCCCCTTCGATCTCCAGGTCATTTCAGGAGTTTCTCTTTTGATGTTCCAAAGCCTATGTGGCTTCAAATTGAAGACACCGCTGATAAGAAATCGGATTTGGGGATTACAGATTTTGATCCTGAAATCATTTCTAGTTTTAGGAAATCGATTGAAGAGGGTGAAAAACAGCCAGATTTGGATACGAAAGTGAATGGGGTTGTTGTTGTTTCAGATTGCAAGCTTAAAAGGGACAAGCTTGTTCTTTATTTTACAAGTTTGAGAGGTGTTCGAAAGACATACGAGGATTGTTGTGATGTTAGAGTGATCCTCAAAAGCTTAGGGGTTCGTATCGATGAGCGGGATGTTTCAATGCATTCAGGGTTCAAGGAGGAGTTGAAAGAGCTGATCGGAGAAGGTTTTAACGGTGGACTACCGAGAGTATTTGTGGGGGGAAAGTACATTGGTGGAGCTGAGGAGATAAGGCGAATGCATGAAGAAGGGGAGCTAGAGAAGGCGGTTCAAGACTGTGAAATGGCGGAGAATGACGGAGGCGGCAACGGTGGAGCTTGTGAAGCTTGCGGGGATGTAAGATTCGTGCCATGTGAGACTTGTTCAGGGAGTTGTAAAGTGTATTACTATTGTGAAGATGATGAAATGGAAGAACAAGAAGGAGATGGAAAAGCAGAGAATGGAGATGAAAAGGGTGAATGTGGATTTCAAAGATGTCCAGATTGTAATGAGAATGGACTCATTCGATGTCCAGTTTGCTGCTACTGAACAGTTGGTGAGAATCATAAAATTTTCTGTTCTTTTTTTTTCTTTTGTGTTTTGTTTGTGAGTTGCTTGTTGTACATAGAGGAGTTTCCATGTTCTATGGCTGTATACATATTATGTTTCCCTTCCAAAAGGAAATTTGTATGCTTTCCTATAAATGGAGATTATACTTTCTAGAGATTGCAATTATAGCTCTTTCTTTTATGAATATTACTCTTCTACTTTTTAGCACTACAATATCATGATGCCTACTACTACTATACTTTAATCCCTATGTTGCCACTATTCCATTGTTATGCTCCTACTAGTATTTTTTTTTTGTAATCACCAATATTTAATTTATTAAGTATTTAATTTTAAATCGAATATTGAAGAAACTCATTATAAAAACGATTTTTCAATTGAATCTATTCTATTAGAACAATTGATTGTTAATATAATCTAGTCATATATATGAATCCAAGACTTAAGGTGTAAGAAACCCTCAAACTTTTGAAAAATAAAAATTAATCCCCTGAATTTTATTTTTGGAGCCAATTAAACCATTGTACAAATAAATTGAATCAATTAGGCCTTTTGAGTAATATTGACCGTTAAATCTAACATGTTTCTTTTCCTTCTGAAACAGTAGTGTCAAAGTGTTGCTAGTTGACCAAGCAACGTCACTATTTTCATTTTTAACCGTCAGGGTACCAAAATAGAAACAATACGTAACGTCAGATACCATTTTACTAAAATTAATTAGCTTAGGTACCAAAATAGAAATATGGAAATATGTGAGGTACTAAATACGTAGTTTACCCTTATTAAAAAATCAAAAATTTAATATATATGAAAAATAATTTAATTGATTTTTTAAATAATTATTAATCTTTATTAATTAATTTATTGATGTTCAACGGTGTTCGTCGCACGTTGTAAAATTTTTTAAAATTATTTTCATGTGCAAGATTAGAGTTAGAATTTAGGATAAAAATATTTTAAAATTTAAAATATTATTATTATAAAAAATATTTTGAAAAAAAATATTTTTTTTAATATTTTTTAAAATAAAGTTTTAAAAATCAAAATAACTTTTATTGTTTTATATTTTTCAAATTATTTTTTATAATTGTATAATATTTTTTATTTTTAAATAAATTTTTAAATTTAATTTCTTTTAATAATTTTCCAGAATTTTGAAAAAAATTTAAGAATTTTTATGTTTTTAGATATTTTAAAAAATAAATTTTATTTTTTTTAGAAATAACAAGTGGCATTATCCTATTACGACTCATGTCAATTTTTTTAAAAAATTAAATTTAACGGTCAATGTTAGTCAAAAGGCTACATTAATTTTTTTCTTGAGTTCGAAGGCTTAATTGAGTGCAAAAAGAATTTAAAGGCTTAATTGATTCTTTTGAAAAAGTTTAAGGGTTTATTAAACCCTTAAGTCTTATTTTAACTTGTTTTCCTAAATAATTAGCGGGTAAACCTTTTCCCCTGATATTTTAAATTATTTCTCTATATAAGAAAAAAAAAACTAAGATTCCAGTTTTATTGAGTAATTCAATCATCTAGATGACAATGAGAGGCTGACTTGTCTTTACAAACATGTATGTATACAATATATTATGTAAAGCTTGGTTGATAGAATCAACAACATATAACATCTTATTATAAAATTGATGGCCTTATAATATAAATTGGGAAGCAAAGTTGGGTGAAGGACCGGCGAGTGGCGGAAAGAAGAGGGACAACTTCAAGGAAGGTCAATCCTGTTTCTTTGGACTCTTAACGAATCAAAAGGATTGTTTGTTTGTTGGTGTGATTATTTCCAAGTTTTCCATCCCCATTTCCTTCCTTCACACCTACCTCTCAACCCCAAAACCCATTGATTCCGGTCAACAGCTTCCCACCCCAATTTATATAACGCTATGCTAGTTGGTAGGAAGGGTATAGAGGCTATGAATTCTAATCCTTTAATTTTTTTGATGTGTTAGTTTAATATTTTGACTCTTAACTACGGTACTCGAATTCAGGTCAATTAAGAGGAACAATATCATCCTTTATTATTGAGGCCACCCATGTTCGAATAATATATTATAATTATGTGAATGAGGGTATTAATTTCTCATTAATATATTTGAAACGTATCGGTTTAAGTATAAAAAATACCATGTAAACAAATCCGATACTCTTTCATATTCCCTATTTTAGCAACATAATCAGCCTGTCAGTATCTCACTTAGAATTCCATAATCAAATTATTAGGTTAGTATCCAATGAATGCCATATGTTTTCACCAACAAAATGACAAGAGTTCTAGCGGCTGGAGAAAAAAAAATGATCAAAATTTGACTGGGAATTAATAATTTCAGGCGTTGGAAGCTAAGATATTCAAACTTATATATTTGATATTGATTTGGTCTAAGAGTCATGTGAGATGCTTTAAAAATGAAATAAGATATTAGCTCAATGCCATTAATAAAAGACATTAAACATAATACAACTATGATATGCCAAACAATTTTTGCTAATTTCTTCACTTCTTAATGTCTTATTGTAAAAACCATGTCATTATTTTCACATTAAGGGTCCCTTCTTTGCTTGAAAATTACAAGATAAGTGCCATTCTCCCCATCTAATCAATCATCCTCAAGCTTTTTCATTGTTTTTGTCGTAGGTATTTTAAAAGAATTTCATTTCTCTTGTGTAAATTTATTGACGTAATTTAAATATAAGCACTAGTTATTGACATGTATCACAATTTAATTGGATAATTAAATTTATTAAATTAAATTAAAATTAATACCAAATATAAGCACTAGTTATTGACATGTAATAATAATAATAATTATTTAATCATGGCTAGCAGGCTAGCCTATATATGGGTCATGCTTACGAAGTAAGTTTTTTAAACATACACTTTACAATATTTTATACCCTTTCTCTATCTACATGAGGATATTCAACGTTTAAGGTAAATGCAATATGAGTACAGATCCACTTAAATTATGTGAAATTCATAAAATTTACACTAATTTAGGATTATCAGATGAGTGTAAATTAATGATTATGATTAATTTCTCTCTCTTTCTCTTTAAAATGTTTACATTTTAAATTTTTAACGCAACAATTAATTTACACTCAACTAATGGTCCTAAATTAATGTAAAACTAAAAAGTTATACAATATAAGACCATTAGATGGGTGTAAATGTAACACCCAAAACCCGGTCCAGTAATTTTTTCGAGTTCGATGATCGAGAAATATTTTTACGATGATTATAATATTATTTTGGACCTTGAAATAGATGTTTAATGGACTAAAATTTACTTTGGTTAAAAGATGGGTTGATCCGGAATTGAATTAGAGGGCCGAAAGTGATAATTGAAATTTAAAGACTAAATTGAAAAGAATGTAAAATGAAGAGGTTGGCATGGCTATTAAACCAATTGTTAGTGTAAGTGGTTTTTTATGGGATTAAAATGCTAGTTGTCATGGTGTCGTGCTTTAGAAATTAGCAAGGTGATGACTAATGTATATTGATGAAGCATCTTTTAACCACACCATGGCTCAGGGTTATGAAGATTTTTTTAACTTACTTTGATACAATGTTTTATACATACCCATCATCTATAAATATGAGAATATCGAATGCTTAAGCATGTTTGATTTTATGTCTTATTATTTTTTGTACTACCGATATATCACTTGAGGTAAACTCCACGGAGCATATTTAATTAAGAATAAAAATAAATAAGCTTTAGTTAAGATCCACTTAAACTATGTAAAACCTACAAAGTTTTTACACTAATTTAGGTGAATGTAAATAATGCTTATGATTAATCTCTTCTATTTTCCCCTTAAAATCTCTGTATTTTCAACTTTAATTTTAGCCATTAATTTATACTCATTTAATAGTGCTAAATTAATTTAAAATTAAAAAGATTTACATAGCGTGTATCACCATGAATGGATTACAACTCTCAAATTTTAAATCAAATTTGAATTCTTTTATAACTCTTTAGTTCGACTCTATTGTATTATTATAACCTAGTTGCTATTGAATGGATTTTAATAGAAAACTAACATACTAGGATTCTTTTTCACACTTAAATATAGGGTATACTACACAATTGGTCACTTATATTTTAAAAGTGTTCACTTGTACTCATCAAATTTTAAAAAAATGTTTTGATTACTTATTTTATCAGTTTACAACGTTTTGGTCATTTGGGTATTAAGGGCCGTGAGTTTAATGACGTGTCACACTAGTAAAAATGAGTTTTTTTTTTAAATTTAATTCCTAAACTTTATAAAACATTAATTTGACCCTTTAATTTTAAATAAAATATTAATTTGACCCTTTAATTTTAGATAAATAATATTTCCACTCAATCCGACCACAATTATTGTCATCGGTCGCCGCTCACCATCGTTGGTCACCGTCCTAAAGCTCTAGTCCATGAATTGTTGTTCTCGAAAACAATTGAATTTTCTCTAATTTTAATTAAATAAAAGAAACGAAAAAATTGAAATCCTAGGTCGTGGCAGCAGCTAGGGGTGTTCAAATTTGGGTACCCGGAAATTTGGGTACCGGAAAAATCGGGTATTCAAATTTTCGGGTAGTGAAATCTCATCCCGTTACTCGTGCCATGCAAATCGGGTACCCGCAAACAAGGTACTCAAAAAACTCGAGTACCCGTTAAATCAGGTAATAGGGTACATGAAATTATGTTTTTTTTAATACTTTTGTGTTTTACATGAAATAATTAAAACTATTAGTATTATCATTCTCTTCTAAGTATAACTATACGGAAAATAAGCATAAAATTTATTCATCTAAACTATAACATCTAACCATTTTCTTATTTTAATAACATGTGTTCTCGTATGATTTTAAACATGTGTTCTCGAATCAACTAATTGTAATTTGTAACTAAAATTATTCTCGTATGTTATTTAGGATTAAAACATTAGAGTTACAAATTACAATTAGTTGATTCGAGGCCGACTCTTAAAATGACATTTTCTGATGTTGTGTCCAGGGTTCCTATAACTTCCACACAACTTAGATTGATCGGTTGGTTCCCGAGGAACCATATCCTCGGCACAATGAATCCTAGTTGACTTCGAGCGACCTTTTTTATTGCGTTGCAGAGATTTATTTGGCCGAATCTTAGGTTCATTTTGAACCACATGAAGATGACGTTCATTTTTTATCGGAGGAAACTCGGATCAGTATATCTTGAAAATGTTTTCAAGTTTGTATACATGATCAACGAGTGTCATTTCGTCGAGATGAACAGATGCATATGCAACAAAGACGTGAGCACACAGATACTTGAATGTTTGAAAGACTCCGCAATCACATGTTCGCTCTTGTAGATTAACAACGTAGTTGTGGTGCATAATTCCTTCAAGTGGTTGTAAAAATTCTATAACCGTAAACTTATGTTGGTGACGTGAGAAGCATGTGGCACCCATCGCGTTTGCTTGCGCACGGTATATCTGAAATTTTTGTTGGAGATCTGGATGGAACTTATGGCCACCTGCCATCTAGATCATAGCTTGTTTTCCAAGGGTTGCAAAAAGGGTAGCTAGTCGATAATATGTTACCTTCACAATTGATGTGATAGGTAAATGACGTGTTCCCTTCAGAGACAAATTGATCGCCTCAGCCAAGTTCGTCATCATGTGACCATATCGACGACCCCCATCATAACATCGCAACCATTTCTCCCTTGGGATATCAAGAAGATAGTCATATCCAAATTGATTTCTATCTCTCAACTCTTGTAGCAGCTCCTCAACCTGCTCCACTCAGTGTGCGTTGCCTATTCAATAGAAGACAAAATAATTAACAAGAATTAATAATAATTAGAAATTTAATTTCTAATTTTGAGAGCAAAAGGCGTACCCATGTGAAGAACCATTATACGCTCATCATTGTTCTTATACCTCTCATAGTAATTTGCAGCAATGTGCCACAGACAATACCGATGATTAATATAAGGAGGTTCCTAAGACTGTCCCAAACGTTGGATTGATCCCCAAATCCCTTCGCCTCTGTCTGAAATAATACATATTCCGCCTGGTCTTGCCCGTAATACCCGACGTAAGACATGGGTTCGCATGTTGGTAAGGAAAAACGTCCACAAAGGGATATCTTCCTTTTCAACAATGGCGAACGCTACCGTAATGCATTTGCTGTTGCCGTCTTGTGCAACTGCCACTAGTAAGATCTGGGTGTATTTTCCGTACAAGAATGTATCGTCAATCTGCATCATGGGCTTGCAGTGGAAGAATGCTTTAACACATTGCAGAAATGTTCAAAATAGGCAGAAAAATTTGCGCTCCCCGGGTACGACACGATTCCTTTCGTATCTTGGCAATGTCTCAAGTTTAACAACAATTCATGGGTTGTATTTCTGCATACAGTTGAGCAACGTTCGCAACTCGTTGTAGGATTATTTCCAATGTACATACCAACACAGATACACGTGGATTTGCTTTCATGAGTGGACGGATATGCTCAGAGAGCATATACACATCCAAGTTAGGATGGTCTTGATTCAAGCTTCCCACAGAGCATGTATGAGGTCTTTCGTATTTTGTTATCTACCAGAGGTTGTTCATCCTCTTCAAACATGGTGCACGAACCCTCCATTTACATCTAGAATTCTTGTGGGGGCATTCATCAATATATTTGTATGCTTCTGTTTTATGCACGGTGAACGTAACTGAGTTGTGTATGTTGTAATGCTTGATGGCAGCCTCCGCAAGTTTTTTAGTCATAAAGACCATCCCAACATGCAGTTCACCATTATTACGTTCGTTCAACTAGTCAAACTGTGGGTATTTTAGAAATTCTGTACCATAGAATCTTTCCATATCCACTATTATGAAGTGGGATGGTGGATCGTAATATGCTAAGGCGGTGTGAGTTCCAGTAAAACTGCCCGGGGCAATAACGTCCACAGGTTTGTCCTCTGCAATTTCCTCCGTAACATCGAGTGCATCATCCTCGACATTCACAAGCTCGCCAAAGTCTTCTGGTTCTTTTGGAAATAAACTCATTTCGTCACCTTCGGAGCCGAGTTCCCTTAATGGTTCCTCATCCCCTTCAAAATTGTATAGTTCTGATTCATCAGCAACATGTACCCTGTTAGATCTATAACCGAAACTCGATCAATAGCCCTATGTCCAATATCTTGGTCGACATCAGCAGCGCATCAATGTCTCCCCATCGATGAGAAATCAACTGTGTTTGGCTCACTGGGGATATAAGTTGAGTGATGTCTGGAAGAGAAGTCGTCAAACTGGTAAAACTCTTCATGGTAGGACGGTCTCATAGATGATGACGGCCCTACACCCGAGATATAAGTTGAGTGTCGCCCGTATGAGAAATCATCTACATTTATCTGACTGGGGATATAAGTTGAGTGGCATTCGTATGAGAAATCATCTACGTTTGCGTCAGTGGGGATATATGCTGAGTGACATCCAAAAGAGAAGTGATCGAATAGGTTAAACTCTTCATGGTGGGACGACCAG
This sequence comes from Hibiscus tridactylites, assembly GCA_958450335.1. NCBI lineage: Eukaryota > Viridiplantae > Streptophyta > Magnoliopsida > Malvales > Malvaceae > Hibiscus > Hibiscus tridactylites. The sequence continues at coordinate 77,418,835 of OY288269.1, read as the reverse complement.
TAGATGATGACAGCCCTACACCGGCACTGTATGGATTGTATGTTGAGTGTTGGGTTGGCCGCATATTCAGGTCAATGTCGAACATGGCTACAGAAGAATGCCTTGGCCTCAAAACAAGGAAGCCTGGTCATTGCTTGCACTTAGTAAGTTGAAGTCATGTCCCAAACTCGATGTTGAACTATTAGCATTTGGGTCGAAGTCAAGATTTGTATGGATCCAATTTGGAACAACGGTTGGAATCCGATGTTTCGTTCTGAAAATGTAACAAAGAGTTCTAGAGTCCATCCCATTGAATACTGCGTATGGGTGTCGATCATCATTTGCACATCTTCGTTGTATTTGACATCGAATATTGTGAAATAAAAGACATCTATTGACGAAGGTAGTCGACACCTCACTGATTGTAACTCCCTCCCGGAAGCACGTGGAATCTTTCTTTTTAGCGCTCGCTTAAGCTTTTCATACGTTACTCCGTTCGAAATCTACAACGTAACATTATTGGGGGACTGTAATATGACATCGATTTCGACATCAGTGATCATCTCACCATCATAGTGAACTAGAGCATCAACTTTTTGTGGCATTGTTGAAAAAAATGAAGCAATGTTTCTTCTTCGCAGACGAAATGCTTTGAAAGTTTGGAAGAAACAAGTTTGTTGGCTATAAATTTTTTCCTCCTATTTAAAAAATAAGAGGTGGCGTGACGTGTGAGTAGAGACAATGCGTAACTCGTGTCGTATAAAACACGAGTTGTGCCAGCTTTGTAGATTCCTAACGTGCAGGAGAAATCACGTTGTATAAAACGCGAGTTGTGCCAGCTTTGCAGTACACATATCGTGTCAGGGAAAATCACATTTTATTAAAGGTGAGTTTTTCCAGCTTTCTGATTCCTCTGATAACTCGTGTTTTATACAACACGGCTTTGCATTATACGAAATGGGAGGTGACATGACTTTTGAGCAAAGACAAAGCGTAACTCGCGTTGTATAAAACACGAGTTGTGCCAGCTTTGCAGATTTCTGACGTGTCAGGTGAAATCATGTTTTATAGAACGCGAGTTGTGCCAGATTTGCAATATACGTACCGTGTCAAAATCTTAACATAGCTTCAAAAATACCAACAATGGTAGCAGCTTAGACATGCGCTGTCAAATGTAACCGGCACCCAACAAAAGTTGTAACCCTGGACAAGACAGATAAAGTTCTAGCTACTGTGAATTCGTGGTACCGATCATTTGCGTGGCACCCCACCATGTGTTTCCGAATATTGTGATTTGTCGATCATCTTCAACAAACATACAATACAAACATCGCATCACAACAATTGATAACCATCAACAACTCAATATACCAATAACTCACAATACAAGTGTGAGTTTGCCAGTAAGGTTCGTAAGGGAGGGATGGCATATATAGCATGAAAATCGCGTCGTACAAAACATGACTTTGACATGATTCCTGACGTTTCAAGTAAATCGTGTCTTATAGAATGCATCTTTACCTAGTGACGTGTTTGCAAAATTTATTCGAAAATTGATTGTTGTTATTTGTAATTGCATATCTATGTCCATTAGATGTTAACTATTTCGTACTTTTGTTCACGACGATCGAATAAAACATAAAATAATTAAAGAATAAAAAACGCAAATTTAAAAACATAGACTAGTTAATTATACAAACTCAAATAAAATACAAATCATGATTAAACTAAAATATATATTAATTAAAAAACAAAAAAATCAAGTTTAATATTTAAAATAAAATATACAACAAAAAAAGTAATGACGCCTATGTCCACCGGTACCACAAGACGGTGCACAACGATATCATTCCGAATTGCATCGAGGTAGAGTGTTGTCACCATCATCACCATCCTCGGTTCCAGAAGCTGCAATACCACTCGTTCCACCGGGCCCACTTAGGTAGAAAATCGACTGTGGTGACGTTTGTTGGACAATCACGATTCCAAATGCGGCTGACATCGGTGGGAATGGTATGAAGGGCACGTAGGGTATGTAGCCTGCAGGATAGCTAGAGGCACCACTCATCATCGCTGAAAGTTGAGCAAAGTGGTCTGACATAGAAGAAGGCGTTAAATAACCTTGACTCTAACTTTGAGTCAACTGTGGCCACATCGGTGGTGGGGTAGCATCTGATGGTGGCGGTGGCGGTGCTGCGGAGGAAGGACCACCACTGGAGGTGTTCCGTGCTCCTTTCCCCCTCGAACGCTGAAACCGTGGGCGGTTGTGTTACTAACGTCGATACACGACCGCTGCCTCCTCTGGAGTCAGAATAGACGGCTTGCCATTCACCCTAAACCACTCGTTGTAATCAACGCTCACCATCGTATCAAATATACAATACTCAGTCCGGGGTTACCAACGCTGATTCAGCATGTCCCTCCAGTGAGCGAAATAAGACTGGAGGTACACCGACCAATCAACCTACATGACAATCAAACAATTGATTTATTCATTTTAGATATGAATTACTTTCAAATTAATAAAAGAACGTGGTAAGCATATAAATATTTGTTACCTCGAGCTTCGCTTGTCAAGTGAGTTTGTGCAACTCATCCAAATTTGGTGGCTCGGTTGGGATACGTTGGAAACAACCAAATTGCCGTAGAATGTGGTCGGTCGGATGCCACTCAACTGTGGCATAGCAGATGAGTGGCACAAATACTGTCTAAACAAGCTTCGTCTCGGCCAAAAAGATTGGGATGCAATGCTGCAAGTCCGTATGAGAGTACGACAACCATAAAAAGCTGTAGAATATATAAAGCGTATATTAAAAAAAGGATTTATGTATAGTTAAATATAAAATTCCAGCTTCGAATAAATACACCAAAGTGTTACTTGATCTTTTGAAAAATTCTCAATATCTTGTCTAATAACCGCTAGGCACTTCGCAACACCAACATGAGTTAAACGAGCGGTCCACCTACAAAATAAGAAGACAATTTTAATTAATTATAATAATACGTCTATTAAAAAAATTAACAATTCTTTCTTTACCTCCGGGCTAGCGGAAAAACATATGGAGTAGGTTGCAGAAGCTTAGGGCGTAAAAATGACATTCTCCACCACGCCGAGGACTGGAGCAACACCAAACAACCTCCGATGCAATACTTTTCTGGATCGGTGTTCTTGCACAGCTCCCTAAACAGAGTGGCCAAAACTGCGAATCCACAGTTCAGTTTACCGGAATCTTCAAAATTCTGCAAATGATGCAACCAGATTGTGTGAACCTTGTCCCGAGTTTTGTCAGGTATCAATACCTCGTCGATCATCTGTAAAATATAAGCGTGAACATATGCCTATAATACGAATATATATGTATATTATCATATGTTAAAAAATCATTATTTTAATAATATTCACTAAAATAAATATTTTTACCTTCTTCACTTCTTCACTCGCATCAACGGGTACATTACCAAAATTATTCCGCAACCACACTAGTTGTATTTTTCTGCCGTAAAAACGCTCCGACACAGCCCCTAGCCCACTCAAACATAGGTCTAACCAAGCATCAGAATCGGGACCACTGATAGCCTTTCCATCAACAAGAAAACCTAGGATATATGACACATCCTCTAGGGTAATCGTCACTTCGCCGCAAGGAAGGTAGAATGTGTGTAACTCCGGTCTCCACCTCTCCAAAAGAGCGTTTACCAAATCAACGTCTATTTTTGCACCTCCAACAATTTTGGATGCTTGCAAAAACCCGGCATGCTCTAAGTACGGTTCTATCAAAAGGTCCAGTAATGTCGTCATCCGGTTGTAAGAAACCTCCAAACGTCGTTCCATATTCTAAAAAAAACGGATATATAAAAATTAAATTATATAAAATATATTAAAATACGTATCTACTATTAACAATATATAATAAAAAATATAAAAATAAAACGAGATAAAACTTACATGTCTTCGATGATAATCGAACACATGCTTGTGATCCAACCTTATCAATCCCGCCATTATATCAATCATGAGAAATCAACCAAGAAAGAAGATTTGAGAGAGAGTTAATTTTTTTGGTGTGGGGTAGAAGGAGGGTTGTGGACCAATTTATAGTGGAAATCGCGTCGGTTGGGGTGCGATTACTGAATGAAAATTGCGTCCTGTACAATGCGACTTCAGAAATCGCGTCTTACACAGCGCGACTTCTTCATAACCATCTTGCGGTAATTAAATTTTCAACCGTTCCAATTTATTAACGCAGAAATCGCGGCTCACACAACGTGACTTCACCTTATCACGACGATTCATTTGAAATTCTCGTGGAAGTCGCGTCCTATAGAACGCGACTTAAATTTTTTTTAAATAAATACCGGATAATATAAGCCACATCGAACTAAAGTCGCTCCGTGTACAACGCGATTTTGCCTGACGTGAGCCAAATGGGGGTATTTTTCCAGATAATTCTGCAAAAGAGAATATCTGGACAAATTAGCGCATCACAACACCATAAGCAAATAAAAGAATAAAGTAAATGTGAAATTCATAATTAAATTAACACACCAATACAATAGCACGGTTCAAAAGAAAGGATAATCCAAATATATACATATGATATATAACAAATTGAAAAACATTGTCAAGCCTTTGCCCATCGTGCTGGAAAAATAGTCCAGCAGGAGCACTAGGTCATCTCGGAGCACGTTCAACCTTCTTGCCTACCTGAAACACACACCGACCACAATATTAAACAATAGAAAGTACATCTACAACAAGCAACATGTCTCGATAGGGTCTGTTTAATTCAAACAAACAAGAAAAGATTAAAACGCTGCCGAAATCATTTAAAATCAGAGGAAATTCAATTGCTTCCAAGAATAACAATTCATGGATTGGATGAGTTTTAGGTAACAAGCGAAGCCATAGCGAGGAGAGTATTATGGAGAGAATTAAAAAAAGGGAGTGTAAATAAGAGGACGGTGAGCAACAACAGTGGTGACCAACAACCGACGACGGGGACCGTAGTCGAATTGAGAGGTTAAATATTTTCTTTGAATTTTAAGGGTAAAATTAATATTTTTTAAAGTTCATAGGTCAAATTAAAAAATCAAGTCATTTTACTAATCAAACTCACAACCCTTATGGTCTTAGTGATCAAAACTTTATAAATCGATAAACAAGTGATCAAAATGTTATTTTTTTAATTTGATGAGCAAAAGTGAACACTTATAAAACATAAGCAATCAATCATTTAGCTTTCTTTCTCTCTCTCTCTATCTATCTATTTATCTGTCTATCTGTTTGTTTGTCTATAATCACTTTTTGTGTATCAATAATCACATATATCGATATGCACCATTAACTATTTTTAAAAACTTTTGAAATCATAGGGGCCTAAAGCATGATTATTCTTTTTGAGAATAAAATATGTTGAAATACTTTTTGTGTCACATTTTCAGATTTTTTTTTTATTTTTTTATTTGAAAAGAATAAATATTTATTAGAACATTAAGATCATAAACTAAAAAATCTAAAATGTGACAAAAAAGTGTTTTAGCATATTTATGTTCCATTAGATAGGGTGAATGTTAGTTATCGCCCTCGAAAAAACTCTAACCTTCGTTCTCCAACTTCCCTCAAATTGGTTTCCTTTTCTAGTGAAGTTCTGTTCGATTGGTTGCCTCTGGTGTTTGGGTTCTCCCTCCTGAGCTGCTTTCTTCGGTTTCTTTGTTCGATTAGTTCGTTTTTGCATGGAATTTTTGGGTTGATTGTTACTTGGTGTTTAGGGGTTTTTGGTTTCTTGCTATTTCTTTTTCTTCGATTTGGTGGTTCTCTCTTTAACTGCACTTTAAGGGGTTTCTCCTCTTTTTCATCTCTATGGAATTAAGTTGCGTTTGTATTGGTTCTCTTTACTGGTTTTCTAAGATATTCGATTTGCCTTTTTACCCTTGTGTTTTCTTGATTTTATTCGAATTCTGGTCCTTCTTGGTCATCCTAACTTTGGTGGTCGGTTCTTGGTTGTTCTGTGTTTAAGTTCCTATGTTGAAGGCTTTGTCGCTTGTTTTGTGTGTTTACTAGGCCGTTCCTTTCATTCGGCTATCCATACCGCTTCTGTCTATAGGAGTAGTAGGGCCATTCTAACCTGGAATATCAAAGGTCTCTGGAATACATATACTGTTAGAGCCCTCAAAGATGTTTTCAAATACAAACCAAGTATAGTTTTCCTAAATGAAACGAAATAGAAGAAAAGATACCTGGAAAAGATTAGGAGGAAACTAAAATTTAGTGAATGTCATTATGTTAAGCCTCACGAAACTGTCGGTGGTTTAGCTCATTAGTGGTCAAAAGATGTTAAAGTATTCATTCTCAAGTATAACCACAACCTTATCGATACTCTGGTTTCTGTCAATGGTGAAAAAGAATGGTTATGCTCCTTTATATATGCTCTTTGACGCACGTCGTTTATGCGTCAAAAATAATTCCTCCTTCCCTGATTAATGCGTCAAGTATAAAGGAAATAATACGTAGTAAAAGAGAAGTAAGGGTCGATCCCACAGGAACTCAAAAAACTTTCTGATTAATGTCTGTTCAATTGGTGAGCCAAGAAGAGAGTTGAATAATATTTCAGTAAAAAGGGGGTTTGCAAAATAGCAAGAACACAAAGAAATTAAAGCGAGGTTTTAAAAGAAATAGATTCAATATTTATGAATAAGCCTTAGGCATTGGCTCTAACTCAGCATTCACGTCGGTTAATTGTCTACAAGGGTCAATGCCTTGAGGCTACGCTTTCGTAACCGAATACCCAAGTTCTATCTTTGATATCGATTTTCGAAATTGATCTAATCAACAACAATGTTGCATATCAAAACCATTTTAAGTTCAATAAAAACCGACTTTGATTATATTTTTTCAATAACAACGGTTTCGATCTCAATTTTCTCTTAGTAATCAATTTACTAAGTGTATTTCAAGGAAGTTGAATGCACTTCAATCTTTAGTTTCGAAATCATTTTGGTTTAGAAATCAAACCGTAGAAAACTGAAAGAGATTCCCGATATTTTGAAAGCGCTTTTCAATCCTCATGTTGGAATTGAGTCATTGTTGTAGCCCTCGACTTTAAAGAAAATTAGCTAAGCATGATTATGGATGAAATCGTGCTTAGCTTATTTAAAATAAAAAAACTTTAAAAAGAATATAAGAACGAAGAAGAGAAAGGAGATTTATAAATTTAAAGTAAAATGAAACAATGAACAAGAGATGATTTTTGAGTTCACCCTAAAGGGGTATTTATACTAATCTAAAAACCCTAAAATTAACTTAAAATGATAAGAGATAAAAATTTCAAAATAAATACGAAAGATAAATCCTAAGTTTAAAATTTAAATCTTGTTGATAAGCTATCACCGCCGCTGCTGACGTCATCCTCTCACACTACTGTTACTGACCATCATCTGTCAATGCTGATGTCATCTACTGACGTGTCGTCTAGTCGCCACTTTCATTCCCCAATTCATGCCCACTAATCTAGCCATGAATCCAGGAAAACAAAAACTTGCAGAAATCATCCTTTTTATCACAGTTTCAAGAAAATATTATCCTGCATAGAAATCATGTAAAAACGCCCAAATCAACAACAATAATGAACAACCAAGGAGTATTTAAACACAAAACATAGCATAGAATATACACTAGTCACTCTTCCCTAGGTTGAAGAGAAAAAAGAATTTTGGGAAAAGCTTGCAACCTTGAGACATTCTCAAAATTGCAAATGATGCATTATTGGAGACTCCAATGTCATTGTTGAGAAGAAAGACAAATTAGGTGGGCCGTTTGATCCATCTCTAGTCCGATGGTACTATGAATTCCTCAACAACTTAGTAATGATGGAAATCCCCATCAAAGGGGGTCCTTTACATGGTCAAATCAAAGATACAAAAAAGAAGCTATTCTTGAGAAACTTGATAGAATCATTTCGTCAGGGGAATGAAGTTTGGCTTTTTCGAAAGCTATTGGAGTGATGGATGCAGTGATTGCCTCAAATCATACCCCCAATTATCCTCATCCTTGATGGGTCCAATAAGAAAAGCAAGAAATATTTTAAATTTGAGTCTCAATGGCTCTTGGAGGAAGAATGTCTGTCGATTGTTACGGAATCTTAAGAATCCATAAGGCATTCTATCAACCCTAAATCATTTTCTAGGAAATTATTTTCTACCAGGGTTAAACTCCGCAAATGGAGCAAAGCAAATATGGTAAAAACAAAAGATCAATTGAGGTAATCAAACAAAGGTTGTTGGAACTTCAAGATTGTCTTCTTATTGATATTACTAAGGAGGAAGTCCAACTCTTGAAATTGGAGCTCAACAAACTATAGGACAACAAAGAAAGACATTGACATTAGAGAGCTAGAGTAGATTGGCTCAAACTCGGTGATAAGAATACTAAGTTTTTCCATGCCAGTACTTTTCAGAATAGAAGGAATAACTCCATTTGTAAACTAAGAGACGACGCATGTAATTGGCTCAAGGAAGAGCCTGACATTGTTGGACATATCGAGAGGTATTTCAAAAAGGTTGTTTACTAAAGACCCTTCCATTCATATTTAAGGGTTTGCTTCCTCTATTCTGAGCCTTATCTCTCCGAAAATGAATCGTTCCTTATGTAGAGGTGTTCAAGAAGAGGAAATCTGTGAAACAATTTTTAGTATGGGTGCCCTCAAAACTCATGGATCAGATGGTTTCTATGGTATTTTCTATCACACCTTCTAGACTACGATTAAAAAAGACCGCATTGATATAGTGACTAATTTCTTCTCAAATGGGATTCTTGACAAGAACTTGAATCGCACCAACATTTTCCTAATTTCAAAGATGAAAAATCCCACTAGAGTTACTCACTTCGGACCCATCAATCTCTGCAACTTATTCTTCAAAGTGATAACAAGATTCTTACTTCAAGATTAAAGACTTTTCTCCTCGATATCATTCCTCCTATGCAAACGGCTTGTGCGAATGGTCGTATGATCCAAGACAATATTATTATTGCACATGAGGCTTTTCATGCTATAGAAAAGAAAAGCAAGGGCTCGTCGGGGTTATGGCGCTCAAGATTGATCTTGAGAAAGCGTATGAAAAAGTGGAGTGGAATGTATTTCAGGTGATTATTGAGAGAATGGGTTTCGACGAGTGGTGGATTCGAATGGTTGTGAAATGTGTATCATCTCATTCTATGTCAATTGTTGTCAATAGGGAGAGGCATAACGATTTCCTGCCTAGCCGAGGTCTTAGACCAGGTGATGCAATCTCTTCTTTTCTTTTCCTCTTATTTTCTAATTTGCTCTCTTGGTTCATTGAAATGGAACATCGACACCATGCTTATTCTGGTTTCGGTATCAGTAGACGCTGTCATGAGATTAGTCACCTTATGTTTGTCGATGATTATATTCTTTTCAAAAAAGCGGGCAAGAATGATCGCGACTCTGTTTTATGTATCTTAACCGATATCTACAAGGCTACTGGTCAATCAGTTAACCCGGGTAAATCCTCAATTTTCTTTTCTCTGAACATGAGTACGAATTTGAAGAGTTCTCTTACTAACCTTTTGGGTTTCTGCCCTATGGAAGAAGGTATCAAATACTTATGCCTCCCTTCTATATGGGGTAGAGAAAAAAAGCTCTTGGTTTTATTATGAAACGGGTTCGGTGTAACCCCTTAGATCCGCCTATACATTACAACGGATCCTAAGAGGTCACATTAGGGTCACTAGAGCGACCCACAGTAAAAATCCACATAAAAACATTTTTTTGAAACACTTACTAAACTATAAAATCAACATCTGTTCAAAATACCCCTTTTTGGAAATCATTTAAGCATATATCAGAAATGTTAAAAAGCGTTTTAAAGACACTACCATAAAACAATACATGACGTACATGCCCACTAATTGTACAATACCGTACTTCAAAAGCAACACCGAGAGAACTCCAACCGCATATGTCGGTCAATAAACCATGATAGATTTTTTCTAACCTTCAATAAAACACAACATGAGCTTTGGGAAGCTCAGTGATACAAGAACTACCAATGGATGATATAATTACATGTAGGAATACGAAAAGCATAACTATATCATGATGTTCCAGGAAATAACAAGTTCCAAATTATGGCTCATTTTTTGATCACCAAATATCAAGCGAGAGACTTATAAACCGAGGAATCAAAGGAGTGAATGATTAAATTAAACTAGGGAGATTAGTGTGTGTCTCAACAGTGCTAAATTGTATCAATGTAAACATTTTAGTTCACAAGCACATAATTCAATCAGCAGTAAGGTTCATTTTTAATTCTTATTTACCCTCTGACTGTACTCCAGTATGAAATTCTGAGCCATGTCTATAAAGGTATAAACCCAAGCCCCTTGGGCGTAAGTATCATCCTAAGGGATTACCTTAGGTCCCGGGTAGAATTACACTAGCCGAAGCATATGAGCTTGTAACTGTAACGATAAGGAATTACCCTAGCCGAAGCATAAGAACCTGTAACAGTAATGGTAAAGAATTACCTTAGCCGAAGCATAGGAACCTGTAAAGGTGACGGTAAGGAGTTACCCTAGCCAAAGAATAGGAACCTGTAACGGTAACGGTAAGGAATTACCCTAGCCAAAGCATAGGAACCTTATACGGACAGAATTTACCTCTACAAAGTAGAAGAATCGAATATGAGCGAGATTACCCTCACCGAAGTAGAGGAATTGAATACGTGCGGGATTACCCTCACCGAAGAAGGAGAATTGAATATGGGCTGGATTACCAGCCTAATTAGACTGAACCTGAATAAACCTTCATTAATATCCGGGATGTAGTTCAGTTTTAAATTAGTAAGTAGGAATCAACTCAAGTATATATATATATTCTACTCATCTCATTAGAGTCATGTCCACAACCTTGACTGCGGGTACCGATCGAATAGGGGTCATTCTTTATGCTTTAATTTCTTAACACATCATCAATAACGTCATCCAGTTTTTCAGTCATCGAATTCACTTTTGAATCGAATCTCTTATGTATATGGTTTCATTAGTTGAGGTTTTAATAGGTATTCAGAGATAACCGACTTATCATTTAATTATCAGATCTTAGAAATTTATACGTGTCATATAATTCTTAATTATGTCACAAGGGTCCTTATCAATATTCTTATGTTATATTCTGCTACATTTGATATTTCACGCATTAACTATTAATTAACATGTTCGTCATAGTACACAAGAAGTAGTGGGTATTACCTCGACTCCGAACTATGTAGGTCAGCCTTCAAAGATCCAATCGATCGCTCCCGAGCTCAAATTTGGCGTCCCTCATTATCTCGGATACATAGCAAAACAATTTACATTAGAAACAAGTCTTAAACACGATAAAAAAATTTATCTAGAAAGTCAAATGTTGAATAACAACTTATCGGGTTTTAATTTGGCGAAACAGACTTCAAAAACTGACCTGGGACATCGAAAAACCCAAAATAGTAGTTTTCAGGAAAAGTTGACTTTTGGTCAAAGTTAACAGTTAACGGGCAGGTCAACAGGCATGTCAATGGTCAACGCTAACATTAGCGGTCAGTGATGACGTCACTGGTCAACATGATTATCCAACTAAGTTGACTCGGTCAACAAGTTGTATCACTAAGTTGACTCGGTTAATGAGTTGACTCGGGTCGGACATGTTTAAATTCGGGTTGGACTCGGGCATGGGTTCGAGTCGGGTATGAGTTTCATACCAAAAACCATTGGGCCCTTAAATAGGCTGGCCCATTTAAAATAACATAAGGGTTATTAGACCGGTTCGAGGGTTTTGGGTCGGGTTGTTGACTCGGTTCAAGGCCAGACCGGGTCAAAGTCGGTCCGCCCAGCTCAGTTCAAAGCCCGTCGTCCATGGTGGCCGTATTTCACTGGCGATGGCGCGTGAAAACCATGCACAACCTAAATGGCCGGAAAACACCATAAAATATGCAGAAAAAGATGTGAAATTAAAAACAAGCGGTTTACCAAGGCTTACCAACTCAAAACGGCTTGGAACATGACGAATATTTAAGGAAATCATTCAATTTCTTCCTTATCCGACGACCCACAAACGATAACGAACTGATGATTGCTCGTTACGGTTTTGCTTGCCTTAGAATAGGAAGCACTAAGGCGGTGACGACAACCCACCCAGATGTCAGACGTTAACAAAAATTGTAACCTCCTTAGCCCGGTCTAGACGTTTAACCCGAACCTCAAAGATTACACGGGGAAAACCAAAGTTAACCCAAAAGTCAACCTTGATTAACGATATTTTTTTTCATTTTATCTTTTCTAAATGCTCAATATTAACCTATATGTTTAACAAATTATTCCAGCGGAAGCGACACAGCGAACGAACCTCAAACATGGACTCAATTGAACAAAAACGTATTTTAGGGACTAAAACGTAAATTCCACAAATTATTTTGACTTTCATGATTTTAATATTACTGAACCTCAATTAATCACATACCATACCATTATGTCGAAAATCAACTCAAATGGAGCTTTCAAACTTTCTAATTTAAGTAGCCAACCAATAAGGACCAAAATGTAAGAATCAGAAACTTAGATTAGCTCAAAATTCAAATCCAACGGTCACCTGTTTCGGAACGCCTACCTTGGTATCGAAACGGTCGTATCGAAAATGAGTTGATTGTTTCGGTACTCGGGCTCGTTTCGGAACCCGTATCGAAACAGGGTCTTCTAGTAGCCAAAGTGTTACGAAACACCTTCATCTGTTCCGAAACACTATGGCCATTTCGGGCCCTTGTTTCGAAACAGATAAGGGTGTTCCGATACACCCTGCCCTGCAACAGCAGATTTTGCTGGTTTTTCATGCTTTTTATCATTCGAATCATTCTCGAAACATGCCACAACATGCATACATCGAGGATACATATCAATAATCACCATACCGAGACTATAGCTTAAACATGGAAACCAACACATAAGCAAAGGCACTAAAGGCATGCTTCCTAGTTCACCAAAACCATAACAAGGCATAACACCAAATAAACCAAAATCCAAACTCCAAAGGCCATTTACAACTCAAGTATAGGCAAACAAACATGCTCAAAGTAAAGGGAAACATTCTCAAACATTCCAAAGTATAAGTCCCACCCATTGTCACTTATTGCACTAAAGATAAACCACATACATCTCTTTAACAAAGCTTTCGGGAAAAGTTAACTTTTGGTCAAAGTCAACGGTCAACGGGCAGGTCAACGGTCAACGTTGACATTAGCTGTCAGCGATGACATCACCGGTCAACAAGATTATCTTACTGAATTGACTTGGCCAACGGGTTGACCCACTGAGTTAATTGGGTTAACATGTTGCCTTAGTGAGTTGACTCAGTCAACGGGTTGACTCGGGTCGAGTCAGACAGGTTCAGATTCGTGTTGGACTTAGGCATGGGTTCGAGTCGGTTATGGGTTTCATACCCAAAGCCATTGGGCCCTTAAACAAGTCGACCTACTTAAAATAACATAAGGGTTATTAGATCGATTTGGGGTTTTGGGTCGAGTTGTTGACTCAGTTCAAGGCCAGACCGGGTCCAAAGCCAGTCCGCCCAGCTCGGTTCAAAGCCTGTCGTCCATGGTGGCCATATTTCGCTGGAGATGGCGTGTGAAAACCACGTGTAGCCTAAATGGTCAGAAAACACCATAAAATATGTGGCAAAGATGTGAAAATAAAAAACAAGCGGTTTACCAAGGCTTACAAAGTCAAAACATTTAGGAATACGACAAAGATTTAAGGAAACCATTCGGTTTCTTCCTCTTTCGACGACCCACAAACAAAAACGAACCGACGATCGCTCGTCACAATTTTGCTCTTCTCAGAATAGGGAGCATTAAGGCGGTGACGACGACACACTCAGACGTCGACAGAAATGACTGAAAAAGGTAACGGGCCTTGGGTTTTCAAACGAATCTTTAAGAGAATCTCTACGACGAACGATGACCGTTCACCGCGAGTGGTGGTCAGGGACGTGGTCGGGTGTGGGCGACGATCACGTTGTGACAATGAGGGAGATCAGCAGCACGACAGAGAAGAAGAAGATTCAGATACTTTTTCAAAATTCTTTATTCATCTGATGTTTTTCAAATCTAAGATGGGTGCATTCAATACGGTAGGTGAGGCTGAAACAAACTCTTTAGGTATTTTTTTTTTGAATAAGCTCAATAAAACACAATTCAAAAGGAAGTCGGTGCAAGAGTTAACATATATTGGACCTTAGCCCAACTGATTATTGTTTAGGTTTATAATTCTAAGGGTTAAGAGTTCAACTCCCTTTGGCAGTAATTATCCATTTTTTTCATTCTTTCATTTTATTTCCATTTTTCATTCATTTAGATTCCAATTAATAAAACATTAAGGGTTTTACAACTCTCCCCCTCTAAAAAGAAATATCATCCTCGAAATTTACCAGAGTTGGAGAAATGCACAATCTATTCTTTCACCCATTCTCGTACTGAAACTTATCTATTAGAGTATCGTTGTTTTCTCGGGACTCTCAGTCGGTCACAGATCAATCTAATAGTGTTCTCAATCACTCGAACTGACTTTGGACCCAAAATCATCCCATATCATATCTTAGACCAACTAATCAAAATACAATACTTGAATACATACCGAATGTCATATTTTGCCAAAAAATACTTATCTCTTAACTTTTATCATAAACCGTCTCAGTCAGGGATAAGAAATTTTCCTAACAACCACAAAAGTTAATTATGCGACCTTGAAGTATCTCCTCTAGAATGTGAATTACTTTACTAGTTGACCATCAATTTACGGACGAACAATTGTAACTGCAGTTCAGATAAGTACTCAAGGCCTCCAACAAGGCCTTCCAGAATTAAGATGTCAATATTAAATTTCAGATAGTAAGATACAAATGACGGTACACTATGCCACCCCCTAAAATGTATTTCTTCAAACCGATCAAACATAACCAAAGTTTTAAACAGATATCACTTACCTTAAGTGTAATATTCATGCAATTGTTTCCTTTATATGTAACAGAGTCACCATAAAATTTACACTTTCTTCATGTTCACGGACACCTTTCTTTATATTCATAATACTTTTATCAAATTTCTATCAAAATATTCTCAAACATAATCATTATCATTGTACAACCTTACATGTAATCTTATATCGGTTACCTCACATAATCAATCGTTTATTGATAATCTAAATCAGATATTCAATTTCACATGAAATAACCATATCATGTTCTTTATCCAAATTTATCATGCTAATCCAAATCATAGACGAACATTACCAACATTCCTTGCAAGTACAGATTGAGCCATTATGGACATAACGATTAGATGCACTTATAACAGAAAATGGCTCGACATCAGAGTTCCGGCTTGGTGGAGTACGATTAAGATCTTGGGGCATGCACAGACCAGAAACCCTATGATAGACGATCGACCGATCTACCCAGAATGACTCAACTCTAAACTCTGATACCACTAAATGTAACCCCCTAGACTCGCCTATGCGTTACAACGTATCCTAAAAGGTCACATTAGGGTCATAAGAGCGACCTACACCAAAAATCCACATAAAAACATTTTTTTGAAACACTTACTAAACTATAAAATCAACTTCTGTTTAAAATACCCCTTTTTGGAAATAATTTAAACATATATCATAAATGTTAAGAAGCATTTTATAGACACTACCATAAAACAATATATGACGTACATGCCCACTAACTGTACAATACAGTACTCTAAAAGCAACGCCGAGAAAACTCCAATCGCATATGTCAGTCAATATACCATGATAGATTTCCTCTAACCTACGATAAAAAACAACATGAGCTTTGGAAAGCTCAGTGATACAAAAACTACCAATGGATGCTTAAGTACATGCAGGCATACGACAAGCATAACTCTATCATGATGTTCCAAGAAATAACAATTTCCAAACTATGGCTCATTATCTGATCACCAAATATCAAGTGAGAAACCTATAAACTGGAGAATCAAATGAGTGAAGGATTAAATTAAACTAGAGAGTTTAGTGTGTGTCCCAATAATGCTAAACTATATCAATGTAAAAATTTTATTTCATGGGAACATAATTCAAATAGCAGTAAGGTTCATTTTAATTCTTATTTACCCTATGACTGTACTCCAATATAAAATTCTGAGCTACGTCTATAAATGTATTAAGGGTAAACTACTGCAGGGGTCACTTACGTTTAGCGTCTGTACATAATTAGTCACCACTTTTGAAAAGTGCATATTAGTAGTCCTCTACGTTTTCGATGTGTAAATACTTGGTCACTCCGACGTTAACTCCGTTAGTCCCCTAACGGATTGTTGATGTGGCGAAAGTAAAATAAGGATAAATTACTGCAATAGCCATTAAAATTTATCTCATGTACATTTTTTCTCCTCAATTTAAAAAAGTAAACATTATAGTCACTAATAAAAATGTTTCTTTATAATTTCACCCTTAAATTTTTAAAAATTCATTTTTCAATCCTAAAACTTTACAATCAATTAACACAATAATATTATAAATGCTTAGATGAAAAATAGGTGCCCAAAGTATACCTTTTCAAACTTAGGTGCCCAAATTGCTCCTATTTAATAACTCAAACTTAAAAATTTAGTCCACTAACTACTAAAAAATTCGAGTTATTGGAATTTCTATTTTATAATTCAAACTTTATTTTGAATTTTTGAGTCGAGTTTATGAATTTATGAGTCGAGTATTTTCACATTAAACTAAAAAATTTAATTTTTTCGAGTCAAGTCGAGTTATTGGAATTTCTATTTTATAATTCAAACTTTATTTTAAATTTTTGAGTTGAGTTTATGAAATTATGAGTCGAGTATTTTCACATCAAACCAAAAAATTTAATTTTTTCGAGTCAAGTCGAGTTATTGGAATTTCTATTTTATAATTAAAACTTTATTTTGAATTTTTGAGTCGAGTTTATGAATTTATGAGTCGATTATTTTCACATTAAACCAAAAAATTTAATTTTTTCGAGTCAAGTCGAGTTATTGGAATTTCTATTTTATAATTCAAACTTTATTTTGAATTTTTGAGTCGAGTTTATGAAATTATGAGTCGAGTATTTTCACATCAAACCAAAAAATTTAATTTTTTCGAGTCAAGTCGAGTTATTGGAATTTCTATTTTATAATTCAAACTTTATTTTGAATTTTTGAGTCGAGTTTATGAAATTATGAGTCGAGTATTTTCACATCAAACCAAAAAATTTAATTTTTTCGAGTCAAGTCGAGTTATTGAAATTTCTATTTTATAATTCAAACTTTATTTTGAATTTTTGAGTCGAGTTTATGAAATTATGAGTCGAGTATTTTCACATCAAACTTAAAAATTTAATTTTTTCGAGTCAAGTCGAGTTATTGGAATTTCTATTTTATAATTCAAACTTTATTTTGAATTTTTGAGTCGAGTTTATGAAATTATGAGTCGAGTATTTTCACATCAAACCAAAAAATTTAATTTTTTCGAGTCAAGTCGAGTTATTGGAATTTCTATTTTATAATTCAAACTTTATTTTGAATTTTTGAGTCGAGTTTATGAAATTATGAGTCGAGTATTTTCACATCAAACCTAAAAATTTAATTTTTTTCGAATCAAGTCCAGTGTTGCACTTCCCTACATATAATTTTTAATTTTAATCTGTGTTTGTCCCAAGAAAAACTTCGGATTAAAATTAAAAATTATATGTAGGGAAGTGCAACACTCGACTTGATTCGAAAAATTTAAATTTTTAGGTTTGATGTGAAAATACTCGACTCATAATTTCATAATCTCAACTCAAAAATTCAAATTAAAGTTTGAATTATAAAATAGAAATTCCAATAACTCGACTTAACTCGAAAAAATTAAAATTTTTGGTTTAATGTGAAAATACTCGACTCATAATTTCATAAACTCGACTCAAAAATTCAAAATAAAGTTTGAATTATAAAATGGAAATTCCAATAACTCGACTTGACTCGAAAAAATTAAATTTTTTGGTTTGATGTGAAAATACTCGACTCATAATTTCATAAACTCGACTCAAAAATTCAAAATAAAGTTTGAATTATAAAATAGAAATTCCAATAACTCGAATTTTTTAGTAGTTAGTGGACTAAATTTTTAAGTTTGAGTTATTAAATAGGAGCAATTTGGGCACCTAAGTTTCAAAGGGTATACTTTGGGCACCTATTTTTCACCTAAGCATTTATAATATTATTGTGTTAATTGATTGTAAAGTTTTAGGATTGAAAAATGAATTTTTAAAAATTTAAGGGTGAAATTATAAAGAAACATTTTTATTAGTGACTAAAATGTTTACTTTTTTAAATTGAGGAGAAAAAATGTACATGAGATAAATTTTAATGGCTATTGCAGTAGTTTATCTTTATTTTACTTTTGCCACATCAGCAATCTGTTAGGGGACTAACAGAGTTAACGTCGGAGTGACCAAGTATTTACACATCGAAAACGTAGAGGACTACTAATATGCACTTTTCAAAAGTGGTGACTAACTCTGTACAGACGGTAAACATAAGTGACCCATGCAGTAGTTTACCCATGTATTAACCCAAGCCCCTTGAGCGTAAGTATCATCCTAAAGGATTACCTTAGATCCCGGGCAGAATTACAATAGCTGAAGCATATGAACCTGTAACGGTAACGATAAGCAATTACCATAGTTGAAGCATAGGAGCTTGTAACGGTAACAATAAAGAATTACCCTAGTTGAAACATAGGAACCTGTAACGGTAACAATAAGGAATTATACTAGCCAAAGCATAGGAACCTGTAACGGTAAGGAATTACCCTAGTCGAAACATATGAACCTTATATGGGCAGAATTTCCCTCACCAAAGTAAAAAAATTGAATATGGGCGGGATTACCCTTACCGAAGTAAAGAAACCGAATACGGGCATGATTACCCTCATCGAAGTAGAGGAACCAAATACAAACGATATTACCCTCAGCGAAGTAGAGGAACTGAGTACGGGTGGGATTACCCTCAACGAAGTAGAGGAACTGAATATGGGTGGGATTACCCTCACTAAAGTAGAGGAACTGAATACGAGCGAGATTACCCTCACCGAAGTAGAGGAACCGAATACGGGCAAGATTACCCTTATCGAAGTAGAGTAACCGAATACGGGCGGGATTACCCTCATCGAAGTAGAGGAACCGAATACAGACGTGATTACCCTCATCAAAGTAGAGGAACCGAATACGGGTAGGGCTACCCATACCGAAGTAGAGGAAACGAATACAGGCAAGATTACCCTTACCGAAGTAGAGGAATCGAATACAGACGAGATTACCCTCATCGAAGTAGAAGAACCGAATACGAGAAGGATTACCCTCACTGAAGTAGAGGAACCGAATATGGGCGGGATTACCCGCACCAAAGTAGAGGAACTGAATATGGGCAGGATTACCATCATCGAAGTAGAGGAACCGAATACGGGCGAGATTACCATCATCGAAGTAGAGGGACTGAGTACGAGCGACATTACCCTCACCGAAGTAGAGAAACCGAATACGGGCGGGATTACCCTCACCGAAGTAGAGGAACCGAATATGGGTGGGATTACCAGCCGGATTAGACTGAACCTGAAGAAACCTTCATTAATATCCGGGATGTAGTTCAGTTTTAAAATAGTAAAGTAGGAATAAACTTAAGTATATATATATTTTCTACTCCTATCATTAGAGTCATGTCCATAACCTTGACTGTGGGCACCAATCGAATAAGGGTCGTTCTTTATGCTTTAATTTCTTAACACATCATCAATAACGTCATCCAATTTGTGAGTCATTGAATTCACTTTTGAATCGAATCTCTAATATATATGGTTTCATTAGTTGAGGTTTTAATAGTTATTCAGAGATAACCGACTTATCATTTAATTTAAAGATCTTAAAAATTTATACGTGTCATATAATTCTTAATTATGTCACAAGGGTCATTATCAATATTCTTATGCTATATTCTGCTACATTTGATATTTCATCCATTAACTATTAATTAACATGTTCGTCATAGTACACAAGAAGTAGTGGGTATTACCTCGACCCCGAACTACGTAGGTTAACCTTCAAAGATCCAATCGATCGCTCTCGAGCTCAAATTTGACGTCCCTCATTATCTAGGATACATGACAAAACAATTTACATCGAAAACAAGTCTTAAACACGATAATAAGATTTATCTAGAAAGTCAAATGTTGAGTAACAACTTATGGGGTTTGAATTTGGTGAAACAGACTTAAAAAAAATATACTCAAGACGTCGAAAAACCCAAAATAGTAGTTTTTAGGAAAAGTTGACTTTTGGTCAAAGTTAACAGTTAACGGGCAGGTCAATGATCAACGAGCATGTCAATGGTCAACGCTAACATCAACGGTTAGTGATGACGTCACTGGTCAATAGGATTATCTAACTAAGTTGACTCGGTCAACGAGTTGACTCACTGAGTTGACTCAGGTCGGGTCGAACAGGTTCAGATTCGGGCATGGGTTCGAGTCGGGTATGAGTTTCATACCTAAAGCCATTGGGCTCTTAAATAGGCCGACCCATTTAAAATAACATAGGGGTTATTAGACCGGTTCGGGGGTTTTGGGTCGGGTTGTTGACTCGGTTCAAGGCCAGTCCAGGTCAAAGTCCGTTCGCCTAGCTCAGTTCAAAGCCTGTCGTCCATGGTGGCTGTATTTCACCGGCGACGACGCGTGAAACCCATGCACAACCTAAATGGCCGGAAAACACCATAAATTATGCAGAAAAAGATGTGAAAATAAGAAAAAAGCGGTTTACCAAGGCTTACCAACTCAAAACAGCTAGGAACATGACGGAGATTTAAGGAAATCATTCAATTTCTTCCATATTCGACGACCCACAAACGATAACGAACTGACGATTGCTCGTTACGGTTTTGCTCACCTCAGAATAGGGAGCACTAAGGCAGAGACGACGACCACCCAGACGTCAGACGTTAACAGAAATTGTAACCCCCTTAGCCCGGTCTAGACGTTTAACCTAAACCTTGAAGATTACACGGGGAAAACCAAAGTCAACCTTGATTAACGACCTTTTTTTCCTTTTTATCTTTTCTAAATGCTCAATATTAAACTATATGTTTAAAAATTATTCCAGCGGAAGCGACACAGGGAACGGACCTCAAACATGGACTCAATTGAACAAAAACGTATTTTAGGGACTAAAACGTAATTCCACAAATTAATGGGACTTTCATGATTTTAATATTACCGAACCTCAATTAATCACATACCATGCCATTATGTCGAAAATCAACTCAAATGGATCATTCAAACTCTCTAATTTAAGCATCAAACCAATAAGGACCAAAATGTAAGAATCAGGAACTCATATTAGCTCAAAATTCAAATCCAACGGTCACCCGTTTCGGAACGCCTACCTTGGTATCAAAACGGTCGTATCGAAACTGAGTTGATCGTTTCAGTACTTGGGCTCGTTTCGGAACCCGTATCAAAATAGGGTCTTCTAGTAGCCAAAGTGTTCCGAAACACCTTCATCCATTCCGAAACACTATGGCCATTTCAGGCCCTGTTTCGAAACAGATAAGGGTGTTCCGATACACCCTACCCTGAAACAGCAGTTTTTGCTGGTTTTTCATGCTTTTTCTCATTCGAATCATTCTCGAAACATGCCACAACATGCATACATCGAGGATACATATCAACAATCATCATACCGAGACTATAGCTTAAACATGACAACCAACACATAAGCAAAGGCACTAAAGGCATGCTCCCTAGTTCACCAAAACCATAACAAGGCATAACACCAAATAAACCAAAATCCAAACTCCAAAGGCCATTTACAACTCAAGTATAGGCAAACAAACATGCTCAAAGTAAAGGGAAACATTCTCAAACATCCCAAAGTATAAATCCCACCCATTGCCACGTATTACACTAAAGATGAACCACATACATCTCTTTAACAAAGCTTTTGATTCCTCTTGCTTTTGGGCTGCCTTCGAAGGTTCAATTCTCTGCATTGATGAAACATAAGAGCGTAAGCATAAAGCTTAATGAGGGTCACTAATCAACATCCATCAATGCATGTTTCATGTTTTGCAAAACCAACACTTTACATTTCATGCCATTTCTAAAACATGTCTTCACAAGACCTCAATGCACATTTTAAACCTCACGCACATAAACATCAACTTATAAAAACAAATAAACCTTTGCTCATGCTTAACAAGCATCACATGCATCCTTGCATTATACACATATATCTCATGCAACCTTGTATCATATTCAAGCATCTCGTGCTTCACTTAATTCATTTACATTATATTGGCTTTCAAGTGATAATCCACAAACCATTTCAACACAAGACACAATCAGATACGCATATTACAAGAGTTATCCCTCACGCTTCATACAAACTACCGGACTACACAAGGTGGAGACAAATGGCACAATCACAACCCCTCAACACCCGTGATGGAGAATAATGGCACAATCACAATCCCTCAACATCACTCATCGGTAGTTGTATATTTCCACTATCGAGAGTATGGGAGACATACACAAGACTCACACACGGGACTAACCATTCACCGTTGTGATCTTAACCTCAATCGTTAGGGTACTTGGATGGAGACTTCGGCACAATCACAACCCCTCAACATGCAAGGCGACTTTATTCACGGTGCACCCAATCCTATAGCCGGCTAACTGTATCCGATTAAAGTAACCAAAAACCATTTTCATCACTTGCCAATATAATCATTTAACCACATAAAACCATTGTTTTACAAGCATAACCACAATGCCATTTTCACAAGCATCACATGCTTAATATCATATGCATTCAACACATGCAAACCAAGGATCACTTACCTAGTGCATCCTTAACATAATGAAATTAAAATCTAGCATTAAACCATACTTAAACATGCTTAAAAATAGTAAACAAATCCACTCTTACACCAAGTGAAATTTCATCAAGCATAGCACATTTCCAAGAGAGGGATTACCGAAACACTTACACTTGAGTTTAGTTAAGTGTATCAAACTTACACTAAGCTCCCAAGATCACGCTCAAAGCGTTACAAAGCAGGAAATTGCATTTCCACTCACCGATACGCGAAGCCTTGTTTGCCGACACATAAATTACACCTCTGGAGCCTCCAAAATCACCTCGTTTGCTTCCGGATCAAGATCCCCTGTTTTCACATCATCAAAACAGAGATCTAAATGCATTCTAACACCAACAACAAATCATAAACTCGTTGCCCACTCAAACTACACCAAAATACCCTTCCAAAACAACTGAAAACTCAATCGATTGCTTCCTAAACCAAGCCTAGTCATCATACATCACTTCCAAACACTTATCAACATCAAAACACACCTAATAAACATCCTAACTCATCCTTATACCTCCAGCAATCAAGATTCCATCATTTCACCCCAAAATCACACTTAAAACTACCAAGAAACTCAAGGATCTCAAGGATTTCGAGATCTATATTAACCACACCTCATTTTAACATATAAACCAACTTAGAAATCAATCAAAATCAACACAAAACAGTGCCCAACTCATCAAGTCCGAAAATCATGATTACCTCCACATTTTCACAAGATTTTGATCTCAAATCAAAACTATATTGAAAAATCAATCAAAAATAGTTATTAGAAGCCAAATATCTTGGGAATTTCAATAAAGAACTTAGATTAGAGGTTGAGAATGGGATTTACCTCCAATCTTTGCTTCATTCAATAGATGACAATTTCCTTTGCAAAAATCTTGAAGAATTAAGGAAAATCTCTTGAAAATGATTTAAGAAATATTGAGAGGATTTTTGGGAGAAAAAATTCTGGAAAAGATGAGAGAAAATGGTGTTTGACTAAAATGAGAGGGAATTGTTAGTTACGTAAAATGAAAATCCATTAACTACCAATTAGTTAACACAAAATTCTAATTAAAATCATTTAATTAAAACCCATTTAAATCACATTTCATATTGAAGAAAGGTCAAATTGACTTAAAGCCCCCTAAAGATTCTAAGATTTTGGCTTCCACCTTAAAAATCACATTTTCCCAGCTTTGAAACTTTACAATTTGGTCACTACTCAAAATGTCCATTTTCCAAAACCCTTTTTGTAAAATTGACTTTACCAACCTCTTAATTATATTTTTAGAGGATTTTAGCAATTTTTATCAAAATTTTAACCTATCCTGATCCTTGATTTCCTAAAATCACCTTACGCGATTCGAACCGTTCTCGATCGGTCCGATCCGATGTCTAAAACATCTAGGCCCAAAACCAGGGCGTTACAACTCTCCCCCACTTAGGAAATTTCATCCTCGAAATTCTTACCTGATGGAAAGTGATGCGGAAACTGCCTCATCATGTCCGCTCTGATTTCCCACGTGGCCTCCTCAACTTCTCAATGTCGCCACAACACTTTCACAAGTTCTATCGTCTTGCCACGAAGAACCTTGATACTTACATCCAGAACCTTCACTGGTTTCTCATCATATGACAGATCCGGATTCAACACTATCTCCTCAACACGCATCACATGCGAAGGATCCGATCTGTACTTCCGTAACATGGAGACATGAAACGCATCATTACAGGACCAATACGCTCCACAATCTCGTAAGGTCCAATAAACCTTGGGCTAAGCTTACCCTTACACCCAAATCTCATCACCTTCTTCCAAGGCGATACTTTCAAGAACACACATTCGCCAACCACGAACTCAATTTCCTTACGCTTTAAATCCGCGTAAGACTTTTGCCTATCCGATGCCGCTTTCAACCGCTCACAAATGAGCTTCACCTCCTCGATGGTTCCCTTAAGCATAGACGACATTGAAATCAACTTTTGCCCAACTTCTGCCCAACAAAGAGGGGTTCTACATCTCCTCCCATACAAAGCCTCGTATGGAGCCATTTGGATACTTGCATGATAGCTATTGTTATACGCAAACTCAACCAGCGACAAGTGTTTCTCCCAAGAACCTTGAAAATCTATCACACAACATCTCAACATGTCCTCAAGCACTTGAATCACACGTTCTGACTGCCCATCCGTTTGCGGATGATAAGAAGTACTGAAATTCAATCGTGTACCCAAGGCTTGATGCAAACATTCCCAAAACCGCACTGTAAACCTCGGATCCCTATCTAACACAATAGACTTTGGCACACCGTGCAACCACACAATCTCAGCTATGTATAGCTCAGCCAACTTATCCAAGGTATAATTAGTATGCACAGGCAGAAAATGCGCACACTTCGTAAGGCGATCCACAATCACCCAAACTGAATTCTTCTTTGTCGGTGACAAAGGCAAACCAAACACAAAATCCATGGTGATTCTCTCCCACTTCCATTCTGGAATTCTCAAAGGCTGCAACAATCCAAAAGGAACCTGATGCTCAGCCTTCACTCGCTGACACACCATGCACTTACTAACGAACTCAACCACATCCTTTTTCAACCCGACCCAATAGTACTCATCCT
The DNA here is from genome assembly GCA_958450335.1 of Hibiscus tridactylites. Lineage (NCBI taxonomy): Eukaryota > Viridiplantae > Streptophyta > Magnoliopsida > Malvales > Malvaceae > Hibiscus > Hibiscus tridactylites. Next base: position 77,393,255 of record OY288269.1, on the reverse strand, counting down.
TTGGGTCACGATACATCTTTGTACTACCCGAGTGCATAGAAAAAGGACTACTATGAGCTTCAGTCAGAATAGTGTGCCTTAACTCAGCATCATCTGGCACCACTATTCGACTCCCAAAACACAGAACACCATCATCATTAAAGCTGAAATCTGAATGTCTATCTACCGCAATGTCTTGAACATGCGAGACAAGAGAATCATCAAGCATCTGTTTGTCCTTAATCAATTGTAACAAGGATGGTTTCACCTGCAACTCTGCCACAAGGCCACCATCATGCGATATGCTCAAACGAGCAAACATCGCTCTCAATTCCACATCCACTTTCCGGCTCAAAGTGTAACACCCGGGTTCGGGGGTCAGGTGAAAATAATATTTAAATAATGTTTCGGGTTTCCCATTTTTTCTTAAAAATTCATTTTTAAATGTTGGATCGATTTTGAAATTAAATTAGAACTCAAATCTCATGGATTTTAAGATTTTGGTGATAGCCATTCATTAATGGCAAAGTGGTAATTATTTGGAACTTTTAAAATAAACACTCTTTTGTTAAACACTCTACTATTCATCTTCTTCTTCTCTCCTCTTCCATCATTTTTCCAACGTCAAAAACCCCTTCCCCTTAAGGTTACTATTCCATCCCATATCTTGCCCATTGTTGAAGGTTTTGCAAAGGTAACTTCGTTTTTGACATGTCCTCGTCGTTCTTTTCAAGTTAATACCTTTAGTTTTCATTTTTGTCCATGATTTTGAAATTTGAAGTTTTGGGGTTTTTGATTAAAAATGCTATTTTTATTGTCTTTAACTAAAGATTTTGATTTGTTAATGATATGTGAGTTGTTTACTAGCTATGAGGTCCAACATAGTAGATTTTTACATGGTTTTATGGAGTTTCCTGAATTTGGGTTTTAGAGGGGGTTTTTGGAGGGTTTTAGGTTGAGCTTTGAGGGTGTTTTATGTGGGCTGATGGTTAGACTATGTATGAGGGTTGTTTTGGAAGCCTTATGGATTAATTTAAGGGTTGAAAACAAAGGATTTGAACTAGGCTTCATGGCTGCTCGGGAATGAGGAATTTGAGAGTTGTTCTTAGCTTGGATCATATGTTTATTTGCTTGAATTGTGTTCCGGGTTGCTACTTTGAATTGTGAACTGATTTGAGATTGTTTTGATTGTGTTGGGATGATTAGAAGCAAGGAATTTAGTTGGTGAAGCTTCAGGGATGAATACAGGGATTTTGGAGACTTGAGCTTGGTTTTCGGCCTTCTTTTGGGTAGAAACGGTGAGTAGAAATGTCAACCTTTGATTTGTTTACGAAATGGAACTCTTGGGGGTTTGGGTGGGACCTAGAGGTTTCACCTAAACCCGAGTGTAAGTTACTACTCCTACATCTTTGTTATGTGTTAATGAATGGTTATATGGTGTGGTCATGTGCATCTCGAGTTGTTTCACATCGTTGTTGTTGTGTAGTCGTGTAGAAGTCGAGCCTCACGTGATGGTTGTCTAAACTACGGTGATGAGTGGTCCTACCGGTTGTGACTAATAGTAGAGTTAGATGATGAGTGGTCCCATCGGAAAACTACTATAGAATCAGTTGTATGCCAAGCTAAGCAAATGTGAGTTTTGGATTAGGGAGGTAGTCTTCCTAGGTCACGTGATCTCGACTAGTGGGATTAGTGTGGACCCCAAGAAGATAGAGGCTATAGTGAATTGTAAACAACCGAAGTCAGTGACAGAAATCCGCAGTTTCCTAGGTTTGATGGGATAATATAGAAGGTTTGTTGAGGAGTTTTCTAGAATAGCGGCTTTGTTGACTAAGTTGCTACAGAAGAATGTTCTGTATGAGTGGTCAGATGCAAGACAAGAAGCGTTTGAGAAATTGAAGAAAGCTTTGACCAAAGCTCCTATCTTGATTCAGCCTGAATCGGGGAGAGGATTCGTGATTTATAGCGATGCATCCTATGTAGGGCTAGGTTGTGTGCTTATGCAAGAGGGTAAGGTAGTAGCATATGCTTCGCGATAGTTGAAAGTTCATGAGAAGAACTATCCCACCCGTGACATAGAGCTAGCCGTAGTGGTGTTCTCATTGAAGATTTGGAGACACCATCTTTATGGTGAGAAGTGCACCGTGTATACCGACCACAAGAGTTTGAAATATTTGATGTCTCAGAGGGAGTTGAACCTCAGGCAACGTAGGTGGTTAGAGTTCCTTAAGGATTATGACCTCACTATAGAGTACCATCCGGGCAAGACAAACGTAGTGGCTGATGCCTTGAGTAGAAAAGTGGCCGTTGAGTTACGAGCTATGTTTACGAGGTTGAGTGTGTCTAAGGATGGTGGGTTGATAACCGAGTTTTAGGCTAAGCCTTCGTTAGTTCAGTTAATTCGAGAGAAGCAGTTGCGAGATGAGTCTTTGGCACCTCACGTGCAAGACAGAGCCGAAGATAGGCCTACCGAGTATTGTTTTGGTGAGAATGGGATCCTATGTTACAAGGATAGGATAGTGGTTCCGGAGGATGCCGAGTTGAGGCGTACGATCTTGAATGAAGCTCATAATAGTCCTTTTCCTATGCGTTCGGGTAGCACGAAGATGTATCGAGGGTTAAAAGAAGAGTATTATTGGGTTGGTTTGAAGAAGGACGTGGTTGAGTTTGTCAGTAATTGTATGGTTTGTCAGAAGGTCAAGGTCGTGCATCAGTTTTCCTCAGGATTGTTACAGCCGTTGAAGATTCCGAAATGGAAGTGGGAACGTATCGCCATGGACTTTGTGTCGGGGCTACCGTTGACTCCTTCGAAGAAGAATTCGGTGTGGGTGATTGTGGATAGGTTTACTAAGTGTACCCACTTCATACCAGTTCATACCACCTATACTTTAGACAAGTTGGTCGATCTGTATATCTGTGAGATAGTGAGACTACATGGGGTACCGAAGTCGATTGTGTCAGACTGGGATCCGAGATTTACAGCTAGATTTTGGGAGTGTTTGCATCGAGCTTTGGGTACTTGGTTGAACTTCAGCACTTCGTATCATCCGCAGTCAGATGGTCAGTCGTTGAGAGTGATTCAGGTGTTGGAAGATATGTTGAGATGTTGTATCATTGATTTTCAGGGGTCGTGGGAGAAACACCTACCGTTAGTGGAGCTTGCGTATAACAACAGTTTTCAGTCTAGTATTCAGATGGCTTCTTATGAGGCCTTAATGGTAAAAAGTGTAGAACCCCGATTTGTTGGGCCGAAGCCGGAGAGAAACTTATACTGATGTCTGAATTGCTTAAAGGCACCACCGAGAAGGTAAAGTTGATATGTGATCGTTTGAAGGCAGCTTCAGATCGACAGAAGTCCTATGTCGACTTAAAGAGGAAAGAGGTAGAGTATTCTGTTGGAGATAAAGTGTTTTTGAAAGTCTCACCTTAGAAGAAGGTAGTGAGGTTCGGGAGGAAGGGCAAGTTAAGCCCAAGATTCATTGGACCTTATGAGATAGTTGAGAGGATTGGTCCCGTTGCGTATAGATTGAGGCCCCCGACTGAACTAGAGAAGATTCATGATGTCTTTCATGTGTCGATGCTTAGGAGGTATAGATCGGATCCGTCCCATGTAATGCCTGTAGAAGAGATTGATCTGAATCCAGACTTGTCTTACAACGAAGAACCAGTTGAGATACTTGCTTCTAATAGCAAGGTGTTGCGTGGCAAGACCATAGAGTTGGTCAAGGTGTTATGGAGACATAGAGGTGTGGAAGAGGCCACGTGGGAAAGGAAAGCTGATATGCGTGAGCAGTTTCCGTACTTGTTTCCGTCAGGTAATTTCGGGGACGAAATTCCTTAAGTGGGGGAGAGTTGTAACACCCGGGTTCGAGGGTTGGGTGAAAATAATATTTAAATAATGTTTCAGGTTTCCCTTTTTGTCTTAAAAATTCATTTTTGTATGTGGATCGATTTTGAAATTATATTAGAACCCAAATCTCATGGATTTTAGGATTTTGGTGATAGCCATTCATTAAAGGCAAAGTGGTAATTATTTGGAACTTTTAAAATAAACACTCTCTTTTGTTGAAGGTATGCTAATAGGTATGCTACGGCAACACAAAAAGGCGATTGGATGGACGATCGCTGATATTCAAGGCATTAGTCCGGCGTTATGCATGCACAAAATCCTCTTAGAGGAAGATCATAAGCCGACTATAGATGCCCAAAGGCGGCTAAACCATGCTATGAAAAAGGTGGTGCGTAAGGAGATAATCAAATGGTTAGATGCTGGTATTATTTACGCCATCACCGACAGCAAATGGGTGAGCCCGATGCAATGCGTTCCCAAGAAAGGAGGAATAATCGTGGTGACCAATGAAAACAATGAGTTAATCCCAACTAGGACTGTGACCGATTGGAGGGTTTGTATGGACTATCAGAAGCTTAACAAAGCTACCCGAAAGGACCACTTTCCTTTACCCTTTATTGATCAAATGCTTGATAGATTAGTGGGTAAACCTTACTATTGTTTTCTTGATGGTTATTCAGGTTATAATCAAATTGCCATCGCACCGGAGGATCAAGAAAAGACGACTTTCACATGTCCCTACGGAACGTATGCTTTTAGGAGAATGTCGTTTGGATTATGCAATGCACCCGCCACCTTTCAAACGTGCATGATGGCTATATTCTCCGATATGGTGGAGGATTTCCTTGAAATTTTTATGGATGATTTTCCAGTCTTTGGAGATGATTTTGAGAGCTGCCTAGGCAATCTACAAAAGGTACTTGAAAGATGTGAAAAAGCGAACCTAGTCTTTAATTGGGAAAAATGCCACTTTATGGTGGATGAAGGGATAGTCCTTGGCCACAAGATTAGCTGCCGTGGGATAGAAGTCGACAAGGCTAAGATAGAAGTAATCGAGAAGCTGCCGCCGACCACAGTCAAGGGCATTAGAAGTTTCTTGGGACATGCTAGTTTTTATCGGAGATTTATTGCGAATTTCTCAAAAATCACCAAGCCCCTATGCCATCTTTTGGAACAGAACCGACCCTTTGACTTCAATGATGAATGTACTGAAGCATTCAATGTTCTGAAGGAGAAATTGGTAACAGCCCCAATAGTACAGTCACCAGACTGGACACAGCCATTTGAGATTATGTGTGATGCTAGTGACTATGATGTCGGGGCAGCACTTGGGCAGCACAGAGATAAGCTATTTCATGTCATATATTATGCCAGCAAGACATTGAATGACGCTCAAGTGAACTACACCACCACAAAAAAGGAGTTATTAGCTGTGGTGTTCTCCATTGACAAGTTTCGTTCTTACATACTTGGGACGAAGGTCATAGTGCACACAGACCATTCTGCCCTGAAATATCTGTTCGCGAAAAAGGACGCAAAGCCTCGATTGATACGGTGGATCCTGCTATTGCAAGAATTCGACCTTGAAATTAAGGATAAAAAAGTGACAGAAAATCAGGTGGCAGGTCACTTATCAAGGTTGGAGAAGGGACGGAGTCTACCAACAGATGAGACAAACATACTGGAGACCTTCCCAGACGAGCAGCTCTTTGCTGCCGCAATCACTGCCGCGACAGCCATAGCGGCAGGTAAGTCTTTTGAACTCCCCTGGTATGCTGATTTCGTTAATTTTATAGTTAGCGGAATACTTCCTTCTAATCTTAATTATCAAGCTAGGAAGAGGTTCCAAAATGATGTTAAGCATTATTATTGGGATGAACCTCTTCTTTTCAAAATTTGTGCAGATCAGGTTATAAGGAGGTGTGTACCACAAGAAGAGCGGGAAGACATACTTCATCACTGCCATGCTTCACAGTATGGAGGTCACTTAGGAGGCAACAAAACTGCTGCCAAGGTGCTGCAGTCAGGATTTTATTGGCCGTCACTATATAAAGATGCACAAAACTTCTACAAGAACTGTGACAGGTGCCAAAGGATAGGTAACATCTCACGGAGAAACGAGATGCCACTGCAGAAAATTCTAGAAAACGAGATCTTCGACGTTTGGGGGATTGATTTTATGGGACCTTTTCCATCTTCATGTGGGAATTTATACATCCTCATAGCAGTGGATTATGTCTCTAAGTGGGTTGAAGCTATCGCCACTCAAAAGAATGATGCCAAGACAGTCCAAAAGTTTCTACACAAAAACATCTTTTCTAGGTTTGGCATCCCTAAGGCAATTATCAGTGATGAAGGGAGACATTTTGACAATAGGGTTATTGCTGCCGCCCTGAAGAAATATGGTGTCAAGCATCGGATCGCGACATCATACCACCCAAAGACCAATGGACAAGCTGAAATATCTAATAGGGAAGTTAAGAACATTCTTGAGAAGATGGTTAAACCAACTAGGAAAGATTGGTCTTTACTCCTCAATGATGTATTATGGGCATATAGGACAGCTTTTAAGACTCCATTGGGCATGTCTCCATACCGATTGATTTATGGAAAAACCTGTCATCTGCCTGTCGAGATAGAGCACAGAGCATATTGGGCAATCAAGGCAGTAAATATGGATTTGGACAAGGCAGGCTAGAAAAGGCTGTTAGATCTGAACGAGATTGAAGAAATACGGACAATGGCCTACGACAATGCAAGAATCTACAAGGAGAAAACTAAGAAGTGGCATGACAGGAAGTTGCTGCCATGACAGTTCTGCCCAAGGCATCTCGTATTGTTTTTCAATTCTAGACTGAAACTTTTCCCATGGAAACTGAAATCTAGATGGTCTGCTCCATTCCAAGTCGTACAAGTTTTTCCCCATGGTGCCATAACAATCCAATCATTAAAAGATGGGCACCAATTCAAAGTCAACGGACATCGTCTCAAGCATTATCAGGGGACTGAAGCCCCCGGAATACAGGAAGTGGTTACCTTATGAGATGCCCCACAAGGCATCCCTAATTTAACCTAAAATTTTATTTTTATTTATTTTTATTATTTATTAGTTATTAGGAAATAAAGTTTATTTTATTCGAATAATGTTTTTATGTTTACTGTTTTTAGGAAATAAAGGAGTCAAGAAGAATAGGAGAAGTGAACCCAGCCTACCATCCATCCATCAGCCCAACAAAGCCCAATATAGAAGCATGTCGTTCCAGCTGCCGCGGTAGACACGGATAAGACAGGCTGTCACCAGACTATCACGACAGACGCGGAAACGTGTGACAGACGCGTAACAGACGCAGAAACGCGTGTCAGACGCGTCAAACACGCTAAAGCTCAACAGTCGCCCCGTTATTCACGCCTGCCGTTACAGCTTCAACGGGCAGCAACTCCTCCTCTATAAAACCCCGTTTCATTTTCATTTCATTCACTTCTGTTTTTTCTTACTTGCTCTCCCCTTTAGTTTTCATTTGCTTTATTTTACTTTCAACAACCCTTGCAACTAACATGTCTTCCAGAAGAACCCGTCGCAGTGCTGTTTCAACTTCTTCACCGGCAGCACCTACCCCTCAATCCTTTGCTACTAGAGATTTATGGGAAGAAAGAGGCTTTATTTACACTCCACGAGCAGTCAATATGGGCCTCAAACCGTTCATCGCAAGGACGATTAGAGCTCTCTTGTGGGAAACATTCGCAGAGAAACCAGCAGAAATGAACGAGATGCTGGTGAGGGAATTCTATGCTGCCATCGACAGCAGGACGACAACAGCAGTGACTGTCCGAGGGACAGAAGTGCAGTTCACAGCCGAGCGCATTAACTCTTTCTATGGCCTCTACTTCGGCCCCAACGATGATGCTCACCAGCAGTTCCTTGACACTCTAGATGATGCTGCCTTTGACGTTGTCATGGCAGAAGTAACGGAAGAAGGGACTGAATGGAACACAAGCCGCAAAAAATCCCTACACAGTGAAGAGGGGGCAGCTGCTGCCGGAGGCCAAACTGTGGAATGCTTTCATTAAGAAGAGGATTCTGCCGTCCTCACATCACACCACCGTGGACCAGCAGAGGTTAGCCCTAATACACTCCATTATCAATAAACGACCCATTAATGTGGGGAGTTATATACGGGAGAGTATTTTGGACTGCGCCCATAGATCGACATCCCTCTTCTGCCTTCCCTACCTTATCACGTCCCTCTGCCGCTGTTATGCCGTGCCGAAAGCCAACACCAATCGCATAGTGAAGGGACAGGGCTGGACAGACAAAAATATCATCAGCCTCATGGAGCTGACAGTAGCAACCCCCCTCTCTTCCTTCAACCCTGTTGCCGCCCCAGCTGAATCGTCAGAGCAGCCCAACCCTGAACCTGCCGCCGCAGCAACTGCTCCGACAGACCCATCCACTCAAATCCTTGCTGCTATTCAGAGGATAGAGGACAGACAGCTGGGTCTAATGACATTCATCAAGGATTTTGCCGCATCCACGGTAAATTTCATTCACCATACTTTAAATTTTCCTGATGTTGTCTTTCCCACCTTCCCTGCCCACTACTTCACCGTCCCCACCCCTGCTCACACACCCACACCTGCTGCCACACCACATACACCATCTGCTGCCTCCATTCCATCACCTGCCCCGACGGCAGCCGGCAGCCCTCAGGCCGAAACATCCGCCCGAGGAACAAAGCGACTGGCACCCTCGGATGACATTGCTGCCTTTGTAGCTGGGTTCTCTTCTTCCTCCGTCTGGGCAGAAAGCGACGACGACCCCTATATTCGGAGGAACTTGGAGAAAGAATTTACACCTGTTACGAGGCAGAAAAGAATGGCCAACAGGAAACTTATGCCAAAGGCCAGCAGCATCAGCTGGGACAGCAGTAGCAGCTCCGACATTCAGGTTGTGCAGCAACCACCTCAGCCTGTCCCAAAGCCCAGAATCCGCCACCAAATCCGCCTCAGCAGCAGCAGTGAAGACAATGCTTAAAAAAATTTAAGTTTCTTTTTTCTTCTTATTGCTGCCTGCTATCTCTGTATTTTGTGATGTACTGCCTTCATTTTTATTTTGTCATTTGCATTGAAGGCAATGCAACCCTCGCGTTTGGGGGTGGCAACCCTCCATTTTAATGGAGTCCAAGTACATCTTAGTTAATTGTTGTGTCTTTTACTTAGTTATTTTTCTCTGGAAAAAAATCAGAAAAAAATCTAAAATTTTTTTGGCTTAAAACTATGAATTGAACTTGCCTGTCGTGATAGCTCTTTCGTGGCAGCATCTTTAGGACAGTTTAAGGAGAAGTTTAGAGCCTTTCTATAGTTCTGAAAACTTAAAATACCATTGTGACTGTTATACTACTTAGACTTCTTTTAGCCAAACTAGAATAGGAAGCTTAGAACTTGAATAGCCCCTAGAGGTGCCTAACACTGGCTCTAGGAAAGAAGTTTAGAAAAAGAGACTCAAAAACCCTAGAGGTGCCAGAAACGGGCTCTAGGAAGCTAACTAGAGGTGCCTAAAACTGGCTCTAGTAAAACTTTAGAAATCGAGTCAAAATAAAAAAATCAAAGAAGCATGAAAATGTGCCTTCAAAAATAAACTTTGGTATAAAAATTCGAGTTAAGAGTTGAATATTCTAGTGAAACTAAGAGAGTCTCAGCATATAACTGTTCACAAGCATGCACACACTGCACGAGGACTATAGTGAGATTCCGGACAGATCCTAAATTATCCGACAGGTTGCTTCCGCCACAGGGAATGAACGACGGGTAAGGGAAAGTTCACTATTTGAAAGCCAAAAAAAATATTTCATTTTTCTTTTAGGTCTTAGTTGCTTGAGGGCAAGCAAAAACTTGAGTTTTGGGGTGTGTTGAGTGTGTAAAAGTTCTATGATTTACACCCTTTTTAACCCATATTTCTGCTGCATTCAAGCATCATTTCATTGCATTTAGGTTAGTTTACAGCAAAACATCACAAATATATTAAAGGCACAGATTCTACTAAAGAATGGCTGATTTTGCAGGTTGCTACCATAGTAGACGGAGAAGGCAGGCGCGGGGCAGAGAAACAGAAGAGCTGAACTGGACAAGCAGACAAAGAGGATGATGCTGCCATGGTGCTGCCGTGACAGCAGAGGACGACAACAAGTTAGTGGAGAAAAAGCAAAGTGGACCTCGATAGATAGAGAAAATTCTGCTCGTCTGTCGTGTGAAAACCTTATATTTTTCCAAGCTCCGGATCAAAAGATATGTCAAGCCCAAAGTTCAAGGAGAGAAAATCCCAAGAAACAAGGAGGACGGCTGGAAAGTAGATTCCTTGAAGATTAAGTCTTTATTAGAATCATATTTTTAATTAAAGTTGTAATCCTTGTTAACTTAGATAACTTGAGCCCAAAGCTTATATAAGGGCATATATTTTAACCTAGGGGGAGATCATAGCCAAATACCCCATAACCGATAACCAAAAACCCCTAGCCGTTTACCCGCCGCCGACATGTTCTAATTCCTTCCTAGGGCCACGGGTTGATTTGTAAAGTAGTTGCAAGGGTTGTTTTGTTTTAGGAATTTTTAGTTCAATAAAATAAACTTCAAGTTCTCTTATTTTGGTTATTAATATCTTGCAAGAGCATCGGGAGAGCATTGTGAGGTTATCTATTTACTTAGCATCGGGAGAGTTAAGTATACGAAAGAAATAAGAGCAAGTTCTCTAGTTTATAGTTGAACTATCTCGTGCCTAGGGATATGGCGAGGTTAAGTGGCTAAAGAAGAATTCATACACATCGGTGTTCATCCTTCGATTCACGCCGGGAGATATCATCAAGACGTGATCATCGACAGACTTGGACCTAGGGATAGGCCAAGGCAGATCTGGGATTCTTGCTAAACTTGAACGTACTGAGTTGAGCGTTTGCTGCCGCGACGATCAACAGACTGCCGCCGCGACAGGTGCTGTCGCGACGGGTGACGACGACAGAACTGGATTTCCTAAACTCTGCAATACCTGCCCTACTGAGCAATTCAATACCAGCCCATTCTCTCTATCTTGATTTCTATACTTTTTTATTTGTGTGTGCTATATTATTTTCGTGACAATTCTCTCAAATATTTCTTTTACTTTCGTGCAGTGAATTAAGGTGAAGCTATAGCCCAATCCCTGTGGAGACGATATCCGATACTTCGTATCACTTTACTACTTGCGTCGTGTATACTTGCACTACCATTGCGATAGACTATTTTACACACAACACTCCTTACCAGATTCAGGTTGAACCAAAACAGGAGCTTGCGTCAAAGCTTCCTTCAGCTTCTCAAAAGCTTGTTGCCTCGCCTTCGTCCACTCAAAACGAACATTCTTTTGCAACAACTTGGTCAAAGGTGCCTTTATCTTTGAGAAACCCTCAACAAACCTACAGTAGTACCTAACCAACCCAAGGAAACTCCGTACCTACGTCACTGACTTAGGCACTTTCCAACTCATTACAGTCTCTACTTTTTGCGGATCAACGCGAATACCCTCAGCCGATACAACATGCCCAAGGAAGACCACTTCCCTAAGCCAAAACTCACATTTACTCAGCTTCACATACAACTGATTCTCCAGCAATGCCTGCAAAACGATCCTCAAGTGCCTATCATGATCCTCCTCGGTATGCGAATACACAAGGATATCATCGATGAACACCACCACAAATTGGTCCAAGAATTCATGGAATACACGATTCATCATGTCCATGAAAGCAACAAGCGCGTTGGTCAAACCAAACGGCATCACCAAAAATTCATAATGCTCGTACCTCATCCGAAAAGCAGTTTTAGGTACGTCCACATCCTTCACCTTCAACTAATAATACCTTGATCTCAAGTCTATCTTAGAAAACACTGAGGCTCCCCAGAATTGATCAAAGAGATCATCAATTCTAGGCAAGGGATACTTGTTCTTGATTGTCAACTTGTTCAGTTGCCGATAATCTATACACATTCTCATCGTCCCATCTTTCTTCTTCACAAACAAGACCGGTGCACCCCAAGGTGACACACTCGGCCGAATGAAACCTCGATCCAACAACTCCTGCAATTGTCTTCAACTCTTTTAACTCTTTGGGTGCCATGCGATAAGGAGCAATGGACACCGGAGTTGTGTTCTCGTACAACTCTATACTAAACTCAACTTCTCTGTTTGGTGGCAATCCAGACAATTCTTCCAAAAAAAACATCCGGAAAATCGTGAACAGTTCGTATGTCCTGCACACGCTCATCCTTGGTGCCAGGGTTAATCACAAAGGCAAGGTAAGCCTCACAACCCAACCTCATCATACGATTTGCTTTCAAAGCCGAAATCACATTCGACAAGAATTTCACATTCTCGCCTACTACAACAACCTCATAGTCATCGGCGAACGATGACCGTTCACCGCGAGTGATGGTCAGGAACGTGGTTGGGGTTGGGCGGCGATCACGTTGGTGTCCACGTCGTGACGGGGAGGGAGATCAGCGGCACGACAGAGAAAAAGAAGTTGAGGAGACTTTTTCAAAATTCTCGATCCATCTGATGTTTTTCATATCTAAGATGGGTGCATTCAATACGGTAGGTGAGGCTGAAACAAACTCTTTAGGTATTTTTTTTTGAATCAGCTCAATAAAACACAATTCAAAAGGAAGTCGGTGCAAGAGTTAATATATATTAGACCTTAGCCCAACTGGTTAAGATTTAGGTTTATAATTCTAAGGGTTAAGGGTTGAACTTTCTTTGGCAGCAATTATCCATTTTTTTCATTCTTTCATTGTATTTTCATTTTTTATTCTCTTATATTCTAATTTATAAAACATTAAGGGTGTTACATTCGGAGTAAACTTCATAGTTGGAAATCGAACTTCTTGTCACATGTCGGGAAAGAGATTCTTATTAATGCTATTGCTATTGTTATCCCTTCGTACGTTATGTAATTCTTTTTTTGCTTCTTGTTACTTTTTGTGATGACATTTGCTCTCTTATTGGTAAGTTTTGGTGGAATAACTCTCAAGAGAAGGATAATGGGTTTCATTGGTTTAGTTGGCAGAAATTTTGCAAAGATAAAAGCTTAGGGAGGTTAAGATTTAGTGATTTGAAAACGTTTAATAAGGCTCTAGTGACCAAGCAAGCTTGAAGAATTATTAAAAAGCCTAGACTTCTTAGTTGTTCGCATTCTCCAAGGTACTTGTTTTCCTAATGGGAACATATTTTCTATTCCGAAATGTCAGAATCCACCATGGGCTTGGACTAGTTTTTGAGAGGGTATCACCGTTATCTCAAAAGGCTCACTTTGGAGAATCGGTAGTGGAAGAGATGTCTCGATATGGGAGGATAAATAGATCGTAATCTTCTTTTTAAGAGAAATAATCACGCTTTAAGTTTTCATAATTTTAAAATTTATTAAAATAATTAATGGTACATATTGATACGTATAATTAATAGTACCTATTGATACATAACATTTACTCTAGACTCACCCTAAAATATATACTAATACACACCAGGTTATTGCCATGTTATAGCTACAAATAGTGGTGCATAGCACCGGTACTTTGATGGTAATTCCAATAAGCTTTAAACGGGGAAGGAAAAGGTTTTATTTTAAACTTTGAACAAAAAAAAAAGGTTTTATTTTAAACTTTTAACAACCAATTATTACACAGTTTGATTAATCAAATATTTATGTTTAACAATAAAATAAAACGATGGGTTTGACTACTTTTTCGGCTTAAAATAATAAATTAAAAGAAAAAGATAATTTAATGTGGTGGCCACTGCCTTCTTGGATGGAATGTCTGTCGGCTAATTACTTCTATATATATTATGCTCGAAGCTACTTGCTTCTAATTTAAGTTATTGGGTTTCTTCCACTAACTATATTTTATAATATTTTTATCGGGCTTATATTATAAATAAATAATTAAAGTATATAATTTTTTATTTAAATATAAAATATTTTTATCAAAATAAATGCTTAAAGTATATATTTTAGTCAAATTAAGTACTTAAAGTTTATTTTTTCTTAAAATAAGTACTTAAAATATTTTTTAATCAATATCACATGACAACTTTTAGGAACCTAAATAAAAAATATGTATACTTTAGGCATTTATTTTTACTAAAAAATATTTTAAGTACATATTTTGACAAAAAAAATTTAAATATTTGTTTTGACCAAAATGTACTTTTAAGTACTAAATGAAAAAAATTATAATAATAGGAGCTATTCAAAATTGATTTTTCTTGGGTTGATATTTAAGCTAGACTGCTTTCACACATGCCAGCTTACGCTAAATTGCACTTTCTTTAATAAAAAAAATACTTTGATATATATAGTTTACATAAGCTTTTCTTTAAAAATTTTGGTTGTGATTTGTAATGAAAATTTTGGACTTGTGCAAGTGGAGTAACTGCGCAGAACCTTAAAAAGAAAGAGTCCCAAAAGAACCAAACATAAGTTAAATACTTTTACTTTTTTTTATAAATTCTTATTCGATAACTAATAACATATGAACAAACTACACCGTCCTTTAAATTAATTAAAAAATACATACAAAATATTAAAAAAAATTAATACCTGATTATAATTCTGATATATAAAAATAATAAAGATAATACTTTAATTTCAAAAAAAGAGTTTTTTTTAATCTAAAAGTAACATATTGAAAATCTTAATTATTTTCAACTGACAGTGATTGAAAATTATTGAAAATTTTCGAAAATTGTTACCAAGGGTGGTAAATGCGCTTTGGACCACAAGGTCCTTGGTTTGAATCCATCCAATTGTATTTTCTTCTCAAGGGGCCTACTGCAGAGTCCTGAGTGCTGTGGGGTGGGTGGCTGCTGGAGGCTAGGTGTTGTGAGGCAACGAGCCACAGCTGAGCAGTGTGCGTATTGGGGTGGGGCTTGCACATCGGGTGTAGGCATGCCGGGATGGGGTCCGTGGTGGCCTGATCTTTGTGTCGTATATCTTTTTCGGGTACTATTTTCCTCTATTTAGGTATAGAGAGGTTTTAATGAGGCCGGGAGGATATGTTGTATGAGTTTTCATTTTAATAAAAATCATACGTTTTGAGAAAAAAAAGGCGGTAAATGACAATGGAAAATTATTAAATATCTTTGGGGGAACTAAAATTGTTTCCAATGGGTATATAATAAGTTTTTAAGTTTATTTATTTTCAACGGGTATTATATATTTATATTATATATACTTTAAGTTTTGAGGATTATCCTATTCTCTTCTAATATTGCTAGGAGTTAAAAAATAAAAAATGCAATTTATATTTTATTATTTGATTATTAGCGATTTTTTTCAAATATCTTCAATTTCTCTTATTACGGGGAACTCCATAATCTTACGATAAGTTTCTTTTTCAAATTTATTTTAATTTATGCTTTGTAATTTTAAAATAATTTATATTTATTTTTTATAGGTTGATTGTTGATTCATCTAAACTATAGTGACGTGGTTTTAACTCTCAAATAATCTGATGATATATTTTTACGGTAATTCGGGTGCTATTTAATCTCTCTATATCTTTTTATTTAGTTATTTATTTATTTTAAAATTTTACTTGGTGCTAATATGATTTAAAAATGTCCATCTGGATGTGAAAGACGTAAAAAAAACAGAACAATTGATTCATTCTCAAAAAGGCGCTTAGATAATTTTTTTAAAGAAGTCTCAAGTAGGTGAAAAATCTTCTAATGTAGAAGAGGTTGATGTCAATAACATTGAAGATAAAAATATTCAAATTGAACAAGCAAAACATTTGAATGATGATGTTAATATAGAAAATACTAGAAGTTCACAAGATTACGAACAAAATAAAAAACACAATTCAGATTAAAATTCTCAAAACATTGAAGAAAATGTGACTATTTTTTTTTATATTTATGATCCAAAAAATTAAGATGCTCTAGATTCGAAACTAATTGATATTTTAGCAGTAAATGGTCCTAGGCGAGATTTAACCATAATAAAAGGCCCTAAAAATAAATTGTTTCGAAGATTCTCTTATATTTTTATGTAAGACGTTTGCCTAATGATGAAACATGTGATAGAGATTGACTTGTTTATTCAAAGGAAATAAATAGAGCGTTTTGTTTTTGTTTTTAAATTTTTAAAAAAGAGTTTAAAAAAAGTTCTTTGTGTAATGAAGGTTTTAATGATTAGTCACATCTTGGTGCTAGGCATAAGGAAAATAAAACATGTAGTAATCATTTGTTACATATTACAGCTTAGTGTGAACTTCGATATAGGTTGCAACAAAATTAGACAATTAACAAAGTTGCTCAAGAACAATTTAGAAAAAAAAAGAATATTAGAAAATGTGATTATTAAAATTATTGCAATTTGAAAATATCTTGCTAAACAAAACTTGGCTTTTCATGGGAAAATAAAAAATTATATCAAAATAATAATGATAATTTTTGGAGGTTAATAGAGATGTTGTGAAACAAGTATTTTAATTTTGATATAACTAAAAACCTAAGGACTAAATTGAAAATGTCAAAACGAATTTTAAGTCCTCAAAATATCCCCATATAATTTTAAGATTATGCCCAAGTTAAAAACAAGTCTTTCAAATATTTTTTCTAAGTGTTTCAAGCCAAAACAGTGATTTTCAAGCACCTGTTTCGAAACGGCCCTGAGGCGTTTCGAAACGTTTTCATCACTGTCGACCACCGTTCTGAAACGTGTATCGAAACACTTTACCTCGTTTCGAAACGGTATCACTCGTTTCGAAACTGTTCTTCATATTTGATTTAAAAAGACTACAACGGTTCAAATATATGCTGATTTTTTAAATATAAAAGGGGTGTTTCGAAACGGATCACGGCCGTTCCGAAACAACCCTTGACAGTAGCAATTTCGTTTCGAAACGGATTCATGTCGTTTCGAAACAGGTCTTAAGTTGAATTTAAAAAATATGACTGTTATGTGTTTTTAACTGATTTTCTGAAAGTAGTTAAGGCGTTTCGAAACGGGCTAAGACCGTTCCGAAACGACCCTTGACAGTGGCAAAAGCGTTCCGAAACGGCCCTAAGACGTTTCGAAACGGGCTCTTAAATGCACCCCAACGACTCTTTCTATTTTAGTCCGTTCCGAAACAGGTACCCCGTGTTCCGAAACGGGTTGGTGCAGACTGCATTTATGGTGGTAAGAGAGGGTTCCAACGGCTCCATTTATGTTCCCAACCACTCAAACGGCTAGAAATCAATGAGAAGGTATAAAGGAGACATCCAAAAGCATCAGCAACAACTATTGATCCTAAAGCAAACATCCAAACATCAAAATCAAGCAATTGTGCAAAAATCCCACTTTGTGTAGAAATCCCAATTTGTAATCTTCATTCATATTTTATCAAATTGGGTTGAGTGCTTGTATTGGGGCTATCATTTGTATTGAAAGATACCTTATTAGCCTACAATTTTCTTTGTTCTCTTGTGTGAGGGTTGGGTTGATTTTTGGGTAGAAAAATCAACCGAAATTGTAAAGGGTTGCCTCCTTGTCCTAGAAAAGGGGAAGATCAATTTAGTGAAATTGTTGCAAATCCTTAGTGAGGCTAAGGTAGTGGATGTAGAGTTCATTTGGAACTTGAACCACTCTAAATCTCTTGTCCATCAATTTTTAATTTGCCAATTTCCACCACAAACCTTTAAATTTCCAATTCACCCCCCTCTTGGTAAATATCGATCTTTCGATCCACTCAACAATTGGTATCAGAGCTTAACTCTTTGAGGATTAACAACCACAAGAGGAGATCCTTGGAAGAGTGTGATCATCAAAATATCAAGAGATGGCTTCAACCTCCGGTTCTGGCATGTACGAGTCACAATCGACCACAAAGCCTCCTTTCTTCAATGGTGACAATTATTCTTTTTGGAAGAATAAAATGCGTCTATTCATCAAGTCTAGTGACTATCTTGTATGGGATGTCATTGAAGATGGACCATACATTCCATGGAAGCAAGACGATGAAGGCAAGATGGTGTTGAAGAAGAAAGCCGAAATGAGTGAAGAAGAGAGGAAAAAGATTCAAGTCAATGATAAAGCTCTTCACATGCTATTTTGTGCTTTCGGTCCTGACATCTACTCAAAGGTCTCATCAATTGAAAGTGCCAAGGAAGTGTGGGACACTCTTGAGACCACCTATGAAGGCACCAATGATGTCAAAGAAACTAAGATTGGCATTCTCAATCTTAGTTATGAAAATTTCAAGATGGACCCCGATGAGACGGTGTCAAAGATGTTTGATCGATTCTCCACGATTGTCAATGGTCTAAAGGGATATGGAGAGATCATACCGGAAGACAAGCTTGTCCGGAAGCTACTCTATTCACTTCCCAAATCTTGGGATGGGAAGAGAACCGCTATCATCGAAGCAAAGAATTTGAAGACTTCGAAGCTTGATGAGCTTGTGGGTTCTCTACTTACTCATGAGATCATGAAGCAAGGAAGGGAAGATGAGAAAAAGAAAGAAGAGAAAAGAGTAGAGAAGCTTGAGGTTGAGAAGAAGAAGAAGATGGGTATAGCTCTCAAGGCTAAAGCTTCACAACTTGATGAGAGCTCATCTAGTGATGAGGATGAACTTGAAGAATTGGCTATGATAGCCAAACGGTTCTCACGCTTCATGAGGTCCAACCGGGGTAGAAAAATCCAAAGAAAGATGGACTTCAAAGGGAAGAACAAAGAAGAAGGAAAGGATCCCATCATTTGCTATGAGTGCAAACAACCCGGCCACATCCATTCGGAGTGCCCTCAACTCAAGAAGAAGGGCTTTGAGAAGAAGAAAAGACTCAAAGCCAAGCTTGCTACTTGGAGTGATGAGGAGTCATCGGAGGATGACGAACAAGAAGTGGCTAATCTTTGTCTCATGGTACTTGAGGAAGATTCCTCCTTGGTAACCTCTAACTCATCTACTTTAGATTTTTCATATGAAGAGTTAAATGATGCATATGATGAGTTACAAGAGGTATATGATGAATTAGTTGAGAAGTTTAAAGAGTCGGTCATTAAAAACAAGAAAATCATTTTAGAACTAAATGAGAAAAATGACTCACTCACTCAAGCTAATTCTAAATTTGAGAAAAAGATTTTAGGATTAAAAGATGAACTTAAATTCTTTCAAGATGAAAATGTTGATCTTAATAATCTTTTATCTCAATGTAATAGTGAACACCAAAAGGTGTTGGGTGAGCTAAATGAGCTCAAAAAGTCTTTAAAAAATGTTGGTAGTGTCAAGCATGAAGTAGGAGAATCCTCTAGAACACACCAACCCAAGAAAAAGACTAATTACTACAAACAAGGTAGCTACCCTAGACATAGTAGAGCTAAAAGAATTAGAAGTGTATGGGTTCCTAAGGAACTTGTAAAATCTAATAATATTATTGCTATGTCATCTTGGATTCCTAAGGGAACCAAGGTTTTGGGAGCTAACACTCATGGACCCAAAATGATTTGGGTACCAAAAACCAAGGTTTAATATCTTTGTTTGTAGGGGGAGCATTGCTACAAGGCCAAAGCACAAAGTCAAAACTCATGGTACCTTGATAGTGGATGCTCGAGGCACATGACCGGAGACAAGAGTCGATTCATGGATTTAAAGCCAAAAAGTGGAGGAGTAGTAACGTTTGGTGACAACTCCAAAGGCCACATTAAAGGTATTGGCTCCATAGGTAATCACTCTACCATTCTTATTGAAAACGTCTTATATGTCGATGGTCTTAAACATAATTTATTGAGCATAAGTCAATTATGTGATAAAGGATTTAATGTTTTATTTGATAAAAATGGTTGCAAAATTGTAGACATTAAATCTAATAATATCATGCTCATAGGTCATCGCATAGGAAACATATACATGGTGCATTTAGATGACATACATACATCTCATGCATGCTTGGTTGCTCAAAATGAAAATGATGCATGGTTGTGGCATAGGAAGCTAGGACATGCTAGCATAAGTGTTTTAGAAAAACTAGTCTCTCTAAATCTAGTTAGAGGTTTGCCCAAAATAAAATTTTCAAATGATAAAATTTGTGATGCATGCTCAAAGGGTAAACAACATAAGTATTCCTTTAAATCCATTAATGATGTTTCTACTAGTAGATGCTTACAATTAATTCACATGGATTTATTTGGGCCAATTAGGACTATGAGCTTGGGTGGTAAATCTTATGCATTTGTGCTAGTTGATGATTTTTCTAGATTTACTTGGGTTCTCTTTTTAAGTACTAAAGATGAGGCTTTGGAAAAATTCATCACATTTTCAAAATTAACCCAAAATGATCTTGAACTTAGAATTTCACACATTAGAAGTGATCATGGAACCGAGTTTCAAAATTTAGGGTTTGAAGAATTTTTGAATGAAAATAGTATTAGCCATAATTTTTCGGCTCCTCGAACTCCTCAACAAAATGGGGTAGTTGAGAGGAAAAATAGAACTTTACAAGAAATGGCTAGAACTATGCTTTGTGAAAATAATTTACCTAAATATTTTTGGGCAGAAGCCACAAACACTGCTTGTTATATTGTAAATCGAGTAATGATTAGGCCAATTTTAAAGAAAACACCTTATGAGATTTTAAAATCTAAAAAGCCTAACATTAGCTATTTTCACCCTTTTGGGTGTAAGTGTTTTGTTTTAAATAATGGAAAAGATAACTTAGGTAAATTTGGTGCAAAAAGTGATGAAGCCATTTTTATAGGTTACTCATTAACCTCTAAAGCCTATCGAGTATTTAACAAAAGAACTTTAGTAGTAGAAGAATCTATTCATGTTGTATTCGATGATAACCTTCTTTCTAGGAAGGATTCTTGTGATGATGATGATGTAGGGATCATAAATGCCTTTGATGGAGGTCAAACTTCAAAGGAGGATGAGATTCCAACAAAGGAAGAGGACTCACAAGATCCACCTCTTGAAGCCTTGAAGGACTTGGCCATTGAGGAAAAGGAAGTGAGCTACCCAAGGGAGTTGAACTATGTCAAAGATGGTGAAATCTTGGGTGATCCATCCAAGGGGGTAACCACTCGTTCTTCTCTTAAATTAATGAACCATGTTGCATTTATCTCATGCATAGAGCCTAAAAATATAAAAGAAGCTTTGAAAGATGATTTTTGGATTATGGCTATGCAAGAAGAGTTAAATCAATTTGAGAGAAGTAATGTATGGACATTAGTTGATAGGCCTAGTAATCAATCTACAATAGGAACTAAATGGGTCTTTAGGAACAAACTAGATGAGAGTGGTAACATTGTGAGAAATAAAGCTAGACTTGTAGCACAAGGTTACACTCAAGAAGAGGGAATAGATTTTGATGAAACCTATGCACCCGTAGCTAGAATGGAAGCCATTAGGATGTTGCTTGCATATGCATGTTATCATAATTTCAAGCCTTTTCAAATGGATGTTAAAAGCGCATTTTTAAATGGTTTTATAAATGAAGAAGTGTATGTGGAACAACCACCGGGTTTTGAAGATTCAAAATTTCCAAATCATGTTTTCAAACTTACCTGTTCCAAGTTAAAAACAAGTCTTTCAAATATTTTTTCTAAGTGTTTCAAGCCAAAACAGTGATTTTCAAGCACCTGTTTCGAAACGGCCCTGAGGCGTTTCGAAACGTTTTCATCACTGTCGACCACCGTTCTGAAACGTGTATCGAAACACTTTTCCTCATTTCGAAACGGTATCACTCGTTTCGAAACTGTTCTTCATATTTGATTTAAAAAGACTACAACGGTTCAAATATATGCTGATTTTTTAAATATAAAAGGGGTGTTTCGAAACGGATCACGGCCGTTTCGAAACGACCCTTGACAGTAGCAATTTCGTTTCGAAACGGATTCATGTCGTTTCGAAACATGTCTTAAGTTGAATTTAAAAAATATGACTGTTATGTGTTTTAACTGATTTTCTGAAAGTAGTTAAGGCGTTTCGAAACGGGCTAAGACCGTTCCGAAACGACCCTTGACAGTGGCAAAAGCGTTCCGAAACGGCCCTAAGGCGTTTCGAAATGGGCTCTTAAATGCACCCCAACGGCTCTTTCTATTTTAGTCCGTTCCGAAACAGGTACCCCGTGTTCCGAAACGGGTTGGTGCAGACTGCATTTATGGTGGTAAGAGAGGGTTCCAACGGCTCCATTTATGTTCCCAACCACTCAAACGGCTAGAAATCAATGAGAAGGTATAAAAGAGACATCCAAAAGCATCAGCAACAACTATTGATCCTAAAGCAAACATCCAAACATCAAAATCAAGCAATTGTGCAAAAATCCCACTTTGTGTAGAAATCCCAATTTGTAATCTTCATTCATATTTTATCAAATTGGGTTGAGTGCTTGTATTGGGGCTATCATTTGTATTGAGAGATACCTTATTAGCCTACAATTTTCTTTGTTCTCTTGTGTGAGGGTTGGGTTGATTTTTGGGTAGAAAAATCAACCGAAATTGTAAAGGGTTGCCTCCTTGTCCTAGAAAAGGGGAAGATCAATTTAGTGAAATTGTTGCAAATCCTTAGTGAGGCTAAGGTAGTGGATGTAGAGTTCATTTGGAACTTGAACCACTCTAAATCTCTTGTCCATCAATTTTTAATTTGCCAATTTCCACCACAAACCTTTAAATTTCCAATTCACCCCCTCTTGGTAAATATCGATCTTTCGATCCACTCAACAGATGTTAGCAGAATTTGATTATGTAATGAAAGAACATGTTCAACATATTAATAATGGAGTAATTCATCATCATTATTTGAGTAAAGATATTTAAAATGAGTTAATACTTTCACTTTCTTCTAAAATTAGATCTAACATTATTAAAAAAATTAAAGAAGCTAAATATTTTTCTGTTATGTTGGATTGGACTCTTGATGCTAGTCATCAAGAACAAATGTCATTAATTTTAAGGTGTGTGGATGAATCTTCAAATTCCTTTATAGTTGTAGAGTTTTTTATTGAGTTTTTAGAAGTTGATGATACGACTCGAGAAAAACTTTTTTAAGTACTAGAAAATGTGTTAAAATCTCATAATTTAGATATAGATAATGTGAGAGGTCAAGGATATGATAATGAATCTAACATGAAAGGAAAAATCAAGGTTTGCAAAAAAAACTTTTAGACTTGAATCCTAGGGCTTTTTATACTCCATGTGGTTGTCATAGTCTTAACTTGATTTTGTATGACAATGTAAACACTTCAATAAAAACGAGAGATTTTTTTAGAGTAGTCCAACACATTTATACTTTGTTTATTAATTCTACAAAGAGGTGGCATATATTAAGAGAAAATGTTAAGGGTTTAAATTTTAAATCGTTGTCGGTCACACGATGAGAAAGTCATGTCGAAAGTATTAAGGCAATAAGATTTCAAATTGTCGAAATAAGGAAAGCCTTAATCCAAGTAGCTCATGCAGATAATGATCCTAAAAATACAAAGTGATGCTAAATCTTTGGCAACTAATGAACTTGATAGTTTTAAATTTTTGTTATCTACAATCATTTGGTATGAAATTTTGTTTGTTGTGAACTTGGTTAACAAAGATTTAGAGCCAAAAGATATGTTGATTGATGTTGCTATTAATGAGACAAAAGGACTTATTGCATTTTTTCAAAAAATATAGAGATGATGGATTTTCAAGTGCCATGGACACAAAAAATGGCTAATGAAATTAGAATTGATCTTTTGTTTCCTCAAAAGCGTATAGTACATAGGAAGAGACAATTTGATGAATTAATTGTGAGGAAACATTAATATTTCCTGAAGAGTCATTTAGAATTGAATATTTCTTGTATATTATCGATCAAGCTATTATTTCTTTAGATAAGAGATTTGAACAATATAAATTATATGATAATATTTTTGGTTTCTTTTTTCATTCTAATAAATTACTTTCATTAGATGATAATAATCTCAAAACTCATTGTAATAATTTTAAAAATACTTTTAAGAAAGGTGAGTTGTCCGATGTTGATGAAAATGAATTATTTATTGAACTGAAATTACTTAGAGAACTTTTGCCTAAGGAAAAAATGGGAGCAATGAATTTATTAAGATTTTTAAAACGTTTTAATTGCTTACCAAATGCTACAATTGTTTATAGAATCTTATTGACTATTCCTATTACTGTTTCTTCTGCAGAGCAAAATTTTTTAAAATTGAAGTTGTTGAAGTCATACTTACGAACAACTATGTCGCAAGAAAGGTTAAATGGACTTGCTTTAATGACAATCGAGAGTGATCTTTTGGATGAAGTTGATATTGAAAATGTTGTAGATGATTTTGCTTCAAAACATGCAAAAAGAGCGGCACTTTTAAGTGAAAATGTAAGATTTTAAAATGTTTATAAGTGAATTTTTGTTCTTCAAGAGAGTAATTAAGCAATTTTTTTGTATTAAAGTAATTTTTTCAAAAAAAATCTTATGAACTATAAATTAAGGGCTTCATTTTAATAAATTGCACAAGGCCATCTAATCTTTGAACAGCCTCTGGTGATTTAGGGTTTAAGTTGTAGGATTTAGAATTTAAGATTTATGGTTAGAATTTAAAGTTTAGGGTTTAAGGTTTAGGTGTTAGGGCTAGAGTTTTAGGTTTTAAATTTTATAACTTAAATATGAAGGGATGTGTAATTTTTTTCATAGCTTATGTATCAAAATATAACCATTCTTTAATTATATAACATTTTTCAAAACTTATGTATTTATATTCTTAAGAATTTTTATTAACTTAAATTATTTGCATTTATATATGTAGCCAATATATGGATATTAGGGGTGGGAATCGGGTGAGAACAAAGACAGTTTTACATTCCCCACTTCGTCCCCAAAACTTGCAGTTAAAGTTTCGAGGAATCCCTATTAAATTCTTCGGGGATTTTTAGTCCCCATACCTTCCCAGCGCGAATCCCCGCAGTTTCGGGAAATCCTCATCTCAAAAAATTAAACAAAATTACTATTTTACTAACCAAAATAAATGGCCAATTAAGCTCAAAATAAAATGTTTGGATACTTCGATTGGAAGCAGTTAGGCAATCATAAAGATGGAAAGGATGTTATATTAAGGAAGATTTAAACGAGAGTTTTAGCTTATATCTAAAAACTAAGATAGAAACATGTTGAAAAACTTGAGTGTGACTAGATTTGAGAGAAAGTTGAAGTGATAATAATATAGTTAGTTTTTTGTTAAGATGTATATTAGGGGTATATAGAAAAGAAGTATATAGTTTTTTTTAAAGATATTGTAAAATATTGGGATCCTTGCAGATAATTTTTGGGATCTTCGCGGTTATGGTTCGGTTATCCCCACGGTTCGGATACAACAATCCTCGTCCCGATTCCCATTTGAGCTTCGGTGATAAAACTTCCCCGTCCTCATCCCCGTGGGTAAAGATTTCAGTTATTCCTCATCCCTATCGATTCGAATCCTCACAATTTTCGAATATTCCCCACCCTTAATGGATGTAATCTTTTTAAGGTTCCATGAATATAAATATAAAAAATATATTTTCTTAGATTTTGAGGTATATGATATTTTTTTAATATAATTATAAAATAAATATATGCATTCAACGCTCTCTTTAGATATAGGTTGAAACTAGTAAATCCTTACCACTACAATCAAAGTTATTGGTAACTATATCAACAAGAGATGAGTGCAATGGTGATACATATTACTCAATCAAAGTTATTGACAATTATACCAACAAGAGATGAGTACAATGGCGGGACATATTGCTCTCCCAAAGAGAGAACTCTCGGGTTCGAATCTTAGAGACGACATTATTCAGAAGGAAAACCCCAGATTCCAAACATGAACCATAAAATGAAAATATACTTTACCAAAAAGTTATTGACAACTATAAGATAATACACATATTATTAAGAGTAAAATTGATTATTACAAAAGATAAAGTATACATAATTTAGATCAAAATAATTTAAATTAAGACCTCCTATTATGAAATTTAAATTAAAAATAAATTTAAATTGAATTCACCCATAAACATCAACAATATATTTTTATTAAGAAAAGATTATTACTATATGCCTCGTTAAAAACTTCCCTAAGCCTAAATGGAGAAAAAGAGTACATATAGTAATAATAAAATGTTCATACCCAAGGATTAACCTTGTCAAAGAAACAAACACAACTAAACATAACCAAATCACACATTAGACTCAAACGAAAAAGAACTCATAACATCCATGGGAGGATCCAAGTAACGCCAGCAAATCAAATCTGCAAACGTCGCACGCCGCACCATGCTATTCGCCAAAGTCTTTTGTTCTCGGAAGATATGCTTTAACTCCACTTCCCACTCGCGTGATAACATCTCCACAATATGAGGCACCATTTTAACCATCGAACCACCTTGCTTGTAAGCACCAATAGCTCGAATAACTTCCGCGCAATCCGATTCAAGAATCGACCGTGGGATCCCAATAGACCAAGCTGCCATTAACCCCTCATAGATCCCTAGAGTTTAGCTTCAAGAACCGAACAAATTCCTATTTGTCTCGAGTACCCAATGATCCATTTACCAGTATCATCTCTCACTACACTGCCACACGCAACTTCACCGGACTGCCGACAACAGGCCCTATCGAAATTTAGTTTCCACCAACCGGTATGAGGTCTCGACCATGCCATCCTTTGCTGCCGCAATTGACTCTTATGCGTGACTTCTCCAGGTGTAACACTCGTACTTTCACGCTGCAACCGCACACTGTCCTCATTCACCTACTCATTACTACGCCATACACCTTCAAAAACCAAACTATAACACCGACACCAAATGTTTCACAACAAACACCCAAAGAAAACATCCCAATGAGCACCATTAATACCAAAATTACCGGCCCGTGAAAGATTCATATGAAAACATTCCTTAAAAGAAAGACTAACGAACTTATCGAACTTTTCTCTTTTAACTATACTTTTCCAAAGTAATGTCGTACCCGAACAAAGCCGAAGAACATGGTCAATATCCTCATCAAAAACACCACAACGCGGACAAAGACCATCTATAGTCATATGACACCGAAGAAGCTCCTTATTAGTGAGCAATTTCTCGTGACAAGCAAGCTAGAGAAATGTCCTAATCCGTGGCAAGCCCCTAAACCTCGCAATAGTTCTCCAAATCGGCTGAAAAGGACATTGAAATAACCTATTTGTATCGCATAAGCGCTATTCACTCGAAATTTAATGTCAGAAGCCGACGCCCAACTAAGCAAATCCGAACCATAGTGTGCCAAGGGAGGCTTAATCGCAGTAATTCGAAGTGCCGCCTCAACTGTGATTAACGAATCAAAACGAGTCCAGTCCCATTGCCCCTGCGCATCAACAAAATCAGACACTGTTGTGCCATCATCAATCACTTGCATACCCGTCTTCAAATGATGTGCAAGAATACTGAAACCTCCAAGCCACATATTGCGCCAAAAATTCACACTTTGGCCATTGCCAATACGCCACGAACAATGTTCATGAAAGTGTGGCCAAACCATACACACCCCACGCCATAATCGTGAGTAATCAGGACACAGACTCGGCCCCTCAACATTACCTCCCCACTTGTACTTCTCCCGTAACAAACGAATCCATAATTGCTCACTATTCGCCAGTAAGTGAAATGTAACCTTCATTAAGAAAGCTTTATTTTGATTCTGTAAATTCTTAAACCCAATACCTCCGACATTCTACGTTGGCATAAAACATCCCAAGACAAAAGATGCAAACCACAACGATCGATACTATGACCCCATATAAAACGCCGAATAATTCGTTCAATCTCCAAACACATTCCTACTGGCAAATAGGCAGTCTGCATGGTATAAAAAGGTATAGCGGACAACACTGCTTTAGATAACACTATGCGGCCAGCCAACGATAAAGCCTTAGCTGACCAACACGCCAATTTTGCCTTAACTTTCTCAATAAAATAGTGATACGTAGCCAAATTGACTCGTTGATGCAGAATTGGTACCCCGAGGATATTTACCCAAGTCATCGACCTCGACAAAACCAAACAAAGTACCAATATCGGTGCGTAATTCCAACCCCACATTTTGAGAAAAGTGAACAGTGGTTTTAGCGATGCTAACCTTTAAACCTAAAGCGGCATAGAACTTATTCAAGATATCACGAATCACTTGCATTTGTTGAACATTTGCCTTGGCAAACTGTTGGGAAATGCTAGTACACCCCATGGCGCAACGAAAAATTATCTGACGATTATCTCTAGAGATCCATGTACATGGAATGAATTCAGGGTAAAAAGGATGAAACATTATCTTAATAGATCTGGAAATCTACAAGGAGTATATGAGAATCCAAATCGAATCTGAGTTGTCACAACCGCGTTCTCACCTCTACGCAGTCCACCCGAATGAAACGAACAATATTTTCTCTTCTCTAATTGTTAGAGAGGTTTTTCGAAAAGCATTTGTTGGCTACTAGACCTTATCCCTTTATATAGCATTCAAAAACCTAATTCAAATTAAATTTGGATTCATTAAATATACAATATATTTAACCGAATATAATTAAATCTGTAGAATCTAATTATACTTTAATTCGGATTCATTAAATATACAATATATTTAACCGAATATAATTAAATATGTAGAATATATTATACTTTAATTAGGTTTCTTTATATATATATATATTAATAGTATTTGATAATTACAATAATTATCTAGTATTAATATATATATATATGAGATTATCTATAATTAACATAATTATAATAATTTCGTTTTAATAATTATTGCGTGTACAACAAGTTTGTACACATGTTATTTAGTCGATATTTGTTCGTTTCAATCATATGGTGTGACCCTTGTAGGTTCATGTAACGTTAGTAGTAATATCTAGAACAATTCTAATATTACAAGCAATGAGTGACATCTAGCAATACATCATTGCTGCCTAAGTTACATGAAGTCGCGGTTCGACTTTACCTTTTTCCATGATTAACTTTTTTTATGTATTACATCCTTTTGTCGTCATATCTAGATCGGACACAAGTCATGGATAAGACACACTTGTATAGTCCATCTAATATTTCTTGATATCTTGAGTAGACTATTATAAACGAATAACTATGATATCTCATATCAATTTATTTGAGCATGATCATGTATTTTCTAGTCTCACTTAATCAAGTGACCTATGATATTACTCCTATTATGTAGGAGGGACAAATCCTATCTTGATCAACCATATTTCACTATATAGATTGCGACATATCCAATGTCAGTCTTTATAGTGTAGTCAGTTACGACACACGTTTAACCGTATCAAAATATGTCACTTACGATGTTGAAATAGTGATGATCTCAAGTCTGAGGATCATACATGTAGTTATCACCATGAGCAATGTCGTGACTATCACAAAATAATCCAAGAAGCATGCTCAGAGCATATCAGTCAAGTATATCATTCTCTAACACATACTTATGTATTGATTTTGACATCTCCATGCCAATGATAACGCTTTGTCATCAATCAACTACATATTGGTCTTAATATATTGTTGTTGTCTATGCCCACAATAATACTCGACTAAGGACATTCATGAATAACTATATTATTCTAAAGACTTTATTAAAATTCAGTTTATTTATAAATGCACAGAATAAGACTGAAATAATAATAATGACTTTATATTAATAAACAAGATAAAATAAGTACGTCTTTTGCAACCATCTTATGATTGATCTTTGGGCATACTCCAACACAAACAAAATCATATCGTCTGCAAAAAAAAAACAAGTGAGATACTCGAGCCCTATTACGGCGGATACGAAATAGAGACCACACCCCTTCCTAAATTGCTATCCAAATTGCCTAACTCAATCTCTCTATGCATAAAATGAACAAATACGAGGACAAAGGCCCCCTCCAAATCCTATGTGATAGATTAAAGGAATTCGTAATGGATCCATTCCATAAGATTTGGGATGACACCGAATAGATACATGTCATAACAAGAGACTTTATCGACTCCGGGGTACCCACATCACGTAATGTATCATCAATAAAAGCCCACTCCAAACGACCATAGACTTTCTCAAGGTCAATTTTAATTGCCATCCACCCATTAGCACCCTTTTTTCTCCTCATAGAATGGATGATATCCTGAACAATAATAATATTATCTGAAATATAACGACCCAGAATAAAACTCGTTTGATTACACGACGTCTACTCGGATAAATACGGTTTAATCTGGTTAACAGTGATCTTCGTCACCCCCCTTAAAAAGCACAAAACAAAGACTGATAGATCAAAATTGAGAAAGAGCAATCGAATTCAGTACCGTCGACAAAAGAACAATCAAAGTCTGCTTCAAATCCTCCAACAACATACCTGAGCCAAAAATATCTAAAATCAACTGAAACACTCCATTACCGACCACCTCCCAATTCAACTGTATTGTTTTACCCAAAGCATCGTTAACTTCTTTTTATTTAAATACAAGTTAAATATTAAATATAGTAATATTTAACGAAAATGGTTTAGTTTAAAGGTATAGATTTTAATATGTACTAGAGTATGTCTCTCACTACATGTATGGAATTAAGTTTTTGAATATAATATTACATCGATATAAATTTGTGCAATGATTTAATTCTTAAAAAGTAAATTTAGAGTTGAAAATTAATCATTAAAATAAAGTCATAAATTCAAAAATAGCCCAACGTTATACCTTTTGCTTTTGCTATTGTTTAAGATATGATTTTACGACATTTTGTCTTTGCGTGTTGCCTAATTCCTGTAAGCAACGATGGGACGGTAAAGGGTCCAATCGGAGCAGGTTTGTTTATGTCGATTCCCTAGAGTAATCAATCTTTTTAGTTTATTTGTTTTTCTTTTTGGGTTTTATCATGTTTCATTATTTTCTAGTAAACATCATATATCTTTGAATCGTCATGGTTTTTGAGTTCCAATTCTGAATGCATTAGAATTTTTTGTTTTATCTTCTGTTTTGTTCCTTCTTAAACAACCCAGAGACCAGTTAAACATCACATCCTACCGGCGAAAGACGATTGTTAACACTTGATTTCAATTTCATGATACTTGTTTTGGACTTACATGCAGCTAAGTATACTTCTTAATTTGTTTGGGGGAAATTGTTATTAGTTCAACAATAAGATACATTGAATCATGCCAAAAGCTTCTAGTACTTGTTTAAAGTAGTTTTGACATACACACATTTATCACATTCATTAATTTTAAGCTCATTTACCATATTTATATTGTCAAACTTTTCATGCACTACTTTAGTGTTTGCTTAAGTCCATATAAGGACTACACCAATTTATAGACTTTTCTTTTTGCCTTAAAGTTACATGACCCTCATATTATTCCATGTATATATCCTTGTTAGGGATGTAAAAACAGGTAATCGAATGGTTTTCAGATCGGGTCAAATCGGATACATATCATTTAAGATCGATTTGATGTTTCGACTTGATTCGGGTCAAGTGCGGGTCAATTTCAAGTCGGGTTCATTTCAGGTCGGGTCAAAATGTTTCGCGTCCGAATTAGATAATTGACGGGTTAATTCGGACTCGGATAGACTTCAGGTCGGGTTCATTTCAGGTCGGTTTAATTTCAGGTTGGGTCAATTTAGGTTTCGAATTCGTATTAAGTTTGAGTTTGGTACAAATAGTCGATAAACTTTGGGTAGGGTCATTTTGAGTGAATTATTTAACGTCTTTAGGCTTTCACGAATACAAATCACATTAAATAAATATTAGGCACTAGAATGAACAAAAATATCATCATATGATTCATATCTAAAATATTGGAATAAATTACAAAAATTAGAAATTAATAAGGGTCAATTTCGGTGGAAAATAAAATTTTAGGGACTAACATGAATAAAAATGTTATCATATTAAAAACATTGGACTAAATTATAAAAAAATTAATATGAGTCAATTAAGAATAAAAATAAAGTTTTAGGGACTATAATGAACAAAAATATTAAATTAAAATTAAAAACATTGGACTAAATTACCAAAGAAATGAATAGGGGTAGATTTAGACTAAAAATAAAGTTTTAAGGATTATAATGAACAAAAATATCATCTAATTAAAAACATTGGACTAGATTAGAAAATTTTAAAAATAAATAGTGGTGAATTCGAATACCTAAAATAAAACTTAAACCCCTAAATCTTACAAATTACAATCACTAATAATTAAAGTGCAAACCGAATCCCTAAACTAATCTCAAAATCTCAATCAACCACTCAACTTGACATATTTAACCTTAAACCCCAAATCTCAACCCCTAAATTTTACACTCACTAATAATTAAAGTGTGTAGAGACTAAAAAATTCGAAGTATTCCCTTGCTTCGAAAAAAAATAATTTCGGGGGATTTTGAAGAAACTCGTATTTTGAAATAAAAAATGGAGTCACCACCAATTATTTTAAAAAGAGTAGACTGGAAATCGAAAAATAAAATCATGGATTAAAATTAGGTTCAAGATTCAATTACGTATGAGGAAAGATTAACACCCCACAATGCCCAAAATTAGTACCTAAAAATTTGTATCGTAAATGCAAAGAAAATTTAAAATTCGGTTTAATTTAAAATCTAATCCCTAAAAATGTATGAGCATGTGATTCAAACATAACAACCATAACAATTTATAGTTGTGTTAAATAAATGTGAAGACTATTTTTGGTTTGGGTAAATGGATATATGTAGCTCGAGAGTTAAAAGTTCCTCCTCTCATGTTTCCCTTTTACACACTTTCCCTTGGACCACCTTTAAGATTCTTAATCTTTGCTTCCACTGTTGTGGATCCAAGATTACGCTCCTTGTTGGTTGATCTTGTGATGGTGCTTAAAAGATCTTGTGTTGAGAGCTTTTCTCCTCTCATGTTTCTTCTTTCTCTTCCCTTCAGGTCCCTTTCTTTTTCCTCTTCTTTCCTTCTTTATGGAAACCGGGAAAATTGAAGCCATGACTAGCAGTAACACTTTCGATATGGATTCTTTGGAGCTCGACATGGAGGACAAAATTAATGCTACAATCATGTCCCTGTCTCTAGTTGGTAAGATTATTTCTGACCGAAACATTAAATTTCCTACTTTGTGTGCCATTCTTAACCGCGTCTGGCCGATTAAAGGTGAGTTTGAGTGTCACGACCTAGGGAAAAACTTTGTTCTATGCGTTTTCAAGTCTGAAAAAGAAAAGTCTGACGTGCTTATCCAAGGCCCTTGGTCGATTCAAGATAAACATATTGTTCTTAGAGATTGGCCTTTGAATGCAACGTTAGAAGAGATTGATTTCTCTTTATTAGAATTCTAGGTTCAAATTTTTAACCTTCCCTTTACGCTGATTAATGAAAAAATGCTGCAAAATTGGTAGTATTTTCCCTAGGTATCCGGAATCTAATCTAAAAGAAGATGAAGCTGTTAAATGAGATGGTTTCTTTAAAATCAAGGTCGCACTGCGAGTTGATGATCCTCTAAAGCCAAGCTTCCATCTGAAGAGAGGTGAATCCGACAGCCTGTTAGTTAAGTTCAAATATGAAAGGATGCCTGAGTTTTGCTACAACTGGGGTCGTATGGGGCATCCGGCTAAGGAATGCAACTTCAGGGATGATAAATACAAAAAAGCATGACCTTACGGCCCTTGGATGAGTGCTACTCCTTCACACAAATAAGCATCTTCTTATTTTCATCCAGAAACTTACCCCGGCAAAGCCTCTCACCGAGAGAAATGAAAAACGGTGAGTGGCGCGTGGCCTTTACCCTCCCAAGGAAAAGCTCTGTTGAGTCTTCCCACAGTAAAAAAATATCTTTATCCATCACTTTTGACACGTCTGAAAAGGAGTGTTAAAAACATACTAGGTTATTGAAGGAGTCAACTTTAGACTCTGAAAAGTTGAGCCATCCTAGTACTTATCGAAAAGCAGAGGCGACCGACTTTAATAATTTTTGTCTTATTCCCTTGTCTTTTAAGAATAAAGAAATCTGCAATTCTGGTATCCCAGAGTCTGAGCCCGACAAATTGGAAGCTCCTAGCATGAACCTTGTTCTCAATCTTACCACTATTGATCCTAATGATATGCTAAATATTGTATTTATGTGGAGCAACCATCATAGTTCAGAACTAGTGACTTTCTCCAAGAAGGGTGAAGACATCATTGAAGGTCTTTCCGAGATGGATATTTCACCCTTAAACAAAAGGAAACGAATCTCGGGTGAAACACTTCTTTTGCTTGCTAAAAAAGAGAGTTAAGAAATGAAATCTTCGAGGGTATTATGGAAGTGGAACCTGGAATTTGGAAATCAAAAGGATCTGGAATGATTGAGAACGATGAAATTGTCATAATATGTTTTCCCCCTCGATCGGAGGATGGCCCTTCGAAGATCTTTTCAAGGATTTAAAATTAGTTCAAAGGAAGAGTAAGGGGATCTAAGCGCCTAAGCGGAATTAAAAGAGCAGCTAGAGAAAAGCACTTTATTGAAATGGATAGAAAGCTACATGAGGATATGTGCTTGCTTGAATTTGGAAGGGATCATTTTGGCAAACGAGTCTTTGATATCCCCTCTTTTGATTTGTCTTCTTCCCTTGTTATTGAGGAAATCATGTCCCCAAAAGATTTCGCGAACGAAATTTTAAAATGTCATTCGCAAGGATTATGAGTGTATGGATTACATCCACGATTGGGGTTGGGAAGGAACGATCAAAGTGGCTTTTACTTAAAGTATAATTGTCATTTTAGAAAAACTTGCCTCTCAAGAAAGATCATTTGAAAGAATACGTGTCGAAAATTTATTATTCAATTATAATAGTCCTTTGAAATTCCGTTGTAAAACAATGCATGCGAAAAGTTCATCAATCCCAAAATAAAAGTTCAAAGTCCAAATTACAACCAAGTCCGAAATTCTTAAATAATTAAATATAAGTCTAAAACAAAACATACTGAAAAATAATATCAAATATTGTTCGTGCGAGGTCCTCCAAGTACCGAAACCTAAGTCTGGAATCTGAAACAGATACTAAGGGGGAGTCAGCAATAAAGCTCAGTGTGTCTCTAAAGTGCATAACAGAAGTCAAACCAACAGTCAAACCAACATATAACAAATTGACAGATATTCCGAAGTATTCAAACAGAGCATACAGATATCATGACATGACATGCACCCAACTACATCACCGTCCGAAGAGTAAGGTTCCCCTGAACCACTCTGCACCTCAACACCGTGTCCGAAGCAGAACTCATCCCGAAGGATGGAACTACTAATCCGAAGCGAAGTTCAACCCGAAGGATGAAGTCGCTGAGCTTCCTCCGTACAATATCCCAACCCAATGATATGACATGTAATCCGATTTCAGAGTCCGAATGCAATCTTGTTAAAAATTAAGACGCATGTACATAATAATCCGATTCCGATATGTGTTACATAACATGATCATAGCATCCGAGTCATACATTATTTATCAAATAACCGAGCAGAATGACATACAATCGAGTCATGCAATATTTATCAGATAACAGAGCAGAATAACATACCAAATATTTCTCAATCAATCGAACATGATAACATAGAATATTTCTCATACAGATCACAAAATCAGGTAACACATACATGTAGCACAGACAGAGAACACACCTTAGGCAGCTAAAAAGTCAACGTCGATAGTGACGTCTCCCACGCTCAGCTCTAGCGGAAGGTCGGATAGAATCAGCTCCTAAAAACAAGAACACTATATAAGACTTTCTACTATGCCACATACGAATATTTACGCTTAACAGAACACTTACTAGCAGATCTCGAAGACTGTGCCACCGGAGGTCTGCCTGGCGGAGGAGGAGGTAAAATCTCTTGGTCAGAATCCACGTCACCTGAACACAAAAAAATATTCGAGTCAAACTCCGATGCAACACTTTACAAAAATCTGAGCTTAACAATAAAACTTGATCCAAAAAGGCATTTCGGGTCTGATTTTGAAGAAACGGACAGCGGCAACGGAACCGGAACGTCAAAAAACTTTAGAGTGGACTCAGCCGAAAAAGTCAACCAAAAGTCAACGCTGACGTCATCATTGACTGCGATGACGTCATCATTGACTGCATCAACACTGCAACAGCAGATGACATCATCGTTGCATCAGCACTGCAACAGCGTATGATGTCATCGTTGCATCAGCCCACTGGTCCGGTTCGGTTCAGCCCAGCCGTCCGGTTCACCAATACAACCAGCCGGTTCAGATCCAACAGCCCCCAAATCATCCAAACCCTAATCCCCAATTTATCAAACCCTAACACCATGTCCGCCGGCGGCGCACCAACCCCCACGACGTCACCAGCGAACCCGACGGCTGCCACGGCTTACCGACCGCAACCAACGCTAATGTCGGACACGGCCACTACGAACGGCCCGACAGCCGGCCAACAGTAACCCCAACCAACCGATCCCCGACCTCGTCACTCACCAACCCGAGACGGCAGCGGCGCGCGCGCAAAGGACGACGGCGACGTAAGAGAACGACGACGGCAGAGGCAAGGACGGCGGCGGCAGAACGCGTTTCCACGAACGGTTTCGAACTCGTTTCCAGCGAAGAACGGCGACACGACGGACGCTGGGTGGCCGGGCTTTGATCGCGCAGTGACGGCAAGCACTACGCTGGCCTCGAACCGCTTGAACGGCGATGAACTCTCCTGACCGGAGCTTCGACGGAAAAACGGGGAAGGGTTTACTAAAGCTTTGTAATATTTTATTATTATTTTGAGAATGAGGAAAAACGGCGCAAAACACAAAAATAGGCCAAAGAGTATTTGCCCTAGACAATTGGGCAAATTACAAAAGGAGGGTCCCAAGTTTTGCCCGCCTTACAATTTAAGCACCAAACTCTTAATTTATTCAAATTTGGTCCTCAAATCAGATTAGGTTAAATTCCGAAATTCCCCCCAAATTCTAGGGTTTTCAATTGGGAATTCTCATAATTAGGGTTTTCAAATTAGGGCTAAATTGGGGTGTTACAGTTAAGACTTGTTCCTTTCCTGCATTTTAATCTGCTGACTGCTGGTCTCCTTTCCTTGCATGGAATCTCAGTTTGCTTGCGGTTTAAGGACTCTACGATCTCACTCTATGTCTTCCTCTGCTTTCATTATGGATTCTCGGCTGACGGGATGGTCCTCACCTATCCATTGTGCGTTTTTATGATTCCGTCCCTATATCTACCTTATGGGGAGACCCTTCTCTGACCCTAGAGCTCTCTAAAAGACTCATCAATGATCTACGACAAGTGTGTGTGTCCAAGAATGTTGAAAGTCCTTTGTCCTCATTTTTTTTTCTTTTGGTTTCATGTTTTTTATGTTTGTTGTCGGCTTCCTCCTTTTATCTGTCTGTTTCGTTGCTTGGGATTCCTCTATGTTTCTCCCAACTTTTTTTTGATGTGTTGCTGTTAGGGATGACAATTTGATCCGAATCCGATCCGAATCCGATTTGATCCGAAGTAATTTATCCTATTCATATTCGATTGAAAAAAATCTGAATTTGAATTCGAGTAAAATGTCCGAGTCCTAATAGGAGATGAGTTGGATATGGATCATGCCAAGATCCGATCCGAATCCGAATCTGATCCATATCCGAGTCTGAATCAAAATATTTAGGGCTTTTAACTCCTTAAAACAAAATATCATGTATAGTATTTACATTAAAACAATAAGACAACATAAATAAAGTAAAAGATTAAACTAAATACATTAAAAGAAACATAACTACATATATTTTTAAACGAGAACATAAATGTATATATTAGGTAATTTAAAATAATAGTAAAAATAAATTTAACTTTATATATATTAAAAGTGATAATAAAAATATAAATGTCTAAGTTAAATAATAATAATAATAATAATAATAATAATAATAATAATAATAATAATAATAATAATAATAATAATAATAATAATAATAATATATTAATTAACCTTAATATAGTGTAATATATCTATTTATACTATATGCATGTATAAATAAATATAAAAAAAAAATGCAAAATCAAGTCATAGATAAACAAACAATAAAATAAATACACTGAAGAAACAAATAAATGTAAATATCAATGAATTACTAAAAATTAAGAAAATTAGTGAATGAAATAGTAAATAATGTGCAATCGATAGATAAAGTTATGATATATTACGTTAAAATTATGAATTAAAATAGAAAGCAAATTAAAAGCATAAACAATAAACACAATGTACACACCAATTTTTTCTAGGGCCTAATATATGGTCCAACATGTTTAATAAAATGAAAACAAGTAAAAATAAAAACAAACCCAAAAAAATTACAGAAAATTCAAAAAAATAATAATAATGTGAAAATAAAAAAAACCCTAAAAAAAGCCTAGTCCGCCGCCCGTAAGAGTCCATGGCCGCGAGGACTCGTCTACCTGATCAGCATCCCCGTTTCTTGCGCCCCACATCCACATTCAAGCTTATCCCCTGAAAATCCGGGAAGAAAAAAACTTAAAAAAAACCCTAATTTTGGGCTATAAATAAGAAGGCTGAGGAACTGAAAAAGGGGCAGAGAAAAAGAACGGGAGATAAGTACTCAGTCGAGAAAGGAAGGAGAAAATCAGAGCAAAAATCAGAAAAATAGTTAGAAGAAAGTCACATTTTTACCTTGATTCACGGTGGTCGGAGTGTTATTGGCTAGATCGCAACGGTGGAAGAGCCCACAATATTGTCAGATTCAACATCTTCCGAAAGCAGACCGATCCAACGACGGATTCAAGTGTTTGAGAAAGGTAAAACTCGAATCGTTTTGTCTAGATCTACTTCGATTTGTTTGGTTTTTGCTGAAACTGACGTTAGATTCGGGCTTAGAACTAAAAAAAACGATCAAATAAAAAAAATTCGCCGTCGTCGGCGTTTGGCCGACGGTGGCAGCGGTGACTGAGATACTAGAGATGAAGATGGTATTGCTTTGTTCTGATTAAAGAAAAAAAAAAGAAAAATAGGTTAAAGGAGATGTGGGTAACCGTTTAATAAGCTTCAGGGATAAAAAAAAATAAAAGGAATCAGAACCCCATTAATAATAATGGCTCAGTGCACGGGAATCGAATATGGCAACTCCATTAATTAGGACAGCTCACGCATGGGAAACTTTTTTTGGAAGCTGAATCACGCATAAATTGGCTGTAGATTTTGCTTTTGTAAGTTTAGGGGATAATTACGCCCTAGGTCCCTCATTTACTTTAGGCTTTTTATATTTTAGGTTTAGTTAGTATTTTTTGAACTTCAATATTTAAATTCTTTTAATTAGGTCCTTAATTCCCATAATTAATTAGATGATTAAAGAACAAATAATTTACTTAGGATGTCTTGATTAATTTTTTTCCTTTTAAAGTGGACGATTAATTTTTTTTAATTGGATTTAAAATTGAGTTTAATTATAAATTGGTCTTAAAATTTTGCGAATAATGCGATTTGGTCTTAAGATATGTTCGATTAATAATTCGCTTAATTTGAGGTAAATTATGTTTTGACTTAAGGTTATGGTCTTCGATCAAAATATTAATTTTCCATTTGTTTTTTTTACATATATCATTTTTAGCATGCTTAGTTTTTTCTTTGATTTACTCGATTTTTTTTACCGCGTATAATAGTGCTATTAACCCTATCTTTGAAGCCTTTTAGACAACACAACCCCTTTAAGTACCAATTTTGGGCGTTGTGGGGGTGCTATAACCTTCCCCACACGTAACCGACTCCCGAGCCCAACTTGACTCTGGTTCAGACGCAGGCCAATTTTACAGGTTTTCGGTCATACCCAATCCTTCGTGAGGTTAACCTCCGTATGGGATAGTAGTCGCCTCCGGGATGCATATGATCTATGTCTTCGTGAGGGTAACCTCCGTATGGTCATAGGGAAGTGCATCCCCTCGAGTTGAACCTGGTCCTGAGAACCTATAATGGGGGAGGACTAGGGACCTTACTAGCCTTAGCAGGCATCAGTGAGGACAATTCGGGTACCCTGTCTAGAACCGTAACCTCATATAACAAACCGTAGAAACCCACCCATGTTAGAGCCATGTTGAACTCAAACCTTAAGGTGTCACCCATTGATATATGAACATATGTTTTGTTTCGTTTTGTTTTTTATTATTCATATTTTTTTTGTATTTAATTATTTGTTATATTTGTGCGACACTAATCAAATTTCTTTGGGTGTTTATTTTTTATGTACACATGCATCATCATCATCATCATAGAAGAGTGTTGGTTACTAAATTAATTCGATAGAAAAATCTTCGTCATGGCCAAAAGAGTTCAGTGCTTATCGGAGAAAAACGATGATGTCCAAAAATGGTCAGAAAACACCCAGAGAAGGAGAGGTAACAGTATACTAGCAAGACCAGATGCACAATTCTCAGGATATGTTCACCTTCAGCTTAAGCAGAACGACACCCAAGAATTAGCGGAGATCTGGGGCCAGTGGAAGACTGATCAGAGGCAGATGATGTATGACGCGTATGGAGACATAGCCTATTTGCTACAAGTGCATGCAGATAAGGGGTTGATACGGGCTATGGCGCAATTTTGGAACCCTTTATACAATTGCTTCACATTCAATGGGGAAGACATGACCCCGACGATAGAAGAGTATGCGGCGTTGCTCCATCTAAGGAAGGTCCATGAGTTCGAAATTTATATGAAAGGAGCTCAACCTAAGACATATAAGGAGAAGCTTATGACTTTGACTGGGACTAGCATGTCATGGGTGGAAGCCCAGTTTCAAGGAAAAGGGGGAAGTAAAGCCATCGCATGGGATAGACTTCGGGGATTGATCCATTCTCACCCTGATCCGAGAAAGCAGGTTGATATATTTGCCCTAGGGATTTACGGCTTGATCATTTTTCCTAAAGTAGCCGGACACATTGAAGCATCAGTGATAGATTTATTTGGAGAGCTCGATTCAAGCCTTAATCCAGTTCCGGCTATCTTGGCGGAGACCTTTCGATCCCTTAATTTCCTCAAAAGGCATGAAGGCGTATATTTCATAGGATGTGCACAACTCCTCACCGTATGGATGCAAAGTCACTTGGGAGCCAAGAGGAAGTTGTCCAGACGCGTACATACTCCACAATATTCACCATTACGGGAGTTCTTAACAGAGGAGCCAAAAAAGGAAAAAACGTCGGGAGAATGGGAATCAATCTTGCGAGACCTGAGGATGGAGGACATTACTTGGCGGGTTTATTGGTTGGATTACAATTATATCTTGTACAAGTGTGGTGCCTTTGATTGGGTCCCTCTTCTCGGTATCTGGGGTGCAACTGGATATGCTCCTCTATTGGTATCAAGGCAATATGGATCATTACAATTTGTCCCAGCCACGAGGGGATTAGGGATGTGTGAATTTGTCTTAGAGAGAGAGAAGTCTAAAAAGCAAATTCTTGAGATAGCCAGAGCTTGGGCTCACCCATACCAAGCCAGATTCGGACCTCTAAGGCTTACTTCGGATTACCAAATTTGGAGGACAAAAAGGAAAAATTGCAACATCCCATCACCTAGCCAAGGGAATGCTACATCTTTAGAGGAACGATTCAGAGAAATGCCTACTGAAGCTGATATAGTTAGACAAGAGAGTGAGGAGGAGAAGAAGGCGCTGAATAAAAGGATTGCTGAGCTAGAAGCCAAAAACGAAGAGCTAGAGTACAATGCTGCATATTTTAAAAATCAATCAAAGGGGTTTGAAAAGAAGCTGAGCACTGTAAGTGCAGACTTAGAAGACCTACAAGAGGGCTATAGGGGACTTCAGGAGA
This sequence comes from Hibiscus tridactylites, assembly GCA_958450335.1. Taxonomy (NCBI): domain Eukaryota; kingdom Viridiplantae; phylum Streptophyta; class Magnoliopsida; order Malvales; family Malvaceae; genus Hibiscus; species Hibiscus tridactylites. The sequence continues at coordinate 77,351,564 of OY288269.1, read as the reverse complement.
AGATAAGGAACGCCAACTTGCACAAAACTCCACAAGAATGGGAGCAAGAGATTCGTGATCTAGAGAACGATATGAAGCGTTGTATGAAGCTATTGAAAACCAAAGAAAATCGAGTGGATGAACTTACAGTTAATTTGCAAGCAGCCCAACAGACAAATACGACAACCCTTAATGATCTCATGGTTAGTCGCGCTCAGAACCAAGAACTGCAAGAACACCTTGCATCTCTGCAAGGGATTCTTCAAATCTACCAACAACAAGACTCGGTGATTGAGCTTGAAAAGGCACAAGTTGAAAATGAGAAGTTGAAGGAGCTGGTAATGGCATTAGAAAATTCACTACAACAACACAGGGACTTGATAGATGATATGGAAAAGGGTTCTAAACTTAGCGAAGAACAGTGGGACCTACGACTTCGGTTTGCAAGGGGTGATATCAAGGTGAGGGAAGACTTGATGAGGGAAGCGCTCATTCAGATCCGGAAGACAGCTGAGCACATCACCGATTTGGCCAAGGAAGCAGGGTCGTTGAAGCATTGGATCAATTCCTCGACACACTTTGCAAATGAATGGAAGAAGTTTTTGGGAAAAGTTGAAAAGTTGGGAGGTCAAGCTAAGCCATACCGTCGAGTTTGGTGTTAATTTGTTTTTTTTCATTAAAAACGTTAATTGGAGATTTTTTTCTTTCTTTATGTTTTTGGGATATGATATTTTTATTTGTGGATGTTTGTGGATGATTTTTTTATTTTATTTTATTCTGGTGGATGGATTAGCTTTTTCTTTTCAGTTATTTAATAAAAGTTCTTTTTTCGGTTTGTGCGAATATTCTTCTATCCTATTAATTTTCGAACCAACACCTAGTTGCATTCATTCTTGCATTCATCATTACACATTACATTTATAACATGTGTTTCATATGCATTAACATTAAATAAAACACTAATCCGTGGGAGTTCAATATTAGTGATACTGGAAGCGAGGGACGATCAAAGCGACCATCCTCACTACACGAGATTCAAAGCTAGAAAAATGGAAGAGAGACTCCAGAAGCTAGAAAAATTTCAAGAACAAGTCATTCAGGATGTAAAGGGCTTGAGAAACGACATAGGGAAAAGTCAAGAGATTCTTCTAAGCAAGTTAGAGGATAAGTTGTCACAGTTGTTATCCAAGGCAACAAACGCTGAAAAAGGAAAAGCTCACGAAGCTCACGAGGAAGACTCCTTATCACCTTTTGGGTCAAAAGAAACACATCCTCGGTTTGTGTTCTCTGCTGGCGGGCTAAAATCAAATGTCCAGAACCAAACAAATATTCAAGGCGCTTCTGGTTCAAACATGTGGGGAAACCCAATCAAACCAGAAATCCCAAATTTTGATGACCCTGATGAGTCAGAAAATTTGAAGAAAGGGCAACCCAAACATTTTGGAATAAACGATGACAAGTTCAAGTGCTTGGAAGAAAGAATCAAAGCTATGGAAGGTACTGATGCCTTCATAGGGACAGATGTAATGGAGCTGAGCTTGGTCCCTGATCTGATTTTACCCCCAAAATTCAAAGTGCCAGAATTTGAGAAATTTGATGGCACGAGCTGTCCTAATGCCCACCTTACTATGTTTTGCCGTAAAATGACGGGGTACGGGAACGACGATAAGTTGTTAATTCATTGCTTTCAGGACAATTTAGCTGGGTCTGCCATGCGGTGGTATAATCAATTGAATAGGTCCCAAATAAGCACATGGAGGGACTTAGCACGTGCTTTCAAAGAACAATACAAGCATGTCATGGACATGGTACCTGATCGTTTGACACTCCAAAACATGCAAAAAAGGCACAATGAAACGTTCCGACAATATGCCCAACGTTGGAGGGACATGGCTGCACAAGTCCAACCACCATTACTTGAAAAAGAGACGACGGCCCTCTTCATTGATTCCTTGGAGTCAACATACTATGAGAAGCTTGTCGGTAATACCACTAGAGACTTTGCCGATCTAGTGACAACAGGTGAAGCAATTGAACGTGCTATTAAAAGTGGGAAACTTAGCAGTTTCGAGACTTCAAAAAATTCGTATACCAAAAAGAAAGAGAATGAATTTAATGTTGTGGGAGATAATGGGCATCCATACCCCAGATATCAATCATCACCACAATTTGTATATCATACAGGATACTCGAAACCCACTACAACCTCTCCAAATCAAGAAAAACAACCGCAAGGAGGGCCCAAGCCACCAAGGACTAATACATAAAGACAATCTTTCACGCCTATTCCAATTTCTTACAAAGAGTTGTATGCTAAATTATTGGAAGAACGATTGATATCCCCCGTCTTTCTCACACCGTTGCAACCACCATACCCAAAATGGTACGATCCTTCTGCACATTGTGAATTCCATGTTGGAATCCCTGGTCATACAATCGAAAATTGTCAAGCTCTCAAAAGAAGGGTTCAGAGTTTGATTAATCAAAATATCCTTCAATTCAACACACCAGATGGGCCAAATGTCGCTAATAACCCTCTACCGACACATGAAGAACCAAAGGTTAACGCTGTGATGAGAGGCGGTGAGTTTAAGATTAAGACACGACTATCTGAAGTACAATCACCGTTAAAGTGGGTTTGGAAGAAACTGGCAGAAAGAGGATTGGTGAGTTCTAACCGTGGAGCTATTATGACTAGTAAAGGCGATTACTGTGAATTCCACGATGATGTGGATCACGAGATTCAACATTGTGGTGAGTTTAGAAAGATTGTCCAGAAACTGATAGACAATAAAGAAATAGAGTTTTCGAAAAGAGTCAAGAAGTTAGGGATGTTTTTACTGTGGATGGACAATTGTCCAAAAAGAGTGATGAAGCCAGACGACCTTTTGTGATTAATTGGCCCAGAATGCACGAAGGGGAATTAGAGAAGCCTCTGCCTCAATTGGTGATTGAGACTCCTTCTCCTTTCCCATACAAGAGTAACCAACAAGTGCCATGGATTTATGGTTGTAACATGACTGTTACAGGAAAAGAGGATTCTGAAATTGCGGCTGCGGGAATTAGTGGAGTTGGGAACTTCACCCGAAATGGAAGATGTTACTCTCCTGAAATTGCAAAATTAGTAGAGATAAGAGATGTTGAGCAAAAGGGCAAGTTCCCACTGATTGGAGAAAAACTAGAAATCAATGAACCTGTAAAAGAGGAAGAAGCACGTGAATTCCTGAAGTTCATCAAGCATAGCGAATACAGTGTGGTTGAACAATTACACAAAGAACCAGGTCGTATATCTGTGTTGTCTTTGTTGCTGAGTTCAGAGCCCCACAGAAATGCTTTCCTAAAAGTGTTGAACCAAATATTTGTCCCAAATGATGTTTCAGTGGATAAGTTGGATAGATTGGTAAATAATCTACACGCTGACAGTTTTATCTCTTTTAGCGAGGATGAAATTCCTCTTGAAGGTACGGGGTCCGTCAAAGCATTGCACATAACTACCTATTGCAATGGACATATACTACCTCATGTTCTGGTCGACAATGGATCTGCTTTGAACGTCATGCCCATGACCACATTAAATAGGCTTCTAGTGGATAAAACTCACATGAGACCTTGTCATACAACCGTAAGGGCATTTGACAGAACCAGGAGAGAAGTCGTGGGGAAGATTGACATCCCACTTTTGATTGGTCCAGTTACGTATAACGTAGAGTTTATTGTTATGGACATCACACCTGCTTATAATTGTCTATTGGGACGACCCTGGATTCACGCGGCCGGAGCAGTACCTTCAACGCTTCACCAGAAAGTTAAGTTTGCAATTGACGGGCGCCTTGTAAGCGTTAGCGCTGAGGACGATATCATTGCATCCGCATCAACGGAAGCTCCATACATTGATGTCGATGAAAATGCAGTCGAGTGTACATTTCGATCACTTGAATTCGTGAATGCTACTTTTGTTGCTGAAGGAAATAAGATCCCAAAACCCAAACTCTCAAAGAATACTATGATGGGAATACGGCTCACCGTTGGGAAAGGAGCCAAATCAGGAAAATGACTTGGGAAATATTTGCAAGGGATGCACACGGCGATACAACCATGTCTGAAATATGATCGAAGTGGTGTTGGATTTCAGCCAAATCCACGTCAAAGGATGAAACAAATTTTGAAAACGAGAGCAAAGAGAAGGGCCAGATTGATTGGCCAGAGCACCGAAGGGGAATTGATGGCATTTCCCCATATTTCTGAAACCTTCGTGTCTGGGGGACACATTCACTCTGAAAAGAAAATCCTAGGGGTGCCTTTAGAGAGGTTCGAAGAACTGAGCATAAACGCTATAGGGGAAGAGGAAGAAATCGCAAAAAATCGGTCCAAAATTCGCCCGTGTCCTCCGGGTTGTGTCTTGGATAACTGGACCGCTGTTGAACTCCCCATTGTTTTTAAATCTTTATCAGAGTAATGCTCGAAACTTGCCCGCTACTTAAGCCCGAAAGTAGTGGGGATTTATTATAAGGGCCCCCATTTAGGCATCAGTTTATCAATTCAATAAATGAATGCATTTTCCCTATCAATCTGGTCTCATTGTTTGTACATTCTTTTCTTTTGTTCACTTGTCTCATTTCATTAAAACATTCTACACTTCCCTTTTTTTGTGCCTTGTATATATATATTTCCTCTTACACATTTGCAGGCCTTTAGATATCAATTGCACGAATGACATTGCTTCAAGCTCAAAAGTCAACTTTGAACATACTATATGCTTAGGAGAGTATGAGTCTGACGACAACTATGAGGAACATGAATTGTCTCCTGATCTACTTAGACTAATTGAGCATGAGAATAAACAAATTCTTCCTCACCAAGAACCAATGGACATAGTGAACTTGGGAACTCAGGACGACAAGAGAGAGATAAAGATCGGTACTTTCATATCTTCAGATACAAGAGACAAACTCATCTCCCTACTTCAAGAATTCAAGGATGTGTTTGCCTGGACCTACCAGGATATGCCTGGATTAAATACAGATATGTAACACACGAACTTCCGTTGAAGCCAGAATGCAAGCCTGTACAACAAAAGCTCAGAAGAATGAAGCCAGATATGTTACTTCAGATACAGGAGGAAGTGAAGAAACAATATGATGCTGGATTTTTGCAAGTGGCCAAATATCCAGAATGGGTAGCTAACATTGTTCCGATACCAAAGAAAAATGGAAAGGTACGAATGTGTGTTGACTACCGTGATCTTAATCGTACTAGTCCTAAGGATAATTTTCCTCTACCACATATAGACACGTTGGTAGACAATACAGCAAGACACCACTTGTTCTCATTTATGGATGGTTTCTCCGGATACAATCAAATCAAAATGTATCCCGACGACATGGAGAAAACTACGTTTGTAACAGAATGGGGCACATTTTGCTACAAAGTGATGCCTTTCGGTTTGAAAAATGCAGGGGCAACATATCAAAGGGCCATGGTGACATTGTTCCTTGACATGATGCATAAAGAAATAGAAGTTTATGTGGATGACACGATCGCCAAGTCTCGAACAGAAGAAGAACACATCACAAATCTTAGAAAACTCTTTGAACGTTTGAGGAAATTTCAATTGAAGCTAAATTCGGCAAAATGCACCTTCGGAGTTTCTTCAGGCAAATTGTTGGGTTTTATTGTTAGCAAGCGAGGTATTGAGGTAGATCCTGATAAAATCAAGGCTATCCAAGAGCTTCCGCCCCCACGTACTCAAAAGGAAATTCGAGGCTTCTTAGGTCGTTTAAATTATATTTCTCGGTTCATCTCTCAATTAACCGATAAATGTGATCCCATTTTCCGACTCTTAAGGAAGCATAATACAGGCGTATGGGACTCAACATGTCAAGAGGCCTTTGATAAAATTAAGCAATATTTGTCAAAACCTCATGTATTAGTTCCTCCTGTATCAAGCAAGCCTTTGATTTTGTATCTAGCTGTATTTGAAAACTCTATGGGTTGTGTATTGGGCCAACACGATGAAACTGGGAGAAAAGAGCGAGCTATCTACTACCTCAGCAAAAAATTTACCGATTGTGAATCGAGATACTCTTCTATCGAAAAATTATGTTGCGCATTGGTCTGGACGGCTCATAGGCTTCGTCAATACATGCTATACCATACAACATGGTTAATTGCAAAACTAGATCCAATAAAATACATGATGGGATCGCCAGGCTTATCAGGAAGGATGGCTCGATGGCAAATATTACTTTCTGAATATGATATTGAATATGTAAATCGGAAAGCCATCAAAGGTAGCGCTATTGCAGACTTTTTAGCTAGTCGTGCTTCTTCTAAGTATGAACCTTTGAGTTTTGAGTTTCCTGACGAAGACCTAATGTGCTTAACTGCTAATGAAGAAGAACCAAATGGCAGGAAACCTTGGAAAATGAATTTTGACGGAGCTTCAAACGCATTTGGGCATGGAATTGGGGCAGTTTTAGTGTCTCCCAAAGGGAATCATTATTCATTTACAGGTCGACTGAATTTTGAGTGTACCAACAATATGGCAGAATATGAAGCGTGTATAATGGGACTTCGTGCGGCAATCCAACGAAAGATTAAAGTCCTAAAAGCATACGGCGATTCGTCGTTAGTGATTTATCAACTTCGTGGAGAATGGGAAACTAAAGATGCAAAATTGATTGAGTACCGAAAACTCGCCCTTGAATTAATAAAAGAGTTCGAGGAGATATCTTTCCATTACCTTCCCCGCGAAGATAACCAAATGGCTGATGCATTGGCAACTTTGGCTTCTATGTTTAAAGCAAACAAAGAAGATGATATAATGCCCATACAAATGAGTATTTATGATTCACCCGCTAGTTGTTATACCATCGAAGATGAGGTAGATGATCACCCTTGGTACTACGATATTCTACAATATATCAAGTATCAAAAATATCCTGAGGGGGCAAATGATGTGAATAAAAGAACAATTCGAAGAATGGCTGCAGGGTACGTTCTTGACGGAGAAGTTCTATACAAAAAAGGGAGCGACCAAACGCTGCTCAGATGTGTAGAAAACCATGAGACAAAAAAGATTATTGAGGAAGTTCATGAGGGAATTTGTGGAATTCATGCAAATGGCCTTAGTATGTCTAGGCAGATTATGAGGTTGGGTTATTACTGGCTGTCTATGGTGGAAGATTGCATCAACTTTGCTTAGAAATGCCATAAATGTCAGATTTACGGAGATAAAATTAATGCGGCATCTTCACCTCTTCATGTTATAACGGCTCCGTGGCCATTTGCAGCGTGGGGCATGGATGTGATCGGACCGATTACGCCAAAAGCATCAAACGGACATCGTTTCATTTTTGTAATGATTGATTATTTTACCAAGTGGGTGGAAGCTGCTTCGTATGCCAATGTAACCAGGTCGAAAGTATGCAAGTTCCTAAAAAAGGAAATCATTTGTCGATATGGTCTACCAGACAGAATTATCTCTGACAATGCTTTAAATCTGAACAACCAAATGATGAAGGAAGTGTGTGAGCAGTTTAAGATAAAGCATCATAAATCAGCACCTTATCGCCCAAAAATGAATGGGGCCGTAGAAGCAGCCAATAAAAATATCAAGCGGATTGTGGGGAAAATGGAAATAACATATAAGGACTGGCATGAGAAATTACCTTTTGCCTTGCTAGCGTATCGTACATCAGTGCGAACATCTACGGGGGCAACTCCATATTCTTTAGTTTACGGAATGGAGGCAGTATTACCGATTGAGGTTGAGATTCCGTCTCTTCGAGTCTTAATGGAACTTAAGTTGGACGAAGCTGAATGGATTCGAGTTAGATATGACCAGTTGAATATGATAGAAGAAAAACGATTGAAATCAATTTGTCATGGGCAGATGTACCAAAAGCGAATGATTCGAGCTCATGATAAGAAAATCCGACCAAGAACGTTTCGAAAAGGGGATTTGGTTCTAAAAAAGAGGTTGCCTATGCAGAGGGATTTTCGAGGAAAATGGATGCCAAATTGGGAAGGGCCGTTTGTTGTGAAAAAAGCTTTTTCTGGTGGAGCATTAATCCTAACCGAGATGGATGGGAATGAGTTATCCAGTCTTGTGAATTCTGACTCAGTGAAGAAGTATTATGCTTGAATTCATGACATAACAAGAGGTGAAAACCCGAAAGGGCCCTGTTGGTAAAAAAAAGAGAAAAAAAAAGAAAAAGAAAAGCCAAGAGGTGAAAACCCGAAAGGGCCCTGTTGGTAAAAAAAAGAGAAAAGAAAAGAAAAAGAAAAGCCAAGAGGTAAAAAACCGAAAGGGCGTTTGAGAATCAATAGAAGATCCAAGGGTCAGAAGCTCAAGAATAGTACAAATATGATCAAGGGAAAATCTACATGCCTTCATATGTTGTCCAAGAACTCAAACTTTACTGGGCGGAGGTCATATTCAAAAAGACCCTTGAGCGAAGTAGCAATTGAGTCCTCGCAATTGATATTTAGGGGCATTTATTTATTTTTTCCCCTTCTTTCTTTTGTTTTCGTTTCCCTTTGTTGTCTTAAACGTTTGATTATCATCTGTCAAGGCTCAGACCACTTTCATTCAATAATATATATATATATATATATATTTGTTATCTTGTGTTTCCTTGTACTTGTCATTTGGGACATTTGTGCATTCTTTTGATTGGTAATCTCGTTGCTCTACCTAAGGGGGTTTACAATATATTTTGATGTTCGATGTATTACTCGAAAAGAGATTTTTAGAACATAATAAGGCTAGAAAATGCTCACGAACACTATTCTTGGATAAATGGAAAGGAACGAATTCAAGAGGCACGATACGAGGCAGACAGAAAAAGTACAAGGGCTTCGATCTCAATAAAAATAAATTCAGAACTTAAAATATATGCAATTTTCATGCATTTAGAATAGTGGATCATTTTTCATGTAAGATAAATACATTAGAAACACATGCATTTTTTATCAAGACAGGTTGACAGGAGTGCCATCAATTGCCTTCAAGATGAAGTGCCACCAATCGCCCTCGAGATGAAGTGCCACCAATCGCCTTCAAGATGAAGTGCCACCAATCGCCTTCGAGATGAAGTGCCACCAATCGCCTTCGAGATGAAGTGCCACCAATCGCCTTCGAGATGAAGTGCCACCAATCGCCTTCGAGATGAAGTGCCACCAATCGCCTTCGAGATGAAATGCCACCAATCGCCTTCAAGATGAAGTGCCACCGATCGCCTTCAGGATGAAGTGTCACCAATGGCCTTCAAAATGAAATACCAATGTATGCTTCCAAGAAGGAATGCTGTTAATCGCCTCCAAGAGGGAGTGTCATGATTCGCCTCCAAAAGAGAATGACATTATCACCGAAAAATTGTTGTTTCTGATCTTTGCTTCATTCCTCTCATTCGAGCAATGAGCAAAGAGGGGCAGCTGTACACACCAATTTTTTCTAGGGCCTAATATATGGTCCAACATGTTTAATAAAATGAAAACAAGTAAAAAGAAAAACAAACCCAAAAAAATTACAGAAAATTCAAAAAAATAATAATAATGTGAAAATAAAAAAAAAACCCTAAAAAAACCCTAGTCCGCCGCCCGTAAGAGTCCATGGCCGCGAGGACTCGTCTACCTGATCAGCATCCCCGTTTCTTGCGCCCCACATCCACATTCAAGCTTATCCCCTGAAAATCCGGGAAGAAAAAAACTTAAAAAACCCTAATTTTGGGCTATAAATAAGAAGGCTGATGAACTGAAAAAGGGGCAGAGAAAAAGAACGGGAGATAAGTACTCAGTCGAGAAAGGAAGGAGAAAATCAGAGCAAAAATCAGAAAAATAGTTAGAAGAAAGCCACATTTTTACCTTGATTCACGGTGGTCGGAGTGTTATTGGCTAGATCGCAACGATGGAAGAGCCCACAATATTGTCAGATTCAACATCTTCCGAAAGCAGACCGATCCAACGACGGATTCAAGTGTTTGAGAAAGGTAAAACTCGAATCATTTTGTCTAGATCTACTTCGATTTGTTTGGTTTTTGCTGAAACTGACGTTAGATTCGGGCTTAGAACTAAAAAAAGCGATCAAATAAAAAAAATTTCGCCGTCGTCGGCGTTTGGCCGACGGTGGCAGCGGTGACTGAGATACTAGAGATGAAGATGGTATTGCTTTGTTCTTATTAAAGAAAAAAAGAAAAATAGGTTAAAGGAGATGTGGGTAACCGTTTAATAAGCTTCAGGGATAAAAAAATAAAAGGAATCAGAACCCATTAATAATAATGGCTCAGTGCACGGGAATCGAATATGGCAACTCCATTAATTAGGACAGCTCACGCATGGGAAACTTTTTTTGGAAGCTGAATCACGCATAAATTGGCCGTAGATTTTGCTTTTGTAAGTTTAGGGGATAATTACGCCCTAGGTCCCTCATTTACTTTAGGCTTTTTATATTTTAGGTTTAGTTAGTTTTTTTTTGAACTTCAATATTTAAATTCTTTTAATTAGGTCCTTAATTCCCATAATTAATTAGATGATTAAAGAACGAATAATTTACTTAGGATGTCTTGATTAATTTTTTTTCCTTTTAAAGTGGACGATTAATTTTTTTAATTGGATTTAAAATTGAGTTTAATTATAAATTGGTCTTAAAATTTTGCGAATAATGCGATTTGGTCTTAAGATATGTTCGATTAATAATTCGCTTAATTTGAGGTAAATTATGTTTTGACTTAAGGTTATGGTCTTCGATCAAAATATTAATTTTCCATTTGTTTTTTTTTTACATATATCATTTTTAGCATGCTTAGTTTTTTCTTTGATTTACTCGATTTTTTTTACCGCGTATAATAGTGCTATTAACCCTATCTTTGAAGCCTTTTAGACAACACAACCCCTTTAAGTACCAATTTTGGGCGTTGTGGGGGTGCTATAACCTTCCCCACACGTAACCGACTCCCGAGCCCAACTTGACTCCGGTTCAGACGCAGGCCAATTTTACAGGTTTTCGGTCATACCCAATCCAAAATGACCGATGGCGACTCCAATCCACGACGAGCCTTTGAAGGCCCAATCAACTTCGGTCCGGACCAAAAACGACGTCGACACACAAAAAATTAGATGTAGTCAACAAATAAGAGATAAAAATGAACAAATGTAGAATTAAATAGCATAAATTAAATGCGTAAGAAATTAAATATACAAAATTATAGACTGATTTGCACGAAAATAAAATTATTAGAGGGTCAAAACACAATATACCCTAAAGACGCTAAAATTCGCGAATCTACCCCTCAGACTTAAGTCAAGACTAGGGATGACAATTTAATCTGAATTCAAAAACTCTAATCTAAATGCGGTTGAAACAAATCAAAATCCGATCCGAAAAAATCTGATCCAAATTCGTTTGAAAAAAATCCGAATCCAAATCCGAAAAATTATCCGAGTCCGGTTGTAACGGATTCAGACTTAAATTTTATATAATCCAATCCAAATCCGATCCATTGCCATCCCTAATTGCCCTGGCTGATTTTTCCAATTCGCTTTGTAGAAGCCTTGTGGCTTTGTCTTGGTCCTTGTATGGAAAACCTCCATCGTCTTTCGCTTTTTTATTTCTTTTTCGCGGTTTAATAAATCCTCTATCTTCAAAAAAAAAATGGATATATGTCAATGGTGGGAAGGGGACGGTGAAGATGATGATGTGGTGTATATATGAAAAAAAGGTGATTACTAGATGGTGATGGTGACCATGTAGGGGTCATTTAGGTGATGGGTTAATGATGAGTGTAAGGCACGAGAATCTAATGCATTGATTTTTTTTTAATATTTTTTGTACTAATAATAAACAATAATAATATAATATTAAAATTTAGTAATAATACTAGTAACACTCTGACAAATATTAATATTTACAAAGTGTAAGCCTATTCTTCGAATCTCTTAATTTCTAAACGAATCATATAGACCCAAATACTCAACTTGAAACATATATCATTCGACTAAATTATTAAAGCTAATGGTAAACTACACAGATGACCACTGAACTATGGGTTTGGTGTCAAAATGACCACTATATTATTTTTTGCTGCAAATGCACCGCACAACTATTTAAATGATTCTATTTTAGCCACATGCCGTTAAAAAAAAACGAAAAATTTGACAGAACTGTTAAAAAAATTGGTATAATTACATATTTGGTCCTCTATATTTATACAATATATCAATTTAGTCCTAATTTTAATCTAATAAAATAAATTAATTATTCAATAAGATGGTAACACGTGTCACCACCTTATTGGAAGTCTTTAATTATTTTTATTTAATTTATTTAATTAATTTTCCACCTCCAATCAAGTAGTGACACATGTCACACCCAATTGGAGGTGAAAAAATGATAACATAATGATTGCTTCTAAGAAGAATCGAATTAAGGACCTTGGAATGTAAAGGGCGAGTTCTTACCCTTAGGCCAAGCACTTTTTTGTGCTATGAAATACAATCTTTAATATATATGTAAATGATAAATCCTTTAGTTTTAATCTCATGGCCTTGAAGTTCCCTGTGTTGTAGACAAGGTAAAGGCCTCAGTTTATTTCAACAGTGTTATTACTTGCAAAACTAAATCACAAAAAAAGAAGACCAATAACCCTGAAACTTGGTTTACTTTGGTAACCCAATGTATAACAACACAAAGACAACATGAGATCAATCAAAAAGCACAACAGTGAATTAGACTGGTTGTGTAATAATTTCATAAACAACTAATAAAGTAAAACAGGTTCAACAAAAAATGCAGGCGACGATCATTACAATAAACTACAACATAGGAAGTTCATCCAACACCCCGATTAAGATATCAAAACCATAATGAACATATGCTTACTAGGGTGAGTGACTCTATGCAGAAAACCAAGCACAACAAGCGTATCCCCAGCACGAAGAATGTCGCCCCTAACTCGAACATTTTTTATGGCCGTCCTAAACTCTTGTTCAGTGTGATCCTTAGTTGCATCGGATGCAATAACAACATGGGACGGTGTAAAAGGAGTTTTATTGCCCTCCATTATCAGCCAACTAAACTACCTACTGAGTTTATTTATCTGAAGCTGCAAGTCTGCAATTTTCGTCGAGTTCTTCCTATGTATGTGGATTTTATACAATCTTGATGGGGTTTTGACACAAACATGAATCATAGCCTAGAAGATAGAGATGTGTTATCCAATGATTGTAGTTTTAGCTTGTTTGAAAAGGGTTTAATACCATTTTTCTCTTTCCATCTCATCTCCTATAATTTGTCTGGTTTTGTGGAGATGGTTGAGGAAATCAGGGGATATACTTTTGGATATTCAGATACTATAACTTAAAATGGAGGGAAATTGGCCGTCCAAAATGACCCAGATGAGAATATGTCAAGGTATAAGTTGAGGACCGGATATGTATTTCTTTGTTTATTCATTGATTTTGACTTCTTAAAAACCCTGTATGACTCACCAACAGTGATTGATTTAACCATGTATGTTTCGTACTCGAGAGATTTGAGTCATTTCAATCGTTACTTCTAGATTTTTAACCCTGTATGACTTCTTAAAAATCTTGTATGAGTCATTTGGTGTGATTTGGTTTTGCAGGTAATAAAACTGTTGAAACAAATCGAGGCCTTTACCTTGTCTATAGCACAGAGAACTTCAAGGCTATGAGATTAAAACTAAAGGATTTATTATTTACATATATATATTAAAGACTGTATTCAATAGTGCAAAAAAGTGTTTGGCCCAATGGCAAGTACCACCCCTTGCATTTCAAGGTCCCTGGTTCAATTCCCCTTAGAAGCAATCTTCATATATATATATGAGTCAATTTCGGTTAAAAATAAAGTTTTAGGGACTATAATAAACAAAAATATCATTATGTTTAAAACATTGGACTAGATTAGAAAATTTTGAAATAGTTTAAGGTTAATTTAGTTAAAAATTATGGACTAATATGAACAAAAATAAACCTAAAATCCATAAACTAATCACATAACCACAAACACTCAACTTGAAACGTTTGCACCTAAACCCCAAACCTTAACCCCTAAATCCTACAATCACTAATAATTAAAATACAAACTTAATCCCTAAATCCATAAACTAATCTCATAACCCCAATTCCAAACACTCAACTTGAAACATGTATTGTTTATACCCCTAAACTTATCATGTTACCCAAACATTTATCCCTAAACCCAAAACTTGAACCCCATAAACCTTAGAAGCACTATTCACTAGTAAATAATTATTAAAGTGCAAGCCTAGTCCTCTAATCCCTAAACTAATCTCAATACCCTAAACACTCCATTTGATACATTTACCCCTAATTCTTAAACTAGAACCCTTAAATCTTACAAGCGCTATTCACTATTGATTAAGGTGCAAGCTCAATCCCCTAATCTCAACCCATAAATTCCTAAACTAATCATATAACCTCAAACAATCAACTTGACACATTTACCCCTAAATTCCAAAAATGAACCCATAAATCCCTAAACCAATCATGTAACACCCGGATTTAGGGCTCGGGAGTTGAGTTTGTGAATCGGGTTCGAGTCGTTGGGCTCGTTTTAATTAAAATGGGCATTGCTTTTAAATTTAAAAGGGCTTGATTTTCATTAAGGGCAAAAATGTACTTTTAAAATAAAGGAAAAAGATGAGAAGAAAATGGACTTTTATTTTAAAGTGCTCATCTTCTTCCTTGGTTCTTTTTTTTCACGACATTGAATCCCAAAACCCCCTAGTTACTATTCCATCAAATTCCTCCACCATTTCAAGTGCTTTCAACAAGGTAATTACGTTTTTGACTTCTCCTCTTCATTCCTAACACATCCATGGTTTTAGTTTTTGGTAAACACCATTGTTGAAGTTTTCAAATTTTCAAATTTTCAAGTAAAAGATTGGGGCTTTAATGGGTTTTCATGTAGATTTTGATTTTCAAAGTTTATTTATGTTTTAATCTTGCCCTTAGATGTATTATATGTGAAAATGGTGTGGTTTTATCAAAATCCCGAAATGGATTTTTGTGGGTAATTTAAAAGGGTGAAAATATGAGTTTTTGAGGTAGTTAGGTGTAGGAGAGTGGGACTGATGGTATAATGATGCTTGAGGGTTGTTTTGAAGGTGTTTAATGTTGATTTGGGTGTTGGGATTAGTGGTTTTCTACTGGGTTGTGTGTGAGCTCGAAAATGAGGATTTTGGGGTTGGTTCATGGTTTCAAATTGTAGAGAATTGGCTTTGTGGTTGTAGTTTGGGTTGTGACAGTGTTTTGTGGATGAGTTGGTTGAGTAATGTGCTATTTTTGATTGGTTAGAATCAAGGGAAACCGTTGGAGAAGCTTCGGGCTCGATTCCGGAAAGTTTGGAGGCTTGATTCGACTTTCTTGATTTTCTTAAGGGTGTTCGGTGAGTGGATCATTTAGAATGGTTTTAAATTGGTTCGAGTGTGATGTGAGCACGTCTTCACCAGCACATGTTGCTGATCCGGAGGTCCTATCGTTAGGACCAATTACACGATCTAGGGCGCAACGTTTCAGGGAAGCTCTGTTCCTTACTTGTGTTAATATTTCTGAATCATTTGATAATACTTGGGCCTTAAATAATAGGACGTATAATGTGTTGCATGCTGATATGTGACATACTTATATTATATTATTTATATAGGTGTGTTTGCTATGTATATATATTATGTTAAAGTGTGTGTGTTTTTTCTTCTTCATATAGTTACAATACAAAAGGGCAGCAAGTGGACGTCTGCATGGCCCATGCATAACCCATGCTCTCAGCCAACTCTTGTGCGTGTTGGCATTCCTAGCCCGTGCAGCAGCCTTGTGCGCACATTGCTTAGCCGATGCAGTCCACCTCCTTGCTTACATGGTGCGGCATGGTGGATAGGATCAAGGGGAGTTGCTGCCATTTGAATTTCAAACACACATTTACCATGTGTTTAATTCAAGGTGGCGCCATACATTCAACTCTTATACGACCTTACTTGAACATGATCTGTTCTATAGGCTCATACCTTTGTATCCTTGAGTTCTAAGGAGACATGATTCCAAGTCTGGTTGATGAACTGAGACTGTGTAATCAGAGCGTGATTACTATGGTCTCCACCCTCCGGGATGGCTCAGGACGCAGAGGATTGTTCCCAGTCAGCTCTGTCCAGCTGGGTTGGTTACACAGTGTTCTGACAGACACAAATATTTTAAGGGGTTATGAACTTGAAAATATCGAGTGGGATAGAAACCAAAGAACCCTTATGGCGTCTCTTCCTCTCCGCTCTAATACGGGATTAGCGGCGCCGGTCCAAGGGTACCGGAAGGAGGGCTATGGTTCTGAGAGCAGTGATGCAGTGCGGCAACAGAGGGAGTCTAGAGGAGGAGCAACGAGTTTCAAGTGGACTATCTTTATTGACAACCTAAGTAGAAGAATATCGAGGAACGTCTTGTGGAGGAAGGTCAGCCAGATTGGTAAGGTTTTAAGGGTTTACATCCCGATGGTGAATAAGAGAGCAAGGTATAATGAGTCTACTTTTGCTTTCATATTAGTGGAAAATCGAGTGGATATGGAGAAAATTATCCAGGCGCTGGATAAGTCACTTATGGATGGTAGGGTGGTTTCTGTCTCTATGGAAAAATATCCGAGGGGTGCTGCAAAGGGTGATAAAGCGCAGCGTGACAGAAGGAGTTACCAGTTTGGTGCTGCGTCAGCTCAGGGGGCCTCGGAGAAGGAAGAGCAGCGGGTCTCTGGTGATGCTTTCAAGAGATTTAGGAAGGAGGGTTTGACGTATCGAGAGGCTCTATTGGAAAAGGTGACAGGGGGTTGTGGTGCGGAGAATCTCGTGGATCTGCCACCCATCGTTAAGGAATATTCGGAGGAATCTATGAACCCTGACTGAGTTGGGAAAGCGGGTGATTCTGATTGGATGAAATGCTATCTGGTTGGTATGATGAAGTCGGCTTTTGAAGACAATCTAGTGCAGCAAGGTATCTTGCAGGACGATATTAACGCAAAGATCATAAGATGGAATGAGGATAAGAAGGTGTATATATCCTCTTGTTCGATTCTAGCAACGACTCGCGGAGAGCCTGGGCAAACAAGCGGTATGAGATGGGGTTCTGGTTCGAACATCTTGAGCATCTCCTCATTAACGACATTCCATATGGTTTCTTCATATTAGGCCTCACAAACATCCCTCTCAATTGCTGGCATGAAAGCTTCTTTCGTGATCTTGGAAATAGATGGGGTTTTCATTTTCATACTGATATCATCACCAAGAAGAAACTAAGGTTGGACTTGGCGTCCATGGTCATTCGGGCGGCTAGACCTAATGTCATCCCCGAGAAAATCACTGTTAAGTCCATGGGAGTCTCTTTCTGTGTGGGTGTCAGGTTGTTGAATCATTTGGAATCCCTGGAGGACTCGATTCTAGTGGTGGTAAACGATGATGATGACTATGTTAATGAAGATGGGATCCACGGCCAACCGAAGTCTCCAAAAGTTGATACTTTCAAAAATAATGTTCAACAAGGTGGTGCCGATGCTTCTACATCCGTTCCAGATCAATCGACGGGTCTGCCGGGGTTGGATGCCGCTGGTCACCCGGTGGTGGTTCAAAATGATACCCCCTCGTATCCCCCGCCTAGTATTATTATTGGTCAAGCAGATTTATTCCCCCTGGTCTCCATGCAGGAACCAAGTCCCAAAAGGAATATAGTTAATGGTCCTGGTGTTGGATCGTCGGCTAGACAGGAGGATGGATTATCTGTGGGCCGGTCTTGTGGGCTAGACTCTACTTGGATTACTAACTCTAGCCCAACCTATAACAACCCTCTTGCCCTGGAGGCCCCTGTAGTTGATAATAATCCTTCTTCTCCCACCCACGGTAATGTCGAAAATTTGGGCAGAGATGAAATCTTCAGTAGTCAGGTCTGTTCTGATTTGGTTGCCCCAGACTCTTTGCCCCTCTCTCCAAAAGCTAAGAGTGGCCTCTCGATCGATATGGTTCCCGATAGTTTTGACGCGGTTTGCCCGTCGGGAGTGGTGGGTGATGGTTCCGGCGCGGTTTGTCTGGGCACCCTGTAGAATATAATCCAAGTTCCAAATGACTTCTATCGTGCGAAATTCAGGAGAGTAGTGAGAAAAAGAGTCATAGAAGCTATTGAGAATCCGCTTGAGGAGTTTGTTGCCCGGAATTCCACTGATAGCGAAGCTATGGACTTGGCGGCCCATTCAGTTGAGATGCTGGAAGCTTTTGCCGTCTGGGAAGTCAGCAAATTAATGGGTTTCTCCTTCGCGGGAGGTAAGGAGGCTGTCGTGTCTAAGGTTTTCGAATTGGAGAAAGAGATTAGGGGATCGGCTTAAGGTTTTTCGAATCATTCTGGGTTTTTTCCTGCCAAATTTTTTATGAAGATTGCAGTTATCAGTTGGAATATTAGAGGTATTCGGCGTCCTAAAAAACTTCGAGCAGTTAAAGGTGTTATTAGGAAATCTAAACCGAATATGGTTTTTATTCAAGAAACTAAATTAGAGTGTGTAGAGGATAAGCTCATCAGAAGATTTTGGCCTAATCTCAATTATGTGTCTGTTATATCTCCTGCAATTGGTTCCGCTGGGGGTCTACTTACTTTGTGGGATCCGGGTTTTTTTGAAACATCGGATCAATTCATTTAGCAGAATTTTATTGCTCTTATTGGCAAAACCAAAGAGGGAGGATCCCCTTGTGGTTTCATCAACGTGTACGGGCCTCCTTGTGATGAAGGGAAATCTGGTTTTCTAAATAAGCTACTGGAAATCACAAAAACATTCGATATACCATGGTGCATAGGGGGTGATTTCAACCTTTTCCTTCACCCGGATGAAAAAATTGGCTTCTCCTTAAACATGAATTGGGTGGAAGCTTTCCGTGATTTTGTTTTTGAAGCTGGGCTTATTGACCTCCCCCTTCGGGGCGGTAGGTTCACTTGGTGCAACCACAGAGACCCTCCAACCTTTGTTAGGCTCGACCATTTCTTGATCTCTGTGGGTTTTGAAATGATGTTCCCAGGTCTATCTCAATCGCTCCTAGATAAGTCAATTTCAGACCATAATCCTATCCTCATATCAGTGGATAAGGTCAATTGGGGTCCCAAGCCGTTTCGGTGCTTTAATGCATGGTACGAGGTGAATGGTTTCAGTGAAATGGTGGTCGACTCGTATTCTAAATCGGTGATGAAGCCCAACCTGCCGAGCATCGGCGTGATAATGAAGAGACTGAAAAGTGATGTAAAGGGCTGGGCAGTTAAGAATGTTCCTAATTCGGCCGACGTAATAAAAAAACTTGAAAGTGAAATCAATGAACTAGAAAAAGATTTGCAAATGCGGCAAGTTCATCCAGGCATTAGCTACCGTTTGGGGTTGTTGAAGTGGGAACTCTGGCAAGCATATCGACAGGAAGAAAGCGAGTGGTTGCAAAAGTCAAGAGTCCGGTGGTTTAACGAGGGCGATCGAAACACGATGTACTTTCATCTACAGGCGTCCGCCAGAAGAAGGCATAATTCGATTGTGTCTTTGGTGGTATGGGGAAGGTGCTTCCAAGATCCAGCGGCTATAAAAGACCAGGTCCATCTTCACTTCAAAAATCACTTTAATGAAACTTCTCTGATGGAGGTTTTGGATTTTAATCTGGATTTCAATACAATCAGTGATGAGCAATCTAAAAGTTTAGACCGGAACATTTCCGAGGGTGAGGTTTGGGTCGTCCTTAATGACTCGGATGGCAACCGGGCCCCTGGCCCAGACAAATTTAATCTTGGTTTTTATAAAATAATTTGGCCCATGTTGAAGGACAACATTATGAAATTCATGGAGGAATTTGCTGCTGGTAAAGTCTGGGAGGAAGGGATTAATCATTCCTTCATCACCCTTATCCCGAAATCTGATAATGCGACCTCTCTAGAGGATTTTAGACCTATCAGCCTTGTTGGGGGTGTATACAAAATTCTTTCAAAGGTTCTGTCAAATAGGCTACGCTTGATCATGGATCAACTAATTGGGAAAATACAATTCGCTTTCATTAAAGGGAGGCAGATCATGGACTGCGTGTTGTTAGCGAATGAGGCTATTGACTATCTGTCTAAATCTAGTAGAAGCGGGGTGGCTTTCAAGATCGATTTTAAAAAGGCTTACGATTCGTTAAGTTGAAACTTTTTGCTGCAAATCCTATCTAAATGTGGTTTTAGTCATAGATGGTGTGGTTGGGTTCGACAATGTATCTCTACCGCGAGGATTTCGGTCTTGGTGAATGGGGTCCCGACAAAGGCATTCTCGATTTCTAAAGGCCTTCGCCAAGGCTGCTCTTTATCGCCACTCTTGTTTAATTTCGTGGGTGAGGCGCTCAGTTTAATGTTGGCAAAAGCTACCTCTATCGGCTTATTCTCGGGTCTGAAAATCGGGAGTGGAGTACACAGCACCATGGTTAGTAATCTACAATTTGCGGATGGCCTATTGATTTTCTGTGGGGCGGGTGAATCTCAAGCAAAAAACGTGAAGCGAGTCCTCAGAGTCTTCGAATTAGTATTGGGTATGAAATTAAATCTTAAAAAGAGTAAGGTGCTGGGAATCAATATTCAGGAAAACTTACTCCATGATTGGGCAAAGTCAATCGGTTGTCTAGTGGAAAAGTTTCCTACAACGTATTTGGGGCTTCCGCTAGGAGTGAAACGGAATTCAACAACTATTTGGGAACCTATAATCAGCAAATTCCACAGAAAGCTCGAAGGTTGGCAACCGAAGTTACTATCTTTTGGTGGTCGTCTTATTCTTGTCAAAGCCATACTATCTAGTCTTCCGGTATACTTCCTATCACTTTTCAAAATGCCTAAAGTGATTGCTTCGAAACTGAATTCCATGATGGCTAGGTTCCTCTGGGGGGGACGGCAAACAAGAGTAAAATTCACCGGGTGTGTTGGAATAAGGTGTGCCAACCGTTACATGCAGGCGGATTGGGTGTCAATGATTTAGTGATGACTAATAAAGCTCTTCTAGCAAAGTGGGGCTTCCGATACAGCAGTGAACCTAATACTTTTGGTGCAATGTATTGGATTCCAAAGCTGCGATTGAGTTGAGGGGACTACTCCCACCTTGCCCGACCTATCGTAAGTTCTCTTGGGTGTGGAACGACATCCTTAAAACCTTTTGTAGCGAGGATGCAGTTGGTATGTGCATAAAGGAAAACATGTCTCTCCAAGTCGGGAACGGTGAAAATATTTTGTTCTGGGAGGAAGTGTGGATAGGTGATAGTCCGTTAAAGTGTAGGTTCCCCCGAATCTATAGCCTGGCGCTGAATCAGAATGGTGTTATAGCAGATTATGGAGTGAAATCAGCGCTGGGCTGGTCTTGGAATGTCCCGCTGCGTAGAGCTCTATTCGATCGTGAGAAGCCACTTTGGGAGGACTTTATGAACTGTCTTTCAAACTTCAAAGACTGGCCTTGATAGAGATTGGGTTCGCTGGTCGGGTGCTAGAGACGGATCATTTTCGGTAAAATCTTTGAAACAACTTTGTACCGGTCCGATTGCTGGTTGTGACTTCCGGAAAAAGTTTGTGTGGATTGGCCTAGCTCCCCCTAAAGTGGAGTTATTCATGTGGCTCTTAATGCAAAATAGAGTGCCGGTGAGAGCTGAACTAAACAAACGGAGCTGTGGAGTGGTTGACCTTTTGTGCCCTCTGTGCTTGAAAAACTCGGAAACACCTTCCCACCTCTTTTTCTCTTGTATAATCAGCTGGAAAATATGGTCCTATTTTTGTCGCAGATTGGGCAAAGTTAGCGTATTTCCTAGTGATCTGATGGCTTTTTTGGAAGCATGGAAGGCTCTCGGCAAGGCCAGCACGAGCGAGGTGTGGTCCATTATCCCCTTTGCTATTGTTTGGACTATCTGGTTGTTTAGGAACGATATAGTTTTTAACAATGCAAAGGTTGATGAAATGCAATTAGCTTTCCTGGTTAATATGCATGTTGCTACTTGGATGAAAGCAAAATTTAGGGAGTGTTCATGTAGTTTTGGCGACATTCTGGCGGACCCTTTGGTATTGGGCAACAACACGCTGCACAAGCATCGGTCGGCACCCGATGTTCAATGGAAACCTCCCCCTGCTGGCTGGTTGAAATTGAACGTCGACGGAGCGCTTCGCCCGACGGATGGGAAGTGCGGTGTGGGTGGTTTATTGAGGGACCATAGCGGGATTTCTGTTGGGGTCTTCTCGGAGCAGTGTATATTCGCTCCCCCTAATTGTTGAGGTCTGGACTATTGAGAGGGATTTAGAGCTCTGCCTTACGGAAGGGTGGTTCAAGAAAGCAAGGGTGGTCGTGGAGTCGGATTGTAAGGAAGCAGTGGACCTTATTACTAAGGAGGTTAACATCTCGGCTCACGTGGCAGGTGTGGTTGACAGTATAAGGGGGATCTTGTCGCGTTTTGGTTGCATATTAAAATGGATTCCTAGGTCTTGTAACACCAGTGCGGACTCCTTGGCAAAACATGTCATTGGTTGATAGGTGTTTTTGTTCCTCTGTATTTTGGCTTTTCTCGTTTTCAGCGGTCTATAGTCTGGTAATGTAATGCCTCAATAAGGGCAGTGGTGGTGTTATTTGGAACTTTGGATGTAATATTTTGAGCTTTAATATATATTGTTGGGTACTCTTTTCCCCTTTTAGGTGTAGTGGGTGTTTTTAATGAGGCTCGTTACTTTTCAAAAAAAAAAAAATAAGTGGCTGAAATTCATTCAACCAAAAGAAGTTTCATTTTCAATTTTTAAATTGTCAACTTCTTTAATTTTAGCCACATAATTAATTCAGCCAACCACCCTCCCTTGTTTATATATGTATGAACCGAATTCATTAAGAAGGTTACACATTTTGGATGAATAAATTATTTTGTGAGATTTTCTCTCAAATTTGGTTCTTTTTAGAACTTTTTCTTTGATACTTCGGGTTCTCAATTGTTTGATAATTAAAGGGTCCAAGTCCGTATTCGAGCAAATTCAAGATAAGGTTCGGGTTCGTTCAACAGATTGTTCGAGTTCTTCCTTGGAGTTTGTTCGCCTTTTTCGACTACGAAGAACAGTTTCTATTCGGGGTTGCATAACAGATTATGCAGGTTCTTTCGAGTTCATCGTGTCAAATTCCAAGAACGTTGCTACCGATGTTGAATGCTTGAAGAATTTCATCTTCGTCGTTCAAATTATCCTAAAATTTCTGCAACTTTCTTCTCTCCCAATTCTGAATTTTATTTTTCTTTCATTTTTTTACTATTTAAAATATCTAACTTCAACATCATGTTGGTTTCTATTGCAGAGAAATACTTGCTATTATCCTAGATCCGCGAATGAACGAGGAATGTTGTTTTCTTCAACAACACCCCCTGTATCATATGGTATCAGAGCTTTGGTCGGATTTTAGCACTTTCTGCACTACGAGACATCAAAAAATATATATATACAAAAATTAAAAAAATCGAAAAAAATAAATTTCTGAAAAAAAGTCAAAATTTAAAGTTTGACCAAAAAGTCAAAGTAAAAAAAATTCAAAAAAATGAAAAAAATATTAAAAAAATAAGTTTCGAATATTTGGGGTATTTTGTGTTAATATGTGCTGTTTGGACGTGAAATGATGAAGGATGTGTCTATCTTACCTTGAAATGCTTTGTAATCACCCGAAATCAATTTTTCTTGTTTGTTCCGGAGATAGGATGGTGGTAAGCATTTCTACTGCGTAAGTTGCTAAATTCTTGTTCTTTTAGCATCATTTCTTTCATTTCATATAGTTATCTTTTTTTTTTCCAGCCCAATTCTCAACTTTTATTTATTTTATTTTATTTCTCCTAACCCTTATCTTTGTTCTAACAATATTCACCCGTCGCCCATTGTTTTCTTTCAATTTGACAACACTTGCAGAATCTGAACATCGGAATCAGTTCCTTTAAAGAACTAAGTACGAGAGATTGAGGGAAAAGGCAAACAGAGCGTGTGAGAACAGAAGGGGAGACAAAAAGAGCCATTCGAGTATTCTCTCGAGTGAAACACGAGTGCTAAGTGTTAATTCCTTATTTTCTTGAGTGCAAATTCTTTGGAGTGACTAGTGAGGATTTTTGTTGTGTGATTGGTGAGGACTACTTTTTTTTCTAACCTTTAACCACTTTGTTTGTTTGTTTGTTTGTTTGTTTGTTTGTTGTTGTTGTTAATTATGGCAGGTTCCGATGATCACACAGTTGAACAGGATCCATTGATTCCTCAAATGCAAGCCTTAGAGAGAATGATTCAACGAGTAGTGGCTACCGCCTTAGAGCCATTACAGTCGAGGATGGATAGGTTTGATGGAGGATCAAACTCTGTTAATGATGTGTTGAACAAAAATGAAGACGAACAGTCACCGAGTCAGCATATTCCTAGACAAGGACGTGTGCAACAGGTAGACGATAATTTGACTAACATTAAGGTTGCTATTCCTTCTTTTCAGGGACGCTCAGATCCTGATGCATACTTGGCTTGGGAAAGCAAAGTGGAGCATATTTTTTAGTGTTATAATTACTCGGAACAGAAGAAGGTTCGATTAGCAGCAACAAAGTTTGTTGATTATGCCTTGATATGGTGGGACCAGTTACTGCTTAGTCGTAGACGTACTGGTGATGATCCAGTTGCAACATGGATCGAGATGAAGCGAATAATGCGTAAAAGGTTTGTTCCTATTCACTATCATCGTGATTTGTTTCAAAAGTTGCAAAATTTGAAACAGGGAAATAGGAGCGTTGAGGATTATTTCAAGGATATGGAAATGGCTATGATGCGTGCAAATATCGAGGAAGATCGAGAAGCTACCATGGCACGTTTTCTAGCAGGGTTGAACATCGAGATTGCCAACGCTGTTGAGTTACAACATTATGTCGAGGTTGATGACATGGTGCAGATGACAATAAAGATTGAACGACAGCAGCGTAGGAAGTCTTCAAATCAAGGTAACCCTTCCTTTAAATCTTTTTCAAATCCATTATATACTCCTAACAATTTCAGGAAACAAGCACCAACAACGCCACTTCGGATTCGAGAGCAAGGCGAATCCAGCACATCAAAGCCTCTCGTTGCTGATAATGGGTGTGGCAAACAGCAAGTGGTGGTAAAAGAACGATCGCGAGATATCCAGTGTTTCAAGTGCCTTGGAAGAGGACATGTTGCTAGTCAATGTCCTAACCAGAGGGTTATGTTGATACGAGATGATGGTGAGATTGAGTCAGATTCCGATGAGGAAGTGCATGATGTCCCTACTGAAGAGGAAGACGAGACCGACCTAGAGGTTCCTGAATCTGGTAAGGTAATGGAACTTTTGGTTATTAAAAGAAGTCTGAATGTGCAACAGGTACCAGATGATCTACAGCGTGAGAATATCTTTCACACACGATGCAAGGTGCAAGACAAGGTATGTGTTGTGATTATTGATAGCGGTAGTTGTACTAATGTTGCCAGTTCAGTGATGGTTGACAGGTTAGGTCTGAAAACGACAAAGCATCCTCATCCATATAAGTTACAATGGTTGAATGATGGTGGCGAGCTTAAAGTGACCAGACATGCTATTGTACCATTTTCAATTGGAAACTACAAGGACGAGGTCCTTTGTGATGTTGTGACAATGGATGCTACTTGTAACACCCCCTTCCCGGCCTGGTAGAGAACCGGGTCGGAGAGCGCTACCAAAAAATATAACGGAAATCGGAGACATAAATTTTAGACTTTTAATCAATATTTTAGTGCCAATATATCAATTTTATTACTAACTCAAAAGTCATTTTAGCTTTAAAATCTTATACAAAACATAGACAACATATACACAATAATAGGGCCACAAAACTAGTATAATTACTTTAACTACTTTGCCACCATACTAGGAGTTCATAAGGACAAAACACATTACTCTTAGCTTGTGGTGACTTGCCGATCCTTTGACTGCTCCGATCTCGGACCGAACACTTTGTTAGCCTGAAATGTTATGCAAATGAATGCATTAGACTTACATAGTCTAAGTGAGGTAGGCAATAACAATGAATGAACATGGTATGCCATTTATCATGCTTTGATGGCAATCATAATATCAATTATGCAATAAACATGGCATGCTCTTTATTCAATAGTAAAAACATAGTATCATGTCATGAACAGTAATATCATGATTTCATAGCAAACAATATCAATAATCAATATTTTCCCTTGGACCGATTCAATAGTATTTGGATACGCGAATTCCACCACATCACCAACAATAATGGTCGTGTCATAATCCCTCCGCCGCACCAATTGACCAATACACAACACATCCCTCCGCCGCACCAATGGCCGAAGCCCAATACCCGTACCAATGAGCTCATGAATTCTATGGCATGCCAATTGTATCCAATACTTCGATCCCAAGGTTCAGTAACAATAGTTCAATATCAATGGTTCAATGATAACATCTCAACAATCATATGGTCATAACAATATACAGTAGCAATAACACATGTCAATGATTCTATATGTCAATGCTTCAATGATTTTTATGACAACAATAATCATACTAGGAATCATAGAAACTTACCGGATGCAGATAAATTCATAATTAATGCAACGGGGCAGCACCGAGCCTACCCCTGACACGACTACACTCACCTCGATATTAGGGTTCCCGAATAACATCACCTATTCTCTTGGTTGACGGTCGTCTTTGACGACTTCTTGAACCCGACGTCGATAGAGATTCGATATTACTATATCGAAAATATCAGACCACCAATCTAATACTGAACTTATATAACTATGTCTCTGTTTATCCTTCACTAATTCTTTTTCTTAATTTTTGTTGTGCATTCTCCGTGAAACTCTCCCCCTATTTATACCGAAAGTGGTCGGCTCTCATGGTTTTTCCTTGCTCCACGTGAGCTTAGAACGTGGCAAAGTTTGGGAGATAATTCTCCTCCCCAAGCCACGTAGTGGCATTTGTTTTCTACATGAAATGGGCAAGTGCCGCATGGTCCCCTAAACTGGGTGACTCACGGCATTTCCTCCAACTAAAGGATTTGCCGTGGGTCCCACCCTTTAATTATAATAATAATAATAATAATAAATTAACCCGAATAATTTAACAAGATCGAATAATTTATAGAATCGATATAAAATACTCGATCATCGGAACCTAATTTCGACTAGACCGGTTTTTGGGATGTGACAACTCTCTCCCCCTTTAAAGAAAAATCGTCCTCGAATTTTCCCCGACAAGAATATGCTCATCTATACGAGTCTCACTGAATTTAGACATCTAAACACAAACAGATCGGATTAGCCGGCAAGTCACAATACTTAACAGAATAACTCCTAGGTGGCAAAGTAACATAACTTACAATTCAAACATACTTAAGTTTAGTCCAGAACCGACTAAACTCTAGCTCTGATACCACAAATGTAACACCCCCTTCCCGGCCTGGTAGAGAACCGGGTCGGAGAGCGCTACCAAAAAATATAACGGAAATCGGAGACATAAATTTTAGACTTTTAATCAATATTTTAGTGCCAATATATCAATTTTATTACTAACTCAAAAGTCATTTTAGCTTTAAAATCTTATACAAAACATAGACAACATATACACAATAATAGGGCCACAAAACTAGTATAATTACTTTAACTACTTTGCCACCATACTAGGAGTTCATAAGGACAAAACACATTACTCTTAGCTTGTGGTGACTTGCCGATCCTTTGACTGCTCCGATCTCGGACCGAACACTTTGTTAGCCTGAAATGTTATGCAAATGAATGCATTAGACTTACATAGTCTAAGTGAGGTAGACAATAACAATGAATGAACATGGTATGCCATTTATCATGCTTTGATGGCAATCATAATATCAATTATGCAATAAACATGGCATGCTCTTTATTCAATAGTAAAAACATAGTATCATGTCATGAACAGTAATATCATGATTTCATAGCAAACAATATCAATAATCAATATTTTCCCTTGGACCGATTCAATAGTATTTGGATACGCGAATTTCACCACATCACCAACAATAATGGTCGTGTCATAATCCCTCCGCCGCACCAATTGACCAATACACAACACATCCCTCCGCCGCACCAATGGCCGAAGCCCAATACCCGTACCAATGAGCTCATGAATTCTATGACATGCCAATTGTATCCAATACTTCGATCCCAAGGTTCAGTAACAATAGTTCAATATCAATGGTTCAATGATAACATCTCAACAATCATATGGTCATAACAATATACAGTAGCAATAACACATGTCAATGATTCTATATGTCAATGCTTCAATGATTTTTATGACAACAATAATCATACTATGAATCATAGAAACTTACCGGATGCAGATAAATTCATAATTAATGCAACGGGGCAGCACCGAGCCTACCCCTGACACGACTACACTCACCTCGATATTAGGGTTCCCGAATAACATCACCTATTCTCTTGGTTGACGGTCGTCTTTGACGACTTCTTGAACCCGACGTCGATAGAGATTCGATATTACTATATCGAAAATATCAGACCACCAATCTAATACTGAACTTATATAACTATGTCTCTGTTTATCCTTCACTAATTCTTTTTCTTAATTTTTGTTGTGCATTCTCCGTGAAACTCTCCCCCTATTTATACCGAAAGTGGTCGGCTCTCATGGTTTTTCCTTGCTCCACGTGAGCTTAGAACGTGGCAAAGTTTGGGAGATAATTCTCCTCCCCAAGCCACGTAGTGGCATTTGTTTTCTACATGAAATGGGCAAGTGCCGCATGGTCCCCTAAACTGGGTGACTCACGGCATTTCCTCCAACTAAAGGATTTGCCGTGGGTCCCACCCTTTAATTATAATAATAATAATAATAATAAATTAACCCGAATAATTTAACAAGATCGAATAATTTATAGAATCGATATAAAATACTCGATCATCGGAACCTAATTCCGACTAGACCGGTTTTTGGGATGTGACACTACTCACCTTCTTTTGGGACGCCCTTGGCAGTATGACAAGAAGGTAATGCATGATGGTTATACAAATTGATACTCTTTTATGCATGGAGGTAAGAAGATCACTTTGGCTCCTTTGACACCGAGTCAAGTGTTTGAAGATCAGGCAAGCTTGAAAAAGAGTAAAAAGACTGCAAAAGAGAAGAAGAAGATGCCCGTGTATGCGAGCAGTAGCGAAATCGGGAAATGTCTTTCCTTTTAACAATTTGTTCTTATTTTGATGTTTAAAGATTATTGTTTATTGACAGATTTTCCTACTGATCTACCTTCACCGATTTTGACACTTTTGTAGGAGTTTGAGGACATGTTTCTAGCTAAAACACCGAAGGGATTGCCACCTCTTCGTGGCATTGAGCACAAGATTGATTTCATTCCAGGTGCTACTATTCCGAACCGGCCAGCTTATCGAACCAACCCTGAAGAGACGAAAGAGCTTCAAAGGCAAATTACTGAGTTGATGGACAAGGGTTACATTCGAGAGAGCTTGAGTCCGTGCGCTGTTCCGGTACTGTTAGTGCCGAAGAAAGATGGTTCTTGGAGGATGTGCATAGATTGTCGAGCTGTGAACTAGATCACAATTAAGTATCGTCATCCCATTCCAAGACTTGATGACATGTTGGACGAGCTTTGCGGAGGCGTCATCTTCTCCAAAATTGGCTTAAGGAGCGGCTATCAGCAAATTCGCATGCGAGAAGGCGATGAGTGGAAAACAGCCTTCAAGACAAAGCTAGGTTTGTACGAATGGTTAGTAATGCCTTTTGGTTTAACTAATGCACCTAGTACTTTTATGCGTTTGATGAATCATGTTCTACGATCTTTCATTGGTAAATTCTGTGTTGTATACTTTGATGATATCTTGATCTATAACAAGTCTTTACAGGATCACGTAGGACATTTGCGAGCTGTTCTGCAGGTTTTGCAAGAAGAAAGATTGTTTGGTAACACGGAGAAGTGTGTATTTTGTACTGACAAACTCACATTTCTTGGTTACATTGTTAGTTCTCAGGGAATTGAAGTTGATCATGAGAAGATAAAGGCAATTCAGGAATGGCCACGACCGACATTGATTACTCAGGTTAGATCGTTTCATGGTTTAGCGATTTTTTATCGACGGTTTGTTCCTAATTTCAGTTCCATTACCGCTCCCTTAACTGGTATTATTAAGAAGAATTCTAGCTTCTTTTGGGGTAAGGAACAAGAAGATGCCTTTTTGAAAATTAAAGATTGTTTGACTAGAGTACATGTGTTAGCATTACCCGATTTTGATAAAATGCTTGAAATTGAATGTGATGCTTCTGGAATTGGTATAGGTGTTGTTTTGATGCAGGAAAAGAGGCTCGTTGCTTACTTTAGCGAGAAATTGAGTGGTGCTACATTGAACTATCCGGTTTATGATAAAGAGATGTATGCAGTGATTCGGGCATTGGAGACATGACAAGATTATTTGTTGCCTAAGGAGTTTGTGATCCACACCGACCACGAGGCTTTACGTTACATCACAGGTCAGCATAAATTGAATAAACGACATGCTAAGTGGGTTGAATTCTTAGAATCTTTTCCTTATGTCATTCGTTACAAGAAAGGGAAAGAAAATGTCGTTGCTGATGCATTGTCACGTAGGTATGCACTTTTGTGTTATCTTGATTCACATCTGATTGGTTTTGCATATATTCGTGAGTTATACCCTGATGATCCTGATTTTAGAGATAAGTTTAATGCTTGTTCGAAAGGTGCAGATGGAAAGTTTTACATGCATGATGGCTATCTTTTCAAGGAAAACAGGATTTGCATTCCACAGGGTTCGATGAGTGATATTCTGATTTGTGAGGCACATGAAGGTGGATTAATGGGTCATTTTGGTGTCACTAAGACGTTACACACACTGAAGGAGCATCTGTTTTGGCCAAAGATGCGCAGAGACGTTGAAAGGTATTGTGAACGTTGTGTGACATGTAGGAAGGCAAAATCAAAGGTTTCACCACATGGTATGTACTTACCTCTACCTATTCCTAATTCCCCTTGGACTGATATTTCGATGGATTTTGTTTTGGGATTGCCTCGAACTAGAAATGGTAGAGATAACGTATTTGTTGTGGTTGATAGGTTCTCGAAAATAACACATTTTATTGCTTTCCATAAGACTGATGATGCTGTTAATATGGCTAACTTATTCTTTAGGGATGTTGTACGTTTACATGGTATTCCTAGGTCGATTGTTTTTGACAGGGATGTGAAGTTTTTGAGTCACTTCTGGAGGACTCTTTGCAGCAAATTAGGTACGAAACTCATGTTTTCTACTACTTGTCATCCCCAGACTGATGGACAAACTAAGGTTGTTAACATGGTTTTATCTATTTTACTTCGTTCCATCATTAAAAAGAATATTAAGACTTGGGAAGATTGTTTGCCACATGTTGAGTTTGCTTATAACCATGTTGTACATTCTGCTACTAAAATGTCACCATTTGAGGTTGTTTATGGTTTTAATCCTATTACGCCTCTAGATTTATTGCCTTTGCCACAGGAACAGGTGACGAACAGAGATGGTCAAAGCAAAGCCGATTATGTGAAGAAGTTGCATCAACAGGTTAAGGAGAACCTAGAACGAAGGACTCATCAGTATGAAAAGCAAGCAAACAAAGGAAGGAAGCGAGTCACCCTTCGATGTTGGTGATTGGGTTTGGGTTCATTTTCGAAAGGAAAGATTTCTGGCCCAAAGGCGGTCCAAGTTGTTACCGCGAGGAGATAGTCCTTTTCAGGTGTTGGAGAAAGTGAATGACAACGCCTACAAGTTAGATCTACCCGGGGAATACAATGTAAGTGCCACATTTAATGTTTCTGACTTAACCCCTTATGGTGATTGTACAGATTTGAGGACAAATCCTTTTCAAGAAGGGGGGATGATGTGAGCACGTCTTCACCAGCACATGTTGCTGATCCGGAGGTCCTACCGTTAGGACCAATTACACGATCTAGGGCGCAACGTTTCAGGGAAGCTCTGTTCCTTACTTGTGTTAATATTTCTGAATCATTTGATAATACTTGTGCCTTAAATAATAGGATGTATAATGTGTTGCATGCTGATATGTGACATACTTATATTATATTATTTATATAGGTGTGTTTGCTCTGTATATATATTATGTTAAAGTGTGTGTGTTTTTTTTCTTCATATAGTTACAATACAAAAGGACATCAAGTGGACGTCTGCATGGCCCATGCGTAACCCATGCTCTCAGCCAACTCTTGTGCGTGTTGGCATTCCTAGCCCGTGCAGCAGCCTTGTGCGCACATTGCTTAGCCGATGCAGTCCACCTCCTTGCTTACATGGTGCGGCATGGTGGATAGGATCAAGGGGAGTTGTTGCCATTTGAATTTCAAACACACATTTACCATATGTTTAATTCAAGGTGGCGTCATACATTCAAATAAGTGGCCAAAATTCATTCAGCTAAAAGAAGTTTCATTTTCAATTTTTAAATTGTCAACTTCTTTAATTTTAGCCACATAATTAATTCAGCCAACCACCTTCCCTTGTTTATATATGTATGAACCGAATTCATTAAGAAGGTTACACATTTTGGATGAATAAATTATTTTGTGAGATTTTCTCTCAAATTTGGTTCTTTTTAGAACTTTTTCTTTGATACTTCGGGTTCTCAATTGTTCGATAATTGAAGGGTCCAAGTCCGTATTCGAGCAAATTCAAGATAAGGTTCGGGTTCGTTCAACAGATTGTTCGAGTTCTTCCTTGGAGTTTGTTCGCCTTTTTCGACTACGAAGAACAGTTTCGATTCGGGGTTGCATAACATATTATGCAGGTTCTTTCGAGTTCATCGTGTCAAATTCCAAGAACGTTGCTACCGATGTTGAATGCTTGAAGAATTTCATCTTCTTCGTTCAAGTTATCCTAAAATTTCTGCAACTTTCTTCTCTCCCAATTCTGAATTTTATTTTTCTTTCATTTTTTTACTATTTAAAATATCTAACTTCAACATCATGTTGGTTTCTATTGCAGAGAAATACTTGCTATTATCCTAGATCCGCGAATGAACGAGGAATGTTGTTTTCTTCAACAACACCCCTGTATCAGAGTGTGTGGTTGTGGTGTTGGATTGTGCTTGGTAGGCCAATTCAAGGTAGAGATTAAGTTGGTAGCTTAATCTCTTGTTTGCTTTATGAGTTTTGCTTAATGTGCATAATGTGGACTTGTGAAGTATGCGTTTGTTTATGCATGTTGATATACCTAATGATGTTGTATAATGATGTGGATATGTTGTGTTGCATGATTTTGATATTATGGTGTGGCTTGTATAGTATGATTGGCACTAGTAATTATCGGGTATAAATGATCGATCATTACGATTAGTGTGCACATGGTTGAGTCAAATTCGCGCGTGGACTTGGTGACGTATAGTCATCAAGGAGGAGTACGGTGAGGTAATATTCCACCGGAAATTGTTGGCATGTGATGATGAGTGCAATCCCATCCATGAGTGAGAACGGCGATGAGTGTAATCTCATCGAAAGGTACATGTTGTTGAGTACATTGGGGGTGAAAATTCCAACGGAAGTTATCCGCATATCCGAGTAAACTATTAGTTGCCAATATACTTGTTCATGTGTGGTTGATGTGCAAGACATTTGTTATATCCTTTTTTAGCATAACATGAGGTAAGATGCCATGTTCATGCACCCTTGTAATTGTGGCTATGTATGCCTTGTGAATGTTTCATGGATGTCATGCTTGAACCCTGCATCGTCATTGTTTTGTTTTAGAGCTCCCTCACTAAGCTTCTAGCTTACACTCTCGTTTTCAACAATGCAAATCACTAGTGTGGAGTTAGCAAGGAGAAGAAAAAGGCATCCAAGCGTGTGGTAGTTGCTCAAGTATGGTTTTATGAGATAATGTAGTAGTTTAGCAATTGGGATGCTACGTGTGTTAGGAGCGTGTATCTAGACTCCTATTTTGTTAATG
Organism: Hibiscus tridactylites; assembly: GCA_958450335.1. NCBI lineage: Eukaryota > Viridiplantae > Streptophyta > Magnoliopsida > Malvales > Malvaceae > Hibiscus > Hibiscus tridactylites. The sequence continues at coordinate 77,317,529 of OY288269.1, read as the reverse complement.
CTTTTATGATGTGGATTGTAAACCATGTTTATGAGATGTTTGTGTGTTGTTTTTGAAAGCATGTAAATCTTGCTTCATGAATGCTTAACTGTTTGTATTTGAAGGCTTTTGACCATGTGAGCTATGAGATATGGATGTATGTTTCCTTGAATGAATGACCTTGTCATGTATGTTTATATGCTTGATCATGCTTAAATTAGGGTGAAAAGCCTCTAGATTTAGTGTATGATTGTTGTTTCTTGTTCCTTGTGGTTTTAGGGTATGTTTGGGAACATTTGGAGATGCAGAAAATTGTTTTCAGGGTCATACATGGTGCATGTATTTCGAAACGTGTGTGGTAGTTTCGGAACGAGTGTAGCTCCATGGATACTCGTATCAGAACGGGGGTGGAGCCGTTTCGATACGATTTGACACCGTGAGCCCCTGTTTCGGTACGCGTATCGATACAATTTGCCTCAGTGAAGGCTCGTTTCGGAACCTGTTTCGGAATGCTTTGTTACTGGGACCCCCGTACCGGAACGGAGTGGACCGTATCGGTACGGTCTGGTCTGGCTTTTAAACTGGAGCCCATGTATCGAAACGGGCAAGCATGTTTCGAAACACAGACCTCTAAATTGGGCTTTTGGCATCTTTAAGTGTTCTCGAATGTTGGGCTTTAGTCTCGTTTGTCGTAAGCTTTCTTGTGAGCCTCGTGTGTATTGTTTTGGTTACGAATGCAAGCAATTGGACATAACATGTCACTTGGTAAATTTAAATTATCGTACGTTCCGTCTGTATCGTCTGTCCTTGTTTTTCGTTGTCGTTTTCACACTTAGGACTAAATGATACATTTAGACAAGATAAATAAAGAAAAATTTTCTAGGGTTGCTAATCGAAGTGGAGCCTTAACAGGTTTCCCTTCGGTTTTCCCGTGTAACCTGCTCGGCCCGGTCTGTCGTCTAGCCCGGGACGAGGGGGTTACAAATCCCATTGTCCCAATTCCCAAACACTCATTTTCACACCTTTACCCCTAACCCCAAACATAAACCCCTAAATGTTACAATCATTGTTCACTAATGATTAAAGTACAAGCTCAATCCCCTAACATCAACCCTTAATCCCTAAATTAATCTCATTACCCCAAACATTCTTTTTGTCATATTTAGCCTTAAACCCCAACCATAAACACATAAATCCCTAAACTAATCACATTACCCAAAACATTCCACTTGACACATTTACCTTAATCCCTAAACTAGAACCCCTAAAGCTTAGAAGCACTATTCACTAATAATTAAAATGGAAGTCCAATTCCCTAATCTTAACCCATAATCCCTTAAACCCTAAACTTAAACATTAAAATTTTATAATCACTAATAATTAAAGTGCAAGCATAATTTCATAATCCCTAAACTAACCCCATAACCCAAACAATCAACTTGATAGAATTACCCTAACCCCAAACATCAATCCTTAAATCTTTTTTTTCGGGCCGAAATAGATTGGACCTTCAAAAGCTCGTCAAACATTTAGAATCATGCATCGGTCATTTTGGGTTGGGTACAACCGAAATAAGTTGGGTCTTTAAAAGATTTAATTATTAAATAGTTTTATGAAGGAGGATCTAATTAAAAGATAACTTAAACGTAAAGTTCTACGAAAACTAAACTAAAATTAGGACTAAAATGAATCAAACTAAAACAAAAAGAAAAAAGACCTAAGTGTAAAGCTCCTAAAAATAATGACCTAAAGTGCAAATAACCCCTGAAAAATGGGGCATGATTTTTCCCTCCATTGTTTTTCCCTCCAATTCTATTATATGGGCGGGTTATCAAGCACTATTATATGGTCTCAATATCAAGTGGCGAACAATTATAATAATTTTTCCTCCATTGTTTTACAATCCCTAAAGCCCAATATTAGGTGGAGAGCAATTCTATAACTCATAAATCTTATCGGTACTATTCCCTACTAATTAATGTACAAGTCCAATCCCCTAATCTCAACCCATTAATTTTAAAACTAATCCCATAACCTTAAACAATTAGCTCGACACATTTACTCCTAATCTCGAAACATGAACCCTTAAATCCCTAAACTAATCTTATTACTCCAATTTCCACACATTCCTTTTGGCACATTTACCCCTAAACCCTAAACATGAACGCTTAAATATTACAATAATTATTAACTAATAATTAAAGTGCAAGTCCAATCCCCTAATCTCAGCCCATAATCCCTAAACTAATTCCATTACTCCCGAACACTTCACTTGACACATTTACCCTTAATACTTATATTAATCCATAATCCCTTAATAAATAAATAATTATAATTAATTATTTTAATTAAAACTAAAATAATTTGGATATTAAATTAATTATTAAATATATAATTTATAATTAAATATAATTTAAAGTTATAATTTAAATAAATTAAATATACAATAATAATTTTAATTAAATGTATTACAAGTAAATATTAATTTAAATTAAATATTAATTTAATTATATAGCAAAAAAATTATTTAACACATTAAATTAATTTAAAAAATTAATAATTTACATTTGTCAACACTTTAACACTTTACAATTATCAACACTTTAAATTCATCAAATCAAAGACTCCTCAATTAACAATTAACATGTCAAGTAAATATCAAGTCAATTCAATATCCGTTCAAGTCAATAATAGGTCGGGTTCAAAACAAGTCAGGTCAATTAACAGGTCGAGTTCAAAACAACTCAGGTCCAAAACAAGTTGGGTAAAATCGGATCTCGGGTCGATTCAATCGGGTAATATTGGTTATCTGCGAGGTCAGTCTCGGGTTTAGGTTCGTTTCAGTCAGGTGCAGGCCGGGTTTCAAGTCCACAGTAACAAGTTCAATTCGGGCTCGAGTCATTCTCGGTCAGGTGCAAGTCGAGTTCGGTTACTACAGTTATAGGTCCAACTCGGGTTCGAGTCAACAACAATCGATTACAGATCAAGTTCGGATCATCGAAACCTCGGGTCGAATTAGGCTCTAACTCGAGCAGGTTTTAGTCGAGTTTTCAAATCGAATCAACTTTTTACATCTTTAATCATCATAATTTCTATTTAAAAATATTATCTTAACATCCATTTTTTTATACTTCTTAATTCCGTAAAAGGGCAATTGCAAATATCATTCTTATTGAATTTATTCTCGATACATGAGAAAATGTATCAAAGTAATAAAGGTCTTGCATTTGTTTGTAGCCATTTAAAACCTATCTGACGTTGTACTAATTAGTTGTACAATATACTTTTATTTTCTGTTTGAAAATTCTCTTACAATTTAATGGTTTAATTTTCAAAGAAAGATTCACTAATTTTCACGTATATTTTATATAATAAAATCAATTTCACTTTTAATAGCATCTTTTCACAAAGTGATTTTAGGTGAGCGTATAGTTTCATTATAAGTTTTAGATTCCATCTTTAATATATGTTAAAAAAATCCGATGCAAAAAGACTTTTTCACAATTTCCCTTTTAATCCTTCTTGAATATGCCTCAATTTTAACCTATTTCTGAATATGTTGACTGTTTACATCAATAGTCTCTAAAGTTTGTTTGGTTTAATCTCTAATTTTACAAGAGAATAAATTTTCAAAGAATGTGACATTTTTTATTCCAATATCATATTTTGTTAGGGATGGTAACGGGACGGGTTAGGTCGAGGTTTTTGCCGCTCTAGTTCCGACCCGAATACTAATATACTATACTCTACCATGTCCCGTCCTGGTTCTTAGAAGCCTTCATCTTGCCCCGACCCGCCCTAAATTTTAAAGGCAATACCCGACTCTGCCCCTAATTCAAAATCAATTTCTTCCATTCCAGACATTCATCCATTTCAGATTATCCAGAAATCTTAAAAAAAGAAAAATTCACCAACCTATTTAACTAACAACAATTTTCAATCTTTGTTTTCTTGCTTTCTCAAACCAGAAGCCACAGATAAAATAAACCCCAAAACATAACCACTGTTTATAAATCAAAAAGTTACAAGACAAAATTTGAAAATGTTAACAACTCAAATATTAAAAGATCTTCAAGAAGAAAAATCACAAGAACAAAACGAAATAAACCTTGAAAGTTATAAACTTTACTTTTTAATAGATTCAAAGAAACATGATTTGTATATGGGAAGAGGAAGAACCTGCGAATGTGAATTGAAAAATAAAATTAAAAACCCATAAATCATACAATGTAATCAAAGAAGAAACATAGATGATAAAATTTACAAAGTGAAAAAAAAGAAAGAAAGAGCAGAGGGGAAACAGCGTGCAGACAGTGGCAAAAAGAAAGAAATGAATCAAGTACAAAAAACTTAGATAACTTATATATATATATATATATATATATATATATAGAGTGGCACTTCTGTAAATTTATTAAAGTTTAATATAAATATACCGAGTCGGGTTGATTTTTTTTGTGTTTAAACCCGAACCCATCCCGACTCACTCCTTCTGAATAACCCGTCCTGCCCCGACCCCGAATTTTAAGAACAAAAATTTGATCAAGTCAAGTCGGGTCGGGTTGTATCTGGTTAAGTTGCCATTCTTAATTTTATGAAGTTCAAGATTCTTTGATTATAGCACAAAGAATTGATATGCATTGATATGTGTGCATAGCCGATACAAATACAATCCACCGTTATAACACTCTAAATCTGGCCTAGACGCTACAATCGAATCGAGAGTGTTATTGAATAATCCGGCCTAGACGTTATATCATCATTTATGTTAAATATGAAAGAATGAAAAATTCCGTCCCCGACCCGTGTTTGACCCGACGTTTGATCGAGTCGCAACCCATCTCCGGCAATGGCGCAACACATGTGTGGCCCAAATTTCGCAAGCATTCAAATCCACGCCCTTTGTGAGCCTAAAGACTTTGGGCCTCTGGTACATTTTTAATGTATTTATTATATGCAGCCCATTTCTTTGGTGTTAATAAACTCATGTTTGGATATTTTTGCAATTATTATTTTCATAATTAATTTCATTTTGCACCACTTCTATCTAAATTATTTTTTTATCATTATTACTATATCTTCTATATTATTTAGTATATATATATATATATATAACATATATAGTTCGTTTCATATAGTTTACATATTATGGTTATATATGCACATATATGGTTTTATATAATCTTAATATGTACATGCACATTACATAGTTTTTTATAATTATTATATATGGTATATGTATAGTATATATATATAGTGTTTTCATATATGAAATTATATTGTATACATACTTATATAATGCGAATGTAATATGTGTATGTACATGCACATTACATAGTATTTATCCATATGATATAGTTAATAATACATAGAAAGATTTATATTAGTTTCCATAATGCATACTGTATATATTACTTTATGTATGAGTTTTATAAATTCTTATTTATTTTATATATGCATGATTTGTTTGTTATAAATATTTTTATTTTATATATACACATATATAAGTAGTTTTAAGGCAATGTTCTTTCGTGAGAGTAGTTCACGAGGTAGTCTCCTAACTTAGTAGCACAATTTTGACAATTACCACATCAACGGAATTGGTCCATGTGGTAAGCAGTTTAGTATCACTTAAACCTGTTTCGAGTTTGAGGCGTTGTGTATACAAAAAATTTTGCCACAGGAAAATTCAGATTTATCAAGACGAAACTCTAAAATTCAGAAGTACATAAAAAAACATTCATCTTCAATGAGATTAACTGAACTTTGGTATTTCCAAATAAATTATTTGTATTTTATACTCGCCCAAAATGGTTCATTATTTCAAATAGTCCAAACTTCATTATTCTGTATTGTGCATACGCAACTTTCTCGTCATTTACAGTTATGTTGTTTCATTTGATATATCAATCTTGCACCGCATGCCAATTTCTTTTATAAAGAATTTTAAGACTATTTTTTAATAGAGTTAAACGAGATAGTATTATAACTGATTCGAAACGATCTTCGTTAACTTCCCAAAGTTGAACGATATTATTTCTAAATTCGAGTGAATTATTACGTTTTCAAAAAATGTAATCTTGGAAGTATTTCTAAATTCGAGTGAATTATTAAAATAAAAATAACATTCATAAAGGACCGTATTTTAAAATTTAGTCTCTAACTAACAATTTTCACTATTAAGATAGAGGCGTAATCAATTAAATATTAATTTTAAATGTCGTATGATGCTAACTATTCTTCGCGCGCAATTGCCTTTTGAACTCGTTTGTTTTAATCTTTGGTTTAAAATACATATTGTTAAAGTGATATTTTAAAAAGATTTTCAAAAATAGATTAAACATGGTCCAAATGATAGATGACGGTTTCGTTTTTATTAAAAAAAATCAACTTTTCAATAAAATTCGAACAAACGTTTCCCTAAATTTGTTGAGCTTAAGAATCGTTTCGATAGTTTGATGACTTAGTTGGGGACATATTGTTTTAGATGGTCGGGTCACAAGTTGATTACATATTATCTTAGTGATTGAAAAATACATTTTCAAACTTAATTTTAATTTACGATTCTTTATTTTATTAATAAGACTTTTGCTTAGGGATGGGCATTTCACCTCGGCCCGACGGGTTCTGACCCGATCGGGTCGGGATTTTTTTGTAAAAAAATTGGGTTCGGGTTCGGGTGAAAAAAATTCGACCCGACCCATGACTAATAGTGTAATTTTTCCATAATTTTTTAGAGATATTTGTAATAATACTCCATTTTTATATATTTTTTTTACAATTAGGTCCTTAAAATTGATTTTTTATTTACAAGTTAGTCCTTAAATTTATTATTTTTTACAATTAAGTCTCTTAATTTTTTTTTACAATTTAGTCCCTAAAATTGATTTTTTATATAGGTCGGGTCGGGTCGGGTCGGAGTCGGGTTTAAGGTATTTATTTTTAGATCGGGTCGGGTCAGGTTTTTTAAAAGATATAGTCGGGTCGGGTTCGAGTTTAGAGTTAATATTTTCGGGCCGGGTTCGGGTGGGCCAAAAACCCGGCCCGACCCGACCCGTGCCCATCCCTACTTTTGCTTTCTTTTTGAACTTTTATTTCATTTGTACATCTTTCTTTTGTAAATAGTTGTACTGATTTATTTTTCAAAGGTTTGAGAGTCTCTCACACATATTACACGTGCATTTGTATAGTATAAGCTCGCTATTCGAGTGTTATCATTTTAAGTGAGGTAAAAGTTATGTCTTTCGTGAGAGTTATATCTCCGCAATGCATAGGCCTAGTAATTACCTTTTGGGATCATGTCTTATGTAGAATTGTATCTCCGTATAGTTATAGGGAAATGAGCCCTTTCTGTTGAAGCATCTACAAAGAAGGTTATAGACGGGCGTGTATTTTTCTGATCCAGGTTGTTAGTCGGTTTACAACAAATTTATGAAGTGATTGTTTTTCAACAACTTTTTGGAGGGAATTAAACTCTTTAAGAGGGAAAGTATATTATATAAATTGTGTATAAAGGCACCCTCTATCAATGATTGAAATCACGCTTTTTGAATTGATAAAAAAATTCTAATCTCTTTTCTTCATCTTCTATTCTTATCTTGTTAAGGTTTATCTTGTATAGTTCAACATGGTATCAGTTTTGCCCAGACGTTAACTCCTGATTCTCTGGTTGGGTTTCTCTTATGCTCTTGTTTGCCTATTACCGATGGCGCTTTTAGCTGTTGATGATTTTGTTCCCTCCTAAGAATCACCTGAGTATTCATTCTCCAACAAGAGTATCAGTCTGAGGTTAGATGACACTAATTTTCTATTATGAAAACAACAAGTCTCATTGATGATGTGTGACCATGGTCTTGAAGGTTACCTGGATGAGTCTATCTCTCCACCAAAGAAGCTCCTCCTTGGCGATAATGGTAAGCAAATCCCTAACCATGACTATTTGAATTTTGTTAAACAAATTAGCTATCTTGCCTCTTGACTTCTATCGACTGTTAGTCTTGGGATTCTCCCACAATTGGTCAGGGCTGAGACTACAACCTCGATCTAGTATACCATTGTGCGTATCTACTCCAAACTCTCTTCCATGAGAGTGACGCATCTTCACTATCGACAACACTCCATCAAGAAAGCTAATCTATCCATACGAGCCTATACTATGCAAATCAAAGAGATTTGTGATCTTCTTGCATCTTGCAACAATCTTGTTTCTAATGTTGAGCATATAGACACCATTCTCAGTGGCCTTCCATCTGACTAAGATCCCTTTGTGGCAGTCATCTTGGCAAGCCGTGAACCATACACAGTTGATGGAACTGTCTCTATATTAGTTGATGTCGAATCATGCATTTTTTTATCCGTTGTGATATCCAGTTGGGATACATGTGACTAATGTAACTACTAAAAATGATAAGTCTGGGTCCTTCTCTTATTGGCGCGTTGAACCTCGTTATTCAGAGGGATGGTACAAAGGTCGTCCAAGGATACGGTGCCAGCTCTATGGGAAGCTAGGTTACCTTGTTGACCATTGTTGGAACATATTTGATCAGTCCTTTAAGGGGATCTCATTTCAGCAGCCATGTTCTAATGTTGCTACTCAGACAAATGCATGCTATGCAACAAACCTGTTGAGATTGCTTATGATCCATTTGTCAGTTTCTCACCTAATTCTGAGACAGCACCTTCAGGCCAATCTTTTGATACTGTGCAAGTCAACTCCCTCTTTGCCTCCGCCCCTGAGAGTGTCACATTGTTCCCAAATTCACATGCCTCGCACCAAGCGGCTAGTACAGGGGCGGTTCAAAGATTTAGAAGGCCTTGTACAATTTATTAAAATGGGCTTTAATTTATAGTCCATAAGATTTCTTTTGAAAAACTTACTTTAATACATTAAATTGTATAATTACTCTCTTGAAGAACAAAAAGTAACTTGTAAACATTTAAAAATCTTACATTTTCACTTAAAAAGTGCCTCTCTTTTTGCATGTTTTGAAGCAAAATCATCTACAACCTTTTTAATATCAACTTCTTCCAAAAGACCACTCTCGATTGCCATTAAAGCAAGTCCATTTAACCTTTCTTTCGACATAGTTGTTCGTAAGTATGTGTAACACCCCAATTTTGGGCTTGGAAGTTTAGGGTCTGAACCGGACCGGTCTGATTTTCGGTTCGAATATAAAAGGTGGTTTTAGGGAAAGCCTAGTTCGGTATGCTTTAAAAATATGGAAAAATATCTAAAAATCCTCTTTTAATATATATAAGAGAGTGGTGAAATAAATTTTATAAAATAAGGTTTGGAAGTGCAACATTTCGAAATAGTGACTAAAATGTAATTTTTGAAAAGTTCAGTGGTGACTGTTTTGTAAGGATTGAAACTTTGAATCTTTAAGGAGCTAATTTACCCAAGATTTATTTCTCCAGATTTTTCTTAGATTTTAATGATTCATTTAATGTTTAATTAATTAAAGGAAAATGGGAAAAACCAATTTTGAGATTTCATAACTAACTTTCTTAAAAACTTTCTCATTTCATTTTCTCTCAAAATTCCCTCAGCCAAACACATTTCTACAGCAACATTTCTTTTGATTTTCACACCAAATGATGAGGTTTCAATCATCAATTGATTCCTAATCCTTTCTACATCAAATCCTCTTCATTTGCTTATTGAATTTTCAAGGATTTTGGCTCTAATCAAGGAGAAATCTACATTTAGAGGTAAATATGTTCTCCTCCTCTAAATACTCAGTTATTTACTGAAATTCCCAAGTTCGCAATCCTTAAATTAAGTTTTATAAAAGGTTTTAATGTTGTGAACTTGATTTTGGCTTAAAACTCAAGATTTGGATTAAATCTTGAAGAAATTCGTGGTGATTGTTTGGGCTCTGTTTTGAGATGGCTTTTTAATGTATTTTGGATGTTTAATGATGTGTAATTGAGGTTTAATCAATGCAATCCTGAATAGGTTGATTTTCCTAAGTTTTTGCTTATGAAAATGGTGGTTTTTGGGGTGATCTTGGTGTTCTGTTATAGCTAGAGGTATAAGGACGAGTTTAGGTTCTTTTGTGATGTTAATTGATGTTTAAGAATGTTTAGAAGTAATTGATCTTGGATGGGTAATGTTGTGGAAGAGTTTGGAAGTGATTTCGGTTGTGTTTGGTAGCCGAAATGTTATTTTTGGTGAGAGCAGCGAGTTTAGGTGTAATGGCTGAAGATTTTAATGCATGATGATGCATTAATCCTCTGCTTTGATGTGTTTAAAACAGGGGAGACATCTTCGGATCCTTGTGGTGTTGATCCGGAGGCTTGAACGGCGTTTCGGCAAGCTTGTGAAACGGAATTGGTGAGTGGAGTTGGATTTCCAGCTTTGTATCAACTTAACTAAGCTCAAAAGTAAGTTTTCGGAAAAACTCTCTTGGATGAGCCATGGATTGGTTCGATGCATTTGTTGATAATTGTATGTTTAAATTCTGTTTTTGAAAGCATGTTTAGCATGGTTAATGTTGGTTATGTAAGCCATTTGTTGAAGGATGCTCAAGGTAAGAGATCATTGGTTTGATTTGTTAAAATTGTGGATTGATGCATAGTGATTCATGTTGTAAATGGCTTTGATTTAGATGCTTTAAAATAGTGGATTATTGATGATAATTGATGTATATTGGCAAGTGATGCGTTGGTTTTAAAGTACTTGAATCGGATATAGTTAGCCGGCTATAGGATTGAGTGTACCGTGAATAAAGTCACCTTGGATGTTGAGGGGTTGTAATTGTAGCGTAGACTCCATCCAAGTACACTAACGAGATGGTTAAGATCACAATGGTGGTTAAAAGTCCATGTGTGGATCTTGTGTTGTGTGTCTCGTGTTCTCGTTAGTGATGTTATACAATTATCGATGAGTGATGTGGAGGGGTTGTGATTGTACCGTTAGACTCCATCAAGGGTGTTGAGGGGTTGTGATTGTACCGATAAACTCCACCTTGTGTGTTCGGTAGTGTGTATGAAGTGTATGGGACAACGCTTGTAATCCACGTATCCGATTGTGTTTTATGTTGAAAAAGGTTATGGTTTATCACTTGGAAGCCAATATGACATGTTGATATTAAAGAAGCATGGGATGCTTGATGTGTATGCATTGTTGCATGATTAATGATGTTTATGTGTTAAAAGGCTTTGTGGAAAGTGTTTTTATAAAATGCATTATTGTGTTGTTTCTTTAGAGCACGCCTCACTAAGCATTTGTGCTTACGCTCTCTCTCTCTTGAACCAATAATGCAGATAATTGAGGTGTTTGAGGGCAGCAAGGAGGCTAAGAATCCAAGGGAAAGCTAAGCTCATGTATGGTGACTTTTTCACAACATTGTTAGTTTTTGATTTTTGGCAATGAGAACCTAGGTTGTGTTTTTGGGAGATGTTTTGGACTCCCTAGTTGTGGCATAATGCCATAAATGATTTGGATATGCAAATGGCCATTTTGGTGCTTTCTTTGATGTTTTGATGGTTGTTTGCTTTGGATATTAGGAAGCATGCCTATAGACTTGTGAATTTTCCTAATTGATGCCATGAATGTGTTTTGATGTTGCAAACATGTGCCTTATATGTGTGATGACTTGTTGGCATGATTAGGAAGTCATTAGGATGTGTTTGGGTGGTTAATTGTATGTTAAACTAGCAAATTCTGCAATTTCTGGGCAGACCGTATGGGAACGGGCACTAACGTTTCGAAACGGGGGCCTATAATGACCTTCGTGTATCGAAACGGATAGGGCCGTTCCGAAACGTTTTGGCCACTGCCAGGCCCTGTTTCGATACAGGTCTCGAAACGAACCCGCGTTTCGGAACGGTCAACCCCCGTTCCGAAATAGATGACCGTTGGGCACTGATTTGAATGGTTTAAGGTTTACAAGCTTTATGTTTTACTCCTGAATTTTGTATTTGCAATTGCTTGAGTTTGAGATGTCCGTTTGAGGTGAAATTTGACAGGGAAGCATGTAATATGATTAATTTGATATTGGTTGATTAAAAATCAGTTAAGTCCTCCATCTTTCCAGAAATTACAATTTGGTCCCTAACTTTTGTATGTTGTGCAATTGAGTCCCTTATTGCTTTCCGATCGCTGTGCTTTTCAAGTATGTTTTCCTCAAGGGTACGCCTAAGTTTAATGTGCATCTAGATAAGATTAAAAAGAAAAAGGGTCGTTAATCAAGGTTGACTTTCGGGTTGACTTTGGTTTTCCCCGTGTAATCTTCGTAGTTCGGGTCAACCGTCTAGGCTGGGCTAAAGGGGTTACAATATGAATTCTGTAACCCCCTAAACCCGACCCAGAAGAATGAGGTCTAATGTAGGAAGTCGGGTTTGAAACTTGACCCTCAAGTAAAATAATTAGGTTAACAACATTACATCTATATTAAATAGTAATATCACATAAAACATAATCATATAGTAATATCATGAAAAGTGATAAAATATCCAAAAATAAACATGCATGATAAAAGCACTAAACTCCCAAATACAATGTTCGGGGTCTGAAATTATACATAATCCGACAATAATGAATAAAATCTAAAAGTCAAAATGGTCCATACTGATGATATAAAATATGTTCGATAAACAAGATCCTCCAAGTACCGTAGCTTAGGTCTGAGTAACTGAAATAAAACTAAGGGGAAGCTAGGGATAACGCTCAATGTGTCTCTACAGTGCAAACAGAATCTAACAAAGTCATACAAAGTCAAAAAGAGTCAAACAATATAACATCTAAATATTATTCTCAGTCAAACAATCATTTCAAAAAACATATATGTATGAATGTATATGTGAGTCAACCTGATGTGCACCCAACTACATCACCGTCCGAAGAGTAGGTTCCCCAGAACCACTCTTTACATCGTCACCATCCGAAGTGGGACTCAGCTCGAAGGGTGGAACTACTGATTCGAAGCAGGTTTCAACCCAAAGGATGAAACTGCTAAACTTCCCCGTACAAAATCCCAACTCGATGATATGACATATTATCCGATTTTCTGATTCTGAATGCATTCTTTTTTATTAACAGAAATGCATGTTCATATAGTCTGATATTAAGCAATCCGAATCTGATACATGTTGCATTGCATACCAACATACTGAACAAGTCAAACACGACATATCAAAAGAATATATCATAACCATAAAATATCAGATCATGTCATAATCACAATTCAGTCCATCAAACATATATACATGCAAAGCACTGTAAAACATATAGCATAGTAGAGAACATACCTCAGACAGCTAAACACTCAACGTCGATGATGAAGTCTCCCACGCTTAACTCTATCACTAGGTCGGACAGAGTCAACACCTACGATAATTAATACTACATCAAATACACTACTATTATGCTAGATCACTAATAATAATATCGAACAATAATTACTAAACTCATGAGCATATCCCGAAGATTGAGCAACAGAAGGTCGTCTAGGTGGAGGAGGAGGAGGAAGGATCTCAGTATCCAAGTCATCATCGTTTCTTGAACACAAGAATAACTTGAATTAATTTTCGATATTCAAGATTCTCAAAATACTAAGCATAATTGAACAAAATTGGCCAAAATGGTGTTTCAGGTTCGAATTTGGGAAAACATACTGAAAATTTGGAATCAGGACGTCGAAAACATTAAGTTGACTTCGACTAAAAAATTCATCAGTCAACGATCAACGCTAACATCATCACACACGTGAGCCGATTCTGTTCTGGAGAAGGATCCAGTTCGGTCTAACTCGGTCGCCTCAGCTCGGTTTAACAACATGGACAGGTTCAGTCTGTTTCCCCCCCTTTTTCATTCAAAAACAAATTAGGGCAAAATCCCTAATCGGTGTTCTGTCGCGGACGATCCCAATGAACTAATTCCGGCAAAAAATACCATTTCAACACACGCCAAGTACAACCAACACAAACCTAAACCCTTTTTTTGCTTACCCAAACTCGAAAACATAGCAAATTAGCGGAAAAACAACGACAATGCGATGGACAATTACGAACGGTTTTTGAATCGTTTTCGAGCAACGATGACCGGGGAAGAAACACAGTTGCTAGGGTTTTGGTCGAGCAGCCACATGGAACACAACGACGGCTTCAGACTGAAGATCGACCGATGGTAAGGCCTTGATTGGAGGATAAACGACAAAGTTTCAGTTTGGGACTTAGATTCGCACAAGAGAAAGAGGACGAGAGTTTGGAATACTAAACAACACAAAAACTTATTCACGAAAGCAACAAATCAGATTTTACCCGATTTTTAGGGTAAATTACACAATAAGGGCTCCAAGAATAGCATGTTTACAAAATTACCCCCTAAAGTTCCGATTCATCACAATTAAGCCACTTAAAATCAATTTTAGAATTCCCAAGTAATAGGGTTTTGAATTAGGGGTTTTAATCAATTTAGGATTTAAAATTAGGGCAAAATTTGGGGTGTTACAACTCTCCCCCCATTAAAAGAAATTCCGGCCTTGAAATTTAACTGGGGCAAAAAGATCCGGATACTGAGCCCTGACGACAGCCTTGGGCTCCCATGTAGCCTCATTATGACTACGACCACGCCACAAGACTTTGACCATCTTAATGGTCTTACTTCTGACATGGGTCGTTTTCGCGTCAAAATAATTCCTTATTTTCAATTAATAAATAAAGGAATTTAAATGTAGTAAAAGAGAAGTAAGGGTCGATCCCACAGGGATTTAGGAAACTTCCTGATTATGATTCTTGACCTATGAGTCTTAAGGTGGATTAAGTTTTTAGGTGGGGGTGGTTGATTAAGGAAAGGTAATAAATAAAAATTGTGGTTGAAATAGTTGAAGGTAAATATATTTGATATATAAAAACTAGCCTCAGGCTTTTGCTTTGACGCAATTTCTTTGGATCATTATAGAAAGATTTTCACTTTAGGATTTACGTCGGTTACTTGTCCACAAGGTTCAATCCTTGAGACTTCACTTTATATACCGAATACCCAAGTTCTATCTTTGATATCGATATCCAAACTTGATCTTAATCAACAACAATGTTGTAGACCAAGGTCGTTTTAAGCCCAATAAAAACTGACTCGAATGGTGTTATTTCAATAATAACGGTTTCGATCTCAAATTTTCCTCTTAGTAATCAATTTACTAAGTGTGTTCCTAGGAAGTCGAATGTGCTTCAAGAGCCGATCCTTTCTCCCACATATTAATCGAAAACCATATTTCGATAAAAGTCAATATTTTGCTTCGAAAATCATTTTGGTTTAAAGTTTAGCTTTTGAAAATAGAGACAAGTAAAACCTTAAGTTATTTAAGCGCTTTTCATTTCTCATGTTGAAATCGAGTCATCGCTACTGTTGCGTGTAAAAGAGTCTATCGCAATTGTAGTGCAAGTTTACACGACGCAAGTAGTAAATTGATACGAAGTATCGGATATCGTCTCCACAGGGATTGGGCTAATAGCTTCACCTAAATTTACTGCACGAAGTAAAAAGAAATATTTTAGAAAGATGTCACGAAAATATTGAAGAAAACGTAAATAAAAGAATAGAGATATCAAGATAGAGAGAATGGGCTGGTATTGAATTGCTCGGTAGTGCAGGTATTGAATTGCTTAGGAACTCCAGTTCTGTCGTCGCGCCCGTCGCCGACAGCACCTGTCACGGCGGCTGTCTGTTGGCTGTCGCGGCAGCGAACACCAACTCCGTACTTCAAGTGTGGCAAGAATCCCAGATCTGCCTTGTCCTATCCCTAGGTCCAAGTCTGTCGATGATCACGTCTTTGATGATACCTCCCGGCGTGAATCGAAGGATGAACACCGATGTGTATGAATTCTCCCTTAGCCACTTAACCTTGCCCTATCCCTAGGCACAAGATAGTTCAACTATAAACTAGAGAACTTGCTCTTATTTCTTTCGTATACTTAACTCTCCCGATGCTAAGTAAATGGATAACCTCACAATGCTCTCCCGATGCTCTTGCAAGATATTAAAACCAAAATAAGAGAACTTGAAGTTTATTTTATTGAACTTGGAAAATCCTAAAACAAAACAACCCTTGCAACTACTTTACAAAACAACCCGTGGCCCTAGGGGGAATTTAGAACATGTCGGTGACGGGTGGACGACAGGGTTTTTTTGGTTATCAGTTCTGGGGGCAATCGGTTGTGCCTCCTAGGTTAAATCTATGCCTTTATATAAGCTTTGGGCTCAAGTCTTCTAAGGTAACAAGGATTACAACTTTAATTAAAAGTAAGATTCTAATAAAGACTAAATCTCTAAAGACTCCTACTTTCCAGCTGTATCCTTGTTTCTAGGAATTTCCTCTCCTTGAGCTTTGGCTTGACATATCTTTTGATCCGGGGCTTGGAAAAATATGTGGCTTTCACACGACAGACGAGCAGATTTTTCTCTATCTATCGAGGTCCACTTTGCTTTTCCTCTTCATAAATCTGCTGTCACCATGCTGTCACGACAGGTCTATGGCAGCTTCGTCTTCTTCGTCTGCTTGCCCAGTTCAGCTCTCCTGCTTCTCTGCCCTGCGCCTGCCTTCAACGTCTACTATGGTAGATACCTGCAAAAATAGCCATCTTTTAGTAGAATCCGTGCTTTTGATCCATTTGTGATGTTTCACTGAAAACTAACCTAAATGCAATGCAATGATGCTTGAACGCAGCAGAAATATGGGTTAAAAAAGGTGTAAATAATAGAACTTTTACGCACTCAACACACCCCCAAACTCAAGTCTTTGCTTGCCCTCAAGCAATTAAAACTTAAAAGAAAAATGAAAATTTTTGTGTTGGCCTTCAAACAGTGAACTGTCCCTTACCCATCGCTCATTCTCTATGGCGGCAGCAACCTGTCGGAAAGGTTAGGATCTGTCCGGAATCTCCCTATAGCTCTTGTGCAGTGTGTGCATGCTTGTGAACAGTTATATGCTAAGACTCTCTTAGTTTCACTAGAATATTCAACTTCTTAACTCGAATTTTTATGCCAAAGTTTATTTTTTTAGAAGGCACATTTTCATGCTTCTTTTTCTTCTATTTTCAAGCTAAATTTTTCTAGAGCCAGTTTTGGGCACCTCTAGTTAGCTTCCTAGAGCCGGTTTCGGGCACCTCTAGGTTTTTTTTAATTTTCTTTTGCTAAACTTCTTTCCTAGAGCCAGTGTTAGGCACCTCTAGGGGCTATTCAAGTTCTAAGCTTCCTATTCTAGTTTGGCTAAAAGAAATCTAAGCAATATAACAGTCACAAAGGTGTTTAAGTTTTTCAGAACTATAGAAAGGCTCTAAGCTTCTCCTTAAACTGTCCTAAAGATGCTGCCACGACAGAGCCGTCATGACAGGTAAGTTAACTTCACAGTTTTAAGCCAACAGTTTTATATGTTTCTGATTTTTTTTTAAGAAAAAATAAATAAATAACGACACAACAAATAATAAAAAGATGTGCATACGACTCCATTAATGATGGAGGGTTGCCACCCCCAAACTCGAGGGTTGCATTGCCCTCAATGCAAAATGACATGAAAAGATGAAAAAAAGAAAGAAAAGTACATCACAAAAGATAAAGAGCAGGCAGCAGTAAAGAATAAAAACTTAAATTTTCAGTCGCTGTCCTCGCTGCTGCTGCTGACACGGATCTGACGGCGGCGTCTGGGCTGCGGAGGAGGCTGGGCAGGTTCATGGGCGGATGTAGGGGCAGGTTGCTCCACAAGCTGAACATCGGAACTGCTGCCACTGTCCCAAGAGCTGCTGGTGGTGGTGCTAGCTTTGGGCAGCCTTTTCTTGTCTGCCACATGTTTAATTCGCTTGACCGATGTAAACTCTCTCTCTAAGTTCCTCCGGATCAGAGGGCTGTCATCAGAGGCAGGCCGCTTTGTTCCTCTAGGAGAGGTATCTGCCGGTGGGCTGCCTGCTGCCATCGGGGCAGGTGATGTGGTGGAGGCGGTAGAGTGGGAATGTGGAGAGCTGGGTGGGGTGAGTGTGTGAACAGGGGTGTGGACAGGAGTGGGGATACAGAAATAATGGGCAGGAAAAGTAGGGAATTGAATATCATGAAAATTTAAAGTTTGGGTAATAAAATTTACCGTCGAGTTCGTGAAGTCCCGTATGAACGTCATCAATCCCATTTGTCGTTCCTCTACCCGTTGTAGCGTAGTAAGGAGGAGGGTGGTCTGGTCTGTTGGAGCGGTGGCGGCAGCAGGTTCCGGGGCAGGCTCCTCTGATGATTCTGCGGGGGAGCCGACAGGGTTGAAGGAGGAGACAGGTGTAGCCACGATCAGCTCCATGAGGCTGTTGATGTTATTGTCTGTCCAGCCTCTGCCCTTCCTTATTTTGTCGGATGGATCCTCGGGTACAGCAGCACATCGGCAGAGGGAAGTGATGGTGACTTGCAAGCAAAGGCGAGAGTCGGAACGGAAGGCGATATCCAGAATGCTATCCCTCATATATCGGCCCACATTGATGGGCCTGTCGTGCATGATGGAGTGAATAAGGGCCAGCCGCTGTCGGTTGACTGTCGTGTGGTGGGAAGAGGGCAGGATACGCTTTTTGATGAAAGCGTTCCAAAGTTTTGCCTCGGGGAGTAGCTGCCCCCTGTTGACGGAGTGGGGGTTCTTCTTGCTGGTAGTCTATGATGTTCCCGCCTCTGTCAACTCCACCATGACAGCATCATAAGCGGCAGCGTCGAGGGAGTCAAGGAATTTCTGGTGAGCATCATCATCGGGGCCAAAGAAAAGGCCAAACATGTGGTTGATGCTGTCGGCAGTGAAGGGCACCTTGACACCTCGAACGGTGACAGATGTCGCCGTTCTGCTGTCTATGGCTGCGTAGAATTCCCAGACCAGGGTGTCGTTCAACTCTGCCGGCTGTTCAGCAAAGTACTCCCATAGTTGAGCCGTGATGACCTTTACAATGAACGGCCGGAGTCCCATGTTGGGCGCCTGTCGGATGTACACGAAGCCACGTTCCTCCCATAACTCCTTGTTGGTAAAGGGCGTTGCTGCTGCCGAAGAGGATGCTGAGGCAGCACTACGACGGGTCTGTCTAGTAGACATGTTAGTTGCAAGGGTTGAAAAATCTGAAGAAAGCAAATAAAACGAGAGGAGAAAGCAAAGAAGAATAAGCAGAAGTGAGGAAAAATAAAAATGAGAATGGGTTTATATAGCGGTCGAGTAGCTGCCCATTTAATGCCGCAACGGCAGGCGTGAAGAACGGAGCGGCAGATTGGATTTAGCGTGTCTGACGCGTCTGACACGCATTTGTGCGTCTATTACGCGTCTGCCGCACGCTTCTGCGTCTGCCATGTCAGTCTGTTGACAGCCTGTCATATCCATCCGCGGCGGCAGCCGAAATGACAGGTTTCCATAAATGGGCTTTATTGGGCTGATGGATGGGCGGTGGGCTTGGGTCACTTCTCCTTTTCTTCTTGACTTCTTTATTTCCTAAAAACTGAAATAAATAAAACAAAACATTATTCGAATAAAATAAACCTAATTCCTAACAAATAATAATAATAATAATAAAATAAATAAAAATTAGGTTAAATTAGGGGTGCCTTATGGGGCATCTCCTAAAGTAACCACTTCCTGTATTCCTGGGGCTTCAGTCCCCTGATAATGCTTGAGGCGCTGTCCATTGACTTTAAATTGGTGCCCGTCTTTTAAACATTGTATCGTGATGGCACCATGGGGAAAAACTTGAACCACTTGGAACGGGCCAGACCATCTAGACTTTAGTTTTCCTGGGAAGAGTTTAAGTCTAGAATTAAATAACAACACAAGCTGCCCTGGGCAGAACTGTCGTGGCAGCAGTTTCTTGTCGTGCCACTTCTTAGTCTTTTCCTTGTAGATCCTTGCGTTGTCGTAGGCCATTGTCCGTAATTCTTCAATCTCGTTCAAATCTAATAACCTTTTCTGGCCTGCCTTGTCCAAGTCCATGTTTACTGCCTTGATTGCCCAATATGCCTTGTGCTCGATCTCGACAGGCAGGTGACAGGTTTTCCCATAAATCAGTCGGTATGGAGACATGCCCAATGGAGTTTTGAATGCTGTCCTATATGCCCATAATGCATCATTCAGAAGTAAAGACCAATCTTTCCTAGTTGGTTTAACCATCTTCTCAAGAATGTTCTTTACTTCCCTATTGGATATCTCAGCCTGTCCATTGGTCTGTGGGTGGTATGCTGTCGATCTCCTGTGCTTGACACCATATTTCTTCAAGGCGGCAACAATTACCCTATTATCAAAATGTCTCCCCTCATCACTAATAATCGCCCTAGGGATGCCAAATCTAGAAAAAATGTTTTTGTGCAAAAACTTTTGGACCGTCTTGGCATCATTCTTTTGAGTGGCGATTGCTTCAACCCACTTGGAGACATAATCCACTGCTAGGAGGATGTACAAATTTCCACACGAAGATGGAAAAGGTCCCATAAAATCAATCCCCCAAACGTCGAAGATCTCGACTTCTAAAATGTTCTGCAGTGGCATCTCGTTTCTTCTCGAGATGTTACCTGTCCGCTGGCACCTGTCACAGTTTTTGTAAAATTCCTATGCATCTTTATATAATGTCGGTCAGTAGAATCCCGACTGCAGCACCTTGGCAGCAGTCTTATTTCCTCCTAAGTGTCCTCCATATTGTGAAGCATGACAGTGATGGAGAATGTCTTCTTGCTCTTCTTGTGGTATACACCTCCTTATAACCTGATCTGCGCACATTTTGAAAAGAAGAGGTTCGTCCCAATAATAATGCTTAACATCATTTTGGAACCTCTTCGTGGCTTGATAATTAAGATCAGAAGGTAATATTCCGCTAACTATAAAATTAACGAAATCAGCATACCAGGGAAGGTTAGAAGACTTACCTGCCGCCATGGCTGTCGCGACAACGATTGCGGCAGCAAAGAGCTGCTCATCAGGGAAGGTCTCCAGTATGTTTGTCTCGTCTATGGGTAGACTCTGTCCCTTTTCCAACCTCGACAAGTGGTCTGCCACCTGATTTTCTGTCCCCTTTTTGTCCTTGATCTCAAGGTCGAATTCTTGTAATAGCAATATCCATCGTATCAACCTGGGCTTTGCATCCTTCTTTGCGAACAAATACTTTAGGGCAGAATGGTCGGTGTGTATTATTACCTTCGTTCCAAGTATGTAAGAATGAAACTTGTCGATTGAGAACACCACGACTAACAGCTCCTTTTCTGTGGTGGTGTAGTTCACTTGGGCGTCATTCAACGTCTTGCTAGCATAGTATATGACATGAAACAACTTATCTCTACGCTGCCCAAGTGCTGCCCTGACAGCATAGTCACTAGCATCACACATGATCTCGAACGGTTGTGTCCAGTCTGGTGGCTGTACTATGGGGGTTGTCACTAGCTTTTCCTTCAGAACCTTGAATGCTTCAGTGCATTCCTCATTAAAGTCAAAAGGTTGGTTCTGTTCTAAGAGATGGCATAGGGGCTTCATGATTTTCGAGAAATTTGCAATGAATCTCCGATAGAAACCCGCATGCCCTAAAAAACTCCTAATTCCCTTGACTGTGGTTGGCGGCGGCAGCTTCTCTATGACTTCTATCTTGGCCCTGTCGACTTCTATCCCACGGCAGCTAATCTTATGGCCAAGGACTATCCCTTCGTCCACCATAAAATGGCATTTTCCCAATTTAGAACAAGATTAGCTTTTTCACATCTTTCAAGTACCTTTTGAAGATTGCCGAGGTAGCTTTCAAAATCGTCTCCAAAGACGGAAAAATCATCCATGAAAATCTCAAGGAAGTCCTCTACCATGTCGGAGAATATAGCCATCATGCACCTTTGGAAGGTGGCAGGTGCATTACGGAGTCCAAACGGCATCCTCCTAAATGCGTATGTTCCGTAGGGGCATGTAAAAGTCGTTTTCTCTTGATCCTCAGGTGCAATAGCAATCTGGTTATAACCTGAGTAACCATCAAGAAAACAATAGTAAGGCTTACCCGCTAATCTATCAAGCATTTGATCAATAAAGGGTAAAGGAAAGTGGTCCTTTCGGGTAGCTTTGTTAAGCTTCCGATAGTCGATACAAACCCTCCAACCGGTCACAATCCTGGTTGGGATTAACTCATTGTTTTCGTTGGTTACCACGGTCATTCCTCCTTTCTTTGGAACACATTGCACCGGGCTTACCCATTTGCTGTCGGAGATGGCGTAAATAATACCAGCATCTAACCATTTGATTATCTCTTTACGCACTACCTCCTTCATCGCAAGGTTTAACCGCCTTTGGGCATCAATCGTCGGCTTATGATCTTCCTCTAGGAGGATTTTGTGCATGCATATCGCCGGACTAATGCCTTGTATGTCTGCTATCGTCCATCCAATTGCCTTTTTGTGCTGCCTTAACATGTCGATCAGCTGTCGTTCATGTTCCTGCGGCAGCTTAGCAGAGATGATTACGGGCAATGTATCATTGCAACCAAGATAAGCATATTTAAGCTGCCCTGGCAGGGGCTTAAGTTCTAAGACAGGTGGTTCAACAGTAGAAGGCTTTTGGATTAAATGGTTATCCGAAGTGTAATTCAAGGGTTCGAATAACTTACCTGGACGATGGCCTAACCAGTTTACCTCCTCCTGACCTTCAGTATCAGATGTATCAGATTCAGAGGAGTCACTGTCGTCGGTGCTGTCGTCGTGGCTGTCGTCATCGTTGTCGTGACAGGCCTGTAAGTGGCTGTCGCAGCAGTGACCGAATTTTATATCACGGCAGCCCGACCGGATGTAGGGTTGATCAAAGGTCACCTCAATGATGGCCTTGCATTCCTCATCCACATCGGCATGTTTCATTGCTTGGAGAACATTCAACTTAATCTCTTGATCGTTTACGCGCATGGTGAGTTCTCCTTTCTCCACATCAATCAATGATCTTCCCGTGGCTAAGAAGGGTCGCCCTAGGATGACTGGTGCGTTTTCGTCTGCCTCACAATCCAAAATGAGAAATTCAGCAGGAAAAATAAGTTTATCCACTCTTACCAAAATATTTCAATTTTTCCCTCGGGATGTACGTAAGAGCGGTCGGCTAGCTGTAGGGTAACTGTCGTGGGCCGCGCCTTGCCAATACCTAGTTTCTGAAAAACAGATTTGAGCATTAGATTAACACTGGCACCAAGATCACAAAGTGCCTTACCCACAAATCTGTCGCCGATTACGCAAGGTATGATGAAGCTCCCTGGATCCTTCTTTTTTTAGGGTGGCTGCCGATGAAGAATACTCATGCAACCTTCTGTCATCTTTACCGTTTCAAATTCCCCAAGTTTAGATTTTTTTGACATAACATCCTTGAGAAATTTAGCATAACCGGGCATTTCCCTAACAGCATCTAACAACGGAATATTAATATGAACCTGTTTAAAAATATCATAAATCTTTTTAAGTTGAGATTCATGCTTAGCTTGCTGTATCCGTTGAGGAAACGGTGGTGGAGGACGATAATCAGCAATACGCCCTTCCCACTGTATGCGAATCTGAGGATGATAATCATCTTTTTTTCTCCTCTATCGCTTCTGCTGTCGTGACAGGCTCATCGGCAACAGTCTGTTTATCACCTGTCGGGGCAGCTTCCTCGGCAGGTTTATCTAAGGCAGGTTCCTTTTCTGTTTCAGCTTCTTTTTCTGGCCCTGGTAGCTTTTTCCCACTCCTAGTAGTAATTGCCTTACATTGCTCATGTGGGGGCGGTCTAGCATTTTCAGTATTGCTAGGAAATCCTCCATTCTGCCTTGGCTTAATATGTTGCGACACCTGACCCATTTGTGTCTCTAGGGACTTCAACATAGCCTCATGATTTGTCATTCTCATCTCGGTTTTATCTATAAAGTTTTCCGTCTTCTTGACAAACTGGTTTATATTCTCCATATACGTACCGGTCTGAGACATAAAGGTGGCCAGAGTCTGTTCCAATACACTACTCATGGCAGGTGGTGGCTGCTGTTGCTGCTGCGGCGGCAGGTGCGGCGGCAGTTGCTGCGGTTGTTGCGGCGGCAACTGCTGTCTTGTCAACAATCTAGGACCTCCCTGATTCTGATTATAAGCTTGCGGATTCAGGGCATTGTTAGGGTTACTCCAGGAAAATTTGGGATCTTTCCTCCAATTGGGATTATAGTTGTTGGAATTGTAATTCGGCTTGTAATTTCCAACATCTTTTCCCTCTTCTATATTTATCGGGCACTCTTCCCTACTATGATTTCCCTCACAGATAGCACAAACTTCCTCAACAACAAATCCTCGTAATTCATCTTCATTTAATAAGTGTTTCATTGCTTTAGTAACGAATGCTACATGTGATTTCAAAGTACTGTCGACCTCATAGTCCTTGACAGCAAGTACCCGTTTACCCCCTCTTCTAGCTGTCGGAAACTGCTCCTCATTCTTAGCTAGATTTTTTAAAACTTGCAATGCCTCGTCTGGATCTTTATCCAATAATAATCCATTTGCTGCAGAATCAATCCGAATGCGAGTTTGTAAGTTAGCAGCATTATAGAACTTAGTTACCTGATTCCAGACGGGGAATCCATGCATTGGGCAGTTCCGTAGAAGAGTAGTAAATCTGTCCCAGGCCTCGTGCATCGGCTCGTCATCTTCCTGTTGAAAAGTAGCAATTTCATTACGTAATCGCTCAGATAAATGCGAAGGATTAAAACGAGATAAAAATTCACGAGTTAGATCTGCCCAAGTCATAATAGAACCCGGTGTAAGTTTATTCCACCAAGTTTTAGCTCTGTCCCTCAATGAATGGGGGAATAACCGAAGCCTCAGTATCTCCGGACTAACTCCTGGTAGTCTAAATGAACCACAGATCTCCTGGAACGTTTTGAGATGCTCCCTAGCATCTTCTGTCGCAGAACCACTGAACTGCCCGGCGTTGTTGATCATACTAAACATGACAGGCTTAAGCTCGAAGTTATCAACATCAATATTCGGCAGCGTGGTCTCCAGCTCTACATGATCGTTCAGCATGTAGTCACGACATGACCGTCCTCCATCTGCCCCAGGCGGGTCGCCGACAGGCGGTATTTCTCCACCAGCGGGCTGGTTACGGGCCATCTGCTCTAGTTGTTCCTCAAGGTACTCGTTCCGGTCTAAAAGTTGGTGAAGTTGTTTCTTGAGATTGAATGAACGTTCGATCTCCGGATCTAATTTATACTCAGGATCCTCGCCTCTTTTCGATCTGTGCATAAACAAGAAAACCTTGTGAAAAGAGAGAGTTGAAAGAACAAAAGAAAAATTAAAGAAAAGAAAAATAAAAACAAAAACGAAAATAAAAACAAAAAGTGCAAGAAAAGAAAGGTGTAGTTATGTTGCCAATCCCCGGCAACGGCGCCAAAAACTTGTTGCGTGTAAAAGAGTCTATCGCAATTGTAGTGCAAGTGTACACGACGCAAGTAGTAAAGTGATACGAAGTATCGGATATCGTCTCCACAGGGATTGGGCTAATAGCTTCACCTAAATTTACTGCACGAAGTAAAAAGAAATATTTTAGAAAGATGTCACGAAAATATTGAAGAAAACATAAATAAAAGAATAGAGATATCAAGATAGAGAGAATGGGCTGGTATTGAATTGCTCGGTAGTGCAGATATTGAATTGCTCGGTAGTGCAGATATTGAATTGCTCGGTAGTGCAGATATTGAATTGCTCGGTAGTGCAGATATTGAATTGCTAATAGCTTCACCTAAATTTACTGCACGAAGTAAAAAGAAATATTTTAGAAAGATGTCACGAAAATATTGAAGAAAACATAAATAAAAGAATAGAGATATCAAGATAGAGAGAATGGGCTGGTTTTTGAATCGTTTTCGAGCAACGATGACCGGGGAAGAAACACAGTTGCTAGGGTTTTGGTCGAGCAGCCACATGGAACACAACGACGGCTTCAGACTGAAGATCGACCGATGGTAAGGCCTTGATTGGAGGATAAACGACAAAGTTTCAGTTTGGGACTTAGATTCGCACAAGAGAAAGAGGACGAGAGTTTGGAATACTAAACAACACAAAAACTTATTCACGAAAGCAACAAATCAGATTTTACCCGATTTTTAGGGTAAATTACACAATAAGGGCTCCAAGAATAGCATGTTTACAAAATTACCCCCTAAAGTTCCGATTCATCACAATTAAGCCACTTAAAATCAATTTTAGAATTCCCAAGTAATAGGGTTTTGAATTAGGGGTTTTAATCAATTTAGGATTTAAAATTAGGGCAAAATTTGGGGTGTTACAACTCTCCCCCCATTAAAAGAAATTCCGGCCTTGAAATTTAACTGGGGCAAAAAGATCCGGATACTGAGCCCTGACGACAGCCTTGGGCTCCCATGTAGCCTCATTATGACTACGACCACGCCACAAGACTTTGACCATCTTAATGGTCTTACTTCTGACATGGGTCGTTTTCGCGTCAAAATAATTCCTTATTTTCAATTAATAAATAAAGGAATTTAAATGTAGTAAAAGAGAAGTAAGGGTCGATCCCACAGGGATTTAGGAAACTTCCTGATTATGATTCTTGACCTATGAGTCTTAAGGTGGATTAAGTTTTTAGGTGGGGGTGGTTGATTAAGGAAAGGTAATAAATAAAAATTGTGGTTGAAATAGTTGAAGGTAAATATATTTGATATATAAAAACTAGCCTCAGGCTTTTGCTTTGACGCAATTTCTTTGGATCATTATAGAAAGATTTTCACTTTAGGATTTACGTCGGTTACTTGTCCACAAGGTTCAATCCTTGAGACTTCACTTTATATACCGAATACCCAAGTTCTATCTTTGATATCGATATCCAAACTTGATCTTAATCAACAACAATGTTGTAGACCAAGGTCGTTTTAAGCCCAATAAAAACTGACTCGAATGGTGTTATTTCAATAATAACGGTTTCGATCTCAAATTTTCCTCTTAGTAATCAATTTACTAAGTGTGTTCCTAGGAAGTCGAATGTGCTTCAAGAGCCGATCCTTTCTCCCACATATTAATCGAAAACCATATTTCGATAAAAGTCAATATTTTGCTTCGAAAATCATTTTGGTTTAAAGTTTAGCTTTTGAAAATAGAGACAAGTAAAACCTTAAGTTATTTAAGCGCTTTTCATTTCTCATGTTGAAATCGAGTCATCGCTACTGTTGCGTGTAAAAGAGTCTATCGCAATTGTAGTGCAAGTTTACACGACGCAAGTAGTAAATTGATACGAAGTATCGGATATCGTCTCCACAGGGATTGGGCTAATAGCTTCACCTAAATTTACTGCACGAAGTAAAAAGAAATATTTTAGAAAGATGTCACGAAAATATTGAAGAAAACGTAAATAAAAGAATAGAGATATCAAGATAGAGAGAATGGGCTGGTATTGAATTGCTCGGTAGTGCAGATATTGAATTGCTTAGGAACACCAGTTCTGTCGTCGCGCCCGTCGCCGACAGCACCTGTTGCGGCGGCTGTCCGTTGGCTGTCGCGGCAGCGAACACCAACTCCGTACTTCAAGTTTTGCAAGAATCCCAGATCTGCCTTGTCCTATCCCTAGGTCCAAGTCTGTCGATGATCACGTCTTTGATGATACCTCCCGGCGTGAATCGAAGGATGAACACCGATGTGTATGAATTCTCCCTTAGCCACTTAACCTTGCCCTATCCCTAGGCACAAGATAGTTCAACTATAAACTAGAGAACTTGCTCTTATTTCTTTCGTATACTTAACTCTCCCGATGCTAAGTAAATGGATAACCTCACAATTCTCTCCCGATGCTCTTGCAAGATATTAAAACCAAAATAAGAGAACTTGAAGTTTATTTTATTGAACTTGGAAAATCCTAAAACAAAACAACCCTTGCAACTACTTTACAAAACAACCCGTGGCCCTAGGGGGAATTTAGAACATGTCGGTGACGGGTGGACGACAGGGTTTTTTGGTTATCGGTTCTGGGGGTAATCGGTTGTGCCTCCTAGGTTAAATCTATGCCTTTATATAAGCTTTAGGCTCAAGTCTTCTAAGGTAACAAGGATTACAACTTTAATTAAAAGTAAGATTCTAATAAAGACTAAATCTCTAAAGACTCCTACTTTCCAGCCGCATCCTTGTTTCTAGGAATTTCCTCTCCTTGAGCTTTGGCTTGACATATCTTTTGATCCGGGGCTTGGAAAAATATGTGGCTTTCACACGACAGACGAGCAGATTTTTCTCTATCTATCGAGGTCCACTTTGCTTTTCCTCTTCATAACTCTGCTGTCACGACAGGTCTATGGTAGCTTCGTCTTCTTCGTCTGCTTGCCCAGTTCAGCTCTCCTGCTTCTCTGCCCTGCGCCTGCCTTCAACGTCTACTATGGCAGATACCTGCAAAAATAGCCATCTTTTAGTAGAATCCGTGCTTTTGATCCATTTGTGATGTTTCACTGAAAACTAACCTAAATGCAATGCAATGATGCTTGAACGCAACAGAAATATGGGTTAAAAAAGGTGTAAATAATAGAACTTTTACGCACTCAACAGCTACCGCCTTTGGCTATGGAAAATTTAGCTTTGCATGATTATTGAATTAACCATGCTTAGCTTAATTTCTGAAAAAAAGTAAAAAATAAGAGAATAAAAACTGAAGGGCGAAGATAATTTTATAAACTAAATAGAAATGAAGTGAAGAACAAATGATGAGATGTTGTGAGGCTTACCCTAATGGGCTAATTATAGTCCTCAAAAACCCTAAAAAATCTAAGAGATAAAATCGTAAAAATACAAAAGATAAATCTCAAAATTTAAATCCTAAAGATAAAAGGTAAAAGATAATTCCTAAAAAGATAATACAACAGATAAATCCTCAAGTTTAAAATTCAAACATTTGTTTGATAAGCTATCACAATGAACTTGATAAGCTATCAAAATATCTAGATAAGATCTTTTTTCCGCTACTGACGTCATCATCCAACTCCGATGTTGCTGCCGTCATCTGCTGACGTGTCGCGCTCAGTCAACATTTTCATGCCCTAGTTCATGCCCACTAATCTTGCCATGAATCTAGAAAAACTGCGAAATCCAGCCTTTTTCAGTCCATTTTCCATCCATAAAATCCTGCACCAAAATCATATGATAAACCATAATTCAGCACCACAATTCATTCATTTAAATGTAATTAGCACTAAAATATCGACCAAACTAGCCACTCATCAAATTCCCCCTCACTTATCCGATGCTTGCCCTCAAGTATCTCAAAATTAAACAAATCTAAGCTCAAGTTGTCATCCTTAATTTCACGAAGTCTCATAGTTTCTGGTATGACTAAGTATCTAAACATGAAAGAAAATAAAGGAGCAAAAGTGAAATGACAAGACTTAGAAATAATTTTAGCAAAAACGACATTCCAATACCATGTTAACAACAATGGTGCAAACCAAGTACCCTCACAGGGAATCGCTCATGTCACTCAAAGTGTTTAAGGGTAGAGAAAATCACTTGAGCCAAAACTAATTAGAGCATTACCATAGGCTTGTGGTTAAATCTAATCGCCACTACTTAGTATGAACATGATGCAAAAATCAAGAGGTCTTAAAAGGGTTGTAACGGGGATAAGGTTCGGGTAAGATAAAGACCGAAAAATAGGGGTTAAAATTCAAGACAAAAATCATCCCAAAAGTCATATTCAAAACTGTTTTTTTAATCAAAACTATGAAACCGCACAACTTATTCTTGTTTTTTTTTTCTGTGCAGATTCGAATAAATTCTGCATTTTTTTTTCTGCAGTTTTTTTTCTACTGCATATTCGAACCATTTTCTGCACTTAATTTTTTCTACAGTGTATTTTCTGCACTGCTGGACTGCACTGTTTGAAACTGCTTTATTTTTTTTTCTGCATTGCTGATTCGAATCTTTTTTTGAGACAATTTTGTCTTGGAAAAGAGTGACAAAAAGAGGGGAAAAACAAAATTGGTGTGGGTTAAATAATAAGGCAATCCAAAGAAAAAGGTTAGGCTCAAAATTGTTTCACTAAGGATAATAACAAGGGGCAGGCTTTTGGGGAAAAGAATGGGGTTAAACCTAATGCCTCTATCATATTAATGCATCATAATAAAAAAATATAGTCTCAAAAAGTATGAACCCGATAATTTGACCCGAGTCATATAGATATGCCCGATCGTGGTTCTACTAAGAAATATTCTTTGCTACGCTTTGAACTCTGAGATATCATAAAACATACATGTGGGATGAATAACAATATAATAAAAACTTAATGAAGAAAGGAATTGGATAGGTAATTTGGAGAGTATGGCGGCTAAGGATGGAGGATGACAATCGTGGAAAGGAGTAAATCAAAGAAGGAGTGATGGGAGATGCTAAAGGCGGCGTGGATTTGTATGGTTGCAAGGATAGCGAATTGTGACCCGCTAGCTATAACGAGTTAGGAACCAACAATATACTTTGATGGAGTTGAGGTGAAGGAGTGTGGAACGTGACGCACAAGCTATAAGAGAGATTGGAACCAACGCTATAGTAAAATGAAGTGGATAGAAGACTACAAGCACAACTTGAAGCCGATAGAGCTCTCGCAAGAACAAAATGAAATCAATCTTTCAAAGGTTTATATTTTCCAAAGAAAAAAATGAAAGTCCTTACAAATGAACCTAAGGTGCCTATTTATAGTGTGACTAGGCACCATATGAAAAGTCACACAAAAGAGAGATGAATGCTCATCTAAATGCTATTGAATACAAATAAATGAAATGTTTCTTTCTTATCCTTTTGATGGAAGAATTTTTCTTTAAATTGAGATGAATTTAGCCTTAAATTCGTCCAAAAGGAGTGGTGACTCTTGGGCTGCTTCATTTTGCTTGCAATTGGATAAAAGGGAATGAATGATGACATATGATGAATGTAGACATCCCACACCTCCAAATCAGCTTGTCTCTTTGAATTCCTTGCTGATTTTATCACTTAATTTGATGATTAAATGACATTAAACCAGCCTCCATTGTTTGCCCATTTGTGGAATATGATCAGCCTTTAAAAAATGATAAATAAAGGCCTTGAATGCATAATTTGAATGCTGATTATTGCATGTCCCTTCTCTTGAACGTGAATGGCCTTCATTGGTTCATAATTTCAACCTTGAATAGGTGAATTATGAAGCTTAAATGCTTTGTTACTCTAAGAAGATGAATAGCCTTGAAAAGATGAAAAGAATTCAGCCTTGAATTGCCTTCAATTGCCTTCTTTGCATGAGTAAAGATGGACATCAATGACTTGTTTCCAAGATGAAGTTGAAAAGTCTCTTCTTTAATCCACACGTCACATGAACCTAGACACACACAAAGGATTTATTCAAACTTAAAATAATAGATGCATGAAACAATTAAAGAGTTAGTTAATTGCGTGAACTAGTTAAATGAATGAACTAGTTTAATTAAAGAACTAACTTTATTTTTTGAAATGAAAGAACTAACTTTATTGAATTTAACTAAATGCATGAATGAAGTAGTTTAACGAATGATTTAAGATACATAATTAAACTACTTCCCTAATTGAACTAAAACTATAAATGAAGTGCATGCTTTAATGACCATCACACTTTATCAATGCAATAGAAGTTATGAAATACTTAAATTCTCATGAAAATGCATGTATGAGCAAGGTAAGGCATTCCTCCCTTATTATTTCTTCTTTTTCACGTTCATGGCTTGTTGTAAACAAGATTTCCATGGCTGATTGAAACCCTTTGGCCCGTGCACGTGTAATAGGGCCACTTGGGTACTTCTTCGGGTCCTTGTTCTTGATGGTCATATCAGTCCCTCCCTCTTTAAAGCGATTTGTCCCCAAATCGTCACCTACATCAAAAGGAGATAAATCAGCAACATTAAAGGTTGCACTAACATTAAACTCACCTGGGAGGTCTAGTTGATAAGCATTATCATTGACCCTCTTAACTACTTGAAATGGCCCATCTCCTCAAGGCATCAATTTAGATTTCTGTTGGGCTAGAAACCTTTCTTTTCTCATGTGCAACCACACCCAATCTCCCGGCTCAAAGACAACTCTCCTTCGACCCTTGTTTGCTTGCTGCTCATATTGCTTGGTTTTCTTTTCAATATTATCCCGCACTTGTTGATGAAGTTTCTTAACAAATTCAGCTTTGTTAAGTCCATCTTTATTCACAATTTGATCAGCGGGTAATGGCAATAAGTCCATCGGAGTTATTGGATTGAACCCATACACAACTTCAAAAAGAGTGTGTCCCGAGGTGGTATGGACTGATCGGTTATATGCAAACTCCACATGTGGTAAGCTCTCTTCCCATGTCTTTAGATTCTTCTTAATAATGCTCCTAAGCAACGTGGAGAGTACTCGATTCACCACTTCGGTTAGGCCATCTGTTTGAGGGTGACAAGTGGGGGAAAATAGCAGCTTAGTTCCAATCTTACTCCATAGGGCTCTCCAAAAGTGGCTTAAGAACTTCACTTCTCGATCGGAAACGATAGTTCTTGGCACACCATGTAATCTCAAGACTTCCCTGAAAAACAAGTTAGCAATATGTAAGGCATCATTAGTCTTGTTGCAAGGAATAAAATAAGCCATTTTGGAAAATCTATCCACTACTACAAAGATGGAGTCTTTGTTATTCTTTGTGCGTGGAAGCCCTAGCACAAAATCCATTGAAATGTCCATCCATGGTGCTTCTAGAATAGGTAGTGGCGTGTAGAGTCCATGTGGCATGGCTTTAGACTTAGCCTTCTTGCAAGTGATGCAACGTTCACATAACCTCTCTACATATCGTCTCATCTTTGGCCAATATAAATGCTCTTGAAGTATGGCCAAAGTCTTTGCTATTCCAAAATGTCCCGTTAAGCCTCCTCCATGGGCTTCTTTGATAAGTAATTCACGTGTGGAACCTTGTGGAATACAAAGTCTTCCTTCCTTGAATAGGAACCCATTGTCCCTATAATAGTTTTCAAACGTTCCTTTCTCACAAGCTTTGTAATTTTTTTCAAAATCAGAATCAGATTCGTATAAATCCTTAATGAAAACAAAACCCAACAACTTAGATTCTAAGGTGTTTAGAAGAGCATACCTCCGAGACAATGCATCGACAACTATATTCTCCTTACCTTTCTTATATTTGATCACATAGGGAAAAGATTCAAGAAACTCCACCCATTTGGCATGTCATTTGTTGAGTTTATGTTGCCCCCGAATGTGCTTCAATGCCTCATGATCGGTGTGAAGAATGAACTCCTTAGGCCATAGATAATGTTGCCATGTTTCCATTGCGCGAACAAGGGCATACATCTCCTTATCATATGTTGGATAATTCAATGTAGCTCCACTTAATTTCTCACTGAAATATGATATAGGACGTCCACCTTGAGATAATATCGCTCCAATTCTCACACCTGATGCATCACATTCAATTTCAAACGTTTTGTTAAAATCAGGTAAGGTAAGCAAAGGGGCATGAATTAAACATTCTTTAATGTCATTAAAAGATTTCTCTTGGTCTCCCCCCAGAAAAAGTTAGCATTCTTCTTGATGACACTAGTTAAAGAGGCGACAATAGTGCTGAAGTTTGGCACAAATCTCCGGTAAAAGCTTGCAAGTCCATGGAAACTCCTAACTTGGAAAATGCTTGTTGGTCGTGGCCATTCTTCAATGGCTTTAACCTTCTCTTTGTCAACCTCTAAGCCTTTAGAGCTGACAACAAAACCAAGAAAGACAACTTTGTCAGTACAAAATGTACACTTGTCTAAATTAGCATATAACTTCTCCTTTCTTAAAACCAACAAAACTGACCTCAAGTGTTGAACATGTTCTTCCATTGTTTTACTATAGATTAAGATGTCATCAAAATAAACCACATAAAATTTACCCAAAAACGGTCTAAGAATATGGTTCATTAACCTCATGAAAGTACTTGGTGCATTAGTTAAGCCAAAAGGCATAACCAACCATTCATAGAGTCCTTGCTTTGTTTTAAATGTTGTTTTCCCTTCATCACCTTCCTGCATCCTTATTTGGTGATAACCACTCTTAAGATCAACCTTAGAGAAAAGGTTAGAACTACTAAGCTCATCTAACATATCATCTGAACGGGGAATAGGGTGACGATACTTTACCGTAATTTTGTTTACCGCTCGACAATGTACACACATGCGCCAAGTTCCATCCTTCTTTGGCACAAGTAATACCGGAACAGCACATGGGCTAAGGCTCTCCCTCACGTAACCTTTAGCCATTAGTTCAGCCACTTGCCTTTGCAACTCCTTGGTTTCCTCAGGGTTGCTTCGGTAAGCTGGACGGTTAGGAATGACAACACGGGAATGAAATCTATTTGATGTTCAATGCCACAGATTGGTGGCAGCCCACTTGGTATCTCCTCCAGAAATAATTCGTCAAATTCTTGCAACAAAGACACAATAGAAGAAGGCAAAGTGTGATCAAGTTGGTTAGTGTTCAATAAACTTTCCTTGTACACAAGTACAAGTAATTCCTTTCTCGACAGAAAACACTTTCTCAACTCTCTTTCTTTGGTAAAAACACTCATTTTCGCACCCTCACTTTGCTCACTCTCACTTGCTTTTACCTCCATTTTGATTCTCTCTCTTTGGCTCTTTCAATACTTTCTCTCAAATGTATTTGGTCTTTGTGAATTTGTTTTGGTGAAAGAGAGGCTAAGGTAATCTTTCTTACTCTATGGGTGAGTGTATACCGATTGGTATATCTATCATGTATGACTCGTTTATCGAATTGCCATGGCCTCTCAAGTAGTAAATGGCCAACGTGCATCGAAACAACATCGCAAAGAACTTCATCCTTATACTTTCCAATGGAGAAAGCAACAAGAACTTGCTTGGTAACCTTGAGTTCTCCCCCGTCATTAAGCCAATGCAGCTTGTAGGGATGTGGATGCTAATCCAAGTTTTTCTACCATAAGAGTACTAGCAACATTAGTACAACTACCTCCATCAATAATGACAAAGCATACCTTTCCATTAACATGGCAGCAAGTATGAAAGATATTCTCGCGTTGCTCATTCCCTTCATTCGCTTGCAAACTTAGGCTCTTTTTCACAATAAGGGCCTCTCTTTTTGCTGCATACTTTATATCATCATCTTCATCTTCTTGTATGGCAGCAACTTCATCTTCCTCCTCTTGTTCTGATTCAACCTCTCCATCATCACGAAGAAGCATGATGTTGCGATTTGGGCATTGGCTTGCAATATGCCCTCTTCCCAAGCACTTGAAACATTGTATATATCGGGAACGGTTTGGAACATTCGGAGCCTTACCTTTGCTAGTTTTGGAAATGGCCTTGCTTCCTTTGGGTGGTGCGCCTCTTTCATTGGGTGGTATTGGAAGACTCCATTTGTAAGAAATTTGCCCCCATCTTGATGATGCTCCCCCATAGGTTCGTGTGGAACCCTTCCATTTAAGTTGTTTTTCCACATTTATGGCCATATGCACCATGTCTTCGATCTCCACATAATGTTGCTACTCAATGACAACCGCAATATTTGGGTCAAAGCCGGATAGAAATCTTGCCATGGTGGATTCTCGATCCTCATCAATGTTAGCTCGGATCATGGCTACTTCCATCTCTTTAAAGTAGTCCTAAACACTACGGTTGCCTTGGGTGAGATTTTGAAGCTTGTTGAAAAACTCCCTATGATAGTGAGTTGGAATGAACCTCCTGCGCATAACGGCCTTCATCTCATTCCAAGTAGAAATTGGATGTTCACCATTGCGTCTCCAGCTAGATGTCAACTGATCCCACCATATTAGTGCATAATCTGTAAATTCAATGGCTGCAAGGTTTACCTTCTTAAGCTCGGAGTAGTTGTGACACTAAAAGATGTGCTCAACTTTTTTTCCCATGCAAGATAGGCTTCAAGATCCGTTCTTCCTTGGAAATGAGGAATGGTTAATTTGATGTTGCTAAGATTATCATCAACTCTTGGCCGAGCTCTTTGGTACCTAGGTTCTTGACGCCTCAAACTTTCCTGGGAGGCTCGCTCGTCTATGAGTTCTTCGTCCACCTCTCCCTCATACTCTTCCTCGTGATCTAAATTATGCCTTCGTTGAGATTTTTCCTCCAAATGATCTAATCGTTCTTGCATCGGCCCCAACCTTTGTTGCAACAACATGTCCATCTCTCGGATAACATCTTGAAGATTGGAGTTAGTTGTATCTACGTTAACATTATTACTTCCTCCAACGGAGTTTC
Source organism: Hibiscus tridactylites (assembly GCA_958450335.1). Lineage (NCBI taxonomy): Eukaryota > Viridiplantae > Streptophyta > Magnoliopsida > Malvales > Malvaceae > Hibiscus > Hibiscus tridactylites. Next base: position 77,281,346 of record OY288269.1, on the reverse strand, counting down.
TCACGAAATTTTGAGACATTATTAGTAACAAAAGTAAAAAAAATTAAAACCTCACAGACACAAAACCTCACCTATTCCACTCCAAGAAAATGCACTCACACTCGTGTTTCACTCGGGATGACTTTTACCCTTGATGTGCACTCTTGCCTTTTTCCACTCTTGCTCTATATCAAGTCCTTTTAAGAACTTCCTCAAGGCTTGCAAATGGCTTGTAGAATTCGGCTGAAAAAACAAAACTTGGTGAAAAGAATTTGGAAGGTAGGATAAGAAAAGTGGCAACAACAAAAAAGGTAAATTGTGAGAGTTGGTAAAGATGACAAAATAGTAGCAAAAGAAAAATGATGTAAGATTTTTTTTAAAAGAAGAAAAGAGAATACGATGCCCCTCCCTCTTTAACTTTCCCTAATTTTTTTCCGATATTTTTCGATTTTTTCTCTATTTTTTCCAGAAGAGAGACAACGACTATCTTACTGAATCAACCTCGCTCTGATAAAAATTGATATAAACCCGGTAATGTGACCCGAGTCATATAGATGTGCCCGATCGTGATTCTAGTAAGAAATATTCTTTGCTACGCTTTGAACTCTGAGATATCATAAAACATACATGTGAGATGAATAGCAATATAATAAAAAAATTAATGAAGAAAGGAATTGGATAGTATGGTGGCTATGGATGGAGGATGATAATCGTGGAAAGATGTAAATCAAAGAAGAAGTGATGGGAGATGCTAAAGGCGGCGTGGATTTGTATGGTTGCAAGGATAGCGAATTGTGGCCCGCTAGCTATAACGAGCTAGGAACCATCAATATACTTTGATGGAGTCGAGGTGGAGGAGTGTGGAACGTGACCCACAAGCTATAAGAGAGATTGGAACCAACGTTATAGTAAAATGAATTGGATAGAAGACTACAAGCACAACTTGAAGCCGATAGAGCTCTCGCAAGAACAAAATGAAAGCAATCTTTCAAAGGTTTATATTTTCCAAAGAAAAAAATGAAAGTCCTTACAAATGAACCTAAGGTGCCTATTTATAGTGTGGCTAGGCACCATATGAAAAGTCACACAAAAGAGAGATGAATGCTCATCTAAATGCTATTGAATACAAATAAATGAAATGTTTCTTTCTTATCATTTTGAAGGATGAATTTTGCTTTAATATGAGATGAATTTAGCCTTAAATTCATCCAAAATGAGTGGTGACTCTTAGGCTGCTTCATTTTGCTTGCAAATGGATAAAAGGGAATAAATGTGGACATATGATTAATGTAGACATCCCACACCTCCAAATCAGCTTGTCTCTTTGAATTCCTTGATGATTTTATCACTTAATTTGATGATTAAATGACATTAAACCAACCTTCATTGCTTGCCCATTTGTGGAATATGACCAGCCTTCAAAAAATGATAAATAAAGGCCTTGAATGCATAATTTGAATGCTGATTATTGCATGTCCCTTCTCTTGAACGTGAATGGCCTTCATTGGTTCATAATTTCAACCTTGAATAGGTGAATTATGAAGCTTAAATGCTTTGTTACTTTAAGAAGATGAATAGCCTTGAAAAGATGAAAAGAATCCAGCATTGAATTGCCTTCAATTGCCTTGTTTGCATGAGTAAAGATGGTCATCAATGACTTGTTTCCAAGCTGAAGTTGAAAAGTCTCTTCTTTAATCCACACGTCACATGAACCTAGACACACACAAAGGATTTATTCAAACTTAAAATAATAGATGCATGAAACAATTAAAGAGTTAGTTAATTGTGTGAACTAGTTAAATGAATGAACTAGTTTAATTAAAGAACTAACTTTATTGAATTTAACTAAATGCATGAATGAAGTAGTTTAACGAATGATTTAAGATACATTGTTTAATGACCAACACACTTTATCAATGCAATGGAAGTTATGAAATACTTAAATTCTCATGCAAATGCATGCATGAGCAAGGTAAGGCATTCCTCCCTTATTATTTCTTCTTTCCCACGTTCATGGCTTGTTGTAAACAATCTTTCCATGGCTGATTGAAACTCGTTGGCCCATGCACGTGTAATGGGGCCACTTGATTACTTCTCCGAGTCCTTGTTCTTGATGGTCATATCACTTTTGGGGAAAAGAACGGGGCTAAACCTAATGCCTCTATCATATTAATGCATCATAATAAAAAATGTAGTCTCAACAAGTATTTAAACCACAAGTTCTAGAATGCAACTAATTAGCTAGGCACACTCAAAGAAACAAAGAGCAAAAATAATGCATGTTCATTAGGCTCAAAAGCTCTCATGAATTGTCTTGTGTACATAGGTAAGCATCATGTCAATTAACAAAGTAAGAAATGACCAACGTTATATAAAAAAATTCCAAGCATGCCATAAACTATTATGCAACCTAAAATTTCTAACAAGAAAAATATCAAAGTCATACGAAAACAAAAAGACAAGGTGAAACAAAGGAAATCAAAAAGTAACTTAAATTTAAATAAAATCAAGAACAAGAGAACAAGCAATCGAACAAGAAATTATGAGAATTTGACCTGGATACCCACTTCCCCTCAATTTAACCATGATGTCCCATTATGCAAATAAAATTAAAAGAGATGGAATGAGAAAACTCCCTGAACTAGTTACGACCATGGCTACGCCCACGGAGTCAGAGTCGTTGTGTACTTGGACGAACTGTCTCGGTCCTCTTGTTGCTTTTTTTCACCATCGTGGAAGAATGAAGGAGTGTGATGAAGTTTGACGTTGGGTGGGGGTATGCGGCTAAGGGAAAATATTGAAAATTAGGGTTTTTTTTAAATCACGTAAGGGATATAAAATTTAAAAGAAAAAAGTTTATTTGGTAAAAAAGGATATGGTTTATCAATTGGTGTGGGGCCCATGGTATTTAAAGTTTAAAAGAAAAGTGGTATAAAGATAATGATGGAGAACGAGATGAAAACGGTGGAGATGATATTATCACTAAGTGGGACCCATGTAAAATTTAAATATAGAAAAATATGAGTTTAGAGATTGATGGGATAAAGGTGGGGGTATAAAATTTAAAATAAATAATAATAATAATAATAATAATAATTTAAGATATAATAATAATAATAATAATAATAATTTAAGATATAATAATTTAAATATAGAATAAGTGGTGAGGGAAAAAAACGTGGGTCCCCCGGGTTTAGAATGTAAGGATAATCTTGGGTTTTGCTATCACAAGCTACAAGACGATTAATCAGCAGGTGGGCATTCATATTCGATTGGATTTATCTGGTGTACCTAAAAAATTAAACAAAAACTAAAATTTTAAAAATAAAATTAAACGATTAATTTAGCGAATAAAAAAATAAAATGCGAAAAGAAATAAAACGAAACAAATTAAAAATGAGTTGCCTCCCATTTAGCGCTTTATTTAACGTCGTTAGCTCGACGACCTGCGTCGCTCAGACTATAGACACTGCGACAAATACTCCTTCCAATTTATGCGCTTAATTTAACTAAGAATTTCCCTATGAGAAATTTTACGACCGTGACATTTCTTCATTTTCCCTGAAATTTTTTCTTTTTTACACTTCAATTTATCCGGCGGTAATTTTAATTCCAAATTTGGTGCTTGCAGAATGGAAGGAAATTTTTTATTTTTGGAAGGAGTTAGGCGCGGTTCAAAATAAATAGAATAAATATTTTCTAACTCCCTAATTTGTTTGTCCCGGCCTTCCAATTTCTTGCACAAATTATCAGATAAGTTAGTTTCCACAAAATCATCAACTAAATGTTCATAAACACCAACGAAGCTAACATTTGCCATAGAATCCGAATGTTCCATTGCCTTATAAACATCAAATTCTACGACCTCACCATTAAATTCCATTGTTAACATACCGCTTCTCACATCAATCTTTGTATTTGCCATACTAAGGAAGGGACGACCAAGCAGGACTTCAGAAGAGGTGTTTGATCGGTCATTTTTGTAAAACCTATGTTTGATTTTAATATAACAAAGTATTTTAAGGATTAAATTGAAAAACTTGAAAAAGATTTTTAAGTCCCTAACAAGGCTTTACTCTAGTTTGAAAAACACAAACTCTAAAATATTTTCTAAGTGTTCCAAGGCCAAACTATTAAAAATCGCATATGCGTATCGATACGATCCTTGCCGTATCGATACCTTTTTTTTACCAACTTGTCCACTAGAGAAATGCGTTTCGATACGCTCCTTACCATATCGAAACAAGGTATCGAAACATATTGTATCTGTATCGATACTCTCTCTATAAAATCACACTGAGTTTGAATGGTGTACCAATACGGTGTCTCCCGTATCGATACAGATTTAAAGTATTTTTAAATTTCAGAGCCTTAAATGTTTTTGACCGTTGGTGTCAGTTGTTAGGTGATAGACTTTTTCAGAGTTGGTTGTCCCGTACCGATACGTTGTTTCCCATATCGATACAGATTCTTTCAGTGAGCTTTGAAGTAAAAATTACATCGGTACGCTTCTATCCGTATCGAACCGGATCCCTACCTCGTACCGATACGCTTACACGCGTATCGATGCACCCCTCTTGTAATTATGCAACGACTCTTTCTGTTTTGAGACATGTATCGATACGGATCCCCGTGTATCGATATGGTAGGCTGTAGAAGTGTATTTGTGGTGGAAAGAGAGGGTCCCAACGGCTAGAATTAATGGAGAAGGTATAAAATCAAGCCAATTGAAGACTAGCAACAACCATTGCATCCAAAGGAAACATCTATACAAAAATCCAAGCTCAAAGTGCCTAATTTCTCATTCTTGTAAAATCCCAAATTGTGTTGTGTGTAATTCCAATCTTGTATTCCAATTTGGGTTGAGTGCTTGTATCAAAAGGGGCAAATTTGTATTGAGAGATATTCTACTTGCCTTAAAATTCTTCTTTGTATCCTAGTGAGGGTTTGGTCAAATTTTGGGTAGAAAATTTGACAGGTATTGTAAAGGTTACCTCCTAAGCCTTGAAAAGGGAAAGAGCAATTAATGGATTGTTGAAAAATACTTAGTGGTAGCTAAGGTAGTGGATGTAGAGTTCATTTGGAACTTGAACCACTCTAAATTGCCTTGTTCTTCAATTTTAGTCATTCCACTTTCTCCAACAAATTTTAAAAACTCAATTCACCCCCTTTTGGCTTTGATCAATCCATTGATCCACTCAACAATTGGTATCAGAGCCTACCTCTTTGAAGGATTAACAATCAGAAGAGGAGATTCTAGGAAGAGTGTGATCAACTACAAAGCAAGCCATGACATCTACCTCTGGCTCTAGTATGTACGAGTCTCAATCTATCACCAAACCGCCTTTCTTCAACGGTGACAACTATCCCTTTTGGAAGAACCGGACGCGTATCTTCATAAAGTCTAGTGATTATCTTGTTTGGGATGCTATAGAGGATGGTCTCATTATTCCGATGAAAAGAGACGATGAAGGAAGACTAGTGCCAAAAAGGAAAAATGAAATGAGTGAAGATGATAGAAAGAAGCTTCAAATCACCGACAAGGCTCTTCACATGCTATTTTTCTCTTTTGGTCCCGATATCTACTCCAAAGTTTCTTCCATCGAAAGTGCTAAGGAAGTGTGAGATACACTTGAGATTACATATGAAGAAACAAGCGATGTGAAGGAAAAAAGATTGAAATTCTCAATCTTAGCTATGACAATTTCAAGATGGAGCCCGACTAAACCGTTTCAAAGATGTTCGATCGTTTCTCAACAATCGTCAATGGGCTAAAGGGTTTTAGAGAGATCATCCCGGAAGACAAGTTAGTCCGGAAGCTACTCTACTCATTTCCCGAGTCTTGGGATGGGAAAAGAATCGCTATCATTGAGACAAAGAATTCGAAGACACTAAAGCTTGATGAGCTAGTTGGTTCTCTCCTAACTCATGAAATCATGAAGCAAGGAAGGGAAGATGAAAGGAAGAAAGAAGAAAGAAGAGTGGAGAAGTTTGAGGTAGACAAGAAAAAGAAACTAGGAGTGGCTCTTAAAGGTTCTCTACATAAGGAGAGCACTTCTACTGAGGAGGAAGATTTTGAAGAAATGACTATGATAGCCAAGAGATTCTCACGGTTAATGAGGTCCAACCGGGGTAGGAAGTTTCAAAGAAAGATGTACTTCAAGACCAAAAACAAAGAAGAAGAAAAGGATTTGATCATATGCTATGAGTGCAAGAAACCGGGTCATATTCGTTCCGAGTTTCCTCAACTCAAGAAGAAGGGCTTTGAGAAGAAAAAGAAGCTCAAAGCTAAGCTTGCTACTTGGAGTGATGAGGAGTCATCCGAGGATGAAGAACAAGAAGTGGCCAACCTTTGCCTCATGGCTCTTGAGAAGGATTCTTTCATGGTAACCTCTAACTCATCTACTTTCGATTTTACATTTATGAATTACATGAAGCTTATGATGAAACAAGAGGTATACAATGAGTTAGTTGAGAAATATAAGGAGTCCGTTTTAAAAAATAAAAGGATCATTTCCGATTTAAATGCTAAAAATTATTTACTTTCTCAAACTAACTTGAAATTTGAGAAAAAGATTTTAGGTCTACTAGATGAACTTGAATTCTTTCAAAATGAACTTGAATTCTTTCAAAAGATTTAAATGTAGATTTAAATAATCTTATTTCTCAATGTAACATTGAACTCCAAAAGGTGTTAGATATGCTTAATGAGCTCAAAAAGTCTTTCAAGAGTGTTGGTAATGTGAAAAACGAAATAGGTGAATCACCTAGAACAAACCAACCTAAAAGAAAGAACTATAACTACAAAAAAGTGGCTCCTAGGCATAATAGAACTAAAAGAATTAGAAGTGTATGGGTTCCTAAGGAACTTGTCAAATCTAATAATGTTGATGCCATGTCACCTTGGATTATTAAGGGAACCAAGCTTTGGGGAGCTAACACTCGTGGACCCAAAATGATTTGGGTACCAAAAATCAAAGCTTAATCTCTTTGTTTGTAGGGGAGCATTGCTACAAGGCCAAAGCACAAAGCCAAAACTCATGGTACCTTGATAGTGGATGCTCGAGGCACATGACCGGAGACAAGAGTCGATTCATGGATTTAAAGCCAAAAAGTGGAGGAGTGGTGACTTTTGGTGACAACTTCAAAGGCCACATTAAAGGTATTGGCTCCATAGGTAATCACTCTACTATTCTCATTGAAAAGGTATTGTATGTCAATGGTCTAAAACACAATTTATTGAGCATCAATCAATTGTGTGATAAAGGGTTTAATGTCTTTTTTGATAAAAATGGTTGTAAAATTGTTGACATTAAATCAAATAAAATAATGCTCGTTGGTCATCGCATAGGTAACATATATATGGTGCATCTAGATGACATTCATTCATCACATGCATGTTTTGTTGCTCAAAATGAAAATGATGCATGGTTATGGCATAGGAAACTAGGACATGCTAGCATTAGTGTTTTAGAAAAATTAGTTTCCCTAAATCTAGTTAGACTTTACCCAAGATTAAGTTTTCAAATGATAAAATATGTGATGCATGCTCTAAGGGTAAACATCATAAATCATCATTTAAATCCATTAATGATGTCTCTACTAGTAGATGTTTACTATTAATTCATATGGATCTTTTTGGGCCAATTAGGACTACTAGCTTGGGTGGAAAATCATATGCCTTTGTGCTTGTTGATGATTACTCTAGATATACTTGGGTTCTCTTTTTAAGCACCAAGGATGAGGCTTTAGAAAACTTCATCACATTTTCAAAATTAACTCAAAATGATCTTGAGCTTAAGACTTCTCACATTAGAAGTGATCATGGAACCGAGTTTCAAAATCTAGGTTTTGAAGAGTTTTTAAATGAAAATGGTATTAGCCACAATTTTTCGGCACCTCGAACTCCTCAACAAAGTGAGGTAATTGAGAGGAAAAATAGGACTTTACAAGAAATGGCTAGAACCATGCTTTGTGAAAACAATTTACCTAAATATTTTTGGGCGGAAGCCATTAACACCGCTTGCTACATTATTAACTGAGTAATGATTAGGCCTATTTTAAAGAAAACTCCTTATGCGATTTTAAAATAGAAAAATCCTAACATTAGATATTTTCATCCTTTTGGTTGCAAGTGTTTTATTTTAAATAATGGAAAAGAAAATTTAGGTAAATTTGATGCAAAAAGTGATGAAGCTATTTTTCTAGGTTACTCCTTAAACTCTAAAGCTTATCGTGTGTTTAACAAAAAAACTTTAGTTGTAGAGGAATCTATACATGTTGTTTTCGATGATAACCTCCTTCCGAGGAAGGAATCTTGCGATGATGGTGATATAGGAATCCTTGATGCCTTTGATGGAGGACAAACTTCAAAGGAGGATGAGATTCCAACTAAAGAAGAAGATGCACAAGATCCACCTCTTGAAACCTTGAAGAACTTGGCTCTTGAGGAAAAGGAAGTGAGCTACCCAAGGGAGTACAACTATGTCAAAAGTGATGAAATCTTGGGTGATCCATCCAAGGGGGTAACTACTAGATCTTCTCTCAAACTCATGAATCATGTTGCTTTTATCTAATTCATTGAGCCTAAGAATATTAAAGAAGCATTAAAACATGATTTTTGGATTATGGCTATGCAAGAAGAGTTAAACCAATTTGAGAGAAGTAATGTATGGACATTAGTTGAAAGACCTAATAATCAATCTAGTATAAGAACTAAATGGGTATTTAGGAATAAACTAGATGAGAGTGGTAACATTGTGAGAAACAAAGCTATATTAGTTGCTCAAGGTTACACTCAAGAAGAGGGAATAGATTTTGATGAAACCTATGCACCCGTAGCTAGAATGGAAGCTATTAGGATGTTTCTTGCATATGCATGTTATCATAATTTCAAGCTTTTCAAATGGATGTGAAAAGTGCATTTTTAAATGGTTTTATAAATGAGGAAGTGTATGTGAAACAACCACCAGTTTTGAAGATTCAAAATTTGGAAAAATATTTTTAAGTCCTTCAAAAGTTTTCAAACCAACAAGGCTTTACTCTATTTTGAAAAAATCAAACTCTAAAATATTTTCTAAGTGTTCCAAGGCCAAACTATTGAAAATCGCATATGTATATCAATACCTTTTTTACCAACTTGGCCACTAGAGAAATGTGTTTCGATACGCTCCTTACCGTATCGAAACAGATTGTATATGTATCGATACGCTCTCTATAAAATCATACTGAGTTTGAATGGTGTACCGATACGGTGTCTCCCATATCGATATGGATTTAAAGTATTTTTAAATTTCAGAGCCTTAAATGTTTTTGACCGTTGGTGCCAGTTGTTAGGTAACAGACTTTTAAAGAGTTGGTTGTCCCGTACTAATACGCTCTTTCCCGTATCTATATGGATTCTTCCAGTGAGCTTTGAAGTAAAAATTGCATCGGTACACTTCTATCCGTATCGAAACGGATCCCTACCCCGTACCGATACGTTTACATGTGTATCGATACAACCCTCTTGTGATTGTACAATAGCACTTTCTGTTTTGAGACAGGTATCGATACGGATCCCGTGTACCGATACGGTAGGCTACAAAAGTGCATTTATGGTGGAAAGAGAGGGTCCCAATGGCTATAATCAATACCCTAACCACCCAAACAGATAGAATTAATGGAGAAGGTATAAAATCAAGCCAATTGAAGACTAGAAACAACCATTGCATCAAAGACAAACATCTATACAAAAATCCATGCTCAAAGTGCCTAATTTCTCATTCTTGTAAAATCCAAAATTGTGTTGTGTGTAATTCCAACCTTGTATTCCAATTTGGGTTGAGTGCTTGTATCAAAAGGGGCAAATTTGTATTGAGAGATATTCTACTTGCCTTAAAATTCTTCTTTGTATCCTAGTGTGTTTTGGTCAAATTTTGGGTAGAAAATTTGACCGGTATTGTAAATGTTACCTCTTAAGCCTTGAAAAGGGGGAGAGCAATTAGTGGATTGTTGAAAAATCCTTAATGGTAGCTAAGGTAATGGATGTAGAGTTCATTTGGAACTTGAACCACTCTAAATAGCCTTGTTCTTCAACTTTAGTCATTCCACTTTCTCCAACAAATTTTAAAAACACAATTCACCCCCTCTTGGTATTGATCAATCCATTGATCCACTCAACAATTTTCCATGTCAATGAAATAAAAATCTACCGAAAAAATAAGTTTGTTTTCCTTGACTAAGACATTTTCGAGGACTCCCTCCGGGTAGATGATAGAACGATCAGCCAACTGGATGGTGACTTTTGTTTCCTTCAAAAGTTTGTTAGAAATCATTTTATAAATAGAAAGAGGTATAGCGTTAATTGAAGCTCCTAAGTCACACATCACGCATTTAATTAAAATGTTACCTATTTTTCAAGGTATAGCGAACATACCTTGGTCCTTCATTTTTTGCGGTAGTTTCCTTTGAAATACAGCATATACATTCTCTCCTAAATTTACCTTCTCATGCCCTGTCAGCTTCTTCTTTGTGGTGCAAAGTTCCTTTAAAAATTGGGCAGACCTTGGGACTTGTCGGATTACCTCTAGGAGGGGTATGTTGACTTGCACCTTTTTGAACACTTCTATGATTTCCTTCTCTTTGGCTCTTTTGTCACGTCTCACCAACCTTGATGGGAATGGTGGTGCAATTTCATGAGAAAGAGGAGGAGGAGGTGATGGCGAAGAAGGCGTACCTAGGGAGTTTGAGGGTAGCACTTCCTTCTCTTCCGCGGATTATTCGATATTCTTTTCTGGCACATCCGAGTTTATAATTGTTCTACTTTGGAGGGTGATAGCACTAACATTCTCTCTCGGATTTGACTTCGTTTGAGAAGGAAGTCTTCCCTGCGATTCTAGCTTCCCCATGGCTTGAGCCAACGGGGACATTTGTTTGTCCAGTTCTTGAAGATGGTCTTCTGTGTGGTTTTGGAACTTCTCTTGGGACATTGCCAGCCTTTCAACAATGAATTCTAATGATGACTTTGGATGTTGATATTGTTGTTGAGCTGGTTGTCTCTGTTGATATGACTAATTTGGCCTTTGGTTCTGTGCATAACTAAAGTTCGGATGATCTCTTCATCCATGGTTATATGAGTTGGCATTGGGGTTATATTGTCTTTGTGGAGGTCCTGGAAAGTCTCCCATGGACTTACCTCATTGACTCGCCGAGACGGTTCGGTCGATTGGTGAAACCGTTGCGAGTTGGATGCCATAGTTGTTATTAAGGTTCGAGTTGTAGTTGGGGTCATGTTGACAAGTGCTCCTCCACTTGCTGCATCTATTACCTTCATGTCCATAGGCGTCAAACCCTCGTAAAAATACTGGAAAAGCATTTTTTCGGTCAAACTGTGTTGAGGACAGCTGGCACATAGTTTCTTGTAGTGTTCCCAGTAGTCGTATAGCGATTTGGTATCCTTTTGTCGGATACTCAAGAGACTTTGCCTAAGTTCGCTTTCCTTGGCTGCTGGAAAGAACCTGCCAAGAAATAAACGAGCCATATTAGTCCAGGTCATAACAGAGTTAGAAAGAAGATCAAATAGCCAATCTTTAGCAATATCAGATAAAGAAAAATGAAAGGCTCGATGTTTAATTTGATCTTCAGAAACTCCATGCAGTTTTGTACTTAGACAAACCATATAAAACTCTTTAAGGTGCTTGTAGAGGTTTTCATATGGCAAGCCGTGAAATTTTGGTAGAAGATGGATCAAATCGGTCTTCAATTATAATGGCTTTGTACCATTCGGGAAGGTTATGCACAAGGGCTAATTGTTATATGGTGCCCTAGTCAGTTGCTGGATTGTTTGTTCGTATGCTATTGGATTTTGTTCTTCGTTTGTATTCTCAGAGTGTGTTGCAGTTCGGGATGCTAGCTCAAGATTTCATTGTAACCTTTGTTGGCACAATCTATTTTCCTTTTCTTGTTTTGCTTGTGTGTTATGACGTCGTGCGAATGCTTCGATCTCTGAGATGTAGTGTGCTAGTTCTCCTGGATTCTTCCTGGTCATAAACAAACAAATATAATCAGTGAAGTTTTTGCCGAAATCCCCGATAACAGCGCCAACTTGACACGCATCGTTTTCGCATCAAAATAATTCCTTATTCTCAATTAATAAATAGAGGAAGTTAAATGTAGTAAAAGAGAAGTAAGGGTCGAAGGAAACTTCCTGATTATGATTGTTAACCTATGAGCCTTGAAGTGGGTTGAGTTTTTAGGTGGGGCTGGTTGATTAAAGAAAGGTAATAAATAAAAATTATGGTTGAAATAGTTGAAGGTAAATAAATTTGATATCTAAAATCTAGCCTCAGGCTTTCGCTTTGACGCAATTTCTTTGGATCATTGGAGAAAGATTTTCACTTTAGGATTTACGTCGGTTAGTTGTCCACAAGGTTCAATCCTTGAGACTTCACTTTGTATACTGAATACCCAAGTTCTATCTTTGATATCGATATCCGAACTTGATCTTAATTAATAACAATGTTGTAGACCAAGGTCGTTTTAAGCCCAATAAAATCCGACTCGAATGGTGTTATTTCAATAATAACGGTTTCGATCTCAAATTTTTCTCTTAGTAATCAATTTACTAAGTGTGTTCCTTGGAAGTCGAATGTGCTTCAATAGCCGATCCTTCCTCCCACATATTAACCGAAAACCATATTTCGATAAAAGTCAATCTTTTGTTTCAAAAATCGTTTTGGTTTAAAGTTTAGCTTTTCAAAATAGAGACAAGTAAAACCTGAAGTTATTTAAGCACTTTTCATTCCTCACATTGAAATCGAGTCATCGCTACTACCTTTGGCTATGAAAAATTTAGCTTTGCATGATTATTGAATTTACCATGCTTAACAATACTTCCGGAAAAAAGAATAAAATAAAAATAATAAGAGAATAAAAACTGAAGGGCGAAGAGAATTTTATAAACTCAAGTAGAAATGAAGTGAAGAACAAAAGATGAGATGTTGTGAGGCTTACCCCACTGGGGTATTTATAGTCCTAAAAAACCCCAAAAAACTTAAGAGATAAAATCCTAAAAATACAAAAGATAATTCTCAAATTTAAATCCTAAAGATAAAAGGTAAAAGATAATTCCTAAAGATAATTCCTAAAAAGATAATACAAAAGAAAAATCCCCAAGCTTAAAATTCAAATGTTTGTTTGATAAGCTATCAAAATATCTAGATAATATCTTTTGTCCGCTACTGGCGTCATCATCCAACTCTGATGTTGCTGACTTCATCTGCTGACGTGTCGCGCTCAGTCAGCATTTTCATACCTCAGTTCATGCCCACTAATCCATCCATGAATCCAGAAAAACTACAAAATCCAACCTTTTCAATCCATTTTTCATCCACAAAATCCTTTACCAAAATCATATGATAAACCTTAATTCAGCACTACAATTCATCCATTTAAACGTAGTTAGCACTAAAATATCGACCAAACTAGCCAATCGTCACCTTCTGAGAACCTTCGTGTCCTGAGCAAGAATCTCAATAGGCTCCTGCTCAAAACGCAAATCAAAACGAATCTCAATCTCCTCCACATGCATAATATGAGACGGATTAGCTTGATAACGTCTCACACCAAGACATAGAAGACATCATGAATGCGCTGAAGCCTTGGAGGTAGCTCAAGCTGATAGGCAACTGGTCCACCCTGACTAATAATCTGATAAGGGCCAATATAATGAGGACTCAGCTTGCCCTTCCGACCAAACCGAAGTACCTTCCTCCAAAGAGATACTTTCAAGAAAACCTCATCACCCACCTCAAACTCAATGTCCTGACGTCTCAAATCGGCATAAGACTTCTGTTTGTCAAAAGTAGTCTTAAGCCGATCTCGAATCAATCTAACAGTCTGCTCAGCCTTATGAACAATGTTCGGTCCCAAGAATTTGCGCTCATTAAGCTTGGTCCAGCCAATAGGTGATCGACACTTACGCCCATACAGAGCCTCATACGGTGCCATCTTGATACTGGCATGGTAATTTTTATATAAGCAAATTTTGCAAGCGGTAAGAAATCCTCCCAATTACCTCTGTAATCAAGAACAAAACCTTTCAACATATCCTCAAGAATCTGAATCACGCGCTCAGAATGACCATCAGTCTGTAGATGATAAGATGTAATGAAATTCAACTGAGTACCCAAAGCAGTATGAAGAGACTCCCATAATTTTACAAGAAACCCCGGATCTCTGTTAGAAATAATAGACAACGGTACCCCATGAAGTTGAACAATCTTATAAATATAAAGTCGAGCCAAGTTTCTCAAAGAATAGTCAACTCGAACCGGAATGAACTACGCGGGCTTAGTTAGACGATCAACAATAACCCAGATGGAATCATTCTTCGACGGAGTCAAAGGAAGTCCACTAACAAAGTTCGTAGTCACACGCTCCCACTTCCACTAAGGAATCTCAATATGCTGAAGTAATCTAGATGGACGCTGATGCTCTGCTTTGACTTTCTGACAAGTCAAACACCTCAATACAAATCCGACAACATCTCGCTTGAGACCTTTCCACCAGTACCTATCATGAAGACTCTTATACATCTTGTCACAACCAGGATGCATAGAATAAATACCGTCATGAGTCTCACAGAAAATAACCTGTTTCAACCCAAATTTCCTTGGAATGCAATACCGACCTCGGAAACATAGAACACCATCTCGATCAAAAGAAAAATCCTGAGATGTACCATATTCAACCTCCCTCATACGGTGCATAAAAAACGGATCACTAGGCTGTTCATCTCGAATATCATAAATCAGAGTAGGAATAACCCAAAGTTCTGTCAAAAGACTGCCATCATCATACAAACTCATCTGGGAAAACAGAGCTCTCAAATCTGAAATGACGTTAGGACTCAAGGCGTCGACAACAACATTAGCCTTGCCTGGATTAAACTCACAATCATAATCCTTGAGAAGTTCTAACCATCGATGTTGTCTCAAATTAAGCTTCTTCTGGGTGAGGAGATATTTCAGACTCTTTTTGTTTGTGTAGATATAACACTTCTCTCCGTAGAGATAGTGTCTCTAGATTTTAAGAGCAAAAATCACGACAACAAGCTCAAGATCATGGGTAGGATAGTTACACTCATGCGATTTCAACTATCGAGACATATAAGCCACTACATTCCCATCCTGCATCAGAACACATCCCAACCGGTGTACGAAAAATCACTGTAAACGATATAAGCCTTACAAGGCTCAAGCCAAATCAGAACTGGTGCCTTAGTCAACATAGACTTAAGCTTCTCAAAACTAGACTGTTGGGCCTCATTCCAAACGAAAGGAACATCCTTCCTCAGAAGCTTAGTCGACGAAGATGCGATAGTAGAGAAACCCTCAACAAATCTCCGATAATAGCCAGTTAAACCCAAGAAGCTTCGAACCTCAGGAACATTCTTGGGCTGTTTCCAACTCATAATAGCCTTAACTTTCTTCGAATCAACCTGAATGCCCTTGGCATAAACTATATGCCCCAAAAACATAACCTCGGAAAGCCAGAATTCATATTTTCTGAATTTTGCATACAATTGTTTCTCTCGCAGAGTCTATAACACAATCCGGAGATGTTCCTCACGTTCAACCTCAAATTTAGAATAAATCCAAAATATCATCAATAAATACCACAACAAACCGGTCAAGATAGGGTTGAAAACCATGTTCATCATATCCATAAAAGCAGCAGGGCGTTAGTCAATTCGAAAGGCATCATAAGGAACTTATTGTGACCATATCGTGTCTGGAAGTTGTTTTGAACACATCAGAATCCTTAACCTTGAGTTGGTAGTAACCAGATCTAAGGTCTATCTTAGAGAAAACCGTAGCTCCTCGGAACTGATCAAAGAGATCATCAATGCGAGGAAGGGGGTACGTGTTCTTGATCGTCAGCTTATTCAGCTTCCGATAGTCGACACAAAGTCGAAGTGTCCCATCCTTCTTCTTAACAAAAAGAACAGAAGCTCCCCAAGGAGAAACACTGGGTCAAATGAAAACCCCGATCTAACAATTCTTGCAACTGAATTTTCAACTCTTTAAGCTCTTTTGGTGCCATCCGGTAAAGAGCCATAGACACAGGAGCTGTACCCAGAAAAACCTCGATGCCAAACTCAACCTCATCACGTTTTGGTGGTACCCTTGGTAATTCTTCTTGAAAAATATTTGGAAAGTCTCTCACAACACGGATCTTATCTAATCCGGAATCAGACTATCTCGGATCAAGAATGTAAGAAAGATAAGCAATGGATCCCTTCCTGATCATTTTCTCAGCTGTGAGAGCCGAGAAGATATTAGACAAAGAACCTTTGCACTTTCCAACCAGAATCACCTCACGGTCATCATAACTTCTCCGGGTTGCCCTTTTCTTTTCACAGTCTAGAGTAACTCGGTGAGCACACAACTAATTCATACCGAGGATAAGATCGAACTCCCTAAAGGGTAACTCCATCAAATCAACTGAAAAGATCTCCCCTTGAATGTCAAGAGGACAATTCATGTATACTTTAGTGACCTCAACAGGATTACCCACTGGACTATGTAAGGTAACATCACTAATAGTATCCTCAACAAAAATTTCAAGTCCCCCATATACAGAACTCGCAACATATGAATGGGTCGAGCCATTATCAGATAGTGTAAAATAAGAGATAGAATTAATAGAGAAAGTACCAGCAATAACATCTAGCCCATCACGATCCTTGTGCCTCCTGGTAGAGTAAACTAACCATGGTTATCTCGCCCTTGATCCTGCTGATCTTCTACTCTGAGTCGGTCTACCTCTAATAGCAGAACTTGAAGTAACAAATCGGACCTGTCCTTTCCCTCTAGCGTAAGTCTGTACTGATGCCTGAGACTGACTCAATGTAAAAGCTAAGGGAGGCGAAATCGGACAATCTCTGTAAAGATGCTCGAAAGAACCACATCTGAAACAAGCTCTAGTCTGTCTCCCACACTTGCTTGGATGTCATTTCTTGCAAAAGAAACACTGTGGCACCCCACGAGTATCAGTCGAACCCCCAACACTAGCAGTTGGAACAGTAGAAATCACTAGCCTAGCATTAGAATAACTTTGATGATCTAACTCATCCCTGGCTCTCTTCCTGGACTGATTCCCCTGACTGTACTGAACTGGCACTGACGCTAGTCTCTTACCTCGATCAGAACCCTGAGACTTAAGTTGTTTCAGCTCTGCCTCATTCCGCTCAACAGTCCTAGCTCGTCGAGTAATCTTCTTATACTCTTTGTCTATATGTAGAGCAACATTGACTTTAATCGTAGGATGCAACCCTTTCAGAAACCAATCACATTTGTCCTTTTCAATGGTCACTAATCGGGGAATATACTGAATCAATCTCATAAAATCAATCTCGTAATCGTTCACAGACATAACATGCTTCTCAACCTCCTACCAATTTTGGGCTTCACCCTGGAGTAGTGATACAACAGCCTTAAGCTTTCGGTCGGTAGAATAATCCATCTCAACAAATAATCTCTGAAGCTTCTTCAGCCAGTACTCAGCATCAGTCGGGTTTGTACTCGTCTTTCCATCAAACATAGTCATCCCGGTAGATAAGAACTTAGTAGATATGGGTCTCCGGACACCCTCTGACTCACGAAGATATCCCAGTAACTCTCTGTGTACAGTAACAACATACATGCCCACAGTCTCACTATCCCCTGAATCATGAGGACCACTACTCTAAGCACGCTGATCATGTGGATCCCCAACACCAGTCTAATGAGCTCCAATCTACTAAGTTCCTTTCTAGTTGACAGGTTGTTCCTCCACATTCACACCATGGACATCACCATGAACGTCACTATCTGCAGCCACGGTACGACCTCAACTGGCCACTACTCTAAAACTTCTCTGAGGTGGCATAGTAATATATCTACAAAAGGAAGAATCCTAAGGTTAGGCTCGGTACTTGGAGTTCCTATTTAATATATATATATATATATTATTCTTAAAAGATAACAAGTTTTTATAAAATTCCCGTTTTACCCGAAAACATTTAATAATGCATGCAAAAATTTATTTTCGGTTTAAAATTGATTTGAGCCACCCAGGCTGAGGGTTGAACCTGACTCTTATACCACTAAATGTAACCCCCTAAACCCGACCCAAAAGAATGAGGTCGAATGTAGGAAGTCGGGTTTGAATCTTGACCCTCAAGTAAAGTAATTAGGTTAAAAACATTACATCCATATTAAATAGTAATATCACATAAAACAAAATCATATAGTAATATCCAAAAAGTGATAAAATATACAGAAATAAACATGCATGATAAAAGCAGTAAACTCCCAAATAAAATGTTCGGGTCTTAAATTATACATAATTCGATAATAATGAATAAAATCCAAAAGTCAAAGTAGTCCATACTCATAATATAAAATATGTCCGGTAAACCAGATCCTCCAAGTACCGTAGCCTAGGTCTGAGTATCTGAAATAAAAACTAAGGGGGAGTCATCAATAACGCTCAGTGTTTCTCTACAGTGCAAACAAAATCTAACAGAGTCATACAAAGTCAAACAGAGTCAAACAATATAACATCCAGTATTATTCTCAGTTAAACAGTCATTTCAATAAATAGATATGTATGAATGTATGTGTGAGTCAACATGATATGCATCCAACTACATCACCGTCCGAAGAGTAGGTTCCCTAGAACCACTCTTTGCACCTTCACCATCTAAAGTGGAACTCAGCCCGAAGGGTGGAACCACTGATCCGAAGCAGGTTTCAACCCGAAAGAAGAAATGCTAAACTTCCCCATACTAAATCCTAACTCAATGATATGACGTATTATCCGGTTTTCTGATTCCGAATGCATTCTTATTTATTAAAGGAAATACATGTTCATATAGTTCGATATTAAGCAATCTGAATCTGATGCATGTTGCAAGGCATACCAACATACTACACAAGTCAAACACAACATATCAAAAAAATATATCATAAACATACAATATCAGATCATGCCATAATCACAATTCAGTCCATCAAACATATATACATGCATAGCACTGTAAAACATATAGCACAGTAGAGAACACACCTCAGACAGCTAAACACTCAACGTCGATCATGATGTCTCCCAGCTCACCTCTATCACTAGGTCGGACAAAGTCATCACCTACAATAATAAACACTACATCATATATACTACTACTATGCTAGATCACTGATAATAATACCGAACAATAATTACTAAACTTACGAGCAGATCCCGAAGATTGAGCAACAGAAGGTCATTCAGGTGGAGGAGGAGGAAAGATCTCAGTATCCGAGTCAATGTCGCATTAACACAAGAATAACTTTAATTAATTTCTGATATTCAAGATTCTCAAAATTCTAAGCATAATTGAACAAAATTGGTCAATATGATCTTTCGGGTTCGAATTTGGGAAAATGGACTGCAGATTTGGAATCATGACGTCAAAAAACATAAACCTAACTTTGACTGAAAAAGTCAACGGTTAATGACTAACGTCATCAAGTCGTCAGTCGATTCGGTTTTGGAGAAGGGTATGGTTCGGTCTAACTCGGTCCGCTCGAATCGGTTTAACAATATAGATTGGTTCGGTCAAGTTCAGTCTGTTTTCCCCTTTTTCATTCGAAAACAAATTAGGGCAAAATCCATAATCGGTGTTCCGTCACCGACGACCCTAATACACTAATTCCGGCAAAAAACACCATTTCAACACACGCCAAATACTACCCACACAAACATAAACCCTTTCTTTATCTTACCCAATATCGAAAACACAACAAATTAGCGGAAAAACAACAACGATGCGATGGACAATTACAAACGATTTTTGAACCATTTTCAAGCAACAGTGACCGGGGAAGAAACACGACTGCCAGGGTTTTGGTCACGCGACCACGGGGAACACAACGACGGCTTCGGACTGAAGATCGACCGACTGCAAGGCCTTGATCAGAGGATAAACGGAAAAGTCTCGGTTTGGGACTTAGATTCTCACGAGAGAAAGAGGACATAAGTTTGAAATACAAAACGGCGCAAAAACTGATTCTCGAAAGCAAAGAATTAGATTTTACCCTATTTTTAGGGTAAATTACACAATAAGGGCTCCAAGAATATCTCGTTTACAAAATTACCCCCTAATGAATATCATCGAATGAAAGTAATTTATCAGAATGAAAAAAAAGACCAAAAACATTCTCATATAATTGATACTGTTC
The DNA here is from genome assembly GCA_958450335.1 of Hibiscus tridactylites. Lineage (NCBI taxonomy): Eukaryota > Viridiplantae > Streptophyta > Magnoliopsida > Malvales > Malvaceae > Hibiscus > Hibiscus tridactylites. The sequence goes on along the minus strand of OY288269.1, from coordinate 77,261,121 downwards.
AAATCTCTTATCTAAAAAAATAACTTGATCGATAATATATAAGAAGTATTCAATTCTAAATGACTCTTTAGGAAATATTAATGTTTCCTCACAATTAATTTCATTAAATTGTCTCTTCCTATGTACTATACACTTTTGATGAAACATAGGAACAATTCCAATTTCATTAGCCATTTTTTATGTGTCCATGGCACTTTAAAATCCATCATCTCTATATTTTTTTAAAATGTAATAAGTCATTTTATCTCATAATAGCAACATCAATCAACATATCTTTTGATTGTAAATCTTTGCTAACCAAGTTCACAACAAACAAAAATTCATACCAAATAATTGTAAATAACAAAAATTTAAAACTACCAAGTTCATTAGTTGTCAAGAATTTAGCCTCACTTTGTATATTAAGATCATTATCTGGATGAGCTACTTGGAGTAAGGCTTTTCTTATTTCAACAATTTGAATTCTTATTGCCTTAATATTTTCGACACAATTTTTTCATCGTGTGACCGAAAACGATTTAAGAGTTAAACTCTTAACATTTTCTCTTAATATATGTCACCTATTTGTAGAATTAGCAAACAAAAGTATAAATGCGTTGGACTACCCTAAAAAAATCTATCGCTTTTTATTGAAGTGTTTACAATGTCACACAAAACCAAGTTAAGACTATGACAACCACATGGAGTATAAAAAGTCATAGAATTCAAGTTTAAAAGTCTCTTTTTTTTGCACACCTTAATTTTTCCTTTCATGTTAGATCCATGATCATATCCTTCACCTCTTACATTATCTATATCTAAATTATGAGATTTTAACACATTTTCTAGTACTTAAAAAAGTTTTTCTCCAGTCATATCATCAACTTGTAAAAACTCAATAAAATCTCTTCAACTCTAAAGGAATTTGAAGATTCATCCACACACCTTAAAATTAATGACATTTGTTCTTGATGACTAACATCAGGAGTACAATCTAACATAACAGAAAAATATTTAGCTTCTTTAATTTTTTAAAATAATGTTAGATCTAATTTTAGAAGAAAGTACAAGTATTAACTCATTTTAAATATCTTTACTCAAATAATGATGATGAATTACACCATTATTAATACGTTGAACATGTTCTTTCATCACAGGATCAAATTCTGCCAACATCTCTATTAACCTCAAAAAATTACCATTATTATTTTGATATAATTTTTCATTTTTCCACGAAAAGCCAAGTTTAATTTAGCAAGATATTTTCAAATTACAATAATTCTAATAATCACATTTTCTAATATTTTTTTTCTTTCCTAAATTGTTCTTGAGTAACTTTGTCAATTACCTAATTTTGTTGCAATCTATATTGAAGTTTACACTAAGTTGTCATATGTAACAAATGATTACTACATGTTTCATGTTCCTTAAGCCTAGCACCAAAATGTGACCAATCATTAGAACTTTGATTACACAAAGAACCTTTTTAGACCCTTTTTAAAAATCTTACAATAAAAACAAAACGCTTTATCTAATTCTTTTAAATAAACAAGCTTTTTTACATTAGAAGACTTTTTACCTACTTGAGACTCCTTTAAAAAATTTATCTGGAGCGTCTTTTTGAGAATGAATCAATTGTTCTACTTGTTTTTACATTTTTCACATCTAGATGGACATTTTTGAATCATATTAGCACCAAGGAAAATTTTTAAATAACTAAATAAAAAGAGATAGAGAGATTAAATAGCACCTGAATTGTCGTAAAAAGTATCATTAGATTATTTGAGAGTTGAAACCACGTCACACAGTTTAGATGGTTCAACCAATCAACCTATAAAAAACAAATATAAATTATTTTAAAATTACAATGCCTAAATTAGAATAAAATTAAAAAAACTTACCGTAACATTATAGAATTCCCCGCAATAAGAGAAATTGAAGATATTTGGAAAAAAATCGCTAATGATCAAAGAATCGAATTAAGAAGTAATAAATTATATATTTGTATTTTTTAAACTCTTAGCAATATTGGAAGAGAGTAGGATAATCCTCAAAACTTAAATATATATAATATAAATATATAATACCCGTTGGAAATAAATAAACTTAAAAACTTATTATATACCTGTTGGAAACAATTTTAGTTCCCCAAAGATTTTCAATAATTTTTCATTGTCATTTACTACCCGTTGGCAACAATTTCCAAAAAATTTCAATAAATTACAATCACTATCCGTTGGAAATAATTAAGATTTTCAATATGTTAATTTTAGATTAAAAAAATCTTTTATTGGAAATTAAAGTATTATCTTTATTTTTTATATATGTCAAAATTATAATAAGTGTTAATTTTTTAATATTTTGTATGTATTTTTGCAATTAATTTAAAGGATGGTGTAGTTTGTTCATATGTTATTAGTTATCGAATAAAAATTTATAAAAAAATATTTTAACTTTTGTTTGGTTCTTCTTTTGGGGCCCTTCTTTTTTAGGGCCCTGTGCGGCTGCTCCACTTGCATATGTCCAGAACCTCCACTGAACTCAAAGCGTGTCTTCCCTTCACTCTGCTTATCTTTTTTAAGGGCCAAGTTCTATTAGATGATGGCTCTTCATTACATATTTCTTATATTGGATAGTCTAATCTTCTTTGCTCTTCATGAGATCTTATGCTGAAATAACTTTTACATGTGCCACAAATCAATAAGAATTTAATGTCAGTTTCTAAGTTTACTCGAGACAATTCTGTTTATTTTGAGTTTCATGCTAATTCTTGTTGTGTGAAGGATAAAAGTACATGTCAAGTTCTCTTGCATGGCTCACAAGATGGAGGGCTCTACAACGTTTCTGGTGATTTTTCTTCTTGTTCAATAAAGGCCTACACAACTACTACCAATATCAATTCCTCCTTTTGACTTTGGCATCAGCATCTAGCACATCCTTCATTAGAGATAGTAAATAGTGTAATGAATAAAAAGTTTTTATTGGAAACTCCTATTGTGTGTGAGGCATGTCAGATGGGTAAGAGTCACACTCTTCTCTACAAACACTGCAATACAGTGCATTTCAGTCCTTTTGAATTAATGAAAATTGATCTTTGAGGTCCTGCACCTATTCTCTCGTATGGTTATCGTTATTACATATCTTTTGTGGATTTTTACACTAGACACTATTGGATTTATCTAAAAAAAATAAGTTTAATGCCTTGTTAGTTTTCTCATTCTTTTATGCTCATGTTCATAATCAATTTCAAGCTCGCATCTTAGCTGTGCAAACCAATGGTGGAGGGAATTTCACTTCGTGAAAGTTACACTGGCCCAACTTAGGGTACAACATCGTGTCACATTCTCTCACTTCTCCTAGAAAAATGTAGTAGAGAGGAAGCACCGCCAAGTCATTGAAACATCCCTTACAGTGCTTCCACAAACTGCCCTACCTATGAAATTTTAGTCCTATGTAGTGCTTCATGCCACCTATCTGATAAATCGTTTGCCCACTAAAACACTTGAGCATGTCTTACCATTTCAAAAACTTTATGGAAAAATCCCAGATTACCTTCATCTTCGAGTCTTTGGGTGTGAGTGTTACCCTCACATCATACCTTTCAACCGTCACAAGCTAGATTTCCAGTCCAAGACATATATTTTTCTTAGTTTCTCTCCTAAACACTGAGGTAACTAGTGCTTGGATGATCATGGAAGAATTTGCGTTTCTTGTAATGTTATTTTTAATGAGAATTTATTTTCATGGCTACTAGTACAACTATTCTTATAGTGACACAACCCTCTTATCCATCGCAGCCTGTGTCTGTTCACAATGACCCTTCTGATACTAGAGATACTAATCATCCTGAGGAGCAACCTGGTCCTTCTACAACTACTCCAGATGCATCTATCCCTGAGGATCAACTTGATCCTTCTACAACTTCTTCAATTGCATCTATTTCCTGAGGCACAGACATGCTCATATGGCTCATCCTTCATACCACATAAAGACACTACTGAAAATATGGTTGAGTATAGTGTACCTTCTCATGGTCCAACGATTAAGGAAGACCTTGGAGATGATTCACTTCACAAAGTGGTTGATTATTTTGAAGAATCTGCTGAAGCTGACCCTCCTCCTGTTTTACATGAAATATCACTTTATGCTTGTACATCCTCAATAATCCCACTCAACAAACATTCTATGGATACTCACAGTAAATCAAGCATATTTAAACCTAAACTCTTTCGTGTTCAATATAACAGTACCCCCACAAGTGTTCATGAACCTCTGCATGATCCTTAATGGTCGAAAGCAATTCTAGAAGAGTTTAATGAATTGAAAGACAATGGAATGTGGGATCTTGTTGAGCTTCCAGTTGAAAAAGGGACATTGGGTGCAAGTGGCTCTTCAAAATCAAACTCAATGATGATGGTACAGCTAACATGCTCAAGGCACGGTTAGTGGTAAAAGGGTTCACACAAGTTCCAGACCAAGATTTCTTGGATACCTTCAGTCTTGTGGTCAAATTTTTCACTGTCAAAATTCTTTTATCTATTGATGTCACAAACTGTTGGAAGATACATCAAGAAGACGTTAACAATACCTTCCTCAAGGGTGATATGCATCAACATGTAGAGTTTGTTCTAAGAAAGGCAGATGGCACACGACTTGTTTGCAAACTAAATAAAGCCTTTTATGGGCTGAGATAGGCACCCCATAACTAGTTTCTCAATTTGAAGGCTTTTTTAATTGCTCTAGGGTTTCAATCTTCTTCAGCTGATACATCGTTGTTTGTTAGGCATGACAATGTCATAGATCTGTATCTTGTGGTATGTGTAGATGATATACTACTTTCTGGTAATTCTGAAATTCAAATAGTTGAGGTCAAAACTGCTCTACATACACAGTTTTCTCTAAAGGATCTTGGAGAGTTGGCATTCTTTCTCAGGATTGAAGTACTTCATGTCAATCAAGGTCTTTTTTCTTTTGCAAAAGAAATACATTTGTGAGCTGCTACAAAAGACTGATCACATGGATGCCAAAGTTGTCAATACCCCAATGGTTGCATACCCAAAGCTCAGTAGACACGATGGTGATCCTTTGAGTGATGTACAAAGGTATAAGAGTGTTATAAGAGCGCTTCAGTATATCTGCCACACCATGCATGATATATCCTTCTCGGTGAATAAGGTTGCCCAGTTTATGCAAACTCCCACCACGGTATACTGGTTGGCTCTACAAAAAAATTTACGATATCTTAAAGGGACACTTGATCATGGTCTTTGGTTTTCCCATCAACAAACGGACTCTTAGCTTCTCACAGCTTTCTCCGATGCAGATTGGGGCAGTGATATTAACTATCGTCAACCAAATTCTAGCTATTGTGTATGTCTTGGAGCTCATCTACTTATGTGGAGTTAAAAGCAACAACAAGCGGTTTCACGTTCCACGACAGAGGCCAAATACATGAGCCTTGCAGATGCCTCGTCTGATGTTATATGGATACAATCTATACTTTTAAACATGAAAGTTACCCTACTTGACACTCCTAAAGTTTGGCGCGATAACACCAACACGGTGTCTATGGCTGCCAACACAGTCCTGCACAAAAAAACAAAACATGTTGATCTTGATCCTCATTTCATGCATGAGAAAGTTGCTTCTAGTATCTTACAAGTCAATTATATTCCAGCTCGATCGCAGCTTGTTGATTTCCTCACCAAACCTTCAACCTCAACAGTTTGAAGGTTTGTACATGAGTCTAAATGTCTTGCCACTAGCAACAATTCAAAGAGAAAAAAGTGAGGGAAATGTTGAAGCATCTACAAACGAATGTTGAGCTGGTAGAAGGTTATAGAAGGGTGTGTGTTTTTCAGATCAAGGTTGTTTGTCGGTTTACAACAAATTTATGGAGTGATTGTTTTTCAACAACTTTTTGGAGGAAATTTGTAAAATCTATGTTTGATTTTGATATAACAAATTATTCAAGGACCAATTTGCAAAAGTAAATGATTTTTTATGTACTCAAAAGTCTCACTCAAAGTCAAAACTTAACGCACAAAATTTTCTAAGTGTTTCATGCCAAACTTAACCAAATCTCTCAGGCGTATCGATACGCTCCAAAGCGTTTCGATACGACTTTTGGCTACTGGAATTTTAAATGAACACATTGTTTCAATACGGCTTAGCCCGTTTCGATACGGTGTTCTGATACGGGCTTGCCCATTTCGATACGGCCTTCAACCTGGGATGTTTGAAAATTATAAGTTTTGGTACGACATGTTAGTGTACCAATACGGGGTTTTAAGATTTTTAAAATCTTTGCATTAAATTTTTTGACTGTTGTATGTAAGTTAATGCTTCAAAATTTAGTTAACTTGTACCGATACGGTTATGTCCGTTTCGATACGCCTTTGTAAAAACAAGCTTTCTGTTTCGATACGCCCTTGAGGCGTACAGATGCAATTTTCCAAAGATTTTTCCCTTAAATTCTAGTGCACAAAATCCGTACCGATACGACCTAGCCATTTCGATATGACCCCTATTTTACACTGTTATCTTTTCGATACACCTTCTCGCGTATTGATACACCCTTGCATTTACTATTGCAAGAGCTAGTTTCAATCTTACAGGTATCGAAATGGGGCTCCCGTGTACCGATACGTCGTGCCTGAGAAGTGCATTTATTACGGGAAAAATTATCTCCAACGGCTCTATTTATGATCTCAACTACCCAAACAGTTAGAAATCAATAAGGGAATATAAAAGCAAGCCTCAAAAGCTACAACAACAATTATTCATGAAGTGGGAAGCATTCAAACAAAAATCAAATCTCTTTGAGCCTTTTTAGAGTCAAACTCTTGTACCCAACTTGTGTAATTCTATTGTAATTTTTTATTTCAAGTTTGTGGAGAGTGCACTTGTAAATTGGGAAAAATATCAACCTTTTGTGAGATCAATTTCAGTTTGCCACAACTTCTTGTAAAAGAGTGATCTTGATCAAGTTTTTGGTAGAAAGCTTGATCGATTTGCAACGGTTTCCTTCAAAGCCTAGAAAGGGGGACGAATTCAGTAGTGAATTGTTTGAAATTCTTAGTGGGGAGCTAAGATAGTGGATGTAGAGCTTGCTAGATGCTTGAACCACTCTAAATCTTTTGTTCTTCATTTTTATCATTTCAATTTCTTCCCTTCAATTTTTAATTTGCCAATTCACCCCCCTTTTGTCCATTTGTCATCGATTAATCATCTCAACAGAATTACACTCTTTGAGAGGGAAAGTCTGTTATGTAAATTGTGTATAAAAACACCCTTTATCAATGAATGAAATCACGCTTTCTGAATTGTTAAAGAAATTCTTTCATCTCTTTTTTTTATTCTTATCTCATTAGGGTTTATCTTCTATAGTTCAACACTTTCAAATTCAGCTCGATTCATATGAGCATATAATGAGTGAGGATGAGGCGTTTCTTGTCAATAACGACAGTTTGAGAACTTTTTTAAAGCCAAACCTTCATGTAGCAAACCATAAGAGCTAACCCTATTTAGAGCTATGTCAAAACTCTGCTAGAGCTTAGCCTAAATAAGCACACGAGAGAAACAATTCCAAATCTCTGCCAGAAGTTTCCCTAAATAATCATGATTTAATTTTCACAATTAAGTGTGTGAGTGAATCACTTGATGGCCAAAAACACCACTGTATGTGGCGACTGGCGATAACCAACTCAGCAAAACAAAAGTTTCAAAGGAAAAGAAATCGAGACAAAAAGGAGGGGACTGAAACTGAAGAAAATGATATAGGCTTAAAATGGCTTTTATAACTGTGAATATGGAAAATTCCAAGCCATGTCCTTATATTTCCCTAGGGTCTCCAAAATGGCCTCCAATTTGTATCCGTTTTCATTTAGGTCCCCAGTTTACAAAACTTAACAATTGCCCCCCCCCCCTCTAAAATCTGAATTTAGTCAATTTAATACCATATAAACCCGATTAAACCTGAAAAACCCAATCCCATTATCGGGACGATGCATTAGACCTCTTAAGCAAGGTCACGAGTTCTAATCTTGACGTTGTGAATGGAGTAAATTGGACTCCAAGATTCGCTCTATATTGGGTCTCTGTCGTACCTGATCTAAATTAGTCAGCCAATAAATTGAATATCAATCATTACATCCAAAAACATATATTTATATTTATATTTTATTCGTGTTAATTCTTTATGTTGGTCATACTTTAGTTTTTCCTTTGATATTCGTAGCATGCAATTAGTAACCTATGGTATTTGTTTCGAATATTTAAAATCTAAATTTAATGTTAGATAAATATTAAAATATAATTTTTTTTCGATTAATAAGGGTTGGGAGCACCTACGAACATGCCTCGTTAAAAAACCTCCCTAAACCTAATGGAGGAAAAAGAGTGCATGTCGTAGGGCTAAAGCGAACATCAAAACAACACAAGGACATAAGCCAAAGCAGCTGCCCACGGCAGCAAAAACAAGCCAACAACCTACCCGATGCAGCATCTAAAGACCAGCCAAGACCCAACGCAGCTATCTCTGATGCTGATCGTTCTCCAGCAGCAGTTGCACCTCCAACGGTGGCGTATCGTAGAACCACTCACCCAACTCATTGTCGCGCGCTCCTTTTGCAAACCAGTCCGCTACCGCGTTCAACTCCCGCCCAACACATTTCAAAGCCACCTCCCAGTCTCGTTTCAAATACTCCTCGATCACAATAACCAAGGTGTTTGCAGTTCGGACCTGTGATCCCTCTACTACACAGTACACCGCTTCTCTACTATCCGATTCAATTTCAACACGATGAAAACCACACCGCCATGCGTGACGAAGGCCTTCAAGGACCGCCCAAAGCTCAGCGTTTAGAACCGAGCAACAACCAAGTCTTCTATTAAAGCCAAACAACCAATCCCCACTATCCGTTCTACATACACCTCCAATGGCAGCCGCCTTGGTGGTCATGTTCACAGCTCCATCAACGTTGAGCTTGACCCAAGTAGCCGGAGGACATTTCCATTCCGAAACTGCACCTCTGCTTACAACACTTTGCGGCCCAACCATAGCGCTCAGCTTGGCCCTCGCACCGACCACCTCATTCATGTAGCACAAGCATGCTCTAATCACATCTTCGGTCTCCACCACATCAGGATCGAAGATCATCCTATTCCTCCGCTGCCAAATTTTCCAACAAAGAATGGCAAAAAATATATTCCAATTGTTCATAATACTAGCAACAGTGCCATTCCCAACAAGATTCATATAAAGCCAATCGTGCAAGGGAGTAGAATAGAAGTTGTTATACACATTACCGTCTACCACTTGCCGCCATAACCCCTTCGATATCACACAATCACGGAGGACATGGATTCCATCCTCGCACACATGACCACACAAGGAGCACCCCGGTCATCTGCCATATGACGCCTCGTGCGTTCTTTATTCGTCAGTAAACTCCCTCTAAACGCAAGCCAAACAAAAGCACGAATACGTTGCAAAACGGGCAAACGCCAAATCATCTTCCACACATTAGCACCCTCCATAGGCGGATTGCTTACAAGGCTGTTATAAGCAGATTTAACAGTAAAAATACTTCGTTTGTCATCTTTCCATCCAAGGCGATCATGTCCCAAGTGTGGCGATGGCGGATAAACCGCAATGATCTGCTGGATACATACCTCCGGGAGCACCTCATCAAGCCGCTGAACATCCCAGTAACCATCAGAAACAAAAGAAATTACTGGGCAAGGTGCCGGTCTACCGCTTCGCTTGTAAAAATGAACTAAAGGGCCGAGCGAAGTCAACCACTCGTCATACCAAAAATCCACAAGACAACCATCCCGCACAACCCAACCCATGCCTGAAACTATAGATTCCCAGACATTACACATGCCGGACCATAATCGGGAGCAGTTGCTTACCCGAATGCTACTAGGGAGGACCCCTTCCACCTTATACTTGGCTCGAACAACCCGCACCCATAGTTTGCTACTTTCAGTAAGAACCTGATAACCCAATTTCATAAGAAAAGCTTGATTCACACACTCCAAATTGCGAATGCCAAGACCACCACACTCAATTGGCGCTTGCACCTCGTCCCACCGCACCAAATTCACGCCTCTATGATCCGACGAACTCCCCCAAATGAAACCTTTAATCAGCTTTTCCAACTCCATACAAATGCTTTTAGGCAGCCAAGTTGCTTGCATGGTGTAGTACGGAATGGATTGCAAAACAGACCGGGCAAGTGTAACTCGCCCCGCAAAGGCGAGAGACTTCGCCGGCCTCGAGATAAGTTGGCCTCGAACCTTCTCCACCAAGTAGCTATACGTCGCTTTCGTAACCTGGCTATGCAAAAGAGGTATGCCAAGGTATTTTCCTAAATTAGCAACTTCATTAAAGCCGAAGCCATGAACAATATCCGCACGAACATCCATACAAGTTGTCTTCGAAAAAAAGATGTTGGTTTTCGCATTGCTAATTTTGTGACCAGATGCTAAGCAAAAAGAGTCAAGAACCTGGCGGATAACATTCATTTGATTCACCGTCGCCTCAGCAAACAAAACGATATCATCGGCAAAAAACAAGTGAGAGATGCCAGGGCCATACCGACTTAATTTTATCTCCTTCGACCTTCGGTTATCAATCTCCACATTTATCGCTTGGGATAGTCGTTCCATGCACAAAACAAAAATATACGGAGACATCGGATCCCCTTGTCTAATCCCACGGGTTGGCTTAAAACATTCGGACAACTCCCTATTCCAAGCAATTTGAGTAGTAACCGATGTAATGCAGCCCATAATCAAATCAACAAAATCATTTGGCAAACCCACATCCATGAGCGTATCAGCTATGAAACTCCACTCCAGACGGTCATAGGCTTTCTCCTTGCACGTTCTCCACATCCATGAGCGTATCAGCTATCAAAGCCATCCAACCTTTCCGCGTTCTCCTTGCACGCATAGAATGTATCACTTCCTGAGCTAAGATAACATTATCCATAATACTTCTACCCGGAACGAAACTAACCTGAGAAGGCGAAATCAAATTGGGAAGTAAAGGCTTAAGCCGGTTAACAATCACCTTTGTCAACGACTTATAAATCACAGGACATAGGCTTATCGGCCTAAACTGCGAAAAATATTCCGGGGAATCAACCTTCGGAATCAGAACTAAAACAATTCTATTGGTGTCCTCCTGAACCTTCTTCTTCGCGAAACATTCCCGAACAAAAGCAACAACACTGGAACCAACAATACCCTAATTGCGCTGATAGAACATCGCATGAATCCCATCAATTCCGGGAGCTTTTAAGGGTGCCATATCAAAAACAACTTTGCGGACCTCCTCCTCCGTCACATGCGACACCAGGCGAGCTTTTTCACTATGCGATAAAGGATGGAAACCATACCTCGGCAAGCCGTCAAAGTGCCTAGGCCCTAGCGAACAAAACAGCTCCTTATAGAAATTAACAGCTTCTCGACGCATGAGCTGGGCGTCATCACACCAACTACCATCCTTGAGCCTAATCATCCTCACCATTCGACGATTTTGTCGCGCTTTAGTGGCCTGGTGATAGAACCGCGTGTTGCGGTCCCCATCTTGAATCCAACGAGTCCGAGAGCGTTGGAACCAAATGCTCTCTTCTTGCGCAAGCACATTACTTAAATCCAACTTAAGTCTCCTCTCAAGATCAAGTAAATTATCATTACTTATGATTTCATTGCGCTTTTCAATTCCTTGAATCCGAGCCAATAAACGCTTCTTTCCCCGACCAATGTTCCCGAAGACCTCCTTATTCCAAGAGTCCGCAGCCTCCTTGAACCTCTCCAAATTAGCAACAATGGTAAGGTTCGGTTGCCAAACTTTTTGCAACATGTCCACAAAACGTTGGCCTTCTTGCCACGCAACAAGATACTTGAACGGAGCTGGGGGCCTATCAGCAATATTCGGAGCACCAACCAGCAAAATTGGGCGATGGTCAGACCCAATCCGAGCTAAATGATACACACTCGACAACGGCCACAAGTTACTCCAAGTCTCATTACCCAAACATCGATCAATCCTTTGGTGCAGGGTACCTCTCTTCCAAGTAAAGCGCGGACCTTGAACCTCTAAATCAGCTAAATCCGCCGAATCAATAAAGCTTCGAAACTTTTGGCAAACACCATCACGTCTAGAAGAACCCCCCATACGGTCTATAGCACTGGGAATAACGTTGAAGTCGCCACCTAAGATCCAAGCTATCGAATCAGCAGGTTTAAGAGCAAGAAGCTGATTCCACAAAGCACTACGGCAACGACTATCCGGACTACCATAAACAACGGTGATCAAACAAGAACTTCCTGATTGCTTATCCTCACAGACAGCGTGAACAAATTGATTGGAAACAGCAATCACATCGAGCTTCACTGTATCCTTCCACATAACCCAAATTCCACCCGAAAAGCTGGATGCTTCAATCCGATAAGAGAAGGGAAACCCATGTCGCTTAATAAACACATCAGCTCTCCTCCCACTAATCCGGGGCTCCAACACAGCAACAACATTCGGATCCTGAGACTTCACAATAAGCTTAAGATAGCGGTTAAAGTCAGGGACTAACACTCCCTGAACGTTCCAAAAAAGGGCTTTAAACATTATATAAAAGGCAAAAGAAACAGAACACGTAACTCATAGCAGATTGCTATCAAACGTCGTATTGTCCCTCCATTGAACCTCCTCAGCATCTTTCCTCTCCTTATCGGTAAGAGGCAGAAGATTCGCATTACTACAGGATTCGCCCATAACCAAGTCCTTCGATAGCTTTCGGATCCATTCCCCAACATCGACAGAAGCTTCCTTGTTGGGGTTTCGATTTTCCTTCTGCACCACAACCGTCTTCCGCAGCTGATAAGGACTTTTCCGCGCCGCATTTTTCACCCTCGACAAACGTCGTTCATTAGAAGTCATACCCATATTACTATCCCGCTCAATGTTCTCTTCTAAACCTTGTTTTCCACTCTCAGTAGTGCCTTTACCAACCACCTTGACTGCGACATGGTGCGACGAATTGAGGCTACTCTTCACTGGAATTACCACATCCGTCGACGCCACCGCATCCACCTGTTGTGTGTTCCGCTGCTCGTCCAACACAACGGCCTCACCTATTTTTTCCCCAACATGCTTGTTTGCTGCCTTCCCCGAATCCAAATTAATCAAATTTACACCATTCGTCTCCCTATCAAACTGTCCAGCCTGCTTGTGCACTGCCGCAGACATGCCCGAAGCAGCTGGTTTCTTATTGCTCACTTGTGTCGCTGCATTGGTGAGTCCATCAGAGATTCTCAAAGCGGTACTCGACGGCCTGCCCTTTTTGCGTCCCGTAGCACCCAGAGCCAAGCTTTGATCAGTCGATACCACTGTGGTTTTGCCTTTGTTCGCCTCCGAATTAATCTTGTATGAAGTGCTCGCACCATTATCCGCAGCCGCTGCTTTCCTTTGCTTATCCTGGACCCCTATATCAGCAGCTTTCGCTGCCATAACCTCTTTACCATCCATGTCCATCCTAAGCAGTTGGAATCGTCCACTACTGGTGTTCCCCATCAGTTTCATCCCACTCCCATTCCCGGACCCTCCACTATGTTGGCCACTTCGACGTTGTCGTCGATTCACCACCTGCATCCAAGGCCCAAACTTCGCCTCAGGCTCTTCGACCATCATCTCTTTATCCTGTGCTTGTCCGGACTCACCATTCACCCCAGCCGGTTTGCAAGCTTCCGATACGTGTCCATATTTTCCACACGAAAAACAGATCGTTGGAAGACCCTCGTATTCGATGCGCTGCTTCACCCCATCAATCACTATATTTGATGCCAGAGGCTTATTTAAATCAATAACAATGGCCAGACGAGCGAATCAACCACGTTTCCCCTCCGCGGTATTATAGTCAATTTGAATAACCTCACCTAGCATACTAGCAATATAACGAAATAAACTTCTTGTGTAATATCGATATGGCAAACCTGGCAATCGCGCCCACACCACAATCCTATCCGGATGGTCCTTTGACGTAGTGAAAGTTCGGCTCCATGGTTGAACCGTAAGATAAGAGCCGTAAATCACCCAAGGGCCTCCCGATAGCACCTTCGAAACATCCTCCTCATTCACGAAACGGACAAGATAAAAGTCATTATCCATGTCGATCAGTGATATAGCACCACTGGGGTTCCAAAGGCTCTTGATCCGTTGAAGGAGAGCCATGTAGCCAATAGAACGTCCCAGCAACCTAACGACAACAGAGTTCGCCATCTTTGCGTCTATTAGAGCATGAAGTCTCTCTGAAAAATCGATATTTGGCGTTCCCTCCACAAACCTTACCCTAACATCGTCTGGCCTCATCTCCACATCCAAATCAGCAATAGAATTATTAGGCTGTGCAGTTGAATTCCCCAGAACCATATCTCGAAAAGAGAGTTGCATCCCAGCCTTATTTCCAATATTCCCATGCAGCGAATCCACAGATGAAATCCTCGTGGCACTATTCGAAGCAGGCTCCCCTGGCGGCACCACCTGCATCGGATCGCCGTCCAACGAAGGAGTTTCCGAACCACCCAAACCGATCGACACCCCGTCCCCCAGGCTCCTTGACAGGCTACTAGCATCAGGAGGTCTACCCACCGCTCCTCCTTCCGACGGCTGGAGGCCAGTCGAAGCAAAGTCAACGCTAGGGTTTTTCGAAGATTCCTTAGAATCCGGAGCACTCATAGCTGTTTTTTTAGTTTATAATTAAAATGAACAAATATTAAAATATAATTAACAATTAATAAAAATATACATTTATGTGCATCGTGTCTCATTTGTGTGCGTCAATTTTATAAATTTAATTATAACAAATAATCATTAAACGTGTTAAAATATTTAAATATAATAAATACATGCATTAAACGTGTTGTCTTAACTGTATTTAAATGTGCCAATTGAGTATTGATAATGTTGGAATTTCCGAAGATTGTTATTTGGTTAATTTTTATTAAATAAGGTGGTTTTGTATTTTTCATGCCAAAATTTGAACCCAAATAAGATGTAATAACATGAACATCCTTAATTACTAGGTTAATTAGTAGATCTCGTTATTGATATTTTTTAACAAATATATAAGGATTAGGGGTAGTTTAGTGATCGTATAAAAAGTATATTTACATGTGTAAATTTATATTTGTTATATAATTTTTGTATTTATTTTTCTGATACACATAGAAATTACCTCATGTCATATTTAAAATTCTTAGTTAGAAGATAGTTTTTCTTTTGTCCTTACTGTTTATACTTTTTGTCAATTTGGGCCTTATTTTCTAATTAGATTTGACCCTCAGCCATTCCAGTATAGTCAAATTTGATCATTAATCTTTCAAAAACCGTTGAAACACTATTTTTAATGAAAAATATTGACTATTATGTTAGTCTATACTTTATGTTTTTTGGAATTATTTTTAAATTTTTATAACTCTTTTTGAATTTTTATTTTTGAATATTCTATAATTTTTAATTATTTGTTGAGATGAGATATATAACAAATAATGTAACCCCTAGACCCGCCTATGTGTTACAACGGATCCTAGGAAGTCACATTAGGGTCACAAGAGCGACCCACAGTAAAAATATACATAAAGCATTTTTTTACTCAAACACTTATTAAACCGTAAAACCAACTTCTGTCTAAAATACTATTTCAGGAAGTCATTTAAACACATAACAAAAATGTCAGAAAGTGTTTTACAAACACTATCATAAAACAATACATGACATACATGCCCGCTAACTATACAGTACCGTACTCTAGAGGCAACGCCGAGAGAACTCCGAACACTGATGTCAAACATAATGACGTGATATATTCTTTTAACATGCGATGGTAAAAACAACGTGAGCTTGGAAAAGCTCAGTAATACATAACTACCAAAAGATGCTATAAGCTCATGTAGATATATGGTAGGCATAACATTTTCATGGTGTTCCAAGCAGTAATAGTCCTCATTTCCTTTCTGTTATTTCAGGGTAACATTATACTTGAGAATAATGGTACTTGTTCTTATTCAGTCATCGAGTAACAAACGTGAATTATACAAGCTGATAGACTACGAAGATGGGAACAAGAAGTTTAGTGTCTAATGTGTTCTTATAAGTGCAGATCAAAACAGACATAAATACATATCAATCATATCATAAGAACACATAACAATTCAATGCAAATGTTCCAGTACATACAAGGGCTTACTAGTAACTACCCTCCAACCTTACTCCAAAAATATGGAGTCCCCCAGAACTGCATCCATAAGGACTTACTCTAGGCCTGATTGGCATAGTTTCCACCTAAGAGGCTACCTTAGGTTCATAAGGATTTACCCGTGCTAAAGCACCGGAACCTACCCAAGGGGAGACCTTGAGTCCATAAGGATATATCAGCTTGATCAGGGCTGTACCAACAAAGACTTCATAATATAACCCCAACAGTATACCCCAGATAACAATCGGTATTCAGATTCCATACATGAGTAACAGAATACAGATGGCAGACATATTCCATTTGAGGCATCAGAAACAGAAGTTCATTCTCTTTAGACACATATGGGCATACCATTGAGCAGACGATATCATCATTCATTATGCAAGCAGAGTGTACCATCATAGGTCAAGCTAACATATTATACTATTACTTACATCAAGCAGACATACAGTATTATCAAAGATCAAATAACCATGTAGCACAATCATATACCAAGAATGCAGATCGAGCGGACTTACAACGGGTAGGCAGAAAATGTTATCATATGTCCAGTTCATCATTTTATGAAGCATATCATCGTTCATAATTAAGTCATTAGATTGTTTACTAACATGTAATAATCATACAACACATTCAACTGAAGGTAGAACACATGGAACACACTAGATGGAACAGTTTATTTCTTGAAGATACTCGGTATTTACGGAATGAGACACATTGAACTTTTTACAATTTGGACAATTTCAAAAAACGAGATTCCTATTAAAAGGGGTTCGTACTAACGGTTCAAACAAGATATTCAGGACTTGATACATCACGATCTTTGTAAGTTCAGATATATCATGTGTGATTCAGTCATTTGAGCCTACAAGGGCATTATGGTCATTTTGTCATATATAGGCATTTTGGTAATTTACACCAACAAGGCATAAACGGAGACACGGGAATTCCATTTGCCCACCAGGTTTCCAACCCAACATTCAGGAATTTCTAAATCAAGATCTTTCACGATATCGGATACATTTAGGCTATTCAGGTCATTTTGGCCAATGAGGGCATTTTGGTCATTTGACTATCAAGGGTGATTCCGTAATTGCCCACTACCCCAGCAGCCATTTAGAAGACTGTCACGACAGCACCGACGACAGTAGCTCCTCAGAATTTGATACTGAAGATCAAGAGGAGGTAAATTGGATAGGCAATCGTCCAGGTAAGTTGTTCGAGCCCTTAAACTATACCTCGGATAACCATATAATTCAAAAGCCATCAACTGTCGAGCCCCCTGTTCTAGATCTTAAGCCCTTGCCAGGGCAGCTAAAATATGTTTTCCTTTGTTTAAATGATACGTTGCCCGTAATCATCTCTTCCAAGTTGATGTAGGAACAGGAACAACAGCTAATAGGGATGTTGCAGCAGCACAAGAAGGCTATTGGATGGGCGATAGCTAATATCCAAGGCATCAGCCCGGAATTATGCATGCATAAAATTCTCTTAGAGGATGATCATAAGTCGACCATTGATGCACAAAGACGTCTGAACGATGCTATGCGAGAGGTGGTGCGTAAGGAGATCATAAAATGCGAGAGAAGGAACTATTAGCTATGGTATTCTCTATTGACAAGTTACGTTCTTATATACTTGGAACAAAGGTCATAGTCCACACAGACCACTCTACATTGAAGTATATGTTCACCAAAAAGGATGCAAAGCCTAGACTGATACGTTGGATTCTACTATTGCAAGAGTTCGACCTTGAAATCAAGGACAAAAAGGGGACAGAGAATCAAGTTGCAGATCACTTGTCAAGGTTAGAGAAGGGAAAGAGTCTCCCGGCAGACGAGACACACATACTGGAGACCTTCCCTGACGAGCAGTTGTTCACTGCCACAAGCACTGTCGCGACTGCCACGGCGGCAGGTAAGTTTTCTGAACTCCCCTAGTATGTTGATTTCGTTAATTTTTTAGTTAGCGGAATAACTCCTCCTGACCTTAATTATCAAGCTAGAAAGAGGTTCCAAAATGATGTTAAGCATTATTATTGGGACGAACCTCTTCTTTTCAAATATTGTGCAGATCAGGTTATAAGGAGATGTGTACCACAGGATGAATAGGAAGCTATACTATATCACTGTCATGCTTCATAGTATGGAGGACACTTAGAAGGTAACAAAACTGCTGCCAAGGTTTTGCAGTCATGATTTTATTGGCCGTCACTGTTCAAGGATGCCCAAACATTCTACAAAAATTGTGATAAGTGTCAACGGACTGGAAACATCTCAAGGAGACATGAGATGCCGCTGCAAAATATTCTTGAAGTCGAGATTTTCGATGTTTGGGGGATAGATTTTATGGGACCATTCCCAACTTCATGTGGGAACTTATATATCCTCTTGGCAGTGGATTATGTGTCTAAATGGGTTGAAGCAATCGCCACTCAGAAAAATGATGCCAAGACAGTTTAGAGGTTTTTGCATAAAAACATTTTTTTTCCAGATTCGGCATCCCCAAGGCAATCATTAGTGATGAAGGGAGGCATTTCGACAATAGGGTTATAGTTGTTGCCTTGAAAAGTATGGTGTCAAACATCGGATCGCAACAGCATACCACCCTCAGACCAATGGACAGGCTGAAATATCCAACAGAGAGGTTAAGAACATTCTTGAAAAGATGGTTAAGCCAACTAGGAAGGACTTGTCTTTACACCTCAATGATGCATTATGGGCCTACAGGACAGCGTTCAAAACTCCATTGGGAATGTCACCCTACCGGCTAATCTATGGGAAAACATGACATTTACATGTTGAGATTGAGCACAAAGCATACTGGGCCATCAAGGCAGTGAATATGGACTTGGAAAAAGCAGGACAGAAAAGGCTACTTGATCTGAATGAGATTGAAGAAATTCGGACAATGGCCTATGACAACGCAAGAATCTATAAAGACAAGACAAAAGAAGTGGCATGACAAGAAGTTGCTGTCACGACAGTTCTGCCCAGGGCAGCTTGTGTTGTTGTTCAACTCTAGGTTGAAGCTCTTCCCAAGGAAGCTGAAATCTAGATGGTCAGGCCCATTCCAAGTGGTGCAGGTTTTTCCACATGGTGCCATCACAATCAGATCTTTAAAAGACGGGAACCAATTCAAAGTCAATGGACAAAGATTGAAGCATTATTAGGGGACTGAAGCCCCAAGAATGTAAGAAGTGGTTACTTTAGGAGATGCCCCTCCTGGCATCCCTAATTTAACCTAATTTTTATTTTTATTATTTATATATATTAGATAATTAGAATTATTTTATTTTTAGGAACTAAAGTTTTATTTTTATTTTTTTAGGAAAAAACGGAGACAAGGAGAAGAGAAGAAGTGAATTCAGCCCACCATCTTTCCATCAGCCCAAAAAGCCCAACTTTAGAGCCTGTCGTTACAACTACCGCGACAGACGCGGAAAATCCAGTATGTCAACACGCTGTCGCGGCAGACACGCAAACGCGTAACAGACGCGCAGCAGACACGGAAACGCGTGATAGACGTGTCAGAAACCGCGTAACAGTTGGCCCCATTATTCACGCCTGTCGTTATAGCTCCAACGGGCAGCAAACTCCCCCTCTATATAAACCCCGTTTTACTCTTAATTTTTCACTCACTTCTACTCTTCCTACTTATTTCCTCTAGAATTTTTACTTGCTTTCATTTTCTTACACAGTACTTGCAACATGTCTTCTAGAAACACCCGCCGAAGCTCTACCTCAGGATCTGCCCCGACAGCATCAACTCCACGATCCTTCTAGATCCGTGATATGTGGGAGGAGAAAGGTTTTATTTACACTTCCAAAACGGGGAACCTGGGGCTGCAGCCGTTCATAGCTAGAAAAATCAGAGCCCTGAAGTGGCTGATATTCGCGGAGCAGCCAAAGGAGATGAATGTGACTCTTGTCCGGGATTTTTATGCTGCCATCGGCAGCAGGAACGTGATAGCAGTCACAGTCCGAGGGAAAGAGGTTCCCTTCAAGCCCGAGTACATCAACATACTCTACGGGTTCTATGTGGGCAGAAACGAAGATGGCCATAAATAATTTCTCGAGAGTCTAGAGCCTGCCGACTATGATAATGTGATGGCAGAACTCACAGACGAGGGTACCGAGTGGAACACCGATCTAAAAAACCCAAGGATAGTGAAGAGAGTTTAGCTCACCCCGGAGGCAAAGCTTTGGAACGCTTTCATCAAGAAGCGGATTATGCCCTCCTCTCACAATACAACAGTCGACCAATCCAGGTTAGCACTCATCCATTCTATATTACATGAGAGGCCGATTAACGTTGGCAGATATGTCCGAGAGGGCATATTGGAATGCGCATACCGATCGTCAGGACCACTCTTCTACTCATATCTCATCACCGCCCTCTGTCGCGGCCACCATGTACCGGAGGCAACCGAAGACTTACGAGTTTGAGGGAAAGGCTTGACAGACAGAAACATACTTAGCCTGATGGAACTCACTGCTACCACGCCCCTTTCGTCTTTCGACCCTACTGCCACAGCAGCAGAGCTGACAGAACCCACCGACACCGAGCCTACTGCCACAGAAACCAGGCAGCCTACAGCAGCAGCACCTCCAGCTGACACCTCATCCCAGATCCTTGTTGCCATACAAAAATTGGACGAACGGCAGCTCGGCCTCATAAGCTTCATCCGAGACTTCACCACTGCCATGATACACTTTATTCACACATCTCTTAATTTCCCCGATGATGTGTTCCCTACCTTCCCAAATCAACATTTTGCTGCCCCCACCCATACCCCTACTCCTGCTGCCACGCCCAAAACACCATATGATGCATCCACACCGACCCCTGCCACAATAGATGCTGGCGGCAGCCGCACGGCCGACACCTCTGCCCGAGGAACCAAGAGAAAGGAGCCTCAAGACAACCTTGACAGGTATATTGCTGGTTTTTCTTCTTCTGAAATCTAGGCGGCATCCGAAAACGAGCCCTCTGTCAAGAGGAACATGTCCAAGGAGTTCACACCAGAGAAGCGGCAGAAAATAGTAGCGGACAAAAACAAATCAGACAGCGGCAATAGCATCAGCAGCAGCAGCGAGAGTAGCAGCAGCTCTAAGGTTCAGGTAGTGGGGAACCACCTCATATCTCCCCTACCCGTATTCAACCTCCAAGGGAGGCCAAAACCAAGAATACTTCTGCCTCCCCCATCCGCCAGCCACCACCAGCCAAGAAGGTCACGGCCCGTCGGCAGATCCAACTCAGCAGCAGCAGCAGCGACGGCAGCGCCTAAATTTTAAGTTTCTTATCTTATTTTGTTGTCTGCCTTTTTATATATATATTTTGTGATGTATTTTGTTATGTCATTTGCATTGAGGGCAATGCAACCCTCGAGTTTGGGGTGGCATCCCTCCATTAATGGAGTCTTTTTAAGTTTAAAAATTGTGTCTTTTACTTAGTTTATTTTTGCTTTAAAAAATAATGAAAATGAAAAATTTGGCTTAAGTCTTTGAACTGAACTTACCTATCGTGACAGCCTCTATCGTGGCAATACCTTTAGGATAGATTTAGGAGCAGTTTAGACCCTTACTATAGTTCTAAAACTTAAACACCATTTGTGACTTTTATACTGCCTAGAACTCTACTAGTAAACTAGAATAGGAAGCTTAGCACTTGAGTTGCCCCTAGAGGTGCCTAACACTGGCTCTAGGAAAAGAAGTTAAGAAAAATAGACTCATTACACCTAGAGGTGCCCGAAACTGGCTCTAGTCAAACTTAAGCTTGAGAAAATAAAATCGAGTCTGAATAAAAACTAAAGGAGCCTAAGAATTGCCTCCAAAAAGATGAAATTTGGCATAAAAATTCAAGTTAGAGGCTTAACTATTCTAGTGAAACTAAGGGAGTCTTGGCATATAATTGTTCACAAGCATGCACAAACTACACGAGAATTATAGCAAGGTTCGGATGAATCCTAAATTATCTAACAAGGTGCTGCTCACAATAGGGAATGAATGGTAGGTAAGGGAAAATTCAATGTTTTAAGCCAAACAAAAATATTTTGTTTTTCTTTTAGGTCTGAATTGCTTGAGGGCAAGCAATAACTTGAGTTTGGGGGTGTGTTGAGTGTGTAAAAGTTCTATAATTTACCCCTATTTAACCCATATTTCTGCTGCATTCAAGCATAATTCATTGCATTTAGGTTAGATTTCAGTTATACATCACAAATATATTAAATGGCACAGTTTCTACTAAATTTGGTTGCTTTTGCAGGTAGCTGTTGTAGCAGATAGAGTAGCAGACGCTGGGCAGTGAAGAAGCAGAGCTGGAACTGGATGTGCAGACGAGGAGGACGATGCTGCCATGGCCGCTGCCGTGGCAGCCAAGGAGGACAACAGTGGTGAGGAGAAGAAGCAAAGTGGGCCTCGACAGAAAGAAAAAATTAAGCTGGTATGTCGTGGAGCACCCTTATATTTTTCCAAGCCCTAGATCAGAATGAAGGCCAAGCCCAAGGTTCAAGGAAGAAATTTCAAGCAAGAAGGAAGGACGAATTAAAGATATATTCTCTGAAGATTTAGTCTTTAATAGAGTTGTACTTTAATTTAAACTTGTATTCTTGCCATATTAGAACACTTGAACTCAAGGACTATATAAAGGCATGTAATTCGACCTAGGGGAGGATATCATCATCTCTAGCCTTCTTCCCAAAACCCTAGCCGTTTTCCCTTTCTCAACATGTTCTAAACTTCCCCTAGGGCTACGGGTTAATTTGTAAAGTAGTTGCAAGGATTGCATTTGTTTTAGGAATTTTCTGTTCAATAAAATAGACTTCAAGTTTGCTTATTCTGGTTTTCAACATCTTGCAAGAGTATCGAGAGAGCATTGTGAGATTATCTATTTACTTAATATCGGGATAGTTAAGTATACGAAAGGAATAAGTACGGGTTCTCCAGTTTATGGTTGAACTATCTCGGACCTAGGGATAGGACGAGGTTAAGTGGCTAAGGAAGAATTCAACAACATCGGTGTTCATCCTTCGATTCACGCCGGGAGGTATCATCAAAGACATGTTCATCGACAGACTTGGACCTAGGGATAGGCCAAGGCATAGCAGGGATTCTTCCCAAGCTTGAAGTACATAGTTGTGTGATCGCTGCCGCGACTAACAACAGACCGCTGTCGCGACAGGTGCTGCCGCGACAGGCACGACGACAGAACAGATATTCCCAGACTTTGCAACACCTACACTACTGAGCAATTCAATACCGACCCATTCTCTCTATCTTGATTTCTTTAATCTTGAATTCCAGTTCTCTTTATTATTTTCGTGACAACAATTTAAACTATTATTTTTCCTCTCATACAGTAATCCAAGGTGAAGCTATTAGCCCGGTCCCTGTGGAGACGATATCTGATACTTACATATCACTTTACTACTTGCGTCGTGTACACTTGCACTACATTGCGATAGACACTTTTACACGCAACAGTATCCTTGTTTCTCGAGACTCTCAGACGATCACATGCCAATTTGATAACGCCCTTAATCACTTAGACCAACCTAGCCTAGAACTATCTCGTCTTACACCTCAGAAAAACTTATCCGAACACAATATTCTAAACCATACCAAACTTCATATGGTGCCAAGAAAAAACTTATCTCATATCTTTTATTATAAACAACATTAGTCAAAAATAAGAGACATTCTGAAATACCACAGAAGTCAATCATTCAACCCAAAGGTATATCTTCCAGAATCCGAATTATTCTTCCAAGTTGACCATTAGTTTATGAACGAAGAAATTTAACTGTAATTCAAGCAAGTACCCAAGGCCTCCTATAAAGCTTTCCAGAATCAAGATATAAACATCAAATTTCGGTCAGAAGTGATACATAACGGTCTATCATGCCTCAAATTTCAAAGAAAAATTTTTTCTTCAAGCCAGGCAAATATAACCAATATTCTAAATAAGTCACTTACTTTCAACAAAATATTCAGGCAACCGTTTCTTTCGTGTATAACAGAGTCACCACATAATCTATATTTTAACCAATCTCACGGACACATTTCCTTTAAGTTCGTAATACCTTTATCAAATTTTCATCAGAATATTCTCAAACACAATCATTATCATCGAGCTACCTTACAAGTAATCTTATATCGATTACCTCATATGATTAAACATTTATTCTTGACCTAATTCAAATCTTCGATTTCACAAGCATAAACCATTTCAGGTTCATTATCCAGATTTAGATCAATTAAGTTAATCCAATTCACATACAAATGTTATAAACATTCCTTGCCAGTACGATTCGAGCTACAGCGAACAGAAAACTTAGATTCAGCTATTTCAGAAAAAGGATTCGACATCAGAGTCTCGGCTTGGTGGAGTACGATCAGGATCTAGGGGCATGCACAAACCAGGCACCCTATGACAGACGATCGGCCGATCTACCCAAAATGACACAACTCTAAGCTCTGATACCACTAAATGTAACCCCCTAGACCCGCCTATGCATTACAACGGATCCTAGGAAGTCACATTAGGGTCACAAGAGTGACCCTCAGGTAAAAATACACATAAAACATTTTTTACTCAAACACTTATTAAATCGTAAAACCAACTACTATTTAAAATACCATTTCAAGAAGTCATTCAAACGCATAACAAAAATTTTAGAAAGTGTTTATAAGACACTATCATAAAACAATGCATGACGTACATGCCCACTAACTATACAGTACCGTACTCTAGAGGCAACACCGAGAGAACTCCGAACACTGATGCCAAATATAATGACATGATATATTCTTTTAACCTGCGATGGTAAAAACAATGTGAGCTTGGAAAAGCTCAGTGATACAGAACTACCAAAAGATGCTATAAGATCATGTAGATATATGGTAGGCATAACATTTTCATGATATTCCAAGCAGTAACAGTCCTCATTTCCTTTCCACTATTTCAGGGTAACATTATACTTGAGAACAACAATACTTGTTCTATATTCAGTCATCAAGTAACAAATGGGAATTATACAAGTTGATAGACTACGAAGATAGGAACAAGGAGTTTAGTGTCTAGTGTGTTCCAATAAGTGCATATCAAAACAGACATAAATACATACCAATCATATCATAAGAACACATAACAATTCAATGCAAATGTTCAAGTACATACAAGGGCTTACTAGTAACTACCTTCCAACCTTACTCCAAAATATGCAGTCCTCTAGAACTGCATCTATAAGGACTTACCCTAGGCCCGATGGGCATAGGTTCCACCTAAGAGGCTGCCTTAGGTCCATAAGGATTTACCCGTGCCAAAGCATCAGAACCTATCCGAGGGGAGACCTTGAGTCCATAAGGATTTACCAGCTTGACCAGGGTTGTACCAACAGAGACTTCATAATATAACCCAACAATATACCCAGATAACAATCGGTATTCAGATTCCAGACATGAGTAACATAATACATATGACAGACATATTCCAATCGAGGCATCAGAAACAGAAGTTCATGCTCTTTAGACACGTATATGGGCATACCATTGAGTAGACGATATCATCATTCATCATGCAAGCAGAGTGTACCATCATAGGTCAAGCTAACAGATTATACTATTACTTACATCAAGTAGACAGATAATATTATCACAGATCAAATAACCATGTGGCACAATCATATACCAAGTATGTAGATCGAGCAGACTTACAACTGGTAGGCAGAAAATGTTATCATATGTCTAGTTCATCATTTCATCAAGCATATCATCGTTCATAATTAAGTCATTAGACTGTTTACTAACATGTAATAATCATGCAACACATTGAACTGAAGGTAGCACACGTCGAACACACTAGATGAAACAATTTATTTCTTGAAGAGACTCGGTATTTACGGAAGGGGACATATTGAACTTTTAACAATTTAGACGATTTCAAAAAATGAGATTCCTATTAAAAGGGGTTCGTACTAACGGTTCAAACCAGATATTCAGGACTTGATCATCAAGATCTTTGAGAGTTCAGATATACCATGAGTGATTCAGTCATTTGAGCCTACAAGGGCATTACGGTCATTTGTCAAACATGGGCATTTTGGTAATTTACACTAACAAGGCATAAACGGATACTCGAGAATTCCATTTGCCCATCAGGTTTCCAATCCAACATTTAGGAATTTCTAAATCAAGATCTTCTACGATATCAGATACATTTAGGGCTATTCCGGTCATTTTGGCCAACGAGGGTATTTTGGTCATTTGACTATTAGGGGTGATTCCGTAATTCCACATACTAAGGACAAATTAGTAATCTGCATACATGAAGATCTCCACAGTTTATTAGGTTTCCAAATTCAATCGAACTTACGGATCTCAATACTGCGATATTACCAAGTATTCGAACATGGGCTGTACACCCGAACTCAAACCATAGTATCGAACGTACCCTTAAACAGACTAATCTTACTGTTAACTATATATTTCCTCCAAACAGGTCGAATATGCCATTATATGGTATTCACTTAAATTCACATATATATCAAACGGCCGACAAACACGAGACTTAGAGATATTTTCAGTAATTTCAGTGTTCAAAGGTTTTTCAATTATCTTGAGTCTTTCGAGTCCTTCTAATTATTCATTAGATTCAAGTCTCGAGGGTACATCCATCATTATGGTTAATTCGGTATCTAGTGCCCGAGGGTATTTCTGTCTTTTTGTTGTCATTATACACATTCCGACTAGTTAAGCTTTATCAGCATTTTTGGTCCTTTTAGTCATTTAAGATCAATTCAACGTTTACGCCACTTAGATTAATCTAGACATGCGAATATTTTTCTGTAGTATTATCTTCGGAGATTTATTCAGAACTCGATAAGATCTTAGCACTTTGCAATTTTGAAGGTTTAGGCTTCGTTAACATAACAACATGAGCAAAATCAGGGTTTACAAATGAATCAATTTTGTTACCATATCTAGTGAAGGTTTCTAGATCGCTTTCAATAACAAAGGTAATTTTTAGTCTTTCTTATACATCAATGCGTCTTTGTCACTTCACAACCAAACATCCTGAGCATTAGACCTTAAATCAATAAATAGTCTGAATTGGATGTTTCGAAGTACATTGTTTTTTCAATTAACCATTGAACTTGAATCGCTCATTGATCATCAATTCCTTATTCACATCAATCAAAATCTTTTTCAAAATTAATTATAGAACTCCAAATCTTTTCGATTTATTCATAATATTTTTTTAATCAAATATAGCATACTTATCTGAACTTTTATACTTACTTTTCGTATCTGATTTGACTCAGGTAGATTAACAATATACTTCATCATGAGCATGCAGGCTACAACCGAATACCAACATGTTCATAAAGCACACAAGTGGTAGAAAAGTATTACCTTAACTCCGAGCTACATCGGTCGATTCATGATACCCCATTTGATTGCACTCAAACCCGAATTTGACGTCCATCAACAATTCGTATTAAAGGAGCTATTAGTACCTTCAATTACACAAATTCACATTTCAGTCCTTACTCACAGTACTCCTAGTTGCAATATCAATACATATAGAAGTTTGGGTTCAAGGTCAAATTCGGAGGCTTTCGAGTCGGAATTTTGCAAAACATGCTTCAAAAACGGGCTCAGGACGTCGAAAAACATAAGATATGGCTTTTCGGAAAATTTTGACTTTTTGGTCAAAGTCAACGTTGACGTCATCATCGGTCAACGCTGACATCATCATCAATCAACACTGACGTCATCATGCAACAGTCAACCGAGTTGACTTGAACGGGTCGACTCACTGGGTTGACTCGGACGGGTTGACTCACTAAGTTGATTCAAACCGGTAGGGTCAACAGGTCGGACAAATGGGTCGGGTTTGCGTCATGGACCTACTGGTTTAACCGGTCTAGCTGGTTCAAACCAGTTCGCTTACCCAAATTCTCAGATCGCCAGAAAAATGGTCGCCAAAGATCTCAAGGGACGTGATTCTGCCGGAAAAACATAGATCGTTAAACCACGGTTTCAACCCATACAATAATAACGCAAAAATAGCCGGAAATATCGCCGGATCTTACCTCAAGGGTTCGAATATGCCGGAAAAACGTAGTGCTCCAATGAAACCCTTCCCGATGTCTGAACGATGATCGGTCGAGTGGGTTTTGATCGACTCGACGAGAGGAGCAGAGAACCGGCAGCCGTTCCTCGAACGGACGTTGAGAATGGTCGGAAAATGAGGGAAACAGAGAGGCGGCGTTAGGGATTCGACGTAGCTTTGATCGGCTCTCTCGGTCAGACGACGACACGGCTATAAGCGTGACCTGTGGCTGGTGGTTCGGAGTTGGGCGGCGCGCACAGTGGTGGTGGTGGTGTACGCCATGGAGCGGCGGTGAGGCAATCGGAGGAGTGGCCGATGGGGTTAGGTGAAGGGTCGGGGGAGGCTCCCTTTTTTATCCAATATTTTCTATATTCAAAATGAATTAAAATGAGCCAGATGAGTTGTTCAGTCTATAATTAGTATAAGTCAGAACACTATAGTATATTTTAAAACGAATATGGTGCATAAATTAACCAAGAGTGATTTTTAGCCCAAACAGTTAAGGCCTAAGTTCATCAAGTGAAGGGTCAAGGGTTTAAAACCCTTTAACAACACTTTCTTCTCTTCTTTTTTTTTTCTTTTTTTTAAACCTTGAAAACTTGGAGTGTTACAAATAATGTCAGGTTAGCATGAATTACATGTCGATTATCAAGTAAATTGTCATGTCAAAATAGTTAAAATTATATGTGTTATTCATTTATTTTAAAAAATTCATTTGACTATTTTTAGAAGATTAAGAGATAAATTTGACTAGAAAATAAAAGTTAAATTAACGAAAAATTATAAACATTGAAAGTTAAAATTATCGTGCATTTCCTTTTTAAAAGACGGTGGGATTAGTTTCTTCGTGGGTTTATCTCAAACTTAAAGATGCATTTACCAACTTTGGGATTAGTTTTAAGGTAAGCTACATTCAATGTGACTCAATTATTAGTCAAGTTATAAATGAATAACTTTTCTTTTAAAAGTCATAATTAAGTCATTCAATTAAAATATTTTGACAGTTAAGTTATTCCTCTGTTAAAAAAGAGACGAGTGTTAAACATTATATGATATAATAATAATTTTAATATCTAAAACTTATACATTCTATAATTTGACCCTAATTTAAAATGATTCAATAAATTTAATATTTTATATTTAAAAATAATTTTAAGTTAGTCATTTTCTTAATAACGTTAAAGCCGTCATAATTAAAAGAAGGTATACTAACAATTCAGGTTGGAAACCATTAGTCGATTCTCTCTATGTTCTTTTTGTGTCCTAGTTGAAAAGCGGATGATATTCATCCTAGGAGATATGAGTTCAATCACAATGTTTGTAAAGTACATGTGCTCTGTATAGTTAAAAATATCTATGAATATATATTACCTGGTAATCATATTTAGACTATTAAAAAATAAAGAGAATAATGAATAGTTAGTCTTCAAAAGAGGGTTAGTCCTATTATGAACTTCTGGAATGATAAATATTATAAACAAAAAATTGAAATTATTGAAATAACTGCTTCAAAATAGATGTAGAGACTTTAACAATTGTAATATATTTATATTGAACAACATTTGACACTTACATTTAAATTTGTATAGCAAAAATACACAGATTTTAGTTTTATTTCAGAAAAAAAAAACCTTCAGAATTCTTAGACCATAAAATTCTATGTTTCTGAAGATGATCAACTAAATTCCTAAACCAAAAAAAATGTAAGTGTTAGGTATTGGAATTTTTGAAATTGATTAATATAATCTCATAAAATAGCTGTATAAATCAATTAAAGAAAACTCGTTCCATTTAAAGGTATCAACTCCAATAAAAAGCTTAACAATCTCAGATTTCATATCGAAAGTTTAGCTTATGTAATGCAAAATATATAGTCATAGACTCATAGTAATTTCAGTATTAGATAATTAATTAAAGGTTTTGATTTTTTTACCTCCATCGGCATTCATTATAATTAATCGTAATAACATTTACTATATTCAAGACCACGATAAAAAATACGGTTGTATTATGTAAGTTTAAGGTTCTAATCACCCATAAAATAAAATGTTAAGTATGAAATGGTAGAACCATCAATTTTAATCATTTTATTTAAAAATTATATAAGACTTGTTTTATAATAATATTAATTATCAGTTGTAAGAAATATTTGTTAGGAGAAGAGCTATAAATAAATTGATAGAAATTTTAAATAAAAAATATTAAATTTATTGAATTATTTTAAATTATGATAAATTATAGAATTATAAGTTTTATAGACTAAATTTTTTATTATATTAGAAAATGTTTAACATCCTTTTTTTCTTTTTAACGAAATATTGACTTGATTGCAGCTATTTTTTAATTGAGTGGCTCGATTGTAACTTTTATAAAAAGTGATATGTTTGTAAGTTAACTAATATTGTAATTATTTTTAATTACATTTGTTACAATTATTATTATATCATTTTGTAATTATAAGGAAATATAATTCTTTATATGATAAAAAAAAAAACCTTAATTTTTTTCTATCTCAAATAGTTAAGCCGTCGCTGCACTTTCTTCATGTTTTTTGTATTAGCCGACGATCGGCAATCAATTAGCTTTTGGTTGTCAATCGCCGGTATTTTTTTATTTTTTTGTTTTTATATTTTAATAAGTATCTCTACATTTGTGACACGCATTTTTCTCTGTCCTTGTGACACGCTTTTCTTTATTTTTGTGGTTTGTTTTATCTGTCTTTGTGGCATGATTTCAACATACTTTGACAACTGGTTGGTACTCGCACAAAAATCTTCACGATGCTAATATCTGATTATGGTTCTGTCGGTGGTCTTGTAAATATGGATCCCCACTCGGTTGATGGTTGGTTGCCGATGTAATCAGTCCTGGGTAACAGAACTTTCTGCCTGATAGTTTGGGTCGCTCACCGCTCCTTTTTCACCCATTATGCGTCTCGATTGGATAGAGACAAGAAAATTCAAGAAAGCTTCGAAATTTTGATGGCATGTTTATCTCATGGAAGTATTCACTTTTCTTTATTTTTAGATTATAAGAGTTTTTAGTAGATTAATCACATTATTTTTTTCTAAATATATTGTAATCGTGTTATCTTTTATAGTTTTAATAATAATTTAATGGCTATTATTCAAAAATAATTCTTTGTGTTTGGTTGGTAAAGTGTAATTACACACAATTCAACGATACTCGTAAATAAAAAGGTTTGAAAATCATTATGACTAATTATGCGCATAATTAACCTAAGAACTGTAGAGTGTAATTGGGGTGTTTCAATTATAAATCCAATTATAAATTCAACGATGTTTACAGTATACATAATTTGTATTAGATTGTTTACAACAGAAAAGAAAGATGGACGGTTAAGATGAAACAAAGGAAATGTTGGTTATGACCTAGAAAACCGAGATAGTCAAAGGTTGGGCCACCCTTCCATTTATATAGCCCAAATGAGTCTAACAAAATCAGTTATTATAAAACTGATCTGTTAAACCAGTGGGCCACATGGGTCTAACAACCCAATAACAACCAAACCATACTAACAACCCAGCAACATGAAACAGATCCAACAGCCATACAATCTAACAATCTGAACTCAACGAATGATCAAGAGAAGAAAAGAATATTCCTAAGTTCGAGTAATTTTGTTTGTAGTGTGTTCATAAGTTTTATTAAGGGTTAAAAATTCAACAAAGACAACTATAAAACCACATTTAGAATGCTAAAAAAATTATAGTAAAACCTCTATAAATTAATACTCTTTAAATTAATAAACTTTATTAAATAATAAATTTTTTCGGTCCCAACTTGGGCCAATGTAAAAAATCATCAAATTCGATAAGATAATAATATAATAATTTTTTGAAAATACACTTTATAAATATAAATGTCCCATCAAAATTATAAAATAATAATTCATAAATATTACAATTACTACTTTTGTAACTTGCTAAAATATGAATCTATTGTAATCTGTTTCTTTTTAAAATTCAAATCTAATTAAATTTCATCTTAAACTTTTCTAATTGTACCTACAACTACAAGTTCCGGCGTTGAGGTCTCAATTCAAGATTTTTTTTAAATATTTTCTAAATTGAGAAATTTTCTTTTAATTAATAAATTATTAATTTATCGATATATTAATATCTCTCTAAATTAATAAAATTTTATGGTCCCAAAAATATTAATTTATAGAGGTTTTACTGTACTTACAATCCTACCAACCCTAAATTAGAGACAATTACGCTTAAATACACTCAAATTCATGTCTCGTTGGATATTGCAATAACAACAATAATGTTTAATCCACCTCGTTAATCTTTTATTTTAAAATTGTGTTGAAGTTTTTAATATTCTATTAAGCTAAGTAAGAGGTCTAAGTTGGGTTTTTTTTTATTTCAACTAAAGCGACAAAAGTTTGAAATACAAAAATATTGAAACCGGTCAACAAATTAGATAAAAAAATTAAAAAAAAACCTTCAGCCGTATTATTATATTATCTTATTAAATTTAATTTGAATAATAATCAAAAACACCAATTCAATTTTTTATTAAATTACTGATTCTCTAAAGCAATTAGTTAAAATTCTCAGTTGACATTTTTCCCTAAATTGTAGGCTCACAACCTAGTAGGAAGAAATTCTCCCAACCCTCCCCTAAGTAAAAATATTCAAAAAAAAAAAGTTACCGAATCAAATTTCATTTTCTTTTAAAGTTTACCAGATAGAATTAAAATTTCATCCCTAAATTATTGCAAATTTTTAAAAGATTACATATTTTTTAAAATTCTATAATCAAGGCTTATTAAACATTTCCCCCTAAATTTTACATGTTTTCTCAACTTGCCCCTAAAATTACGTTTTGCCCACTTTTGCCCTCTAAACTTTTCGATGTTATCCACATAACCCTAAAAAGCTAACACTATTAAAAAAATTATTTTGACCAATCAGAATGCGTCACATCATTTTCTTTATTTATTTTTAAATTTTAAAATAAAATAAATAAATATATTAAAATATTTATTAATTTAATTATATATCTTAAAATACCTAAAACACCCCATCTTCATCCTCCCATCAT
This sequence comes from Hibiscus tridactylites, assembly GCA_958450335.1. Classification (NCBI taxonomy): domain Eukaryota; kingdom Viridiplantae; phylum Streptophyta; class Magnoliopsida; order Malvales; family Malvaceae; genus Hibiscus; species Hibiscus tridactylites. The sequence continues at coordinate 77,227,684 of OY288269.1, read as the reverse complement.
CCTCTTCATCCAAGCCTCTACCATCATCATCTCCCAAAATAATCAATCTAGTCACCTTTGAGTTTCAATCGGCCATTACCGAAAACTCTTCCTGGTTCTTACCCCATAAACCAAGCTGTAAAACTAATATTTGATTTTGATATAACAAATAATTTAAGGACTAAATTGTAAAATAAATAAAATTTTAAGTGATTAAAATACATGATTTTGACAAGTAAAGATTATACTTAAAATGTTTTGAAGTCAAAACTTAAACCCCATAAAATTTTCTAAGTGTTTCAAAGCCAAAATATACAAAATTGCCCAAGCGTTTCGAAATACCCCCAAAGTGTTTCGATACATTTTGCCCCTGGAAACGTCAGTTTCGAAACGGCTCAAACCCGTTTCGATACAAGCTTCATTTGGATTTTTTATTCTTAAGTATTGTTTCGAAATGGCTCATACCCGTTTCGATACATGGGTTAAGTAATTTTAAAATTGAGCATTAAATAAACTAGCCATTATTTGTCAGAAACAAACTTTTGAAAATTTGGTTAAGTGTTTCGATACACCCCCTAGGTAGTTTCGAAACACCAATTTACAGTTTCAAAACATTTCGATACAGCCCTTACCCGTTTTGATATGGTTCTCTTTTTACATTTTACAGTTTCAAACTGTTTCGATACGGCTTATAGTTGTTCCAATACGGGCCCTTTTTACACACAACAACTCTTTCTTTCTTTGGTGTCTATTTCGATATAGGGCCTTGTATTCCGATACGGGTAGTTGCAGAACAACATTTATGGAGGAAAGAGAAAGCCCTAGCGGCTCTATTGATGATCTCAACCACTCAAACGGCTAGAAATCAATGAGAAGGTATAAAAACAAGTCTCCAAAGCTACAACAACAACTATTGAACCTTTAAGCAACATCAAAACATTCAATCCAAACCCTTGTACCTTTAGAATCAAATTCTTATACCCAACTCATTTGAAAATTTTCATTGTAAACCTTTTTAGAGTTTGATGAGTGTTTATGTGTAATTGGGTAAACAATTAGCCTTTGAGAGGTACATACAAAGTTTGCATATCTTTCCTTTGTAAAGAGTGTTATCGAGTTAATCTTTGGGTAGAGAAATTGACCGATTTGTAAGGTTTCCTCCTAAGCCGAGAAAAGGGGACGAATTCAAGTTAGTGAATTGTTGAAATCCTCAGTAGGGTGATGAGGTAGTGGATGTAGAGCTTGTTTGAAGCTTGAACCACTCTAAAATCGTCTTGTGTTCATTTTAAATTATCTATTTGCACCCTTCAATTTTTTATTCCACCAATTCATCCCCTCTTAGTGTTTAGCCATCAATTGATCAACTCAACAATTGGTATCAGAGCTACACTCATTGGAAGGATTAACACTCTCTTGAGTAAATCTTGGAAGAGTTTGATCAATTGCACTTCAATCAACATCGTGTTATGCCATCCACCTCCGGCCAAAACCTCTACGAGTCTCTATGCATCACCAAACCACCATTCTTAAATGTGGATAACTATTCTTATTGAAAGAACCGAATGTGGCTCTTCATCAAATTAAATGACTACATGGTGTGGGACGTGGTAAAAGATGGACCTACAATTCTAATGAAGAGAGATGACGAAGGAAGATGTGAAACTGATAAACTAATTTTGATATAACTAAAGAATTTAAGGACTAATTTAAAAAAAGATAAAACAAATTTTTAAGTCATCAAACCTCTCTATATATTCAAAGCAAAATGGTTAAGTTAAAAACTCAAGTTGTCAAAACTTTTCTAAGTGTTTTTGAAGCCAAAACAATGATTTTCGAGTCACCGTTTCAGAACGGCCTTTGGGCATTCCGAAACACTTTGAAACTGAGAACCCTTGTTTCGGAACGAGTTTCAAAACGGGTGAAGAACATCAGAACGGTTTGACCTGTTTCGATACGGTAGTACCGAAACGACTTCAAACGTTTAGAAACGACATTCAAACTATGTTTTAAAAATATGATCGTTGAAGTTTTTAGCTGTTTTTATACTGGTCGTTAAGGCGTATCGAAACACTTTCAATCTGTTTCGATACAGGCTTTGACAGTAGCTAAGTGTTTCGAAACGGGTTTCGAAACGACTCTTAATCGTATCGAAACGATCGTGCCCATTTCGGTACGGTCTATTTAATACACCCCAACGACTCTTTCTTTTTGGTTTGTTTCGAAATAGGATCGGGAATTTCGAAATGTGTGGTTGTAGACTGCATTTATGGAGGGAAGATAACATCCCAACGGCTCTATTGATGAATGCAACAAACCCAACGGCTAGAATTCTATGAGAATGTATAAAAGGGACCTCTAAAAGCTTCAGCAACAACTATTAATCTCAAAGAAAATATCCAAACATCAAATCGAAGCAATTGAGCCTAAATCTCATTATTTCTTGTAAACCCCAATTGTGAAATTGTAATTTCCATTCTTATCCTTTCAATTGGGTTGAGTGCTTGTAATTGGGCTACATTTTGTATTGAGAGATACTTGTTTAGCCATCATCTTCTTTGTAATTCTTGTGTGAGGATTGGGTCAAATTTTGGGTAGTAAATTTGATCGGTATTGTAACGGTTACCTTCTTAGCCTAGAAAAGGGGAAGAACGATTAGTGGAATTGTTGGAAATCCTTAGTGAAGCTAAGGTAGTGGATGTAGAGTTCGATTGGAACTTGAACCACTCTAAATCCTCTTGTCAATCTTTTTATTTGTCAATTCCACTACCAAAAAGTCTAAAAATCCAATTCACCCCCTCTTAGTTTATATTGATCATTTGATCCACTCAACAATTGGTATCAGAGCCTACCTCTTTGAAGAATTAACAACCACAAGAGGAGTTCCTAGGAAGAGTGTGATCATCCAAAAATCAAGCCATGGCATCTACCTCCGGGTCAAGCATGTACGAGTCTCAATCAACTACAAAACCGCCATTCTTCAACGGTGATAACTATCCATTTTGAATGAACCGGATGCGCCGCTTCATCAAATCCAATGATTACCTTGTTTGGGATGTCATTGAAGATGGTCTCTACATTCCATTGAAGAGGGATGATGAAGGAAGATTGGTTCTAAAGAAGAAGATTGAGATGAGTAAAGATGAGAGAAAGAAGATCCAAATAAATGATAAAGCTCTTCCCATGCTATTTTTCTCTTTCGGACCCGACATCTACTCCAAAGTCTTCTCCATTTAAAATGCCAAGGAAGTATGGGATACACTAGAGACCACCTATGAAGGAACTAGTGATGTGAAGGAGATCAAGATTGGAATTCTCAATCTTAGTTATGAGAATTTCAGGATGGAGCCCGAAGAAACCGTGTCCAAGATGTTCGATCGCTTCTCAACTATCGTCAATGGGCTTAATGGTTTTGGAGAGACAATTCTGAAAGACAAACTAGTCCGGAAGCTACTCTACTCACTTCCCGAATCTTGGGATGGGAAGAGAACCGCCATCATTGAGGCCAAAAACTTGAAGACACTCAAACTTGATGAGCTAGTGGGTTCTCTCCTTACTCATGAGATAATGAAGCAAGGAAGGAGAGATGAAAAGAAAAAGGAAGAGAAAAGAGTGGAGAAGCTAGAAGTAGAAAAGAAGAAGAAGATAGGAGTGGCTCTCAAAGCTTCATTACATGAGAAAAGCACTTCTAGTGAGGAGGATGGTCTAAAAGAATTGGCTATGATAGCCAAAAGATTCTCACGATTCATGAGGTCCAACCGAGGAAGGAAGATTCAAAGAAAAATGGACTTCATGGGAAAAACCAAAGAAGAAGAGAGGGATCAAATCTTTGCTACGAGTGCAAAAAGCCCGGTCACATCCGTTCAGAGTGCCCTCAACTCAAGAAGAAGGGCTTTGAGAAGAAGAAGAAGCTCAAAGCCAAGCTTGCTACTTGGAGTGACGAGGAGCCATCCGAGGACGACGAACACGAAGTGGCCAACCTTTGCCTCATGGCACTTGAGAAGGATTCATCCATGATAACCTCTAACTCATCATGTTTTGACTTTACATTTGATGAATTACATGATGCATATGATGAGTTGCAAGAGGTTTATGATGAGTTAGTTGAGAAGTACAAAGTGTCTGTCATTAGAAATAAGAAAATTATTTTAGAATTAAATGATAAAAATGACTCACTTTCTCAAGCTAACTTAAAATTTGAGAAGAAGATTTTAGGTTTAAAAGATGAACTTAAATTCTTCCAAGATGAAAATGTAGACCTAAATAATCTTCTTTCTCAATGCAATAGTGAACACCAAAAGGTGTTAGATGAGCTTAACAAGCTCAAAGAGTCTTTCAAAAATATTGGTAATGTGAAGCATGAAAAAGGTGAATCATCTAAAACAAACCAACCTAGGAGAAAGACTAATAACTACAAACAAAGTGGCTTCCCCAGACATAATAGAACTAAAAAGATTAGGAGTGTATGGCTTCCTAAGGAACTTGTCAAATCTAATAATATTGTTGCTATGTCACCTTGGATTCCTAAGGGAACCAAGCTATTGGGAGCTAACACTCGTGGACCCAAAATGATTTGGGTACCAAAAACAAAAGTTTAATATCTTTGTTTGTAGGGGGAGCATTGCTGCAAGGCCAAAGCACAAAGTCAAAATGCATGGTACCTTGATAGTGGATGCTTGAGGCATATGACTGTTGAGTGTGTAAAAGTTCTATTATTTACACCCTATTTAACCCATATTTCTGCTGCATTCAAGCTTAATTCATTACATTTAGGTTAGATTACAGTTACACATCACAAATATATTAAATGGCACAGTTTCTACTGAAATTGGTTGCTTTTACAGGTTGCTGCTATATCAGGTGGAGAAGAAGACGCTGGGCAGTGATGTAGAAAAGCTGGAACTGGATGAGCAGTCGAGGAGGACAATGTTGCCATGGTCGCCGCCGTGGCAGCCAAGGACGGCAGCAATTTTGAGGAGAAGAAGCAAAGTGGGCCTCGACAGAAAGAGAAAATTAAGCCCGTATGTCGTGGAATACCCTTATATTTTTCCAAGCCCTAGATCAGAATGAAGGCCAAGCCCAAAGTTCAAGGAAGAAAACTCCAAGCAAGAAGGAAGGACGAATTAAAGATATATTCTCTGAAGATTTAGTCTTTAATAGAGTTGCACCTTAATTTAAATTTGTATTCTTGCCATATTAGAAAACTTGAACCCAAGGCCTATATAAAGGCATGTAATTCGACCTAGGAGAGGACATCACCTATCTCTAGCCTTCTTCCCAAAACCCTAGCCATTTTCCCCTTCTCAACATGTTCTAAATTCCCCTTAGGGCCACAGGTTGATTTGTAAAGTAGTTGCAAGGGTTGCTTTTGTTTTAGGAATTTTCTGTTCAATAAAATAAACTTCAAGTTCTCTTATTCTGGTTATTAACATCTTGCAAGAGTATCGGGAGAGCATTGTAAGGTTATCTATTTACTTAATATCGGGAGAGTTAAGTATACGAAAGGAATAAGTGTGGGTTCTCTAGTTTATAGTTGAACTATCTCGGACCTAGGGATAGGACGAGGTTAAGTGGCTAAAGAAGAATTCAACAACATCGGTGTTCATCCTTCGATTCACGCCGGGAGGTATTATCAAAGACGTGTTCATCGACAGACTTGGACCTAGAGATAGCCCAAGGCACAACAGGTATTCTTGCCAAGCTTGAAGTACATAGTTGTATGATCGTTGCTACGACAAACAACGGACCGCTGCCGCGATGGGTGCTGTCGCGACGGGGACGACGACAGAGCATATATTCCTAGACTGAGCAATACCTACACTACTGAGCAATTCAATACCAACCCATTCTCTCTATCTTGATTCTTTTAATCTTATTTTCCAGTACTCTTTATTATTTTCGTGACAACATATTAAACTATTCTTTTTACCTTCGTGTAGTAATTCAAGGTGAAGCTATTAGCCCAGTCCTTGTGGAGACAATATCCGATACTTCCATATCACTTTACTACTTGCGTCGTGTACACTTGCACTACATTGCGATAGACACTTTTACACGCAACAAGTTTTTGGCGCCGTTGTCGGGGACTGGCAACATAACTTTACCCTACCTTCTATTGCATTTGCTTTATTTTTCTGTTTTACTTGGATTGTTCAACCTATACCTTTCACAAGGTCTTTTGTTTGCGTATGCGCAGATCTCAACGGGGGAAAGAACATGAGTACCACTTAGATCCTGAACCCGAACGAATGTTCAATCTCAAGAAAAGAGTTTGTTACCTCGTTGAAAGGAACGAATACCTAGAGGAACAACTCGAACCAATGGTGAACGAAAGACGTGAAGAAAGAAGGGACAACCAAGGGAATCTCCAGGATAATAACAATCCCGTCGAAGATGAAGGGATCGATCCACTTGTCGTCGACCCTCTTGTCGTTGCTGCACACCGGTCATACCGAGACTACATGCTCAATGATCATGTAGAACTAGAAACCACCTTGCCGGATGTAGATGTTGACAACTTTGAGCTGAAACCTGTTATGTTCAGCATGATCAACAACGCTGGCCAATTTAGTGGTGCTGCTACAGAGGATGCTAGGGAGCATCTGAAAACGTTCCAGGAAATATGTGGTTCATTTAGACTACCAGGAGTTAATCTGGAGATACTGAGGCTTCGGTTATTTTCTCATTCATTGAGGGACAGGGCAAAGACTTGGTGGAATAAACTAACGCCAAGTTCAATTAGAACTTGGGCAGATTTAACTCGTGAATTTTTGTCTCGTTTTAATCCTTCGCACTTATTTGAGCGATTACGTAATGAAATTGCTACTTTTCAACAGGAAGATGACGAGCCAATGCACGAGGCCTGGGACAGATTTACCACTCTGCTAAGGAACTGCCCGATGCATGGATTCCCCGTTTGGAACTAGGTAACAAAATTTTATAATGCTGCCAATTTACAAACCCGTATTAGAATTGATTCATCAGCAAATGGATTACTGCTGGACAAAGACCCAGATGAGGCAATGATAGTATTGAAAAATCTGACGAAGAATGAGGAACAGTTTTCGACAACAAGAAGAGGGGGTAAACGGGTCCTAGCTGTAAAAGATTATGAGGCCGGCATCTCATTGAAATCACATGTGGCATATCTCACTAATGTAATGAAAAAGCTCTTGAACGAAGATTCACAGCCTGTATACTCTGCTGAAGAGGTATGCGAAATTTGTGAAGGAAATCACAGTTCGGAGGAATGTCCAATACAGTTAGAAGAGGGAAAGTATGTTGGGAACTACAATAAGCAGAATTATAACTCCAACAACTACAATCCCAACTGGAGAAAGGATCTCAAGTTCTCTTGGAGCAATCCTAATAACGCTCTGAATCCTCAAGCACAGAATAATCAGAACCAGGGAAGACCTAGACTGCTGACTCAGCAGCAACCGCAGCAGCAGCAGCAGCAACAGCCACTAGCTGCCACAAATAGTATACTAGAACAGACTTTGGCTACCTTTATGTCTCAAACAGGAACTTACATTGAGAACATGAATCACTTTGTCAAGAAGACGGAGACATTCATGGATAAAACAGAGATGCGGATGACCAATCATGAAGCTACTCTGAAATCATTAGAGACACAGATGGGTCAGGTTTCCCAGCATATTAAACCAAGGCAGAATGGAGGATTTCCTAGCGATACTGAAAACGCTAGACAGCCTACACATGAGCAGTGCAAAGCCATCACTACTAGGAGTGGGAAGAAACTACCAGGGCCAGAGAAGAAAGCTGAATCAGTTAAGAAACCAGCCTTGGAATCACCTGTCGAGGAAGCTGCCCCGACAGGTAACAAACAGCCTGATGCCGATGAGCCTGTAACGACAGTAGAAGGGACAGAGAAGAAAGATGATGAACCTAAACCTCCTCAGATCTGTATGCAGTGGGAAAGACGTATTGCTGATTATCGTCCCCCACCTCCTTTTCCCCAACAGTTACAAAAATTGAAACAAGAATCACAGCTTAAGAAAATTTATGATATTTTTAAGCAGATTCACATCAATATTCCGTTGTTATATATCGTTAGGGAGATGCCCGGTTATGCCAAATTTCTCAAGGATGCAATGTCGAAGAAATCCAGACTTGGGGAATTTGAAACAGTTAAGATGATAGAAGGATGCATGAGTATTCTGCACAAGCATCCACCGTAGAAGAATAAGGTTCCTGGGAGCTACATCATATCATGCGTAATTGGAGACAAATTTGTGGGTAAGGCACTTTGTGATCTTGGTGCTAATATAAACTTAATGCCCAAATCTGTTTTTCAGAAATTAGGTATTGGAAAAGCTCGGCCCACAACAGTAATTCTGCAGATGGCAGACCGCTCTTACGTTCATCTAGAAGGAAAAATTGAAGATATTCTGGTAAGGGTGGATAAGTTTATTTTTCCTGCTGACATTCTTGTCTTAGATTGTGAAGCAGATGAAAACGCACCAATCATCCTGGGGCGACCCTTCTTAGCCACGAGAAGATCACTGATTGATGTGGAAAAAGGAGAACTCACCATGAGATTAAACGATCAAGAAATTAAGTTGAATGTTCTCCAAGCAATGAAGCATGCTAATGCAGAAGAAGAATGCAAGGTTATCACTGAAGTTACCCTTGACCAACCCTGCATCAGGTCGGGCTGCCACGACATAAAAATTGGTCACTACCTCGACAGCCACTTAGAAGATTGTCATGACAACACCAACGGTAGAAACTCCTCAGAATCTGATACATCTGATACTAAAGATCAGGAGGAGGTAAATTAGATAGGCAATCGTCCAGATAAGTTGTTCGAGCCTTTAAATTATACCTCAGATAACCATGTAATTCAAAAGCCATCAACTGTTGAGCCACATGTTATAGATCTTAAGCCCCTGCCAGGGCAGCTGAAATATGTTTTCCTTGGTTTAAATGGTACGTTGCCCGTAATCATCTCTTCCAAGTTGATGCAGGAACAACAGTTCATAGGGATGCTGCAGCAGCACAAGAAGGCTATTGGATGGACGATAGCTGATATCCAAGGCATTAGTCCGGCATTATGTATGAATAAAATTCTTTTAGAGGATGATCATAAGCCAACTATTGATGCACAATGGCGTTTGAACCATGCTATGCAAGAAGTGGTGCGTAAAGAGATAATCAAATGGCTAGATGCTGGAATAATCTACGCCATCTCGGACAGCAAATGGGTGAGCCTGGTGCAGTGCGTTCCCAAGAAAGGAGGAATGACCGTGGTAACCAATGAAGACAACGAGCTAATCCCAACCAGGACTATGACCGGTTGGAGGGTTTGTATGGACTACCGGAAGCTTAACAAAGCTACCCGGAAGGACCACTTTCCTTTACCCTTTATTGATCAAATGCTTGATAGATTAGCGGATAAACCTTATTATTGTTTTCTTGATGGTTACTCGGGTTACAATCAAATAGCCATCGCACCGGAAGATCAAGAAAAGACGACGTTCACATGCCCTTATGGAACTTACGCTTTTCGGAGAATGCCATTCGGACTTTGTAATGCACCAGCCACCTTTCAAAGGAGCATGATGGCAATATTCTCCGTTATGGTGGAGGATTTCCTAGAAATATTCATGGATGACTTTTCAGTCTTTGGAGACAACTTTGAAAGCTGCCTAGGCAACCTACAGAAGGTGCTCGAGAGATGTGAAAAAACAAACTTGGTATTGAACTGGGAAAAGTGTCACTTCATGGTGGATGAAGGGATAGTCCTTGGCCATAAAATTAGCTGTCGTGGCATAGAAGTCGACAGAGCTAAGATAGAAGTGATCGAAAAGCTGGCGCCACCCACAACAGTCAAGGGAATCAGAAGTTTCTTAGGACATGCTGGTTTTTATCGGAGGTTCATTACAAACTTCTCAAAGATCACCAAGCCCCTATGCCATCTTCTAGAGCAGAACCGACCCTTCGACTTTAACGCTGAATGTACTGAGGCATTCAAGGTTCTTAAAGAAAAGCTGGTAACAGCCCCAATAGTACAGCCACCAGATTGGACACTACCGTTTGAAATCATGTGTGATGCTAGTAACTATGTTGTCGGGGCAGCACTTGGGCAGCGGAGAGACAAACTTTTTCATGTCATATACTATGCCAGCAAAACACTGAACGACGCCCAAGTGAACTACACCACCACAGAGAAGGAATTATTAGCTTTGGTATTCTCCATTGACAAGTTCCGTTCTTATATACTTGGAACGAAGGTCATAGTCCACACAGACCACTCTGCATTGAAATATTTGTTCACCAAAAAGGATGCAAAGCCTCGACTGATACGTTGGATTATGTTACTGCAAGAGTTCGACCTTGAAATCAAGGACAAAAAGGGGACAGAGAATCAAGTGGCAGATCACTTGTCAGGGTTGGAGAAGGGAAAGAGTCTACCGGCAGATGAGACAAACATATTGGAGACCTTCACTGATGAGCAGTTGTTTGCTGCCACAATCATTGCCGCAACAGCCATGGCGGCAGGTAAGCCTTCTGAACTCCCCTGGTATGCTGATTTCATTAATTTCTTAGTTAGCGGAATAATTCCTCCCGACCTTAATTATCAAGCCAAGAAGAGGTTCCAAAATGATGTTAAGCATTATTATTGGGACGAACCTCTACTTTTCAAAATCTGTGCAAATCAGGTTATAAGGAGATGCGTACCACAGGATGAACATGAAGATATACTTTATCACTGCCATGCTTCACAGTATGGGGGACACTTGGGAGGTAACAAAACTGCTGCCAAGGTTTTGCAGTCAGGATTCTATTGGCTATCACCGTATAAAGATGCTCAAATATTCTACAAGAACTGTGACAAGTGTCAACGGACGGGGAACATCTCAAGGAGACACGAGATGCCGCTGCAGAATATTCTTGAAGTCGAGATCTTCGACGTTTGGGTGATTGATTTTATGAGACCCTTCCCATCTTCATGTGGGAATTTGTATATCCTTCTGGCAGTAGATTACGTGTCCAAGTGGGTTGAAGCAATCGCCACTCAGAAGAATGATGCCAAGACAGTTCAAAGGTTTTTACATAAAAACATTTTTTCCAGATTCCGCATCCCTAAGGCGGTCATCAGTGATGAAGGGAGGCATTTTGACAATAGGGTTATAGTTGTTGCCTTGAAATAGTATGGTGTCAAACATCGGATTGCAACAACATATCACCCTCAGACCAATGGACAGGCTGAAATATCCAACAGAGAGGTCAAGAACATTCTCGAAAAGATGGTTAAGCCAACTCGGAAAGACTGGTCTCTACACCTCAATGATGCATTATGGGCTTACAGGACAGTGTTCAAAACTCCATTGGAAATGTCTCCTTATCGGCTTATTTACGAGAAAACATGTCATTTACCTGTCGAGATAGAGCAAAGAGCATATTGGGCAATCAAGGCGGTTAATATGGACTTGGAAAAAGCAGGGCAGAAAAGGCTACTTGATCTGAACGAAATTGAAGAAATTCGGACAATGGCCTATGACAACGCAAGAATCTACAAGGATAAAACCAAGAAGTGGCATGACAATAAGTTGCTGCCACGACAGTTCTGCCCGGTGCAGCTTGTGTTGCTTTTTAACTCTAGGTTGAAACTCTTCCCAGGGAAGCTGAAATCTAGATGGTCTGGCCCATTCCAAGTGGTTCAGGTTTTTCCCAATGGTGCCATCACGATCAGATCTTTAAAAGACGGGCACCAATTCAAAGTCAGCGGACAGCGATTGAAGCATTATCAGGGGACTGAAGCCCCAAGAATGCAGGAAGTGGTTACCTTAAGAGATGCCCCACCTGGCATCCCTAATTTAACCTAAATTTTATTTTTAATTATTATTATTTATATATAAGGAAATTAGATTTATTTTATTTTTAAGAAATAATGTTTTTACTTTTATTGTTTTTAGGAAATAAAGGAGACAAGAAGAAAAGAAGAAGTGAATTCAGCCCAACATCTTTCCATCAGCCCAAAAAGCCCAACTTTGGAGCATGTCGTTACAACTGCCGCGAAAGACGAGGAAAATACAGGCTGTTGACACGCTGTCGCGACAGACACGTAAATGCGTAACAGACGCGCAGAAGACACGGAAACGCGTAAGAGACGCGTCAGAAATCGCGTAACAGCTGGCCCCGTTATTTGCGCCTGCCGTTACAGCTCCAACGGGCAGCAAACTCTTCTCTATATAAACCCCGTTTTACTATTCATTTTTCACTCACTTCTACTCTTCTTACTTGCTTTCTCTAGAAATTTTTACTTGCTTTCATTTTTATTCTCACAACCCTTGCAACCATGTCTTCCATAAACACCCGCATGAGTGCTGCTTCAGGCTCTACCCCGACAGCATCAACCCCGCGAGCCTTCCAGATACGAGACATGTGGAAGGAGAAGGGCTTTATCTACACTTCCAAGGAAGGGAAATTGGGACTGCAGCCGTTCATCACCAGGAAAATCAAGGCCCTACAGTGGAAGATTTTTGCAGAACAACCAGAATAGATGAATGTGTCTCTGGTCTGAGATTTCTATGTTGCCATCAGCAGCAGAACTGTTGCGTGTAAAATAGACTATCGCAATTGTAGTGCAAGTGTACACGACGCAAGTAGTAAAGTGATACGAAGTATCGGATATCGTCTCCACAGGGATTGAGCTAATGACTTCACCTTGATTTACTGCACGAAGTAAAGGAATTAATTTAGAAGATTGTCACGAGAATAATATGATAAAAACGTAAATAAAAGGATTGGAATATCAAGATAGAGAGAATGGGCTGGTATTGAATTGCTCGGTAGTGCAGGTATTGAATTGCTTAGGATCTCCAGTTCTGTCGTCGCTCCCGTCGCCGACAGCACCTGTCGCGGCGTCTGTCCGTTAGCTGTCGCGGCAGCAGACACTAACTCCGTACTTCAAGCTTGGCAAGAATCCCGGATCTGCCTTGCCCTATCCCTAGGCACAAGTCTGTCGATGAACACGTCTTTGATGATACCTCCCGGCGTGAATCGAAGGATGAACACCGATGTGTATGAATTCTTCCTTAGCCACTTAACCTCGCCTTATCCCTAAGCACGAGATGGTTCAACTATAAACTAGAGAACGCGCTTTTATCTCTTTCGTATACTTAACTCTCCCGATGCTAAGTAAATAGATAACCTCACAATGCTCTCCCGATGCTCTTGCAAGATATTAAAACCAAGATAAAAGAACTTGAAGTTTATTTTATTGAACTTGAAAAATCCTAAAACAAAGCAACCCTTGCAACTACTTTACAAAACAACCCGTAGCCCTAGGGGGAATTTAGAACATATCGGTGACGGGTGGACGGCAGGGGTTTTATTTCGGTTATGGGATATCGGTCATGCCCCCTAGGTTAAATCTATGCCCTTATATAAGCTTTGGGCTCAAGTTATCTAAGGTAACAAGGATTACAACTTTAATTAAAAGTAAGATTCTAATAAAGACTAAATCTCTAAAGTCTCCTACTTTCCAGCCGCATCCCTATTTTGTGGGAATTCCTTTCCTTGAGCTTTGGCTTGACATATCTTTTGATCCGGGGCTTGGAAAATTATTTGGCTTCCACACGACAGACGAGCAGATTTTTCTCTATCTATCGAGGTCCACTTGATTTTTCCTCTTCATAAGTCTGCTGTCACCTTGCTATCGTGACAGGTCCATGACAGGTTCGTCTTCTTCGGCTGCTTGTCCAGTTCAGCTCTCCTGCTTATCTGCCCTGCGCCTGCCTTCATCGTTAACCATGGCAGCTACCTGCAAAATACACCATCTTTTAGTAGAATCCGTGCCTTTTATATAATTGTGATGTTTTATTGAAAACTACCCTAAATGCAATGCAATGATGCTTGAATGCGGCAGAAATATGGGTTAAAAAGGGTGTAAATAATAGAACTTTTACACACTCAACAAGAACCACGACAACAGTCACCGTGAGAGGGAGAGAGGTGCCCTTCGAGCCAGAATACATCAACACCTTATACGGATTTTATGTGGGCAGCAACGAGGATGGTCACCAGCAATTTCTGGACAGTTTAGACCATGCTGCCTACGAAGTTGTCATGGCATAGCTCACGGATGAAGGTACTCAGTGGAACACAAATCCTAAGAACCCAAGGACGGTGAAGAGAACTCAACTTCTCCCGGAGGCTAAACTGTGGAACGCTTTCATCAAAAAACGAATCATGCCATCCTCGCACAATACCACTGTCGACCAACCCAAGTTATCCCTCATTCATTCTTTTTTGCATGAGAGGCCTATTAATGTGGGCAGCTACATCCGGGAAAGTATTTTGGAGTGTGCACATCGGCCGATAGGACCACTCTACCTCCCCTATCTCATCACAGCCCTCTGTGGCGGCCATCATGTACCTGAAGCTGCCACTGACCTAAGAGTCCAAGGGAATGGATGGACTGACAAAAATATACTCAGCCTAATGGAACTTACTGCTGCCACCCTGCTGTCATCTTTCGACCTCACTACCACGGCAGCAGAGACGACAGAACCTACATACACTGAACTTGTTGCCACGGAAGTCAGGCAGCCCACAGCAGCAGCAACTCCGACCGACTCCTCCTCCCAGATCATTGCTGCCATACAGAAGATGGAGGAACACCAGCTAGGTCTCATAAGCTTCATCAGGGATTTCACTACAGCTAAGGTAAATTCATTCAAACTTCTCTTAATTTCCATGATGATGTCTTTCCTACCTTTCCATCCCAATATTTTGCTGCTACCACCCCTGCCCATACCCCTACACCTGCTGCCACACCCAAGACACCGTCTGCAGCATCCACATCGACCCCTGCCACGACAGTTGTAGGCAGCAACCGCGCAGCTGATACCTCTGCCCGTGGAACCAAGAGAAGAATGCCCTCGGGAGAACTTGATGCATTCATCGCCGGTTTCTCCTCTTCCTCAATTTGGGAGAAAAGCGATAACGAACCCTCTATTAAGAGGAATCTATCTAAAGAATTCACACTGGTCAAGCGGCAGAAGACAATGGCAGATAAGAACAATAAGGATAGCGGCAGTATTAGCGGCAGCAGCAGCAGCAGCAGTGACAGCAGCAGCAGCTCCGAGGTGCAGGTAGTGGAGAAACCCCCTCACATATCCCCTACCCGAATTCAACCTCAAGGGAGGCCAAAACGAAGAACACATTCGCCTCCCCCATCCGCCAGCTAGTCAAGAAGGCCCCTGCCCGCCGACAGATCCGTCTGAGCAGCAGTGATGACAGCGCATAAAATTTGAGTTTCTTACCTTATTTTGCTGTCTGCCTTTATATATTTTGTGATGTACTGTTTATTTTTATTTTTTTTGTCATTTGCATTGAGGGCAATGCAACCCTTGAGTTTGGGGGTGGCATCCCTCCATTAATGGGAGTCTAATTTAGTTTAAAAATTGTGTCTTTACTTAGTTTATTTTTGCTATAAAAAATGATGAAATTTTTTTGGCTTAAGTCTTTGAACTGAACTTACCTGCCGTGACAGCTCTGTCGTGGCAGTGCCTTTAGGATTGTTTTAGGAGCAGTTTAGAGCCTTACTATAGTTCTGAAATTTAAACATCATTTGTGACTGTTATACTGCCTAGAACTCTACTAGTTAACTAGAATAGGAAGCTTAGCACTTGAATAGCCCCTAGAGGTGCCTAACACTGGCTCTAGGAAAATAAGTTTAGCAAAATAGACTCAATACCTAGAGGTGCCCGAAACCGGCTCTAGGAAGTTAGCTAGAGGTGCCCGAAACCGACTCTAGTCAAACTTAAGCTTGAAAAAAATATCGAGTCTAAACAAAAAAATAAACTTTGGCATAAAAATTCAATTTAGAGGCTGAAATATTCTACTGAAACTAAGGGAGTCTTGGCATATAATTGTTCACAAGTATGCACACACTGTACGAGGACTATAGCAAGATTTCGGACGAGTCCTAAATTATCCGACAAGGTGCTGCCGTCAATAGAGAATGAATGGAGGGTAAGGGAAAGTTCATTGTTTTAAGCCAAAACAAAAATATTTATTTTTCTTTTAGGTCTGAATTGCTTGAGGGCAAGCAAAAACTTGAGTTTGGGGGTGTGTTGAGCGTGTAAAAGTTCTATTATTTACACCCTATTTAACCCATATTTTTGCTGCATTCAAGCATAATTCATTGCATTTAGGTTAGATTACAGTTACACATCACAAATATATTAAATGGCATAGTTTCTACTGAAATTGGTTGCTTTTGCAGGTTGCTGCTGTAGCGGATGGAGAAGCAGAGGCTGGGCAGTGAAGCAGAAAAGCTGGAACTGGATGAGCAGTCGAGGAGGACGATGCTGCCATTGTCACTGCCGTGGCAGCCAAGGACGACAGCAGTTTTGAGGAGAAGAAGCAAAGTGGGCCTCGACAGAAAGAGAAAATTAAGCCCGTCTGTCGTGGAATACCCTTATATTTTTCCAAGCCCTAGATCAAAATGAAGGCCAAGCCCAAAGTTCAAGGAAGAAAACTCCAAGCAAGAAGGAAGGACGAATTAAAGATATATTCTCTGAAGATTTAGTCTTTAATAGAGTTGTACCTTAATTTAAACTTGTATTCTTGCCATATTAGAAAACTTAAACCCAAGGCCTATATAAAGGCATGTAATTCGACCAAGGAGAGGACATCACCTATCTCTAGCCTTCTTCCCAAAACCCTAGCCGTTTTCCCCTTCTCAACATGTTCTAAATTCCCCTTAGGGTCACGAGTTGATTTGTAAAGTAGTTGCAAGGGTTGCTTTTGTTTTAGGAATTTTCTGTTCAATAAAATAAACTTCAAGTTCTCTTATTCTGGTTATTAACATCTTGCAAGAGTATCGGGAGAGCATTGTGAGGTTATCTATTTACTTAATATCGGGAGAGTTAAGTATACGAAACGAATAAGTGCGGGTTCTCTAGTTTATAGTTGAACTATCTTGGACCTAGGGATAGGACGAGGTTAAGTGGCTAAAGAAGAATTCAACAACATCGGTGTTCATCCTTCGATTCACGCCGGGAGGTATTATCAAAGACGTGTTTATCGACAGACTTGGACCTAGGGATAGGCCAAGGCACAGCAGGGATTCTTTCCAAGCTTGAAGTACAGAGTTGTGTGATCGATGCCGCGACAAACAACGGACCGCTGCCGCGACGGGGACGACGATAGAGCAGATATTCCTAGACTTAGCAATAGCTACACTACTGAGTAATTCAATACCAGCCCATTCTCTCTATCTTGATTCATTTAATCTTATTTTCCAGTACTCTTTATTATTTTCGTGACAACATATTAAACTATTCTTTTTACCTTCGTGCAGTAATTCAAGGTGAAGCTATTAGCCCAGTCCATGTGGAGACGATATTCGATACTTCCATATCACTTTACTACTTGCGTCGTGTACACTTGCACTACATTGCGATAGACACTTTTACACGCAATAATGACCAGAAACAAGAATAGATTTATGGACTTAAAGCCAAAAAGTGGAGGAGTAGTGACATTTGGTGACAACTCCAAAGGCCACATTAAAGGTATTGGCTCCATAACCTTGTTTATTATTCTTTTTGATCTAACAAAAAGGGGGAGAAAATATAAGAGCCTAAAATTTGTTTTAAGTGGTTTTGAGTTTTAAAACTTAAATTTTAAATCTTTTCAATACTTTAAAACCCATCTTAAATTGAGGGTGGGTTAGAATGTATTTAAAAGTTCAAAACTCTTAAAAATTCTAACTTTAGTTTTGTTATATCAAAAAGGGGGAGATTGTGAAACCGATAAACTAATTTTGATATAACTAAAGAATTTAAGGACTAATTTGAAAAAGATAAAACAAATTTTTAGGTCCTCAAACCTCTCTATATATTCAAAGGAAAATGGTTAAGTTAAAAACTCAAGTTGTCAAAACTTTTCTAAGTGTTTTTGAAGCCAAAACAATGATTTTCGAGTCACCGTTTCAGAACGGCCTTTGGGCGTTCCGGAACACTTTTGAAACTGTGAACCCTTGTTTCAGAACGAGTTTCAAAACAGGTGAAGAACATCAGAACGGTTTGACCCGTTTAGATATGATAGTATCGAAACGACTTCAAACATTTCGAAACGGCATTCAAACTGTGTTTTAAAAATATGACTGTTGAAGTTTTTAACTGTTTTTATAATGGTCGTTAAGGCGTATTGAAACACTTTCAATCTGTTTCGATACGGGCTTTGACAGTAGCTAAGTGTTTCGAAATGGGTTTCGAAACGGCTCTTAATCGTATCGAAACGATCGTGCCCGTTTCAGTACGGTCTATTTAATACACCCCAATGGCTCTTTCTTTTTTGGTCTATTTCGAAACAGGATCGGGCGTTTCGAAACGTGTGGTTGCAGACTGCATTTATGGAGGGAAGATAACATCCCAACGGCTCTATTGATGAATGCAACAACCCCAACGGCTAGACTTCAATGAGAAGGTATAAAATGGACCTCTAAAAGCTTCAGCAACAACTATTGATCTCAAAGAAAACATCCAAACATCAAATCGAAACAATTGAGCCTAAATCCCATTTTTTCTTATAAACCACAACTGTGAAATTGTAATTTCCATTCTTATCCTTTCAATTGGGTTGAGTGCTTGTAATTTGGCTACATTTTGTATTGAGAGATACTTGTTTAGCCATCATCTTCTTTGTAATTCTTGTGTGAGGATTGGGTGAAATTTTGGGTTGTAAATTTGACCGGTATTGTAACGGTTACCTTCTTAGCCTAGAAAAGGGGAAGAACGATTAGTGGAATTTTTGGAAAATTCTTAGTGAAACTAAGGTAGTGGATGTAGAGTTCGATTGGAACTTGAACCACTCTAAATCCTCCTGTCAATCTTTTTATTTGCCAATTCCACTACCAAAAAGTCTAAAAATCCAATTCACCCCCTCTTAGTTTATATCGATCATTTGATCCACTCAACAAAAGACTTGTTCCGAAGACCAAAGCCGAAATGATCGATGAAGATAGAAGACGTTTACAAGTCAACGACAAAGCCTTGCACACAATCTTTTGTGCTCTCGGCCCCGACATATACTCAAAGGTGTCTTCAATCGAAAGTGCTAAAGAAGTGTGAGACACCGTAGAGACTACATATGAAGGAACAAGTGACATCAAGGAGACGAAGATCGGGTTGCTCAATTTGAGTTATGAAAACTTAAAAATAGAAGTCGACGAAATAGTCTCCAAGATGTTTGATCGGTTCTCAGTCATTGTCAATGAATTAAAGGGCTTCTGTGAAGTTATTTCCGAAGAAAAGCTAGTTCGGAAGCTACTCTACTCTCTTTCGTAGTCTTGGGATGGAAAGAGAACGACCATCATCGAAGCTCAAGATTTGAAAACTCTCAAGCTAGACTCCCTTGTTATATCTCCTCAAAATATGGGTTTTGATGATTTTTGTAATGAAAACGACATTAGCCATAATTTTTCGGCTCCTTGCACTCCTCAACAAAATGGGGTAGTTTAGAGGAAAAATAGAACTTTAGAAAAGATGTCTAGGACAATGCTTTGTGAAAACAATTTACCTGAGTATTTTTGGGCGGAAGCCACTAATACGACTTGTTATATTATTAATAGAGTAATGATTAGGCCTATTTTAAAGAAAACAACTTATAAGATTTTGAAATCCAAAAAACCTAACATTAGCTATTTCCACCCTTTTAGTTGTAAATGTTTTGTTTTAAACAATGGAAAAGACAACTTAGGTGTAACCCTCTTAGCCCGGCCTAGACGGTTGACCCGAACTACGAAGATTACACGGGGAAAACCAAAGTCAACCCAAAAGTCAACCTTGATTAACGACCCTTTTTTTCTTTTTAACGTTGTATAAATGCATATTAAGCCTAGGTGTACTCTTGAGATAAGCATATTCAAAAATCACAGCAATCGGAAAACAATAAGGGACTCAATTGCACAACATATGAATTTAGGGACCAATTTGTAAATTCTGGAAATTAAGAGGACTTTACCAATTTTTAAGTTTCCATTATGAAATTAGTCATGTTTCATGCTTCTCTGTCAAATTTCATCTCAAACGGACATCTCAAACTCAATCAATTGCACATACAAAAACCAGGACTAAAACATAAAGCTTGCAAACCTCAAAAACCATTCAAATCAGTGTCCAACGGTCAAGTATTTCGAAACGGGTCTAGGCCGTTCAGAAATACCCCTTGGCAGTAGCCAAAGTGTTTCGAAACACCTCTGCCCGTTTCGAAACACCCAGGCCAAAATGTGCACCTGTTTCGAAACAGGCTAGGGTGTTTCGAAACACCCTGCCTAGAAACAGCAGAAAAGTCTGTTTTAACGCTCTTTCGACCCACCAAACACAATCATATGACCTCCATATCATACCAACAAGTCATCAAAAATTAAAATAACATATTTTAATCACCAAAACTCAATCATGGCCTCAAATAAGACAACCCACAAGTCTAAATGCATGCATCCTATATTGAAAAGCAAGCAATCATCAAATCTCCAAAACAAATACCAAATGGCCATTTACATGTTCCAAACATCATCATAGGCATTAAACCAACTTAGGGAGTCCAAAACATCTCCCAAAAACACAATCTAGGTTCCCATTGCCAAATACCAAAAGCTAATAGTGTTGTGAAAATAGTCATCATACATGAGCTTAGACTTTAACTTGGATCCTTGACCTCCTTACTGCCCTTAAAGCACTTCAATGCTCTGCATTATTGGTTCAAGAAAGAGAGAGCGTAAGCACAAATGCTTAGTGAGAAATGCTCTAATAAAACAACACAATAATGCACTTTGTAAAAACACCTTTTCAAGGCCTTTAATTTCAAAACATCATTTATCATGCATTTATGCATACAAACCAAGCATCTCATGCTTCAATACATCAACATGTCATATTGGCTTTCAAGTGATAATCCATAACCATTTTTCAACTCAAAACACAATCGGATACGCGGATTACAAGCGTTGTCCCATACGCTTCATACACACTACCAAACACTCAAGGTGGAGTTTACCGGTACAATCACAACCCCTCAACACCCGTGATGGAGTCTACGGTACAATTACAACCCCTCCACATCACTCATTGGTAGTTGTATAACATCACTAACGAGAACACGGGACACACAACACAAGATCCTCACATGGCATTTTAACCACCATTATGATCTTAGACATCTCGTTAGTGTTCTTGGATGGAGTTTACGGTACCGTTACAACCCCTCAACATCCAAAGCAACTTTATTCACGGTGCACCCAATCCTATAGCCAGCTAACTATATCCGATTCAAGTACTTTTAAACCAACACATCACTTGCCAATATACATCATTTACCATCATCAATCCACTGTTTTAAAGCATTTAACAAAGCCATTAAATAATCATGCATCACAATGCATCAAACCACATTTATCAATGTTCAAATCAAGGATCTCTTACCTTGAGCATCCTCCAACACATGGCTTACAAAACCAACATTAAACATGCTAAAATATGCTTTCAAAACAGAATTTAAACATGCAAAATAAACACATTGCATTCAACCATCTCATGGTTCTTCAAAAAGAGAGTTTCTCCGAAAACTTAATCTTGAGCTTAGCTAAGTTGTTTAGACTTAAACTAAGCTCCCATAACCTTCAAACATTGGTTTCAAAGCTGAAAACCAAACTTCACTCACCGATTCCGTTTCGCAAGCTTGTCGAGACGCCGATCAAGCCTCCGGATCAACACCACAAGGATCCGAAGATGTCTCCCCTGTTTTAATCACATCAAAGCAGAGGATTAATGCATCATCATGCATTAAAATCTTCAGCCAAAACACCTAAACTCGCTGCTCTCATCAAAACTCACATTTCGGCTACCAAACACAACCGAAATCACATCCAAACGCCTCTACAACATTACCCAGCCAAGATCCATCAATTCCAATCATTCTTAGACATCAATTAACATCCAAAAAGGACCTAATCACGTCCTTATACCTCCAGCTATAGGAGAACATTAAATCACCCCAAACACCACCATTCTCTCAAGTAAAAACTTAGGAAAATCAACCTATTCGGGATTGCATTGATTAAACCTCAATTACACATCATTTAGAAATCCAAAATACATCAAAAATACATCTCAAAACAGAGCCCAATCATTTAATACGAATTTCTTCAAAATTAAATCCAAATCTTGCATTTTAAGCCAAAATCAAGAACACAACTTTAAAACCTTTAGTAAAACTCAATTTAAGGATTGAGAACTTGGGAATTTCAGTAAAGAACTGAGTATTTAGAGGAGAAGGACGTTCATACCTCTAAATGTGGATTTCTCCTTGTTTAGAGCCAAAATTCTTGAAAAATTCAATAAGCAAATAATGAGGATTTGGTGTAGAAATGATTAGAAATCATTTAGAGATTGAAATCTCAACTTTAGGTGTGAAAATCAAAGGAAAAGTGGCTGTGGAAATGTGTTTGGCTGAGGGAAAATTGAGAGAAAATGAAATGGGAAAATTTTTAGCAAAAGTTAGTTATGAAACCAAAATATCTATTTTCCCTCTTTTCTTTTTATTAAATAACATTAAATGAGTCTATAAAATTTAAGAAAAATCTGGAGAAACCCTCCCTTGGGTAAATTAGCTCCTTAAAGATTCAAAGTTTCAATCCTTTTAAAACAGTCACCAACTTTTCAAAAATTACATTTTAGTCACTAACTTGAAATGTCATATTTCCAAACCCCATTTTGTAAAATTGATTTCACCACTCTCTTATATATAATAAAAGAGGATTTTTAGATATTTTTCCATATTTTTAATGCATCTCGAACTAGGCTTTCCCTAAAATCACCTTTTATATTCGAATCGTAATTTAAACCGGTCCGGTTCAGACCCTAAACTTCCAAGCCCAAAATTGGGGTGATACAACCCTCCCCCTTAAGAAATTTCGTCCTCGAAATTTACCTGGAGGAAAAAGGTACGGAAACTGCTTCAACATGTCATCCTTCCGTTCCCACGTTGCTTCCTCAGAACCATGATGCTTCCTCAGAACCATGATGCTTCCACAACACCTTTACCAACTCAATGGTCTTGCCTCGAAGAACTTTACTATCTGAATCCAGAATCTCCACAGGTTCCTCATCATAGGTCAAATTCGGATTCAACTCCACTTCCTCCACAGGCATCACATGAGAAGGATCCGATCTATACTTCCGAAACATAGAAACATGAAACACATCATGAATCTTTTCTAGCTCTTGCGGTAACCTCAACTTGTACGCAACAAGACCCACACGCTCAATCACCTCGTATGGTCCAATGTATCTAGGGCTCAACTTACCCTTACGGCCAAACCTCATCACCTTTTTCCAAGGCAAAACTTTCAAAAACACACGGTCACCCACCGCATACTCAATCTCCTTACGCTTCAAATCCGCGTAAAACTTTTGCCGATCAGAAGCTGCCTTCAATCGCTCACAAATGAGCTTCACCTTCTCGGTAGTTCCTTTCAACAAAGCTGGCATCAAAACCAACTTCTGACCTGTTCCAGCCCAACAAAGAGGAGTCCTACACTTCCTCCCGTACAAAGCTTCATAAGGTGCCATTTGAATACTTGCCTGATAACTATTATTATAGGCAAACTCCACCAAAGGCAAATGTTTCTCCCAAGAACCCTGAAACTCAATCACACAGCACCTCAACATATCCTCCAACACCTGGATAACACGCTTAGACTGTCCATCCGACTGTGGATGATAAGAAGTACTGAAATTCAACCGTGTACCCAAAGCCTGATGCAAAAACTGCCAGAAACGCGACGTAAACCTCGGATCTCTATCCGACACAATCGACTTTGGCACACCATGCAGCCGCACAATCTCAGCAATGTACAACTCCGCAAGCTTATCCAAAGCGTACGTAGTATGCACAGGCAAGAAATGCGCACACTTTGTCAGGCGATCCACAATCACCCACACCGAATTCTTCTTCGATGGCGACAAAGGCAAACCAGACACGAAGTCCATGGTAATCCTTTCCCACTTCCACTCAGGAATCCTCAACGGCTGCAACAACCCTGAAGGAAACTGATGCTCAGCCTTAATCCCGCTGACATACCATGCACTTGCTTACAAACTCAGCAACATCTTTCTTTAAACCCACCCAATAGTACTCATCACGAAGATCACGGTACATCTTAGTACTACCAGGGTGCATAGCAAAAGGACTACTATGAGCTTCAGTCAGAATAGCACACCTCAAATCAGCATCATTGGGCACTACTATCCGACTCCCAAAGCATAAAACTCCATCATCACTAAAGTAGAAAACAGATGGCCTATCCTCCGCAATATCCTGAACATGTGGCACCAAGGAATCATCCAACAACTACTTTTCCTTAATCAACTGAACCAAGGATGGTTTCACTTGCAACTCAACCACAAGACCACCATCACGCGAAATGCTCAAACTGGCAAACATAGCCCTCAACTCAACAGCTACCTTCCTACTCAAGGCATCCGCTACAACATTAGCTTTACCTGGATGGTACTCGATCGTCAAATCGTAATCCTTAAGCAACTCCACCCAACGTCGTTGCCTAAGATTTAACTCCTTCTAAGACATCAGATACTTCAAGCTCTTGTGGTACGTGTACACAGTACACTTCTCACCATACAGGTAATGTCTCCAAATTTTCAAAGCAAAAACCACCGCAGCTAACTCAATGCCATGCGTAGGATAATTGCGCTCATGCACCTTCAACTGACGCGATGCATAAGCCACCACCTTACCCTCTTGCATCAACACACATCCCAAACAAACGTAGGACGCATCACTATACACCACAAACTCTTTCCCTGATTCTGGTTGAACCAAGATAGGAGCTTGCGTTAAAGCTGCCTTAAGCTTCTCAAAAGCCTGTTGTCTTGCTTCCGTCCACTCATACTTAACATCCTTCTGCAACAACTTCGTCAAAGGTGCAGCAATCTTTGAAAACCCATCCACGAACCTCCGATAGTACCCCGCCAAACCAAGGAAACTACGGACTTCATGAACAGACCTGGGAGGCTTCCAATTCATCACTGCCTCAATCTTTTGAGGATCAACACGAATCCCCTCAGCAGAAACCACATGACCAAGAAACACAACCTCTCTAAGCCAGAACTCACACTTGCTCAGCTTGGCATAAAGCTGATTCTCCAACAAAGCCTGTAACACAATTCTCAAATGCCCTTCATGCTCCTCCTCAGTACGAGAGTACACGAGAATATCATCAATGAACACCACAACAAATTTATCCAAGTATTCATGGAACACTCTATTCATCATGTCCATGAAAGCTGTAGGAGCATTCGTCAAACCAAACGGCATCACAAGAAACTCATAATGCCCATACCTCGTTCTGAAGGCTATCTTTGGCACATCCACATCCTTCACCTTCAGCTGATAATACCCCGACCTTAAGTTAATTTTAGAGAACACAGCCGCTTCCCGAAATTGATCAAAAAGATCATCAATTCTCGGCAATGGATACCGATTCTTGATAGTCAACTTGTTAAGCTGACGGTAATCAATGCACATTCTCATAGTGCCATCCTTTTTCTTCACAAACAAGACCGGTGCACCCCAAGGTGACACACTCGGCCGAATGAAACCATGATCAAGCAACTCCTGAAGTTGCGTCTTCAGCTCTTTCAACTCTTTAGATGACATTCGATAAGGAGTAATGGACACTGGAGTTGTGTTTTCATACAGCTCAATCCCAAACTCCACTTCGCGATTAGGAGGCAATCCAGGAAACTCCTCCGGAAACACACCATGAAACTCTCGCACAGTCCTGATATCTTGCACCCGTAACTCCTTAGAGCTAGGATTCATCACAAAGGCTAGGTAGGCTTCATAACCTTGCCTCAGCATCCGGCTCGCTTCCAATGTAGACACCACATTGGCAAGAAACTTCACATTCTCACCAACCACCACTACCTCATAATCATCCGCAAGCTTCAACGAAACTCGCTTATTCTCAAAATCCACAATAGCACGATGCTCAACAAGTCAATCCATACCAAGGATTACATCAAAACCATAGAAAGGCAATTCCATAAGATCAACATGAAAAACATGGTCTTGCACAACCAAGGGACATCTTCTATAAAGCTTCCAAGACACAACAGTCTCACCAAAAGAACTAGTTACACGCATACCAACATCCAAAGACTCAACAGGCAAACCAAGCAATTGAGCATGCAATATGTATGAGTGTGTAGATCCAGAATCAATCAAGGAAAGTAATGACAATGATTGCAAAGTGAAAGTACCTGCAATCACATCCGTGTCATTCCTCTCTTCCCTCTGAGCATACACTCTGGCATGACCACCACCCTCAGGCTGAACAGCTACCACATGAGCCACATTTCTTCCACCATCCTCCCTACGCTAGAAGTTACCACGGCCGCGCCCACGGCCTCTCTATGGTGCAACAACTCCAGGAGCACGTCCTTGACCACTACCGGCCAACAGAGGACACTCCCTCTTCATGTGATCCGCCGAACCACAGTTCCAGCACGAAGTACCGGTCATCATAATAGGAGCATGTACCTCCCTCGCTGCTCGAGGACAATCACGCCTCAGATGTCCACGCGATCCGCATGCCCAACATGTGTTCTGATCAGCTCTCGCCTTATCTCCCTGAATAGGCGCACCTTGCCCTCCACCACCACGCCTAGCTGAAGACTGATACTTCCGATCACGTCCTCTCTTGTTCCGTCCGCCACCGGAACTATACTCGGCAGCTCGCTTGCCCGCACTAGAACCAGCTCCTCTAGAAGATAAACTCAAATTCAACTCAATATCTTTCGCTCTACCAACCAGCACATCAAAATCAGTGTACTCAGCAGCCAGCATATAGGTCTTCACTTCCGACACCAAACCATAACGGAAACGTTCACACCTCTCCCGCTCATTAGGGACAAGCTCAGGAGCGTACTGACTGAGTCGGACAAACTGAACCTCGTACTCAGCCACTGACATGCTCCCTTGAGTAAGAGACATGAATTCCCTTTTCTTTTCATCCAGGTACCGCACACCCAGATACCTCCTCTTGAACGCGTTCAGAAAGAACGTCCAAGTCACATCAGCATCCTCCATTCTGGAGATAGTGGTTGTCCACCAGGTATACGCATCATCATGCAACAACGATATTACACAGCCCAGCTTCTGCACTTCATTGCAGTTCATTTGTCCCAAAATTCTCTTGGTACTTTCCAACCAAGACTCAGAACCTTCAGCAGACAAACCCCTGAACTCAGTCCCTCCCAGACTGCGCAAGCGTTCCAGAGGTAGTCTAGCATTAGCATCTCCCTGATGCCCAGCTCCATGAGCTCCAGCTACCGCCGCCTGAAAGGCTTCAGCAATAGCCTGAATCAGCATTGTCATGTCAGGAGCAACTTGCCCCTGCCCAGCTTCAGGTCCAGCGACCCCAACTCCAGCACCAACACCACCTCCCTCACCCCCAGCACTACTACCACCGGGTGGAGGAGGTAAATCCACCACATTTTCAGCATTCTCTTCGTTCTCATTTTGAGCCATAGCTCGCGTATTAATCCTCGTCTCTCTACGAGGTCCCATTTACTAAACAATACAATCGCAAATACAATAAACAAAGTCGGGATCAGCAAGGTAAGCAATCCAAGTACTCAAGCTCATTTCCAATTAAAAGAAATCATTTCATTAGCTTTGATATGGCAATGGGTCCCTCTAACATGCTTCACCACAGCATACACCACAATTGCAACATACTTACAATTCATACATCATACATTCACTCAACAAGTATACAAGCAATCATACACATATCACCCACTTTAACCGTTCCCAAATACTCGAAAACTCAGCTCTGATACCACCAAATGTAACCCCCTTAGCCCGGCCTAGACGGTTGACCCGAACTACGAAGATTACACGGGGAAAACCAAAGTCAACCCGAAAGTCAACCTTGATTAACGACCCTTTTTTTCTTTTTAACCTTGTCTAAATGCATATTAACCCTATGTGTACTCTTGAGATAAGCATATTCAAAAATCACAGCAATCGGAAAACAATAAGGGACTCAATTGCACAACATATGAATTTAGGGACCAATTTGTAAATTCTGGAAATTATGAAGACTTTACCAATTTTTAAGTTTCCATTATGAAATTAGTCATGTTTCATGCTTCTCTGTCAAATTTCATCTCAAACGGACATCACAAACTCAATCAATTGCACATACAAAAACCAGGACTAAAACGTAAAGCTTGCAAACCTCAAAACCATTCAAATCAGTGCCCAACGGTCAAGTGTTTCGAAACGGGTCTAGGCTGTTAAGAAACACCCCTTGGCAGTAGCCAAAGTGTTTTGAAACACCTCTGCCCGTTTCGAAACATCCAGGCCAAAATGTGCACCTGTTTCGAAACATGTTAGGGTGTTTCGAAACACCCTGCCCAGAAACAGCAGAAAAGTCTGTTTTAACGCTCTTTCGACCCACCAAACACAATCATATGACCTCCATATCATACCAACAAGTCATCAAAAATTAAAATAACATATTTTAATCACCAAAACTCAATCATGGCCTCAAATAAGACAACCCACAAGTCTAAATGCATGCATCCTATATTGAAAAGCAAGCAATCATCAAATCTCCAAAACAAATACCAAATGGCCATTTACATGTTCCAAACATCATCATAGGCATTAAACCAACTTAGGGAGTCCAAAACATCTCCCAAAAACACAATCTAGGTTCCCGTTTCCAAATACCAAAAGCTAATAGTGTTGTGAAAATAGTCACCATACATGAGCTTAGACTTTCACTTGGATCCTTGACCTCCTTGCTGCCCTTAAAGCACTTCAATGCTCTGCATTATTGGTTCAAGAAAGAGAGAGCGTAAGCACAAATGCTTAGTGAGAAATGCTCTAATAAAACAACACAATAATGCACTTTGTAAAAACACCTTTTCAAGGCCTTTAATTTCAAAACATCATTTATCATGCATTTATGCATACAAACCAAGCATCTCATGCTTCAATACATCAACATGTCATATTGGCTTTCAAGTGATAATCCATAACCATTTTTCAACTCAAAACACAATCGGATACGCGGATTACAAGCGTTGTTCCATACGCTTCATACACACTACCAAACACTCAAGGTGGAGTTTACCGGTACAATCACAACCCCTCAACACCCGTGATGGAGTCTACGGTACAATTACAACCCCTCCACATCACTAATTGGTAGTTGTATAACATCACTAACGAGAACACGGGACACACAACACAAGATCCTCACATGGCATTTTAACCACCATTATGATCTTAGACATCTCGTTAGTGTTCTTGGATGGAGTTTACGGTACCATTACAACCCCTCAACATCCAAGGCGACTTTATTCACGGTGCACCCAATCCTATAGCTGGCTAACTATATCCGATTCAAGTACTTTTAAACCAACACATCACTTGTCAATATACATCATTTACCATCATCAATCCACTGTTTTAAAGAATTTAACAAAGCCATTAAATAATCATGCATCACAATGCATCAAACCACATTTATCAATGTTCAAATCAAGGATCTCTTACCTTGAGCATCCTCCAACACATGGCTTACAAAACCAGCATTAAACATGCTAAAATATGCTTTCAAAACAGAATTTAAACATGCAAAATAAACACATTGCATTCAACCATCTCATGGTTCTTCAAAAAGAGAGTTTCTCCGAAAACTTACTCTTGAGCTTGGCTAAGTTGTTTAGACTTAAACTAAGCTCCCATAACCTTCAAACATTGGTGTCAAAGCTGAAAACCAAACTTCACTCACCGATTCCATTTCGCAAGCTTGTCGAAACGCCGATCAAGCCTCCGGATCAACACCACAAGGATCCGAAGATGTCTCCCATGTTTTAATCACATCAAAGCAGAGGATTAATGCATCATCATGCATTAAAATCTTCAGCCAAAACACCTAAACTCGCTGCTCTCATCAAAACTCACATTTCGGCTACCAAACACAACCGAAATCACATCCAAACGCCTCTACAACATTACCCAGCCAAGATCCATCAATTCCAATCATTCTTAGACATCAATTAACATCCAAAAAGGACCTAATCACGTCCTTATACCTCCAGCTATAGCAGAACATCAAAATCACCCCAAACACCACCATTCTCTCAAGTAAAAACTTAGGAAAATCAACCTATTTGGGATTGCATTGATTAAACCTCAATTACACATCATTTAGAAATCCAAAATACATCAAAAAGACATCTCAAAATAAAGCCCAATCATTTAATACGAATTTCTTCAAAATTAAATCCAAATCTTGCATTTTAAGCCAAAATCAAGAACACAACATTAAAACCTTTAGTAAAACTCAATTTAAGGATTGAGAACTTGGGAATTTCAGTAAAGAACTGAGTATTTAGAGGAGAAGGACGTTCATACCTCTAAATGTGGATTTCTCCTTGTTTAGAGCCAAAATTCTTGAAAATTCAATAAGTAAATGATGAGGATTTGGTGTAGAAATGATTTGAAATCATTTAGAGATTGAAATCTCAACTTTAGGTGTGAAAATCAAAGGAAAAGTGGCTGTGGAAATGTGTTTGGTTGAGGGAAATTTGAGAGAAAATGAAATGGGAAAATTTTGGCAAAAGTTAGTTATGAAACCAAAATATCTCTTTTCCCTCTTTTCTTTTTATTAAATAACATTAAATGAGTCTTTAAAATTTAAGAAAAATCTGGAGAAACTCTCCCTTGGGTAAATTAGCTCTTTAAAGATTCAAAGTTTCAATCCTTTTAAAATAGTCACCAACTTTTCAAAAATTACATTTTAGTCACTAACTTGAAATGTCATATTTCCAAACCCCATTTTGTAAAATTGATTTCACCACTCTCTTATATATAATAAAAGAGGAGTTTTAGATATTTTTCCATATTTTTAATGCATCCCGAACTAGGCTTTCCCTAAAATCACCTTTTATATTCGAATCGTAATTTAAACCGGTCCGATTCAGACCCTAAACTTCCAAGCCCAAAATTGGGGTGTTACATTAGGTAAGTTGATGCTAAAAGTGATGAAGCAATATTTTTGGGTTATTCCCTAAACTTTAAAGCCTACTGTGTATTTAATAAAAGAACTTTGGTTGTTGAAGATTCTATACATGTTGTTTTCCATGATAACCTTCTTCCGAGGAAGGAATCTTGTGGTGATGATGATGTAGGGATCATTGAAGCCATTGATGGAGGACAAACATCAAAGGTGGATGAGATTCCAACTAAAGAATAAGAAGCACAAGATCCACCTCTTGAAGCCTTGAAGGACATGACTCTTAAGGAAAAGGAGGTGACATACCCAAGGGAGTTCAACTATGTCAGAGGTGGTGAAATCTTGTGTGATCCATCTAAAGGGTAACTACTAAATACTCTCTCAAACTTATGAATCATGTTGCATTTATCTCATGCATAAAGCCTAAAAATATCAAAGAAGCATTAAAAGATGATTTTTGGATATTGGCTATGTAAGAGGAACTTTATCAATTTGAGAGAAGTAAAGTATGGACATTAGTTGATAGGCCTAGTAATCAATCTACTATAGGAACTAAGTGGGTATTTAGAAATAAACTAGATGAGAGTGGTAACATAGTGATGAACAAGTCTAGGCTTGTTGCTCAAGGTTACACTCAAGAAAAGGGAATTGATTTTGATGAAACATATGCACATGTAGCTAGAATTGAAGCTATTAGGATGCTTCTTGCATTTGCATGCTATCATGATTTCAAGCTTTTTCAAATGGATGTGAAAAGTGCTTTCTAAATGGTTTTATAAATGAAGAAGTGTATGTAGAACAACCACCCGGTTTTGAAGATCCAAACTTTCCAAACCATGTTTTTAAACTAAAAAAGCTTTATACAGTTTGAAACAAGCTCCTAGAGCTTGGTATGAAAGACTTTCAAATTTTTTAATTGAAAAGGTTTTGAAAAAGGCAAGGTGGATACTACACTTTTCATTAAAAGATATGGAAATGACATTTTAGTAGTTCAAATATATGTTGATGATATTATTTTTGGTTCTACTAATGAATTTTATTGCCAAGAATTTTCTAAGCTAATGCAAGGTGAATTTGAGATGAGCATGATGGGAGAGTTCTCATTTTTCTTGGGGCTCCAAATCAAGCAAAAGAAAGATGAGACCTTCATTAATCAAGCTAAATACATCAATGATATGCTCAATAAGTTTGGCTTAGAGAATGTGAAGCCATAAGTCACTCCTATAAGCTCATCAATTAAGCTTGACAATGATGAAGGAGGTAAGTGTGTTGATTCTAAGCTTTATCGTTCTATGATTGGATATTTGCTTTACCTTACCGCAAGTAGACCCGATATCATGTTTAGTGTTTTCTTGTGTGCTAGGTTTCAAGCTAGTTCTAGAGAATCACACCTAGTTGCCATTAAGAGAATCTTTAGATACCTTGGAGATACACCTTGTTTAGGTTTTTGGTATCCTAGAGACTCTTTCCTTGAACTTCATGTCATTTCTGATGCAGAATATGGGGATGTAAGATAGATAGGAAAAGTACCTCCGACACATGTCAATTCTTAAGTAGTATGCTTGTATCTTGGTTCTCTAAGAAACAAAATAGCGTAGCCATGTCTACCCCCGAAGCAGAGTACATATCCTTAGGGAGTTGTTGTGATCAAGTCATTTGGATGAAGCAACAACTCTTAGATTATGGTGTTCAAGTAGATACCATACCCCTTAAGTGTGACAACACTAGTGCCATTTGTCTCACTAAAAATCCCATCCAACACTCTAGAACCAAACATATAGAAATTAGACATTATTTTATTAGAGATCATGTCTTGAAAAATGATGTAGTTTTAGAATATGTTGATACCTTGAACCAATTAACGAATATATTTACCAAACTTTTAGATAAAGAGCGTTTTTGGAATCTTATGAGAGAGTTAGGTTTAACCAGCCTTTCTTGACCCTTTTAGATCTCAAATGGCTAAAATTTGCTTGAATTTTGAATGATGATCATGCTTATGTGATTTTGCTTCTTAATGCATATATGCTTGTTTCTAAGGGGAGTATGCATCAGTTTTAGTTCATATAACATGCTCATATATCATTTACATACATTTAGGCTCAATCTAAGTTGGCTCTTTCGACGTGAAACTACCTAAAATGCATTTTCTGGAAAGGGTGTATCGAAACATGTACATATGTTTCGATACGGGCTTAATCTAAGATGATTCCAGTAGTAATCGTATCGAAATGGTCTCTTCGCGTTTCGATATAGGTTCGAGGTGTTGTTCTGAAACAGGGTCATCATATATCGGAACGAGTTTGGTACCGAAATGGCTCGATAGCATTTGAAACGCTCGTTCCAATACGCCAAGCGGCGTATCGAAACACGATTGCGCAGATTGCTTTAAATACCATTAAAAGAGCATCAAACTTTAATTAAAACACCAACTCTCCTTTTCTCTCAAACCCTAACCGAAAACCCTTATATAAACTCCTTAAATCCTTTGATTTTTCACATCAAAACCTAAAATTTTTTGAGTGTTTTCAATCTTCACATCAAGGCTAAAGCTTTGCAAGCGATTTGGTGCATTAATCATCCCCCATTCATCCATTATCTAATATCAAGGTATAAACCCTTTTTCTTTTCTTTTTTAAAATTTGCGTTTAATTTTATTGGTTATTTTTAATTGTTTTTTGTATAAAACATATACATATAGTATGGGTTTTCAAGTTTTTGCAAAAAAATCTTCAAAATCTAATTTTTTTATTTGAATATAAAATTATACCGTATAATTTTTTAATCTATTTTTTCAAAATTCTTTTTACCAAAAAAATTATTTTATGTTTATATATATTTTTTACACTATAGTATAGTTCTTTTATATATATTGACTATTGGATTGCCCATTGGATTGAATTTGGTTGATTTACACATGCATGTGTTTTTATGTCTTGATTTATTTCCAGATTTCGAATATGAGTTCTAGGAAGAGAGTACGAACCAATGAGGTTGGTGGAAGCTCTAATATCGATGACGATTCTACTCGTCCCAACCTCACTTTACTCTACCAAAAGAGTCTTCGAAACAAAGACGCCTATACCAACTTCAAGCTTTTTCAAGATCATGCTATTCGTCGTGAACTTATCGTCTTTATACCCTTTTTGGATTCCGAACGATTTCCATTTTGCTATCTTGATTTATTAAGGCGTTGGAATTTCATGTCTTTTTTGGGCTTACTCGGTACTTTGTACTGTAACATGGTTCTTCTCTTCTATTCCAATGCTCGTTGTATCTCCAATGACGGTCAAGTGGTTGCCATTGAGTCCTATCTAATGAGGAAGAAGTTTAGGTTTGATCCGAAAACCCCGGTCAATTTTTTTCGGGTTTGAAGATGAGGGTATATCAGATGAGAACTCATTGGGACATACCCTTGGTGGCTCTGTCACGATCCTTGATGCTCGTGATCGCATCCTTCATCTTATGGTCTCGTGGTGGTTTCGTCCTTCCGAAGGAAAATTCTCCCACATTCGACAAGTGGACAATTTTTGGATTCGATGCTTTCGTGAGGGACGTCGACCAAATCTTTGTCAAATCATGTTTGCCGAGATAGTGTATCTTGTCCAAAACCGCAACTCGGATCTTGTCACCTCTTTCACCTATGGCACCGCCTTGAGCTACTTGTTCTCAAAGTTGGGGATCGATTGCTCTCTTGACTATCCGGAACCTCTTAAAGACCCCATCAACGAGTGCACACTTCTCCGGTGAAAATTTCATTTCATTGATGGAGAGTGGACTCGTGTCGAGAATCCTTCTCAAGTTACGGCCCCTAAACCTCATCCTCAAGTTGCTTACCGAGCAATTTAATGGCTTGTGCACCCACATTAACTCCGGTTTTGCCACTCTTGATACTCGCCTCACTTCCGTGGAGGGACGTATCCAAAGTGTTGAGAATCGACTTACTTTGGTCGAAACTCAACAAACCTCTATGAACATGTCCTTTACCGGCTTCTATAGCGAATGGAGACAATTCTGAAGGATCTCCGCCAATGATGAAGATGATGATGAGCCTTAGATCTTTGCATTCCATTGCATATCATCTAGTTTAGGATTTCCCTTTTTATGCACCTATTTATGTTTTTGCTTTAAGGCCTATGCTTTGATTTATGTTTGGATATTATGTTTTAAGTATTAAGGTTTGGATATTATGTTTGGAGATTATAAATTTATTTTTCTTTGATTTCTTATGATTAATGATATTATGTTGCTTTAATTTCGCTTTGCCTTGTGCTATATTGCTTTATCTTTGCCTTCATTGATTTTGATCTAACAAAAAGGGGAGAAGGGTTAAGCTAAATTTTTTCAAAATATTTTTCTAAACCTAACTTCAATTTAGGGGGTTTACTTAAAAATTTACTTTGGTTTTGTTCTATCAAAAAGGGAGAGATTGTTAAACTAATATTTGATTTTGATATAAAAAATAATCTAAAGACTAAATTGCAAAGTAAATAAATTTTTAAGTAATCAAAATACTTGATTTTGACAAGTAAATTTTATACTTAAAATGTTTGAAGTCAAAACTTAAACCCCATAAAATTTTCTAAGTGTTTCAAAGCCAAAATATACAAAACTGCCCTGGCGTTTCGAAACATCCCCAAAGTGTTTCGATATGTTTTACCATTGGAAACATCCGTTTCAAAACGGCTCATACCCGTTTCGATACAGGGGTTAAGTAATTTTAAAATTGAGCATTAAATGAACTAGTCGTTACTTGTCAGAAACAAACTTTTGAAAATTTGGTTAAGTGTTTCGATACACCCCTAGGTTGTTTCGAAACACCAATTTACAGTTTCAAAACGTTTCGATACAACCCTTATCTGTTTCGATACGACCCTCTTTTTACATTTTACAGTTTCAAACTGTTTCGATACGGCCTATAGTCGTTTCGATACAGGCCCTTTTTACACACGACTCTTTCTTTTTTTTGGTGTCTGTTTCGATATAGAGCCTCGTGTTTCGATACGGGTAGTTGTAGAACATCATTTATGGAGGGAAGAGAGAGCCCCAACGGCTCTATTGATTATCTCAACCACCCAAATGGCTAGAAATCAATGAGAATGTATAAAAATAAGTCTCCAAAGCTACAACAACAACTATTAAACCTTCAAGCAACATCAAAGCATTCAATCCAAACCCTTGTGCCTTTAGAGTCCTATATATCATTAATATTCCAAGAACCAATACACAACTTTTTCTTGAATCAACAAAAAAATGATTGAGAAATTCATACACAATAATGAAGCAAATCAAGAAAGAATTTATAAAACAACTAGCTCTACCGTATCTTTTGTTTCATTTCTTCTGGAACAATCACAGAGACTTTTTGATTATGGACGTACTACCAGAAATTCAATGCATAATCTTAGCATTCAATGTGTATTCCTGAATAATTTAATTATTCAATTATTCAACCATTTCATTTTACCAAGTTCGATGTTAGCCATATTAGTCAACATTTATATGTTTCGATGCAACAATAATATGTTATTTGTAACAAGTAGTTTTGTTGGTTGGTTAATTGGGCATATTTGAAATTTTTTCATTGTAAAACTTTTTAGAGTTTGGGGAGTGTTTATGTGTAATTGGGTAAACAATTAGCCTTTGAGAGGTACATACAAAGTTTGCATATCTTTCCTTTGTAAAGAGTGATATTGAGTCAATCTTTAGATAGATAGATTGACCGATTTGTAAAGTTTCCTCCTTAGCCGAGAAAATGGGACGAATTCAAGTTAGTGAATTGTTGAAATCCTCAGTAGGGTGCTGAGGTAGTGGATGTAGAGCTTGTTCGAAGCTTGAACCACTCTAAAATCGCCTTGTCTTCATTTTAAATTATCCATTTGCACCCTTTAATTTTTTTATTCCACCAATTCACCCCCTTTTGGTGTTTAGCCATCATTTGATCAACTCAACACACACTACAACCTCAAACTTCAATATCCATTACCCCAAACCGAGAGTCAAACTCCCCAGCTCACCCACACCAAAATACCCACATCCCATCGGTAGTCATCTTCTATCACTATCATTGATCCAAAAAACACCAAACAAGAACCCTTTACCTTTGCTCCATTATCGAGCCATCTCCTTTAATCCCACTCTAAATCAAAAAATCGTTCATCACCCGCTTTACCTTAAAAAATCAATCACGAAACCTTCCATTTCAATACTCAAAACTCAGTGCAAAGAACTCGGATTGGCAACCAACATTCACAACCAGAGATTCAAGAAAAGAGAAAAGAAGCTTACCCATTTTGGCCATGGTGGTTTCCGATGGCCAGAGTCTTTGACCGACGATCTCAATGGTGGGGATGTTCTCTGTGGCGAGGAGAACCATATAGCTCAAAACCAAATCCATCCAATTGTTGATGATACAGATACGGCGCCGGTAAGGTCCGAACATTGGAGTTATTTCCATAGAATTTTGGAGAGTTTCGAAAAAATCTAAACTGAGAGAAAGGAGAAAGAAGCCGAGAGGAGCTTGTTGGTGACACTGACGACCGAAGAGCTCATCATATGGTGGCTCTACGAAATGGGAAGTGGCGGCTAGGGTTCTCCATCTTAAAGAACTAAATTTGTGAATAAGAAGAGAAAATGAAAAATAAAATGAGGGTGTTTTGGGTATTTTAAGAGCTATAATTAAATTAATAAATATTTTAATATATTTATTTCATTTTAAAATTTAAAAATAAAGAAAGAAAATGACATGCGCGCTCTATTTGGTCAAAATAATTTTTTTAACGATGTTAGTTTTTTGGGGTTATATGAGTAACGACGAAAAGTTTAGGGGGCAAAGGTGGGAAAATGTAGTTTAGGGGCCAAGTTGAGAAAACATGTAAAGTTTAGGGAGAAATGTATATCAAGCCTATAACCAATAAACCAAAATTTTCCATGATCATAGTCTACTCTTTTTCTTCATTCAAGCTTAGGGATGTTTTTAACGAGGTCCATGACTATGTTACATACTTATAACATGTATGAATATTCTTCAATGAAATCATATTACTTGATAAAAAACCAAATTGGTTGAACCTAAATTCAATTCGGATTAATCCGTTAATTTCTTTTGAACTTGTAAGTAATCATAAGAATAAATAATATATATGTGAATAATTATGACGACAATTAATCATTATATAATACAATCAAAATATATTTAATAAGACTCACATATAATAAAATTTAAATCATAATAAAATATGCCACATATGATGTTTATACATTTTAGTACTCAAACTTGGAGACATTAAAGAATTGAAATTTTTTTTAGTAAATGAAGAAGAAAACTAACGGTACATCTTGACCTAATTAATACAATCGTCGTGCAGAATAGATAAACCTCGTCCGCTGGGGAAAGAAAGTGATGACAAAGATCTTCCATTCTTGCAATTTTGAGCATACCATTGACAAACCTATTGCCTTCACGAAGGATATGAACACACTGCACTTCTCATGAACGATGAAAAAGCATTCATATATGATGAGCTAGCGTCAACACCACTATTCAAAACAGATTTTGTTTGTAATCACTTTAATTTTAAAAAAAAAAATAGCGTTGACACCACTAAGACACTATTATTATCATTAATCATCGAATAGTCTTCAGACACTCAGACTCTCAAATAATTCGGCGGACACAATAAATTAGGCACATAACAAGTCATTATCATAATTCAGACTCAAACATTGAACACATACCCATCAGTTTGATAAATCTAATCAACCAAGGTTCGTGATCATCTCGAACTAGGGTTGTAAACAAATTAAACGTTCAACGAACTGTTTGACGAGAAGTTTGTTTATGTTCATTTATTTATTAATCGAATGAACATGAACAAGATTTTTTGTTCGTTTAATTAAATGGACGAATACGAACAAAGAGCTTGTTTGTTTATATACATTCGTGAACGTTCCCGTTCGTTTAAATTTATTCACATATTTCCATTTATATTTATTACTTTTTAATAACAAAAGTATTATATTTAAAAAAAATTAAAAATATGAAATAAAAAAAAATAAACAATATTCAATGTTCGTTTGTGTTTGTTTATTATTTTAACTAACGAACGCAAAAAAATAAATTATATTCGTGTTCCTTCATTTGTAAGGTTAGAATTAGACAAACAAATATCGACATATCCTCGTTCAATTTATTTAGAGGCCAATCTCGGAGCACACCTCCGCAAGACGTAACACGGAAATCAACATTGCGAGACCCATCCACAACATTGAACTTACAACTTACACCACCCTGCATGCCCCTATTCGCCCCAAGCATAACTGACCCATCATTACTACTAATTGTAACGGTCAAATATCAGTTTTTCTTTCTGGGCTATGGTTAATTTGGGCTTTCAAAGGCATTTTTTATATTTTAAATTTTAAATTCAATTTCTTTCTCTAAATGATATATACAAACAAAAGGGTCATAAATAATATATTTATTCCCTTTCTGTATTTACAACTACAGGACAAAACAAAACGAGAAAAGCAAACGTTATTAGCCTGTAGGCATTGGAATAGGATAACTCAAACCCAACCAAAACTATTGTTTTTATTATACTAATATTTTCTTTTATGTTAAATTTAAACTTAGTTTTCTCAAAAATTACAAAAAACACACTCAAACTCTCACTCCTTTTCACGCGAAAATAACGCTCGTCTCTCCTTCCCCCACTTTTTTTTGGTGTTCTTGTCTTTCATTTTTAAGCTTTCAAAGTTTTTCCATTTCTCATATGCTGCATTCCTTTCCCATCTTTGAAAAAAAAAATGGAAATTTTGAACTCTTTGCTTTGCCTTCTGTTTTGTGTGTTTAAGTCTTTCTGTGTTGTTTGTAACTCTTGGGAGTAAGCTTGAGTTGAGTGTTTGGTGTTTGGTGTTAAAGTTAAACTGAAGAATCTGGGGTTATTAATTCTGGTTCTTTACTGTTTAAATTCTGGATTTCTCTTCTCTTGGGTTTCACCTTCGTTTTGAATTTCACATTCTTCTCTTCATTAGCTATGGATTACTGTTTTCAGTTGATTTCTTGCGTTGCATGTCCTTCTCTCTGAATATCATTTATTTTAAGACCCATTTTCCAATCTTGGTTCATGTCATTTTGTGTCGTTGTTTTTTCTTGGAATTAAGTCTTTTCAGTTTAAAACAAAATGGTATTTGTTTTCATGGGAATTCTATGATTTCTCTCTTTGTTCGGTAGATTTTAATTAAAAAGAGGGGGGGAAACTGATGTTTTGGGTGTTTTATGGTGAAATGAAGTGTTATTTAGACATGGGAATCTAGTGTAAAGACTACTTGCAAAATGGGATTAGTTCCAGGTGATATCCAGGTGGGGCCTTTGAATGTTGAGAAATCAAAAGGAAAAAAGAAGAAGGATAGTGAAGATGGTGAGCCTGGATGTTGGATTAAGTTTAGGTTTATGGGAAACTGCTTGTCTCCAAGGACAAAAATGGAGGGTTCCGCAAGTGGAACCAGCACTCCATATGGTATATCAATTTCTTGGTTTTTTCCACTGTTTATGTAGTTCTTTGTTTATGTCCATTGATCATATTCCTAATTGGTTTGTTTATGTAGATTGATTATATGGTTTTGATTCTTTGTTTTTTGTAGTTTCTCGATTGATTATTTGACAATGGGGTATTCGAATGCTGAAGTGAAATCTACTGACCTGCTTACTAGTTATTGGCTTTGCTTAGGCTTATCTGATTAGTTTTTCTTTTGTCCATCATTTGGCTTTCTAAGTGTATGCTGCTGATATGCTAAACTGTATGCATTTTGTCAACAGTCAACACACATATTTTTTTATGAAGATATACTGTTGATCGATTTGGTTTTATGCTTTAGCAATGATATTATGTCTGATTCGGTACTGATGTATACCGGTTTTTCTTCCTGTACTACTTTGCAATGATTGTTTTCTTGTGCATTTCACTTAGGATTGTCGCCTTGTAGTTTCTTATTTGTCTTCTAATGTGTAATGTTGTTGTTTTTGTCCGTCGTTTGACCTTCTAATTACTCGTTGTTATGTTTGTGGTATGCATTTTCTCCCACGTGGATGTTAAATGAATCGTATATCGTTGATTGATTTGGTTCTATGCTTTAATTAGCAATTGTCCGTTTCGGTATTGATGCTGATCTGAATCTCTTGCTGTACTACTATTGCAGTGATTATTTTCCATTTGTGCATATTTGTTGGATGGTAAATTCTCCATCTAATTCGCTTGTACTTTATGATCACCAAGATTGTCGCCTTGTGGATTATTATTCGTCGTCTAATGCATGATCAAACACGAGTTTGATTGGTGAAGACCTTGAGATTTCAGCCACGTGGTCGTCCTCTTATGTTTTTTCCTCTAGTTCTGGATTTGTATAATGTGATAAGACACAAGGGTTTCTGTTTCTTTCCTATTATGATTAGTCATATCTGTATATACACATTTTGAATAACCATGATGTTTGTGTATGAAAATCTGTGTGATGTCTTTAAATTCACTTGTTTATGACCTGGATGATCTAATTTTTTCACTATTTTCGTGGAAATCAGCTGAAAGTAAATCAACAAACGAGTCCAATGACACCACAAATAAGTCAAATGACACCAGCAGAGGTCAACCAGTTGTTCCGGTTGCGACATCTTCAACCAATGCTGGAAGTACTCCATCGACTCCGAACTTAAGTGAGGAGCTTAAAGTTTCTTGCCGGCTTAGAAAATTCTCCTTTAACGAGCTTAAGTTGGCAACAAGGAGTTTTAGACCTGAGACTCTTCTTGGTGAAGGTGGGTTTGGTTGTGTATTCAAAGGTTGGATCAATGAGAATGGAACTGCTCCAGCAAAACCAGGCACAGGGTTGCCCGTGGCGGTCAAAACCCTAAACCATGACGGACTTCAAGGCCATAGAGAATGGCTTGTAAGAATCTGTTTCTGTAGTTTAGTATTTTATTAATGATTAAAATCGTATCAGCATCTTTTATTAACACATAGGCTTGAATTATGCTTTGGTCTCTTTTGCATGTGGCAGGCTGAAGTTAATTATCTCGGTGATCTCCTCCATTCTAATTTGGTCAAGTTGATTGGTTATTGCATTGAGGATGATCAAAGGCTACTTGTCTATGAGTTTATGCCTCGAGGAAGCTTGGAGAATCACCTATTCCGAAGTATGTAATTAAACTCACTAATAGAGATTTGTCAACTTGCCTTGCTTGTCTGCCTGTAATTGGTAAAGATTCTACCTAAGTAAGCTGATAGCCAACTCTATAGTCTATATGTAGGAAACACCCTAGCATCCAAAAGAAACAAGCTTATTTATGTCAAGCAATAAGGCTAACAACGTATCTTTTTAAGATATTTGGATATTTTTGTGCTGGAATTTGCCCTCAGTGTTGGATGCGGATTAAGCTATATAGTTGATTGCTATTGTAATTCATAAACTGGATTAAGATATACAAAGTTGGAATAAGGATTGTTACTAGCATTCTTTTTCTTCGTATCATTAGTTTGTTGCGCCTCAAATTAACCGAGAATGGTACTGTGTTCAAGAAGTTTTGATCTCATTTACAAACACTAGGAAGAAATAACGATTTCAGTCATCGATAACATGGAGATCTATAAAAGCATTTTTTAAACATAGTTTTGGTTCACAATTGCAAGCTATCTAGTGAATTAGTGATGGTTTGTTCGGATTTCTTTTAATGGCATTCATTTTGTCAGGGTCCATGCCCCTTCCTTGGTCCATCCGAATGAAAATTGCACTCGGTGCTGCGAAGGGTCTTGCTTTTCTTCACGAGGAGGCTGAACGTCCAGTAATATATCGGGACTTTAAAACATCGAATATACTGTTAGATGCGGTGTGTGACTCATATGGTATAAAAATATTTTGATGTTATATAACTTGTGCATCTTCTGAAACATTTTGAAATCTTCTCCAGGATTACAATGCCAAGCTTTCTGACTTTGGACTTGCCAAAGATGGTCCGGAGGGAGACAAGACTCATGTATCTACTCGAGTGATGGGAACCTACGGCTATGCAGCACCTGAATATGTTATGACAGGTAAATATGATTGAACATTTTTTGAAGATAATTAGACAAATGTCAACTTTTGATCTTAAACTTTAACTAGAGTGTAAGGTTCTATGAGCTGAATATGCAACTAAAGTCTGCTTTCCTTGTAAAAAGAATGGAAGAACGAAATAATAAACTTTTTGACCTAATGGCATCCATATTTTTTCAGGGCATCTTACTTCGAAAAGTGACGTCTATAGCTTTGGGGTGGTTCTCCTTGAGATGTTGACGGGCCGAAGATCCATGGACAAAACCCGACCAAATGGGGAGCATAACCTGGTGGAATGGGCTCGTCCATACCTTGCTGAGAGACGGAGATTTTATCGACTTATTGATCCCTGTCTTGAAGGACACTTCTCGATAAAAGGTGCTCAGAGAGCTATTCAATTGGCGTCCCATTGCCTTAGTCGTGATCCAAAAGGTAGACCTTTGATGAGTGACGTTGTGGAAACCTTAAAGCCTCTGCCGAATCTCAAGGATATGGCTTGTACTTCTTCTCAGTTCCAAGCCATACAAATCGAGCGCATAGCATCAACTTCAAAATCTAGAACCGGAAATAGAGGGCCGACGGCCTTGTCAACAAGGAATGGACAACTTGCAAGGAGCCCTCTCACTCCAAATGGTCCTCAAATCTCCCCGTATCATAATAACCATCTTAACCGGTCACCGAATCCTAATGCTGGCCAACCTCAGCATTGAGTTTGTGCTTATCCCTGGCTCTTTTTATTTCATTTACATGTTAAAATGAAACATCAGACATGGCTTGGGAAGTCCAGGCTGACATGTTCCTTCTTAACCGAGTAATTTATGGCCATCGTTGTCCTATAGGAAGGTGATCAAATAGAACAACTCCTGAGAGAAAACAATGGAGATGTTTTGGGAATAAAAGAAAGATGGTTTCATGTTCTTTACTTGTTGAGTATGCCATCTGCCTTTTAATCTAACTT
This sequence comes from Hibiscus tridactylites, assembly GCA_958450335.1. Lineage (NCBI taxonomy): Eukaryota > Viridiplantae > Streptophyta > Magnoliopsida > Malvales > Malvaceae > Hibiscus > Hibiscus tridactylites. The sequence continues at coordinate 77,183,561 of OY288269.1, read as the reverse complement.
TCAGTTAGCTTCTATAATTTTGGGTAGAATAAAAATATAATACTAGTACATTATCCATTCTTGGGCATAAAATCATTACAGTTCAAACCTGTAATACATTATTGCTTCAAGTTTCAGGAGATTCAACGAACACTAACAAGATGATGGGTTTTTGAAATGGAAAACTTGAACACCATAACATGCTTATAATCTTTTCCAGGATAAACAATAGTTGAAGGAAAGTTGGGCTGATTAACTGAATCCGGAAAAGCTTGAGTCTCCAAACACAAAGCTGCATGAGGTTGATAAACATATCCACCTTTCCCTTTCACGTCTCTCAGGCCGTTGGCTGTATAAAACTGCACACCGGGTTGATTGGTGAACAACTCCATCACTCTCCCAGATTTATCATCTTTCACCACAGCAGTTTTCTTCAGCTTCCCTGGAACACCATCGAGAGCATAGTTGATGTCGTATCCGTTTGAAAGTTTTTTGATTCGGCTTCCCACGGTGTGGGGTTTGAGGAAATCATAAGGGGTTCCTTTCACGCTGGCGATTTCGCCCGTGGGAATGAGTTGGGTGTCAACGGGAGTGTAGCGGGAAGCGAAAAGCTGGAGATGTTGGGATAAGATGTCGCCACTGTTGTGGTTGCCGAGATTCCAATAGGTGTGATGGGCGAGGTTGAGCGGTGTAGGCTTGCTTACAGCTTTGGCTTTCATTTCCACGGTTAGTTTGTTGCCTGGGTGAAGGGTGTAGGCCACAGTTACTTCGAGTGCACCAGGAAAACCTGTGAATTATACAAAGAAATGAAATGTGAGTAAAAGTTTGGATTGATAAAAAGGAAAGTGGACTGACCTTCTTCACCATCATGGCTGTGATAGGAAAACACAATGGAACCATCTTTCTTGTACTCCTTAACTTTCCAGACAACATCACTAAACCCAACAGGGCCACCTAAGACATCAAAGTTTTAGAAGAGGGAATGCTAATTGCTAAATGTGTGTAATAATAATTAAGATGGAAATGGAAGGATTAATGTACCATGAAGCATGTTTTTGCCTTCATTAGGGATCAATTTATAATGGACTCCGTTCAATGTGAACTCAGCCCCTGCTATTCTGTTTGCAACCCTTCCAACAACGGCACCAATATACGATGTATCATTCTGCCATACATCAAAGAGACGACATAAATCAATCAAATATATACAAATCTACTACCCAGATTCAACAAGAGTAGGTCACATTGTTCTCCCAAGGAAAAAACCAAACATAAACCATAAAATGAACATGCAATTTACTAACCCTAAAATAAAGAAGAATATACTATATAATGCTCATGTGATCTTAGCCTTTCAGGCCTACCTTTGCTACAAATCCCCACCATTATTTCAGCTATGTAAATTCACACTGACAGGTTTTTGTCTAGTATTATATATGCAGAATTATAAAAAAAATCCCCAAATTAAACCACAACCTGAACCTAGAAATTATGTAACTTATATGTTATTTATAGGATAAATGTCTTTAAAGCTCTCTCATTCTCTTAAGAGTTTTGAGAAGAAAAAACAATCGCCAAAAACGTAAAATACAAAGTCCAATTAAGTTATTTTAATATTTTAGTCTTTTTCCTAATATCTGTTTAATTTCACTCTTAATTGGTGATTTGATCAATATAAAAAAATAGACAAACATTTTTTTAAATTATTTCTTTAATCCCTCCTAAAAATTGCTAATTCAATTTATTCTTTATAATACTACTAAAATTTTGTCATTAACCTTGAATAATATATACTTTTATCTTAACCTTTAATTAAAGATTCCTAATTTCGTCAGTGCAGCATACCATTTAAATAATTTTATGCACCGGAGACCAAAATGATAGGTAGGTCCAGATTCTTCAAAGGAATAATTGTATTTAAAGAAAAAAAATTATAGAACAAATCCAGCTGTAACCATTTCATGTAATAATTATTCTTCGAGGGTATAATTGTAATTTACGGGTTTAATCATGAGATTAGAGACAGAGACAGCCATCAGAAAGTCACGTTCAGATATTAAAAAAATACATATGTAATGTTTCGTGAATTTTAATTATATTAGGGCCGGGATTTTGACTTATTCACTTCCCTCTTTGCAAATAAATAATATATTTTAGAAATAAATATTGAAAGCAATTCTCTCTCTTTTTTACTTTATTTATATGCAGAGTCCTTATACAAATAACCCTTTATAATTTTGATCACTCTTTTTTGTCATTTATAAATTTTCATATAGGTCTCTTTTACGAACATATATTTGTATTTATATGATTCACGTGTGTACATAAGCTAAAATAGAGGCGGACAGTAATAGAACAAAGGGGTTGGTTCCTTTAAAAAAATAGAGAGTTTTAAGTCTTTTAATTAATTTCCTCAGAATTTTAAAATTTTTTTGTTAAATTTTAAATATGCCCTTAGAATTTCTTTTTAAAAAAATTTAGTTAAATCTCTCATTAAAAAATAATTAAACTCCAAACTATTTTCAAAATCCGCTCAGGCTAAAAGTAAAACATTTTAAGAGTGGACTTATAATTTTAAAAGATCCGAGTGAAAGAAAAAACATTTACAAAAACTGTAGATTTAAAAATAAAAATAAAAATAAAAAACTCTCTATTGGATTGAACGACTTAGATTTTGCAAAGCATAAACATGGATGAGAATCCCTCCTAAGAAGAAGTGTGATTTTCCTTTCACAGAACAAAGGGAAAGCAGGAAACCCGAAAGTGGGGAAAATAGGTAAAGAGGGAAGATTTACCATGTACTCCTTGACCGAGTCATATCCCAGAACAATGTCACCCACTTTACCTGAAAATCACAACAAAAATCCAGAGATCTCCAGCGGTTGCAAGTTGAAGTTGCCAAGTTTTGGAGAGAAAATCAAAGGGAGTGAAGTTGAAGAGAAACGAACCATATTTGTCAGGGAGGGTGAGGGAAACAATGGTTGCTCCCCAGTTGGTGAATTTGACACACATCTCTCCTTTCTTCAGCTCATATATCCCCACCTTCTCCATTCTTGCAGACCCATAAGCTACTACTATTATGAAAAAGGAAAACCAGAAGAAAGGTGCCTTTGCCATGTTTTGGAACTGAATCAAACAAGACTGATGAGTTCCTACTTCCTATTCCTAAGCTAATTTATAGGAATATAAGGGAGAGTTTAAATCTTTGTTTAAGACAAAATGATGAAAACATATATATATTATATCCAAAATGTTCCCTGTTTTGACTCTTTGAAAGGCTTCAAGTTTTTAATGCTTTTTTTTTCATAATTTTAAATTATAATTTTTATATCTTATATATTAAAAAATAGAATTGTTTTATAAATTTTATAATCTTAATAATATTTCTATATTTATAATATATTTTTTTTAATTTAAAATATTTTTAATATCTTACAATATATTTTTTAAGTCTTTTAAAAAAATTTACGGTTTAATGACATGGTACTTCCGGTGTGTGTCGCCGTCTTAATATTTTTAAATTTTAATTTTTTATGACTTTTTATTATATTTTTATAAAAAATTTTAAATCTTTACGGTTTAATGACATGACACTTCCAGGGTGTGCCACGTGACATCATCTTATTGGTCGTCAATGAATTAACGGTCAAAACTTGTGAACCGTTACGAGAGATCTAAATTGAGTGCGGTTTTAATTATGAAGGTTAAAATTGAGTGCAAAACTTTTATAAAAACTTAATTAATTTTTCGTTGATAACTAGTTTGATATTTAAGTCTAAATATTATGATAATTCATAACTGATTAAACAAAGGCTTTAGCTTCATCATGGTTTTAGGGTTCTTAATTAGCAAGTAATGAAGTACACGTTTGATGGTGACTTGGTGAGTTAAGAGTTAAGACCAATTTAGTATTACTATTTCAAAAGTGTGGTAAATATTTTAAAAGGGTTTTTTTTAATAAATACTTTTAAATTATTTTATTTCAGATTGGGATAACTACATATTTTTTTTTAGATTTCTATTTTAGTACCCACCTATTTTTTGGCAAAATGGTACATACAGTTACGTTTTTGTTTTGTTTTGGTACCCGACCGTTAAAAACAAACGAAGATGATAACTTGGTTTATTTTTAATTGGAATAATCAAAGTTTTATCCCTAAAACTTTTACACTTCTATCAATTTGGTCCAAACTCTATCAATTTACTCATTATCTTAAATATTTGAATTTAAACTGTAAATGTCCTCTCTTTTTTTCCTTTCTTCTTTCCCGAAAACCTTAACCCCCTCTTTTTCCCTTGAGCAATTTTATCCCAGAGATGATGATTCCTGCAAAAGGGACTCAAATTGACGCCATGAAGGATTGGAGTGGATGCAGTATTAAAGTCGATGTAGACGCTCAATTGGAGTTCAAGTCGGTGGTGCGACCACTTGCGGTGGCGGTGGGTGGTGGTGGTGGTGATGATTCTCTGTTTCACCCATCTTTTTTCTCGACTTCTAGTTAAAACCCTTTTCAATGATTCTTACATTTATTTCTTTTTTTTTGTTGTTCTTCTTCACTCAAAACAGATAACTAATAGACTTTTCAGATTCCTAACCAAAAAGAAAAAAGAGAAATAAATGTTTTTGAAGTTTTCAGAATTAATTATTCTTTATTATATTCTCTTCTCGAAACTATCAATAAATCATCGAAAAAAACATGAATGAATAAAGAAATTACCTTTTGTATAGTTTTGATAATATTAAACAACACAATTTATTGTTAGAGGTTGTTAAGAATCTGTTGTCATTTGTTAGCTTGAGTCTATTTCATCATAAGTTGAGTTAGTGGACGAAAGAGTTTGGTCACAGTTCATTGTATAGTTTTGATAATATTAAACAACACATTAATGAATAAAGAGAGAAGAGTTAGAGGACGAAAGAGATGGTTATTCCCACAAAAGGGAAAAAGATGGGTTATGGTTTTCAGGGAGGAAGAAAGAAAAAAAAGAGGCATTTGCAGTTTAAATCCAAGTATTTAAGATTATAATTAAATTAATAGAGTTTAGACCAAATTGATAGAAACATAAAAGTTTTGGGGACTAAAGCTGTAATTATCTTAATTACCGTGGGGATAACCGAACCGTACCCGTATAAATCACCGTGGGGATCCCCAAAAATATCCGCAAGAATCTCCAAAAATATCCGTAGGGATCCTGATATTTTACGAAGTTTGATGGCCATAAGGGTAATTTACCTATGTTGAAAGGTCATAAAAATTTGGCAGCATATTTTTTAAAAAAGTTTTAGTAATGACTTTAAAAAATCACCAAAAATTCTACAAGTTAAATTAGAGAGTGAGCGTTATATTTATATAATCACACGAAAGTCTAGATTTGTTTAAAACAAACAGTTATTGATTTCGAGTTACATATTAGGAATTATTAATTTTTGAGTGAGCAAATATTAGAAGAAAAGACAACATATTGTTTCTAAAAACAACAATAACACTGACTTCGGAAATTTACCATAAATCGTACAAGTAAAATTAGAAGAAGTAATTTATATGATTGGAAAAATTATCGAATCTAGTTTCTTTTAGAACAAACATACCATTATTTGAAACTATATATTATTAATCACATAGTTTCTTTTAAAGGTAGTTCAAGATACCATGTTTGTAAAAAAAAAACCGTTGGTGGGTCGAAGCATGGAGAGAGTTTGGAGAGCTAAGGCGGCTGGCGTTTGGCATGCTAAGTCGGCGGGCGTTTGGAGACCAAAGTCGGAGAGACCTTTCAGGGCGGAGAACGTAGCAAGGTCAGGCAGCTTTCAATCCCAAAGGAGATATTCTGGTGGCCATTGGAGCGCTCGAGGAAGGCTTCCCAAAGAAGGTTACTCGGTTTTTGTCAACTATGTCAGTAAGAACATTCATCCGCACACCCTTAAGGAAGCCTTTGTTGAATATGGTAAGATTAGTCAAGTGTACATTGCTTTCAATAATCCCAGAAGAGCTAAGATGAACAGCACTTTTGCCTTCGTGCGCTTTTCACGGTTGGAAGACGCTAAGAAAGCGGTGGAAAAAGGCAACAATCGTAGGATGGATGGCTTTACTGTAAAAGTCTATCTGGAAAGGAAACTATTGGAACAGATGCCAAATACAAGGGGAGGAAGTTTGAAAAGGGGAATGAGATTTGAGAATGGATTAAGAAAGGGTCTGTCCTTTAAAGATGCTTTACTTAATAAGCATGATGTCAGTAATAAAAATACGTCGAAACAGCCTCAGGAGCAGTCAGGCGGTGGCGAAGTTTCTTCTTCCTTGCACGAGAGAATTGTTCCAGTCAAGGTGGATGCGGCAGAAGCGGATTTCGAGTGGTTGCGAAAGTGCTTTGTCGGACAGATCAATGCTATGTATGATGTCGAGTTCGTTCAACATGCGCTTAACTCAGAGGGTTTTAAGGTTAAAATCTCTCATTGGTCCGGCCATTTTGTCTTGATCAGCTTTGAGGAAGAAGAACAATTGTCTATTTTCTGGGAAATGAAAGAGTTAATGCTTAACTCGTGGTTTAGTGATGTTGATACAGTGGATAGTTTCATGAATCGGAAAAAACTGAAGATTTGGGTTGGGATTGAGGGTATTCCGTTACCGACATGGAAAGAGACTGTTATTTCTTCCATTGCTAGCCAATGGGGAAAAGTCATTCGTTTGGATGAGGATACTAAAGCAAGGAGTAGGGTTGATGTTGCCAGAGTGTTGATCGGAGTAAGCTGCTTGTCGAAAATCCCACAGACCGCCTCTTTGCTGTTCTGTGGCGAAAATATCCACCTAAAAGTAACTACGGCGGAGTTTGAGTCGGAAAGAATCTGGATCGACCAAGAGCAACATATCAGTCCGGATGAGGATCTCCAGAATGTTTCTTTCTCTAATCCCGAGGTTGGGGATATAAACCTTGGTCCCAATATTTTGGAAACGGCAGAGTAGGGACAGCAGAAGCTAAGCGGTCGAGTTGCCTCTGCAGTATCCAGCGATAATAATGGCTCACGTGAGAAATATAATTCAAATGTGGACTTTTCTAATGTTGGTCCAGCCACTCAGCCTAGTACTAGCGGGCCCCATGCAGGCTCCTCCATCAGGCCTTGTTCCCGGGCCTTGGAAACAAAGTTGGATAGACTATTCGAAGTTCCTATTACAAGTGCCGAAAACTCTCTATCCTCTTCTGGAAATTCAGCTTCGATGGGCCCTATCCTCGATGTCTCAACTGGTTTGTTCTCAGTCAAAAATAAATTATTGAGAAGAAGCAACAGCTCCCCCTTCTTTGTATCCCTGCTAGTCTCCTTCAAGCAGTGCCGTGGCTGATTCTTGCACGATTTTGCCGGCAGCAAAAAAAACAAGTTATGGTTCCTTCAGATGTGGGCTGTAAGCACATGCAAGAAAATTTCCCCTCTAACGGTGTTTCGACAGAACTTCAGGAAGCAGTGAAAACGCTTCAAGTTTGCGAAGCAGTGGGGCTGCGTTTTGAAGAAAATCCGGCGACTATTCTAAAGCGACTAGTGGAGATCGAGAAAGATAAGGTCGTGTAGATTGTTCTCCCCAGGGCAAGGTGATTTCTCTTCCAATTTTCTGTTATGTCTATTAAAAATTTTAACGTTGGAATTTCTTGGAATATTCGGGGTCTCGGTCGATTTGAAAAAAAAGCAGTGGTTAGGAGTTTGATATCAAAGGAAAAACCAAAAATCTTTTTTATACAAGAGTCGAAGCTGCAGTGTGTTGATGATAGAACTAAGGGCCAGTTGTGTGGAAGAAAATCGAATTACTGTATGCTCTTCTCCCCTTCAGTTGGTTCAGCAGGGGGCCTCATTTTGTTATGGGATCCTGAGTTTTTTGAATGCGAAAATAGCATTGTTACTCGTCACTTTATAGTTATGATCGGATCTTTCCTAGACTGTAAGATAAGAAGCACAGTGGTGAATATGTATGCTCCAAATGAGATCTCGGCCAGGCAGGAGGTTTTTGAGGAAGTCAATAGCATTTTGGCCAATTTAAAGCTGCCCTGTTTAATAGGAGGGGATTTCAATGTGGTTTTGTCTCCAGAAGAGAGGATCGGGGCAATGTATCCGAAAGGTGCTATGAAGAAGTTCAGTGAATTTATTGAAGAATTATCGCTAATTGATCTACCGTTGCAAGATGGTAAGTTTACATGGTCGAACTTTAGAGAAATTCCCTCTTTTAGTCGATTGGATAGATTCATAATGTCGGTGGAAATTTTGAATATTTGGCCAAATATACTACAATGGGTTTTACCAAAAAGTCTATCGGATCATAATTCGATAAGCTTATCTCAAGAAGAAGTTTTCTGGGGTCCGAGACCATTCAAATGGTTTAATCATTTAGCAGATGATAAACACTATTCTGAGATGATTCAATTAGTTTGCAAGAATGAGGGAGGGAAAGATATTGGCTCACTGTTGAAGAAATGTAAGGCAACAACCAAAAAGTGGGTCTTGAATAAGTCCAAGGCTTCTGTCGAGTCGGTGTCAGCTTTGGAGAAAAAATGTAAGGAGATTAAGGAAGCTTTTTCGAGAGGCAGGAACAATAGAGATCTTGTCAAAGAGCTAAATCGGTGCAGATATAAACTTTGGGAAGCTGTTAGGCGGGAGGAAAGGGAGTGGATTCAGAAGTCTAGAATCAAATGGGCAGTCGAAGGCGATCGCAACACGAGATTCTTTCATACTATGGCTTCGGACAGAAGAAGAAGGAACTTTATCTCATCAATTAAGTGCAACAATCGAATCTGTCAGGAACTGGAAGAAGTTAAAACAGAAATTGTTAATTACTTCAAGAAAGCTTTCAATAGCTCCAGCACAGTGCCGGTAAAGAGCTTGGATTGTGAATTAAATAAAATTAGTGCTGGTGATGCGCAGCTGCTGGAAAGCCATTTCACCACGGAAGAGGTGGTTTTTGCTCTAAATAGAATGGAATCATCAAAAGCCCCTGGCCCTGATGGCTTCAATATGGGGTTCCTAAAGACTTATTGGCAGGATCTTAAGGTCGATATTATGGCGTTCTTCGGCAGTTTTTACTCAGGTAATAATCTGGATCTTTCATTCAACCAATCTTTTATCTCTTTGATTCCTAAAAATCGAAATCCAACTTCGATTGAAGAATACAGACCCATTAGTTTAGTTGGGTGTATCTACAAGCTGCTTGCAAAGGTCCTTGCCATACGTCTTGAGAAAGTATTGGGCGAGATTATAGGAGAAAATCAGTTCGCCTTTTGTGCAGGGAGGCAGATAACTGATTGCTCACTTATAGCTAATGAAGTTATTGATTTCACCAGAAGGCAAGGGCTTAAAGGAGTAGTGTTTAAAGTGGATTTCAACAAGGCATATGATTCCATTGATTGGAATTTTCTTGCAAAGGCTATGTTCAAATGGGGTTCAGTCCAAAATGGGTCAGGTGGATTTTATTATGTCTGTCATCGGCCTCCATTTCAATCCTGATAAATGGGACGGCAACCCCTCCGTTCGGAATCAGAAGAGGACTAAGACAAGGATGTCCCCTATCCCCTATGTTATTTAACATTGTGGTAGAAGTTCTCAGCTCGATGTTTAAGAAGGCGAATCGGTGCGGCTTGTTTAATGGCATCTTAGTAGGGCCGAATCAGGTGGAAGTTTCGCATATTTAGTTCGCGGATGATCTTATTGTGTTTTGTGGGGCTGAAGAAAATCAAATAAAGAATGTTGTCAGAATACTGAAAGGATTTGAATAAGGGGTTGGTTTGAAGCTGAATCGCAAGAAATATACGCTCTTCGGGATTAATGTTGATGATAATTCGGTGGATAGTTGGGCTTCTCTTTTTCACTGTAAAAGAGAGTCCTTCCCAAGCCAATATCTAGGACTCCCGCTTGGCGTCATTAAAAGTTCTGTGCAATTGTGGGAACCTATTGTTGAGAGATTAAGTAGAAAGCTCGCTGGTTGGAAACCAACACTTCTGTCACTTGCCGGAAGGATTACGCTAATGAAGTCAGCTCTTGCGAATATGCCTATATACTATATGACACTATTCAAAATGCCTGCTGCTGTGAATAACCGCATTTCAAGCTTAGTAGCTAAGTTTCTTTGGGGCTCGGTTGATAAAAGGCGCATACATTGGCTGAGTTGGGAAAAAATTTGTCAACCTAAATCTAGTGGTGGTCTCGGATGGGTGGATTTTAAAACCAAAAATAGGGCCCTTCTTAACAAGTGGCTTTGGAGGTTTGCTGTCGAAAAAAATAGCCTGTGGAAAAAAGTGGTTACAGCGAAATATGAAAATGGTGTCAACTGTTTACTGCCAAAAAATCTTGACCCCAAAAATAAGTACTGGATTTGGAGAGGGATCATTTCTCCACTGGCCGACTCGTCGAATTGCTTTACGAAGAATATCCAATTTGCTGTTGGGGACGGCGCAAAGATCGACTTCTGGAACGATGTGTGGATTGGGGACGTTGCTCTCAAAACCCGGTTCCCAAGAATTTATGCCTTAGCAGTTCATAAAAGAGGTGTTATTGCTGAGTTTGGGTGCGTAGACAATGGAGAATGGAGATGGAATATTATGCTTAGAAGAAATGTTTTTGATTGGGAAGCGCAGATGTGGGAGGATTTTATTGCTGTTTTGAACGATAAAAAAGTCGGTATTCTTAGCGAAGACAGTGTTCGCTGGGTGGCTAGCTCGGATGGTCAGTACTCTACTAGAATTTTCTGTAAAATAGCTTCAAATTCCGCTAGGGGTGACAACTCTATTTGGAGGCTGATTTGGTCAAACATCGCTCCCCTGAAAGTAGAGGTATTCTTGTGGAAATTACTTCATGGCAGAATTCCGACGAAAGTCGAATTAGCAAAAAGAGGCTCTCTATTAAACTCCTCTTTGATTTGCCCGTTATGTGCCAGTGAGGAAGAAAGTATAAATCATCTTTTCGTTCAGTGCTACATATCTTGGCAAATTATGCAACGTTGGCTTTCAAAATGGCACTTATCTGGAGCACTTCCAAGTAAGGCTCAATCTCTGTTGCAATATTGGCTCTTCACTTCACCGGACGGAGTATCGAAAGAGGTATGGCTCCTTTCTTTGTTTTCTATTATGTGGTCTATTTGGCTGTATAGAAACGAAATTATTTTCAAAGGTGTGCGGGTTGATATAGACCAATTGTATGGGTTATTGACTCGTTTGGGGTATTGGTGCAAAGCAAAGTGGCCCCTGACATTTACTAGCGGGCATGACTTTTTATTCTAAATAATGTGCCGACACTGAAACCAGTAGAAACTGCAACTTTGAAGAGAAGCTGCTGGTTTAATCCTCCGGCAGGTGCTGTTAAATTTAATTGCGATGGAGCTGCTATTGGAGGTTTTGGCAAAGCGGGGATCGGTGGCATTTTGCGAAACGAGAAAGGTGAAAGCATTATTATGTTCTCTAAACCGATTGGAGAAATGGATGCTACATCAGCGGAGTTGCTAGCAGTTAAAGAGGCAATAGTTTTGTACACAAAATTCGTCAAAGATAGTGGAGTTAAGTTAATTATTGAATCGGATTGTAGCCTCGTTTTGGATGGGTTAAGGAAGCCGTTTTATACCCCTGCTATATTCAAATCGCTGGTCTTGGAGTGTTATAGTCTTCTGTCGGCTGTGGAGTGGTCGGTAAGTCTGGTCCCGAGAGAATCCAACGTTTCAGCAGATAAATTGGCCAAGGCTGGTATTGGTAGAATCTCTCCACTTCTCTCGATCAGATTGGATCCCTTGCAATCAAATTCCCAGCGAAAAATCTAATGGTGATTGCTTCAAAAGGCACGAAGGAATACAATGATGTGTTTAATATTTCTTTTGCTGGTTTTTAGTTGGAATTAGGGAGCAGTGTTGGTCCCTGTATTGTTAAGTTGTCCATTGAACCTTGTAACAGGTTGGTTTTCCAGTGTATGCGCCGAAAAGTTTTTGCGACTTGTATTCGATCTTTCCCATTGATTTGGTGCACTCTTTTTCCTCCACCTTAGGTTAGGGAAATTTTTTAATGAGGCACCAATCTATGGAAGTATAAATAAAATTATAACTTTAAAAAATAAAAGATATCATGTTTCAAACGGTTAATATTTAAGTCATGTTTTATAGTTTTGAAATTATTTGTTTGTTGTTTGATAAAACTAAATTTATCTTTTATGTTTGTAATTTTGGAGATTTAATGTTGAGTATTTATTTTATAAATTAATTTATATTTTTTTAGGTATGAGGATTAACCGAAAACCGTGGGGATCCGTAAGGGATGTGTATGGGGACGAAAAAAATGTTTAATGGGGATTCCCCCAAAACCGTACCCGCAAGTGTTGGGGACGGAGTGGGGAATGCAAAACCGTCCACGATCCGCCCCGTTGCCACCCCTATCTAAGATGAACACCATTTGCTTTTCCACTAGGACCACTTGTTGGGTTCAAAATATATCAATTTAAATTATCATAAAAGTATAAAACAACATTTTTATTAAAAATAAATAAAATTTTAATAATTATACGTATTTCATGAACTATATAAGTTTTTAAATGATTTTTATTTAAAATTTTGACATGAAGAGATAGAAACTTTTTAAACTCATAAATAATTTATTAATCCTATAACATAATGAATGTTAAAATTGTACTCCAAAATCACTTTTCAAATGCAAAAATGTTAAGTTTTAATTTTTTATGTTTGGGTTGAAAAGTGCATTTCAAATTTCTCCAAAAGTTACATATTTAATTTTAACTGTTATTGGTTAGGATACGAAATTTTCAAGTCTAATTATAAAAAAATTGAACTTGCATTCCTTGTGAATTGTGATACCTAAGGAGCGAACAATTTAAGAAAGAGGATACAACCCTTCATTAAAAGTTTAAATTTTAGTGTTGTGAATAAAATAAATTAAATGTAGAGAATTATTCTTATAGTAAACATTTACAGTATTTAATTTAAGTACGTCAGTCAATTAATTTAATATTGTTGATTATAAAAAACAAGTTGAATTAAATTTTTTTTAAAAAATCCTAATTATAATCCTATCTACAAGAGAGGAAAAGGAGACCGAAAAGGAATAAGTTGGTCCTAGTGGGTCTAGAACTCTTGACCTGAGAGAATATGAGGGAACAACCTGACCAACCATTAAAAAGAAGAAAAAAAAATCCCATTTATTCTTTTAGAGTTAATTTCTATATTGGTCCTTCGGCCTTTGTCTGTAATTCATTTTTAATATAATTTTATATAATTACTTATTATTTTGACCCTTTCAAATTTTATTTTCTTTCAATTTGAACCATCATTATGTTTATTTTAATTATTATTATTTATTATTTTATTGCATTATATATTTATTGTTATTAAATTTTTATTTTATTATTGGTCATGTTTGGTAAACAACGGTTTGGGAAAAAATTAGAGGTTTGAGGTATAATTAGAGGTTTGACTAGTCAAATCCGCTAATATTAATGTTTGGTAAATAGCGGATTGAAAGAGCGGATTTGAGTGAAAAAGCTAGTTTTAAAAAATCTCCTAATATGGGCTTTTTGAGATTAGAGGTTTGATATTAGAGTTGTAATGACTCTTTTACCCTTAACAATTACCAAAAATCTTCAAATAACCTAAATTAAATAATAACATTTTTTAATATAAATAATAACATATTAAATATTGGACTTATTTGTTGTTACTACTAATTTATATGGTGACATTTGTAAGTTAATTCTATTTTTTAATTATCATACATTTATATGTGAATATAATTTTTTTAATAATTATATAAATAATAAATTAATATATAAATCTTTCAAATATGTTTAGAAAATTTATATTAAAAATAATTTTTACAAATCTAATTAATATTTATTAGATACAAAATATTCATAACTGATAAATTATTGAAACAAGTATTGAATATAATCATGTCCTTATATGTCATTTTGCTTGTTTAAATAATCAAACAGCTATCAACTATCAGTTAATTTGACCAAACAGTTTTATACAATCAGCTAATACAACCCGCTAGTTGCAACTATAATGGTTTGAAACCGTGACCTGTGCCTAGTAAACTAAAGACTCAACCATTGAGCTAAGGCTAATCAGCTTGGTGGTCGTGTCCGCGTATGTGTGTTCTGATGGGAGGAAGGGTTCGATCGAGGCCGTTAACTATATGGACTCCACCGTGCTCGGACACGGTAAAATTCAATACGGATGGGGCGACGAGAGGCAAACCGGGGCCAGCAGGATGTGGGGGTGTGTTACGTGATGCGAAAGGCAAGATTTTAGCATTATTCGCGGGTCCGTTAGGGGTGATGGATTCAAACGAGGCGGAGGTATGTGCGATTGCGGCGGCTTTGGGGTTTCTCTTAGAGCTGAATTGTGATGCCCTTGGTGTGATCATCGAGTTCGATTCAAGAGTGGCGCTGTCGTGGGTGGAGAATCGGGACATGAGGCCGTGGAGACTTTGGTCGTGGTTCCGTGTGATTGATGATGCGTGTCGCTTGTTACCGAGTGTATGTTTTCGGCATGTGTTACGTGAGGCTAATAGTTTAGCGGATGCGTTGGCAAAAGGAGGGTGACGTTAATGGAGTGGCGTCGAGTTAGCTGTTGAATGATGCTGGTGAGGGGAGTGGGTGCATGGGATAGGTGGGCGGTGAGGTTTCTTTTAGGGACATGGCATGGGGGAGAGTGTGCAAGGAATTTAAATTGATGCACAATAACATGGAGGTTGTTGTGTCGAGGGCTGGGGTGTGTAGGGGGAGTGGGGTTACGGAGGGATGGGGTGCGGGATGGAAGCACGGGTGAGTTGTCTGCTGTGGGGTGGGTTAATGAGGGGGTGGTATGGTGTTTTGGGAATTTTTTGTTTTGGGCGTTTCTATCGTTAAACATTTACACGGCGTACTCTTTTCCTCCAATAGGTTGTAGGAAAGTTTTTAATGAGGCGCGTGTAGATGTTGATTGTATGATTTGGTGTTAATAAAAATCATACTTTCCTGATAAAAAAAAACTACAATCCGCTAGTCAATTTAGCTAATGCAATCAGCTATCCGCTATCAGCTAATGTAATCCGCTATCAGCTATCAACTATCCGCTAATTGCCAAACAGGGCCATTATAAAACATCACTATTATTTTTTGGTAGTTAACATATTATTTAATACTATAACTATATTTACTGTGTAATATATTTTCCCATATATGTTATTATATTTATTATGATTATTTTTATTACTATCACCTTCATTATTTTTATGGATTTATATTTAATACAGTGTTGGTGGAAACAAAGTTTTCACAAATGTCATAGTTTTAGGGTTTATAGATATAGTTTAGGGTTTAAAGTGTATGGTTTAAGTTTAGGAGTTTAAAGTTTAGAATTTGTGGTTAAATTTTAGTGTTTAGGGTCCATAGGTTATAGTTTAAGGTTTAGGATAATATGGTTAAGAGTTTAGGTTTAAACATATAAACTCTAAATTTTAACCTTAAATCCTAAATTCTAAACACGAACAATAAATTCAAAGCCTTCAAACCTAAACCCCTAAAGTTTAAACCCTAAAATGAATCCATAAACCCTAAAACTAACACTTGTGAAAACTTTTCGTTTCCTCACATGTATATGAAATAATCACCCTATTTTTATTACCATGTATATTATTTTTTACTACTATTTTATTATTTATTATTTATTGTTTGGTTTATTTTTTAAGAATTAAGTTTATTTATAGTCATTATTTTGTTCTAGTAATTTGTAATTTAAATTTTTAATGTCTTTTCAAATGTAACTTTTAATAATTTATTCAATTTACTTTCGATTTACATGTGATTGTATTGATTGTTGGTTGGTGAATCACAAAGTTTAAATTTTTAGATCCATCCTTGTGGCTAATTAGATAATTTTAAATTAGATGATTTTTTAAATAGCCTAAAGGTACATGATAATATCTGTACATACATATTCTTAACACTTTGATAATACACACCTTATAGACAAAACGATTGAACCCGATATTTTAAGATGAACATTATCTGTTTTTTAGTGAGATTATTTGTGGGTTCTTAAATTAGATAATTTTGAACTTACTGTAGGCGCTCTTTATATATAGTAATCTAGGTTTCTACTATGTAGTACAAGGTAAGATGTGTTCTTAAATTAGATAATTGTATTGATTGGCGGATGCTAGAAATGCGCATTTTTATTTGATTTTTACATGTGTCTAAAAAAGGATCATGCATGATAATAATGGAAGGAATTGATTCAAAGTCGTACTTTCAACCCTTAGATAATGCGTTGAACACGTGGCCACTTGCATTTAGAAATCATATTTTTCAATCTGCAAGGACAAATCCAAGGCAATAATTGAACGCCTGCTATCCCCTCTATATATGTATAAAAGAGGCCACTTACTAACATTTATTTTTATTTTTCATCTTCAGCGAAAGCACGCCCTGATTATATTTTGTATCTACAATATCAACTTAAAATATTGAAATTAAAAAAGCAAAAGTCCTTTCCAAATACTTTAATATATGAAACAAATCTATTATTTCAAGTTATTAATTACTTTGTTACTGAATTAAATTGACTGATTTTACATAAGAGTGTATAAGAATATTTGATTCGTTGATCCGATCCAATTATTTTTTGAAGCAGATATCTAATCTGGTTTTCTATTTTTAGATCAGATACGAATTATATGAATTTAAATTTCAAATTATCCAAAAATTTGAAGAAAAAAATGCGCCTTTAGGCTTTAGCACTTTAGTTAGTCTACAAGCCTCTCACATTCTCACTCTCTCCCAATTCCAAAATCGCACGGTCTGAACCATTACAGTAAGTAAATGATAATTATTCATCGTATGCTATGTATTACAATAAGTAAATGGCAATTTTTTTTTACATTAAATGCCCCTATTGTTTTGTTGTATTTTTTTATAGATAAGAAAATACTACCACAGGCCTCGTTAAAAATCCTCCTAAACTTAAATAGAAGAAAATAATACCATATGGCAGTATTTACAGAAAACAAACCAGACTAATGCTCAACAAATAAAACATCATAACCAAAACTAAAAAACCATAAAGCAAAACAAATCACCCCTAAGCAAGGCAAAAACAAAAACAAAATAATCACCCATGATTAACTATCGGTTGCACTAGGGCCCCAAGACCCGTGTCTAATCCAACTACCTCACGAGTAGCCAGCAGCGCCAACCCTGTAGACACCACCTCAAACAGCTCCTCTCCCACTGGTGCACCACGAGTCATTGATGCAAGACGATCGACAAGCATATTACAATCCCTACGAACATGACCAATACACACTCTTCACTCCCAATTGAGCATCTTGAGAGTCTCCTCCACCAAAGCGTTTCCCACCAACGCATCAGACTGACAAAGAAGAATTTTGAAGACCTCCAAATTATCAACCTCAAGCTCTACACGTCGACGTCCCAACCTCCAAGCATGAGCGAGAATATAATGAGCTGCACACAGCTCAGACATAATCACCGAGCAACACCCAAGACTACGGTTATATCCAAAGATCCACGACCTTTTATTGGCTTGCAACACCCCTCCCGTGGCAACCATATTATCCGATAAACGAACAACGCCATCAGAGTTAGCTTTTACCCACCCATTAGAAGGCCTTTTCCAAATTACACTAGGCTAGTTACGCGAGCCTATAACACTAAGGTTTAGCATTAGCCACAAATTCCGCAGACAAACGCTCCTCACTCCTCCAAATATCATCACGTTGGAAGTAATTAGGGTCTAAAATGTGACTGCACCAATGCTTCCAAAGAAGCCAACAAAACACAACAAAATGGACATCTTAATAATCTAAAATACAAGCAAAATTACCTTGAGCACAAACATTCACATGATTCACTCTTCAAACGATAAAGAGAGGAAATCATGAAGTTTAGTCGGCCTAACAACCTGACTCCAAAAATTGAAAGTCGCAGGGCATACATGCAAAACATGATCCAAGCTTTCCATCCCATTATGACAAAGAGAGCACTCACCTGAACTCGCAATATGTCGCCTCATACGCTCCAAATTAGTTAGCAACCGATTATGAACAGTGAGCCAAAGGAAGGTCTTAACCTGGAAAGAAATGGTTAAATTCCAAATACGTTTCCACTAAAAAACCCAAGGTGAAACCACAAGATTATCGAGATAATCGTATGCCGACTTAGTAGTACATCAATGGTTTTTTCCCACCTCCAACCTGGGAGATCCGAACCAAAACGGACATGCGAAGGCCTTACAGCAGCAATCTTATGGAGAATACATTCAGGTAGAAGTTGTCCTAACCGATCCCAATCCCAAATACCATCCACATCCACCATATCACACACCATTGTAGTGGGAGTAGGTTGGTCAGAAGTAATGCAAGAAAAAACCAAACGGATTCCAGAACCTAACCAATGATCATACCAGAAATCAGTATTGCGCCCATCCCTTATGTGCCAACAAACACTCTCCTTCACATCCTACCACATAGCACAAACGTCAGTCTAAAGCCGAAACCCATTACAATTACGAAGAGAAATAGGAACCATATCCTCCCAACCATATTTCGCCTTCATAAAACGGGCTCATAATTTATCAGAATTAAGGATCAAATGGAATCCAAGCTTCATAATAAAAGCTTTATTTTGTTGATGTAGATTCTTGAAGCCCATATTACCCTCATTCGGTCAAAGATGCATTGTATCCCAACGCACAATAGACACTATACGCGTACCATTGTTGTCACCCCAAACAAGCCTACGAAATATCTTCTTCATATCATCACAAACACCTTTAGAAACCAAAGTCGATTACATGATATAAACAGGATCGCTTGCAAAAAATATTTTGCCAAAGTAATTTTGCCTACCAAAGACAAAGACCGTGAAATCCAACCCGACAGACGAGAGGCCATCTTTTCCAAAAGAAAAGCAAAAGTTGCCTTGGTCACACGTTTATGGAATAAAGGGACCCTAAGGTATTTTCCCAAATCGAAAACCATCTCAAAACCAAAATAATTCATCAAATCAATACGTGTTTCCAAAGTGCAATTCTTAGAAAAGAAAATTTGCGTCTAGGCTATATTAACACGATGACCAGAGTTCGCACAAAAATTCTACATAACTTCCTAAATAACATTCAACTGTGATCAACATGCCTAAAAAACAGGATCAAGTTATTTGCATAAAAAGATGCGACAAGTCGGGACCATTCCGAGATAGTCAAACATGTTTCTAACATCCAATATCCACTCGCCTCCGGATATCTTGAGACAATCTTTCCACACATAACACAAATATGTAAGGTGACATAGGATCCTCTTGGTGAATGCCTCGCGTAGGTTTAAATTGGCCAGATAACTTGTCATTCTAAAGAACCTACATCGCACCGATCTCATGCAAGCCATAATGAGAGAAATAAATCTTGTCGGAATCTCAATAGAAAATAGAGTCTCTTCAATGTAATCCCATTCGAGCCAGTTGTAGGCTTTTTCAAGATCAACCTTTCTGACCATCCAACCCTTATTACCTGTCTTATTTGCTATAGAATGAATCACCTCTTGGGCGAGGATGATATTATCAATTATTTGATGACCCGACACAAAACTCGCTTGAGTCTCATCAATCCATTTGGATAAGAATGGCTTGAGGTGGCAAACTAGAAGCTTAGAAATGATTTTGTAAAGTATCGTGCATAAGCTTATTGGTCGAAATTGGCTAATAAGCTCCAAATTCAACATTTTTGGAATCAAAACCAAGAGGGTGTGATTCACCCACTCCTTTAAATTGCCCGTCTTAAAGAACCTTTTCACAAACCGAACCACATAGTCTCCCACCACATCCCAGTTTCTTTGGTAAAAAGCAACAGAAAAATCATCGACCCCGGGGCTTTTAATACTTCCATGTCAAAAACTAAGGCACAAACCTCCTCACTAGTGACTTCAGTTAACAAAGGTTGTAATTCCACATCACTATACCAATGAAATTTGGATGCGAAATCTACAACCCCTGCACTCTGCAACTTCGAAGAAAAAAGATTTTGAAAGAAAGATACAACACGATTATGAAGGATAATAGGATTCTCTCACCAAGTGCCATCACCCAAACGAAGCCACCTAATAGCATTACGCCTCCTCCTGGTCATAGTAACCATATGGAAATATTTGGTTTTCGGTCCCATTTCTTAATTCAATTCACTCTCGCCTTCTGATGCCACATACTTCCCTCTTGAGAGAGAACATAATCAAGATCAATTTTCAAACTAGCCTTAAGAGCCAACAGATAAGGATTCACCGAAACAACAAGAGCTTTTTCGACACCACGAATACGAGCAAGAAGAGAGTTCTTTCGGCGACCAATATGCCTAAAAACATCAAGGTTCCAAGCCCGACTTTTGGTTTGAAAATTAGCAATATTTTTTGTAAGGGCATATCACTGGACCAATCATCCTGAAGCAATGAATGGAATTCAAGATGATCATTCCAAGCGACAAGATAACGATAAGGCCGTTCACCTCTAATATTCCGGCGACTACCCGTATCAAGAAGTAACAGGCGATGATCAGACCTCAGCTGCTGCAAATGAATAACCTCGGAAAGAGGAAAAACATTATACCAACCAGAACTACAAAAAGCAACGATCAAGACGCTGCGAGAGGCCACCTCGGAACCAAGTAAACTGAGGTCCAAAAAAACCCATATCAATCAAGCCCGAGTCAAACATAAAATCACAAAAAGCTTACATACCCACATCATGTGAAGAGACACCATTGGCATTCCAAAATGCTGCCAATAACGTTAAGATCACCCCATAACACCCAAGGTCTACCCGTACCAGAGTCGAGGAGTTTAAGTTGTTCCCACAAAGAACGCCTCTGTCTGGAATTAGGATTAGCATAAATAAAAGTAATAAAGAAACTACAACCACTATCAGATGACGAACATAACCCATGGATAAATTGGTTCAACACCACTAAGATATCCAAATAAACCAAATCCTTCCACATGACCCAAATGCCTCTAGAGAAACCAGTCGCTTAAACCCTATAAGAATAATCAAAACCAGAATTTCTAATGAAGACATCAACAAAATTACCACTAATACAAGGTTCTATGACAACGACAATATCAGGACAATGCTTCCTCACAAATAATCTGAAGTATCTGTTGAAACCGGGGTCAAGGGCCCTTGAATATACCAAAATAAAGACTTAACTATTAAATAAGTTAATAAACAAAGAAAGAAGATCTGCAAGCTTACACCTATATTGCATCTAACTTCGTCTGATCGAAGGTCGTATTCTTCCGCCATTGCACATGGAAATTATCATCCCCTATCGTTGTCATAGAATTTGGCGACTATTTAGCAACCCAAGATTGAGCACGATCCAATTCCGAAATAAGGGCCGAAACACACTCAACAAGCACATACTTCGGAGGACCTCTATCATCCCTTTTCTCTATCTTCGATCACTTGCATTGTAACGCCCCGGTTTTGGGCTTAGGAGTTTTGGGCGTTGACCGGTTGGTCAAAGTGCTGTTTGAATCTTAAGAGGTGAATTTAGGAAAGCCTAGTTCGGGTTGCATTAAAAATATGGAAAAATGTTCTAAAATCATCTTTTAATATAATTAAGTGAACTGTGAAATCAATTTTGGAAAATGAGTTTTGGAAGTGTGACATTTTGGCTAGTGACCAAAATGTAATTTTCGCAAGTTTGGTGGCTGTTTTATAAAGGGTTGGAACTTTGAATCTTTAAGGAGCTATTAATCCAAAAGTGATTTCTCCAGATTTTTCTAAGATATTTTGAGTTATAATCTGATTTTAAAGTATATCAAAAAGGAGGGAAAAGCCATTTGGCTAATTTCTTAACTAACTTCTCAATTTTCTTTCTCTCATTTTCTCTCAACCCAAACACTCCATTTCCAGAGAATTGTTTCTGATTTTCTCACCTAAATCTCTCCTTTCAACTCTCATTTGATTCCAAATCATTGTATCTTCAAAACCTCTTCAATTGCTACTTGATTCATCAAGGTTTTTCATTCCAAAAAGTGGAGAAACACAAGTTTGGAGGTAAGAACGTCCTTCTCCTCTAAACTATCAGTTCTTTACTGAAATTCCTAAGTTTTCAATCCTTAATTGATGTTTAATTAAAGGTTTTAAAGTGTTGAAATGGATCTTGGCTTATTATGCAAGATTTTGATGATTTTTGATGATTTTCGTTAGATCTGAGTAATCTGTGATTTGAGAGGTGTTTTTGATGTTAAATGAACTCTAAATTGATAAGGAATTGAGTTTTGATTGATGCAATCCCGGATAGGTTGAGTTTCCTAAGTTTAGCTTGTGTTTCAAGGTAGTTTTTGAGGTGATCTTGGTGATCTGATGTTGCTGGAGGTATAAGGATGTTAATAGGTTGTTTTTAGATGTTATATGATGTTAATGGAAGTGAGGTTTTGCTGGTTTATGGCTGGGCTTTGTTTAGAAGTGGTTTGGATGCATTTTCGGTTGTGTTTGGTGGCCGAAAATGGAGGTTGGATGAGAGCAGCGAGTTTAGGTGCTTTCATTGAAGCAATTAATGCATGATGATGCATTAATCCTCTGCTTTGATGTGTTGAAACAGGGGAGGCATCTTTGGATCCAAGAGTGGTTGATCCGGAAGCTTGATTTGGTGCTTTGGCTTGAAGCAAAGTAGAAATCGGTGAGTGCATTTGTGGAAAATGGATTTTCAGCTTTTAAACCAAGGTTTGAAGGTTTTGGGAGCTTAGTTTAAGTCTAAACAACTTTGCTAAGCTCAAGTGTAAGTTTTCGGATTTTTCTCTCTAGTGGTGGCCATGATTTTGTTGTGATGCAAAATGATGATTTGCATGTTTTAAATTACTGTTTTGAAAGCATGTTTTAGCATGGATTTTGCTGATAATGTAAGCCATATGTTGAAGGTAACTCTAGGTAGGAGTACCTTGCTTTTATACATTGAAATAATGTGGTTTGATGCTTTGAAATGCATGATGAAAATGGCTTGGTTTAATGCTTTAAAACAGTGGATTGAATGATGAAAATGATGTATATTGTCAAGTGATGTTTTGAAAAGTTTAAGGTCACTAAGGTGGTTAAAAGTCCTTGAGTGAGCCTTGTTACTTAAGATCATCAAGGTGGTTAAAAGTCCTTGGATGAGTCTTGTTGCGGACACTAAGGTGGTTAAAAGTCCTTAGGTGATCCTTTCCATGGTGTTTAAAAGTCCATGGGGCCAAGGTGTTTAAAATTCCTTGGGGACAAGGTGTTTAAAAGTCCTTGGGGTGATTCAAGCATTGGACACAAAGGTGGTTAAAAGTCCTTGTGTGGTCCTTATTCATGGTGTTTAAAAGTCCATGGCCAAGGTGTTTAAAAGTCCTTGGGGCCAAGGTGTTTAAAAGTCCTTGGGAAAGTTGTTGAACTTGTTTTATGAAATGAAATTTGTCACTTGAGCCAATATGACATGTTAAGTATATTGTGAAGCATGAGATGCTTGTTTTAATGTTTATGTTGAAGCATGAGATTGCTTGTTTTGAGTATGCTTTTGAGCATGTGCAAAGGTTGATTTTAAGCATGTTTATAAATGGTTTTAATTGCACTATTGAATGGTTTTTAAAGAGCATGCCTCACTAAGCTTTTGCTTACGCTCTCTTCGTTTTCTTAATTCAATAATGCAGAGCATTAGAGTACCTTGAGGGGCAGCAAGAAAGGCAAGAGTTCAAGTACAAGTAAAGCTCAATGTATGGAAGGTTTTTGTTGAACATTTTAGCTCTTGGGTAATTTGGCAATGGGGAACCAATGTGTATGTTTTGGGAGGTGTTTGGAACTCCCTAAGTATGTTGAATGTTGTTTTGAATGCTGGTTTTTGGATTGAATCATTGCATGCTTGTTTTGGAAGTTTGGTGTCTTGAATAGCTAGCTTGTGTAGGAAGCATGCTTATAGAATTGGGGCTTTTTGCATATGATGTTGTTTGGTTGATTTGATGATGCCTACAAGTCTTAAATATGTTGAAATGCATGCTGACAAAGTTTGGTGACATTTGGAGCATGTTTGAATGATCTATTGCATGAATTGGAATGCTAGTTTGCTGCAATCTGTGCAGGCGTTTCGGAACAGTGTGCACCGTTTCGGAACGGGTGCTTGAATGAACCCAGGCGTCCGAAACGGTATGCACCGTTTCGAAACGGTTTGGTCTCTGCCAAGGCCACGTTTCGGAACCCGTTGCGGAACGGCCCGCGTTTCGGAACAGGGTCTACCTGTTTCGGAACGGTCGACCGTTGGGGGCTGACATTGGCAGTTATATGTTTTGAATTGTTTACGTTTTGTTCCTGAATCTTGTTTGTTCAATTGTATGAGCTTGGTAAGTCCTTTTGAGCTGAAATTTCACAGAGAAGCATGAAACCTGATTAATTTCAAGTTGGTAACTTTAATTTGGGTTAAGTCCTTTTAATTATCTGAAATTACAATTTGGTCCCTAAAGTTGTAATTTGTTCAATTGGGTCCCTATTTGATCTCTGATGTTTGTGATCTTTGAGTATGATGTTTGTGTGATCACAATTAGGTCTAATGTGCATCTAGACAAGATTAAAAAGAAAAAAAAAAGGGTCGTTAATCAAGGTTGACTTTCGGGTTGACTTTGGTTTTCCCCGTGTGACTTTCTTAATTCGGGTCAACCGTCTAGGCCGGGTTAAGGGGGTTACATTTGGTGGTATCAGAGCTGAGTTTGCGAGTAATTGGGAATGAATGTATGCATGATTGAAGTATGTATAGCTTGTATGCTTGTTGTTTGAAAGCATGTTCAGTGGCTTGTGATTTGGATGCAATTGAGATGTATGTTGTGATGTTGCATGTTGAGGGTACCCATTGCCAAACAAAAGCTAATGAAATGATGTTGATTTTGAATGAGATTGAGCTTGAATACTTGGATTGCTTACCTTGCTGGGCCTGACTTGTTTATTTTGCATTGTGATTGCATGGTAAAAGTATGGCACCACGTAGAGAGTTAAGAGGTAGTGTGCGAGCTACGGCTCCCAATGAGAACGAGAATGAAGAGAATACGGGTAGTGCAGTGTTACCCCCTCCTCCGCCTGGTGGTGGTGCTAGAGGTGAGAGAGCTGAAGCTGCAGCTGGTGCTGGAGCTGCTGGACCAGAGGTTGGTCAGGGGCAAGCTATGCCTGATATGTCTATGCTGGTACAAGCTATTGCGGGTGCTTTTCGAGCAGCAGTAGCTGGAGCTCAAGGAGCTGGGCATCAGGGAGATGCCGGTGTTAGACTACCTTTGGAGCGTCTGCGCAGTCTTGGTGGGACTGAGTTCAGAGGTATGTCTGCTGAGAGTTCGGAAGCTTGGCTAGAGAGTACCAAGCGTATTCTGGGTCAGATGAGTTGCACGAATGTGCAAAAGTTGGGCCGTGTTGTGTCCTTGCTGCAGGACGATGCGTATACGTGGTGGACGACCACCATAGCTGGGATGGCTGAAGTTGATGTTACTTGGACATTCTTTCAGAATGCGTTCAAGAGGAGATATCTAGGAGTGAGATATCTGGATGAGAAAAAGCGTGAATTCATGTCTCTTACCCAAGGGAGCATGAGTGTGGCTGAGTACGAAGTGCAGTTTGTGCGCCTCAGTCAGTATGCACCGGAGCTGATACCTGATGAGCGAGAGAGGTGCGAAAGGTTCCGTTATGGCTTGGTGATGGAGGTTAAGACCTATATGTTGGCTGCTGAGTACAATGATTTTGATGTGCTGGTTAGCCGATCCAAGGACATTGAGATGAACTTGGGTTTATCTGCGAAAGGTGCTGGAGCGAGTTCTGGCAAGAGAGCTGCTGAGTATAGTTCCGGAGGTGGACGGAACAAGAGGGGACGTGATCAGAAGTATCAGTCCTCAGCCAAGAGAGGTGGAGGTGCACCTGCTAGAGGTGGATATGCTAGAGCTGAACCAAGTGCTTGCTGGATCTGTGGTTCTCGTGGTCACATGAAGCGTGACTGTCCTCATGCTGTGAGGGAGGTGCAAGCTCCTGTTACGGCAGCTGGGAGTGGATGTTGGAATTGTGGTTCTGTTGACCATCTGAGGCGAGATTGTCCGAGGTTGGCTGGTGGCCAAGAGCGTGCTCCTGTTGTTGCTGCACCGCAGAGAGGTCGTGGGCGCGGCCGTGGTAATTTCCAGAGGAGAGAGGAAGGTGGTCGTGGAGTAGCCCATGTTGTGGCTATTCAGCCTGAGGGTGGAGGCCAAGCTAGGGTGTATGCTCAGCGCGAGGGAAGGAATGATGCAGATGTGATTGCAGGTACCTTTACTTTGCAATCCTTGTCATTGCTTTCTTTGATTGATTCTGGATCTACGCATTCATACATTTTGCGTGAGCATGCTGAATTGCTTGGTTTGCCTGTTGAGTCTTTGGATGTTGGTGTTCGTGTCACTAGTTCTTTTGGTGAAACTGTTGTGACTCGAAAGCTTTATAGAAGGTGTCCCTTGGTTGTACAAGAACATGTCTTTCATGTTGATCTTATGGAGTTGCCTTTCTATGGTTTTGATGTGATCCTTGGTATGGATTGGCTTGCTGAGCATCGTGCTGTTGTGGATTGTGAAAATAAGCGGGTTTCGCTTAAGCTTGCGGATGATTATGAAGTTGTTGTGGTTGGTGTGAATGTGAAGTTTCTTGCTAATGTGGTGTCTACCTTGGAGGCGAGTAGGATGCTGAGGCAGGGTTGCGAAGCTTACCTAGCTTTTGTGATGAATCTTAGCTCTAAGGAGTTGAGGGTGCAAGATATCAAGGTTGTGAAGGAGTTTCCTGGTGTTTTTCCTGAGGAGTTGCCTGGTTTACCTCCTAATCGCGAGGTGGAGTTTGGAATTGAGCTGTATGAGAATACAACTCCTGTGTCCATTACTCCCTATAGGATGGCACCTAAAGAGCTGAAGGAGCTGAAGACGCAGTTGCAAGAGCTGCTTGATCGTGGTTTCATCCGGCCGAGTGTGTCGCCTTGGGGTGCTCCTGTCTTGTTTGTGAAGAAGAAAGATGGCACTATGAGGATGTGCATTGATTACCGTCAGCTGAACAAGTTGACTATCAAGAATCGGTATCCTTTGCCAAGGATTGATGATCTCTTTGATCAATTTCGGGGAGCTGCTGTGTTCTCTAAGATTGACTTGAGGTCAGGGTATTATCAGTTGAAGGTGAAGGATGTAGATGTGCCTAAGACAGCTTTCAGGACAAGGTATGGGCATTATGAGTTCCTTGTGATGCCGTTTGGTTTGACAAATGCTCCTGCTGCTTTCATGGACATGATGAATCGTGTGTTTCATGAATACCTGGACAAGTTCGTTGTGGTGTTCATTGATGATATCCTCGTGTACTCGCGTACTGAGGAGGAGCACGAAGAGCATTTGAGGATTGTTTTGCAAGCTTTGTTGGAGAATCAGCTTTATGCTAAGCTGAGCAAGTGTGAGTTCTGGCTTAAGGAGGTGGTGTTTCTTGGGCATGTGGTCTCAGCTGAGGGGATTCGTGTTGATCCTCAGAAGATTGAAGCGGTGATGAATTGGAAAGTTCCTAAGTCTGTTCATGAGGTCCGTAGTTTCCTTGGTTTGGCGGGATACTACCGAAGGTTTGTGGATGGTTTTTCCAAAATTGCTGCTCCTTTGACGAAGCTGTTGCAAAAGGATGTTAAGTATGAGTGGACAGAAGCGAAACAACAGGCTTTTGAGAAGCTTAAGGCGGCTTTGACGCAAGCTCCTATCTTGATTCAGCCTGAATCAGGGAAAGAGTTTGTGGTCTATAGTGATGCATCCTATGTTGGTTTGGGGTGTGTGCTGATGCAAGAGGGTAAGGTTGTGGCTTATGCGTCGCGGCAGTTGAAGATGCATGAGCGCAACTATCCTACTCATGACATTGAGCTGGCTGCAGTGGTGTTTGCTCTGAAGATCTGGAGACATTATCTGTATGGTGAGAAGTGTACTGTGTACACGGATCACAAGAGTTTGAGGTATCTGATGTCTCAGAAGGAGTTGAATCTTAGGCAGCGACGTTGGTTGGAGTTGCTCAAGGATTATGATCTGACGATTGAGTATCATCCTGGTAAAGCTAATGTTGTTGCGGATGCCTTGAGTAGGAAGGTAGCTGTTGAGCTGAGAGCTATGTTTGCTAGCTTGAGCA
Organism: Hibiscus tridactylites; assembly: GCA_958450335.1. Classification (NCBI taxonomy): domain Eukaryota; kingdom Viridiplantae; phylum Streptophyta; class Magnoliopsida; order Malvales; family Malvaceae; genus Hibiscus; species Hibiscus tridactylites. The sequence continues at coordinate 77,155,429 of OY288269.1, read as the reverse complement.
TATCGCGAGATGGTGGTCTTGTTGCTGAGTTGCAAGTGAAACCATCTTTGGTTCAGTTGATCAAGGAAAAGCAGTTGCTGGATGATTCCTTGGTGTCTCATGTTCAGGATATCGCGGAGGGTAGACCTTCGGATTTCTGCTTTAATGAGGATGGTGTGTTGTGTTTTGGTAGTCGGATAGTAGTGCCTGCTGATGTTGAGTTGAGGCGTGCTATTTTGACTGAAGGTCATAGTAGTCCTTTTGCTATGCACCCTGGTAGTACTAAGATGTACCGTGATCTTCGTGATGAGTACTATTGGGTGGGTTTGAAGAAGGATGTTGCAGAGTTTGTTAGTAAGTGTTTGGTGTGTCAACGAGTTAAGGCTGAACATCAGGTTCCTTCTGGTTTGTTGCAACCGTTGAAAATCCCTGAATGGAAGTGGGAGAGGGTTACCATGGATTTTGTATCTGGTTTGCCTTTGTCTCCATCGAAGAAGAATTCTGTTTGGGTGATTGTGGATCGCTTGACGAAGTGTGCGCATTTCTTGCCTGTGCATACTACGTTTTCTTTGGATAGGCTGGCAGAGCTGTATGTTGCTGAGATTGTGAGGCTGCATGGTGTGCCTAAGTCGATTGTGTCGGATAGGGATCCGAGGTTCACATCGCGTTTCTGGCAGTGTTTGCACCAAGCTTTGGGTACAAGGTTGCATTTCAGTACATCCTATCATCCTCAGTCGGATGGTCAGTCTGAGCGGGTTATTCAGATTTTGGAGGATATGTTGAGGTGCTGCGTGATTGAGTTCCAAGGTTCTTGGGAGAAGCATCTGCCTTTGGTTGAGTTCGCTTATAACAATAGTTATCAGGCGAGTATATAGATGGCACCTTATGAGGCTCTGTATGGGAGGAAGTGTAGGACTCCTCTTTGTTGGGCTGAAACTGGTCAGAAGTTGGTTTCGATGCCTGCTTTGTTGAAAGGGACCACCGAGAAGGCGAAGCTCATTTGTGAGAGGTTGAAGGCTGCCTCTGATCGGCAAAAGTCTTACGCGGATTTGAAGCGTAAGGAGATAGAGTATGCGGTGGGTGACCGTGTGTTCTTGAAGGTTTCGCCTTGGAAGAAGGTGATGAGGTTTGGCCGGAAGGGTAAATTGAGCCCTCGGTACATTGGACCATATGAGGTGGTTGAGCGTGTGGGTCCTGTTGCGTATCGGTTGAGGTTACCTCAGGAGTTGGAGAAGATTCATGATGTGTTTCATGTTTCTATGCTCCGGAAGTATAGATCTGATCCTTCGCATGTAATGCCTGTGGAGGAAGTGGTTTTGAATCCGGATTTGACCTATGATGTGGAACCGGTGAAGGTTCTGGATTCGGATAGCAAGGTTCTTCGTGGCAAGACCATTGAGTTGGTGAAGGTGCTGTGGAAGCATCGAGGTGTTGAGGAAGCCACGTGGGAGCGGAAGGAAGACATGCTGAAGCAGTTTCCTTATCTCTTTCCTTCAGGTAAATTTCGAGGACGAAATTTCTTAAGGGGGGAGAGTTGTAACGCCCCGGTTTTGGGCTTAGGAGTTTTGGGCGTTGACCGGTTGGTCAAAGTGTTGTTCGAATCTTAAGAGGTGAATTTAGGAAAGCCTAGTTCGGGTTGCATTAAAAATATGGAAAAATGTTCTAAAATCATCTTTTAATATAATTAAGTGAACTGTGAAATCAATTTTGGAAAATGAGTTTTGGAAGTGTGACATTTTGGCTAGTGACCAAAATGTAATTTTCGCAAGTTTGGTGGCTGTTTTATAAAGGGTTGGAACTTTGAATCTTTAAGGAGCTATTAATCCAAAAGTGGTTTCTCCAGATTTTTCTAAGATATTTTGAGTTATAATCTGATTTTAAAGTATATCAAAAAGGAGGGAAAAGCCATTTGGCTAATTTCTTAACTAACTTCTCAATTTTCTTTCTCTCATTTTCTCTCAACCCAAACACTCCATTTCCAGAGAATTGTTTCTGATTTTCTCACCTAAATCTCTCCTTTCAACTCTCATTTGATTCCAAATCATTGTATCTTCAAAACCTCTTCAATTGCTACTTGATTCATCAAGGTTTTTCATTCCAAAAAGTGGAGAAACACAAGTTTGGAGGTAAGAACGTCCTTCTCCTCTAAACTATCAGTTCTTTACTGAAATTCCTAAGTTTTCAATCCTTAATTGATGTTTAATTAAAGGTTTTAAAGTGTTGAAATGGATCTTGGCTTATTATGCAAGATTTTGATGATTTTTGATGATTTTCGTTAGATCTGAGTAATCTGTGATTTGAGAGGTGTTTTTGATGTTAAATGAACTCTAAATTGATAAGGAATTGAGTTTTGATTGATGCAATCCCGGATAGGTTGAGTTTCCTAAGTTTAGCTTGTGTTTCAAGGTAGTTTTTGAGGTGATCTTGGTGATCTGATGTTGCTGGAGGTATAAGGATGTTAATAGGTTGTTTTTAGATGTTATATGATGTTAATGGAAGTGAGGTTTTGCTGGTTTATGGCTGGGCTTTGTTTAGAAGTGGTTTGGATGCATTTTCGGTTGTGTTTGGTGGCCGAAAATGGAGGTTGGATGAGAGCAGCGAGTTTAGGTGCTTTCATTGAAGCAATTAATGCATGATGATGCATTAATCCTCTGCTTTGATGTGTTGAAACAGGGGAGGCATCTTTGGATCCAAGAGTGGTTGATCCGGAAGCTTGATTTGGTGCTTTGGCTTGAAGCAAAGTAGAAATCGGTGAGTGCATTTGTGGAAAATGGATTTTCAGCTTTTAAACCAAGGTTTGAAGGTTTTGGGAGCTTAGTTTAAGTCTAAACAACTTTGCTAAGCTCAAGTGTAAGTTTTCGGATTTTTCTCTCTAGTGGTGGCCATGATTTTGTTGTGATGCAAAATGATGATTTGCATGTTTTAAATTACTGTTTTGAAAGCATGTTTTAGCATGGATTTTGCTGATAATGTAAGCCATATGTTGAAGGTAACTCTAGGTAGGAGTACCTTGCTTTTATACATTGAAATAATGTGGTTTGATGCTTTGAAATGCATGATGAAAATGGCTTGGTTTAATGCTTTAAAACAGTGGATTGAATGATGAAAATGATGTATATTGTCAAGTGATGTTTTGAAAAGTTTAAGGTCACTAAGGTGGTTAAAAGTCCTTGAGTGAGCCTTGTTACTTAAGATCATCAAGGTGGTTAAAAGTCCTTGGATGAGTCTTGTTGCGGACACTAAGGTGGTTAAAAGTCCTTAGGTGATCCTTTCCATGGTGTTTAAAAGTCCATGGGGCCAAGGTGTTTAAAATTCCTTGGGGACAAGGTGTTTAAAAGTCCTTGGGGTGATTCAAGCATTGGACACAAAGGTGGTTAAAAGTCCTTGTGTGGTCCTTATTCATGGTGTTTAAAAGTCCATGGCCAAGGTGTTTAAAAGTCCTTGGGGCCAAGGTGTTTAAAAGTCCTTGGGAAAGTTGTTGAACTTGTTTTATGAAATGAAATTTGTCACTTGAGCCAATATGACATGTTAAGTATATTGTGAAGCATGAGATGCTTGTTTTAATGTTTATGTTGAAGCATGAGATTGCTTGTTTTGAGTATGCTTTTGAGCATGTGCAAAGGTTGATTTTAAGCATGTTTATAAATGGTTTTAATTGCACTATTGAATGGTTTTTAAAGAGCATGCCTCACTAAGCTTTTGCTTACGCTCTCTTCGTTTTCTTAATTCAATAATGCAGAGCATTAGAGTACCTTGAGGGGCAGCAAGAAAGGCAAGAGTTCAAGTACAAGTAAAGCTCAATGTATGGAAGGTTTTTGTTGAACATTTTAGCTCTTGGGTAATTTGGCAATGGGGAACCAATGTGTATGTTTTGGGAGGTGTTTGGAACTCCCTAAGTATGTTGAATGTTGTTTTGAATGCTGGTTTTTGGATTGAATCATTGCATGCTTGTTTTGGAAGTTTGGTGTCTTGAATAGCTAGCTTGTGTAGGAAGCATGCTTATAGAATTGGGGCTTTTTGCATATGATGTTGTTTGGTTGATTTGATGATGCCTACAAGTCTTAAATATGTTGAAATGCATGCTGACAAAGTTTGGTGACATTTGGAGCATGTTTGAATGATCTATTGCATGAATTGGAATGCTAGTTTGCTGCAATCTGTGCAGGCGTTTCGGAACAGTGTGCACCGTTTCGGAACGGGTGCTTGAATGAACCCAGGCGTCCGAAACGGTATGCACCGTTTCGAAACGGTTTGGTCTCTGCCAAGGCCACGTTTCGGAACCCGTTGCGGAACGGCCCGCGTTTCGGAACAGGGTCTACCTGTTTCGGAACGGTCGACCGTTGGGGGCTGACATTGGCAGTTATATGTTTTGAATTGTTTACGTTTTGTTCCTGAATCTTGTTTGTTCAATTGTATGAGCTTGGTAAGTCCTTTTGAGCTGAAATTTCACAGAGAATCATGAAACCTGATTAATTTCAAGTTGGTAACTTTAATTTGGGTTAAGTCCTTTTAATTATCTGAAATTACAATTTGGTCCCTAAAGTTGTAATTTGTTCAATTGGGTCCCTATTTGATCTCTGATGTTTGTGATCTTTGAGTATGATGTTTGTGTGATCACAATTAGGTCTAATGTGCATCTAGACAAGATTAAAAAGAAAAAAAAAAGGGTCGTTAATCAAGGTTGACTTTCGGGTTGACTTTGGTTTTCCCCGTGTGACTTTCTTAATTCGGGTCAACCGTCTAGGCCGGGTTAAGGGGGTTACATTTGGTGGTATCAGAGCTGAGTTTGCGAGTAATTGGGAATGAATGTATGCATGATTGAAGTATGTATAGCTTGTATGCTTGTTGTTTGAAAGCATGTTCAGTGGCTTGTGATTTGGATGCAATTGAGATGTATGTTGTGATGTTGCATGTTGAGGGTACCCATTGCCAAACAAAAGCTAATGAAATGATGTTGATTTTGAATGAGATTGAGCTTGAATACTTGGATTGCTTACCTTGCTGGGCCTGACTTGTTTATTTTGCATTGTGATTGCATGGTAAAAGTATGGCACCACGTAGAGAGTTAAGAGGTAGTGTGCGAGCTACGGCTCCCAATGAGAACGAGAATGAAGAGAATACGGGTAGTGCAGTGTTACCCCCTCCTCCGCCTGGTGGTGGTGCTAGAGGTGAGAGAGCTGAAGCTGCAGCTGGTGCTGGAGCTGCTGGACCAGAGGTTGGTCAGGGGCAAGCTATGCCTGATATGTCTATGCTGGTACAAGCTATTGCGGGTGCTTTTCGAGCAGCAGTAGCTGGAGCTCAAGGAGCTGGGCATCAGGGAGATGCCGGTGTTAGACTACCTTTGGGCATCAGGTGAGATGCCGGTGTTAATCAAGGTTGACTTTCGGGTTGACTTTGGTTTTCCCCGTGTGACTTTCTTAATTCGGGTTAAGGGGGTTACATGCATCCTGGGGCCAAATCATTCTTCACGCTTACGAGCAGTCGAAAGAGAATTGGCAACATCTTCATTCACCTTTACCGAAAGGCCACAAACCTCTTTCGTATAACCAAACTTTCCGCAAAAAAAAAAAAACAAAACAAATTGAGGGCATACCGCATACTTAAGATCAACACACAAACCATCAATTACAATACTGGACTTCAAAGGTTTAACGAGGTCGACGATAACTGCTATGCGAGAAAATATTCCCTTACGCGCTTCCGTAGTATTGTAATCTATACGCACCACTTGACCGATAGCCCCTACAATATGTCTAAATAGACTCTTAGTGTAATAACGATAAGGCAATTTAGAAAGACAAACACATACCATAATATGAGACGGATAAGCTGTATCAGTTGAGAAATTCCTACTCCAAGGTTGAACCGTTAGGTAGCTACCGTAAATCATCCACGACCCTCTTGATAGAACCTTTGCGAAATCTTCTTCGTGAGCAAAACTGACAAGATAATATTCATTATCAAGGTCAATAAGATTAATCTCTCCTCTAGGATTCCATAGAGCCTGAATTCGATTTAGGAGTGCCCGATAACCAATAGACTTTCCTAACAAACGAATGATCATAGAATTTGACAGCTTCGCATTAATGGCGTCATGGACTCTATCCGAAAATCTGATTTTCGAAACAATAAAATCCCCCCGAGAAGAATATCCTTCTGTCACACTTCAACATCCAAATCACTAATGCCTTTCGATTGTTTGGCCATTGTCGGTGATCCTACAAACAAATCACGAAAGGAAGGTTTGGCAGCAACGACATCAGAATTACCATTCACAGTCGGGTACACATCCGTATGACCATCCGTACCAGATCCAATTGGTACAACCCCCGCAGGGATGGTCTTTTCCCGCTCAAGGTCCGTTGCCTCGATGATATCCCCCATCGAAATATTGCTTGTAATCCTAAAACTTAGTGCAGCAGACTCCATACAACCATTAAAGTTATCCAAATTACGACCTTTATTCCCAACGCGGTCCTTCTCTTCAGCTAAAGGGGATCCAGAGTGTAACACCCGGGTTTAGGGGTCGAGAGTTGAGTGTGTGAGTCGGGTTCGAGTCGTTAGACTCAGTTTAATTAAAATAGGCTTTGGTTTTATTTTAATAAGACTTGAATTTTAGTAATGGCATTTTTGTAAATTTCCAAAAGTAAGGAAAAAGATGAGTAAAGGCCTTTTTGAAACAAAAAAATGGTCTTCTTCTTCCTTGTTTCAAATCCCACGACCAAAACCCCCCCAAAACCCCCAAAACCTTCCAAGTACCATTCCATCAAGGCTCTTCCTCGTTTCAAGTGATTTCAACGAGGTAAACACATTTTTGACTTCTTCTCTCTATTCCGAACATTTCCATGGTTTTAGATTCTTAAAAGCACCATCTTTTTAGATTTCAAGTTTTCAAGTTTTTGAAGGAAAATGGAGAAGCTTTAAGAGTTTTTCGTTTAGCTCTTGATTTGATAAGTTCATTTATGTTTTAATCTAGTCCTTAGATGTATTATAACTTAAATGGTGAGGTTTTGACAAAAATCCCAAAATGGGTTTTTGGGGACATTTTAAAGGTGTCTAAACTTGTGTTTTTGGAGGGGTTTTGTGTAAGGTGATTGGGATGATGTTATAGTGATGTTAGAGAGGTGTTTTGAAGGTCTTTAAAGGTGTTTTGAGTGTTAGAATTGGTAGTTTTCTATTGGGTTTAATGGGAGTACGGAAATGGAATTTGTGGTTGTTAGTTTTGGCTTGAAGTTGTTGAGAAATGGGTATTGGTTGAAATCTGAGTTGTGACAGTGAATTGTGGATGTTTTGTGTAGTAATACATTGTTTTTGATTGATTAGAATCAATGGGAAATGTTGGAGAAGGTTCTGGCACGATTCCGGATGTTGTGGAGGCTTGAGTCGACTTTGCTTGGATTGCTTTAGGAAGTGTGGTGAGTGGAATCTTTCAAATTGGTTTAAATTGGTTCTAGTGTATGGTAGAGAAGTTGAATTGAGCTTGGTAGGCCAATCCAAGGTAGAGGTTAAGTTGGTAGCTTGACTTCTTGTATGTTTTATGAGTTTTGCTAAGTATGCTTGATATAAACTTGTAAAGCATGTGTTGGTTATGTATGTGGTATATACATTGATGTATGTGATGATTGATATGTTGATATGCATGATGGATTGTCATTGTGTGACTTAATAGTATGATTGACACTAGTTAAATTACCAGGTATAAATGATTGATCATTAGGATGAGAGTGTGCACACGGTTGAGTCAAATTCGCGTGTGGCCTTGGTGGCGTAAAGTCATCAAGGAGGAGTATGGTGATGTAATATTCCACCAGAAATTTTATATTATTACGTGATGATGAGTGGAATCACATCCGTAGGGCATGTGATGATGAGTGTAATCTCATCCATGCAAGGTCCGGTGATGAGTGTAATCCCACCGAAGGTAACATTGTTGTTGAGTACGTTGGAGGTGAAAGCCCTAACGAAAGTTATCCGTATATCCGAGTAAACTAATAGTTGCCAATATACTTGTTCATGTGGTTTTGTTGTTAAGATAATTGTTATAACTTGTTGGGCATAACATGAGGTAAGATGCCATGTTAGTGCATTCATGTGATTTTAGCGTCATGCTATGTTGATGCTTATGTATGTTTGTGTGCGGTATTAAGGATGATATGTTTGAACCCTGCATTGTCGTTGTTTCCGTTTTAGAGCACCCTCACTAAGCTTCTAGCTCATGCTCTTGTTTTCGACAATGCAGATCATTAGCGTGGTGTTAGCAAGGAGCAAGGGAAGGGGCATTCCAAGCTTTTGTAGTTGCTCAAGTATGGTTTAGTAAATAATGTGGTAGTTTAGCAATGAGACTGCTATGTGTTTTGTATGAGCGTTGTTAGACTCGTATATGTGTTGTTTTGAGAATTTGTAAACCATGTTATGTTTTTGCCTAATGCTTGTGTTTTAAAGGCTTATGACCTTTGTTCCTTGAATGATATATGTTGTTTTGTGAGCATGTAAACCTTGCTAGTGAATGCATGTACCTTTTGGCTTTTTAGATCCTTTATGTATGTTTAGAATGCAAGTTTCTCTTATGAATAGATGCCTTGATGTTAAAGCCCCGTTGTTCGTTTAAATTGTTATGTATGCTAATTCTTGGTTGCTAAATGTCACATGAATATTTGTTTGTGCCTAGGTTAGTCGTAATTGCATTGAGAGTTGTGTCTTAGTGCGTTTTGCAGCTAAATTAAGGCTTGCAGTGCAGGGCGTATCGATACGCCCAAGGGCCGTATTGATACGGTCTTACACTTGGGGCCTCAGTTTAGGCTTAGCGTACCGGTACACGGGGGTGTATCGATACGCCAAAGGCTCTCTGGAAATTTGAGATTTTGACAAGATTTTGGTGTATCGGTATGGTTCTTAACGTTTGACCGTGGAGGGCGTATCGGTACGGTCAACCAGTGTACCGATACAGTCTCCTTAGGTTGACTTTGGGCAGTTGACCTAGTCAAGGCGTATCGATACCCTCTTCTAGTGTATCGATACGGCCTACTGTACAGACTAAAAAGGGCTGTTTTAAATTGCTTGCTTTGTATGTTTGCATTAATTCGTTGTGTTTCCGCTGTCGTGTTTTACATAGGAAATATTAAAGCTTTTAGACAAAATAATGTTAAAAGAAATTTTCTAGGGTTGCTAATCGAAGGGGAGCCTTAACGAGTTTCACTTCGATTTTCCCTGTGTGACCCACTCGGACTGGTCAGTCGTCCAGACCGAGACGAGGGGGTTACACAGAGCGTTCCCGCCCCATCTGTATATCCGGCACACTAATATCATCAAGGGGCGGCCTCTTGGAGCCCCGTACGGTAAAGAGGCCGATGATGAAAAAGGCACGACATTTGGGTTTGCACTCATTATTATTTAATTGAATATATTTAGTTGTTAATAAATTTGTTGTATTTGTTACTTCTTACATATTAATATATGATTTAATTATCATACAATGAATGGTAAGACTTTTCGGCTCCACGATGAATGAACTCAATTTTTTATTTTTATTATACATCTTTTAATTTATAGCTCCAATTATAAGATCGTGAAACAATATTCGATTTTAGTTTTGAAGATCAACTAAAATATGTACATTGATATGAACTTTCGCTTGAATGTTAGACTTAAGAATTGAAAATTTTATTGTGTGCAAATATATATGTAAAATTTGGGTGAACATAATACCACGACATATATAATTTAAATCTATTTTTATTAAATTAAATCATTTTCAGATACAGAAATTTGATCCAAAAATAAAATGCACACCCCTGGTTTTACATACGCATAAAAAGTAATTTTGTGGGCATAAAATCTTGTTTCGATCTTCAAGGACAAATCGAAGGTAAAAGAAATATGTTAGGTACCAAAATGAAAAAAAGTAGTAAACATTAGGAGGCAAATTGTACATCAAACCTATACAAAACGACCTTTGTCCTTTTTGTTATAGGGACTTTTCACTTTTATGTGCTAAAATCATTTTATGGTTTAGTTTCGGATTTTAATTTGAATTATCTCTTTGAATTTTGAAATGCAACGATTTTATTTCTGTATAAACACATATTAGTTTGTGCCAATTGCTTCGAGCATTGACGATTATCTCGCTGTTAAAATCTCTTGTAAATGGTAATGTCATCGAGCATGTTACGAGCTTGCTTGCTTGTCCAAAAGAGGAATTTTCAAGGTTCAACATTTATCTGATTATGGGGAGGACTAAAGATGTCTTCTGAGGAACTCATGGAGAATTTGCAATAATCCCATTTTTTTAGAAAATAAGATTAATTTAATGTTAATTTCTTTTTTAGAAAATTTAGTTTAAAATAAAGAAAATACATACTCCTTTAAAATATATTTTAAACTTTACATTTTAATTTTTAGATTCGTCGCTGAGAATATATCCGAAATTACAATTAAAGTTCACAACTTAGTAAACAAAACACCTAAATCCAGACATATTCCTAGTAAACAAAACTAGCGTCTCGAGATCAAAAGAAGACTATACAAGGAAAAGGTAAGAACCTAACCCAAATAATCAAAATAAAAGAAGGATACAAACATCACCAAAATTGACGATGATAGGTAAAACCATCAACAAAAAATATAAAAATGCATATTACAATGAAAGTAAGCTGACAATAAGGTCATTACCACAACTCAATCGCAAATAAGGAACGACATATGTAATCGTGTATCCAAATCAAATTCGAGGGTCTGAAATAGGGAGATCAACATCATAATGAAAGGAGAGCCATCGTCATTAGTCGTGACGTCATCAGATCCAACCCTAATAGAAAATCAAAAACAAAAAAGAAAAAGCATGCCAAAAAACAAAGAAAAATGTACTAAAAGGTAGAGTAAAATCGTGCCACGAGAGCAGAATAATTTATTGAAAATTAAAAAACAAAACAAACAAAACGATATATTCCGGTGGTCGTTTAATAAAATTAGTGGATTTTAATTTTTCAAAAAAAAAAAAATCGTGGCTGAGAGTAGGATTGCTCCATTCTTTGGGATGTAGTAATGTCTGGGTATTTGCTTAGCCAAGAAAAACAAGTAACCTTAGGGTACAAAAATGGATTCAAGAGCAATCACCTATGGGCCAGAATAGCTTGGGTTGGGCCTCAAGAATCACATAAAAAGATTTTATATTTTAGGAGACATATCTAAATTGGCAAAACTTGCCAAACATGACATTATTAGATCCAACCTCACCCCATAAGTTGCATAGCGCCTATAACTATAACCCTCGAGCACTCGCAAGCTAACTCGCTATAATAACGTTGTTTTAGACACTGAACTTTAGGGATGTATCAATTTTGTCACAAAATTTTAAAGTGATTGTTTTACTACTAAATATTTCAGCCACCGTTGTCGCCCAATCGTCGCCTGTCATCCGTCACCATTCGCGGCAAGATCATTACCAAAACGCTCACATTTCTTTCATCGTTCTTCTTATTTGATTGATTTTTCATGAAATCCACTTAAAATCTACGAAAATCTATCAAAAGGTCTGACATGCTAATACTCCAATCTCCTCCTCTGATCGCCCAATGAGGGTAGTTTCAACGATGTTTGTCTTCTCAAAAGAATGCTTCTCACCATTCGAATTTTTGAACGAACACCCTCAAACCCTCAAATCCAAGAAAACTCACAAAACCTCAAAATGGTGATTTTTTGTTTAATTTCATCGATTTGGAGTGAGTTTTTTGAAAAACCAATCCGGAGAGAAGAAATATGAGTGAAATATAAAAGTTTTAACATCGATATTTTTTCAAAAGGTGACTAATGACGAGCGACGATTGACCGACAACAGTGGTCAAAATATTTAATGGCTAAAATATAATCATTTTAAGATTAAAAGAAAAATTGATACACCCCTAAAGTTTAGTTCATGAAACAAAATCGTTTTGGACATCAGTGGACACGCCAAAACGACATCATTTGTCAATGTCATTACATCGTTTGTATAACGGCTCATTTGTATAATTAAAGCAAAATGAAAGTTTGATGATACAATTGAAACTGCACAAATTGAAAGTTCAGTAGTATACACGATATAAATACAACGCCTAAAGTTCAGTGATATTCGGATAATTTACCCTTTTTAATATTATAATATATTCCAATAATTAACCTGATAAACAAATAATATCTTATCACTTTATTCATTAATACCCATATAGTAATGTTTTTGTTATAGATCTTAGTTTGAATTATATCTTAAGCGTTTCCTAGTTGTGTGTAATGTTTTTCTCCATATAGGTTTAGGGAGTAATGTCATGCATGAAAAGAGATGAAGATAATAATCCCACATCAGAAAAGAAAAGTGAGGTCTTGGAGCGGTGGCGCTGCACATCCTATTACACATGTCTTTTCGGAAGTGGGTAATGACCCCTTGACAAGTGGTATTAGAGAGACTCTTTGACTGCTCGATTTCTCGCTGAGAGCCCATGAGTGGGGTAAGCAGAGTGGATAACTGTGACAATGACCCATCACGAGTGTGGTTAACTTGTGACGAGGGCCTCACGAGGTTGAGTGGGGGAGAATGTCATGCCTGGGTAGAGGTGGGAACAATAATCCCACATTGGAAAAGAAAAGGGAGATCTTGGGATATATAAGTGTTGGTGCTGCACATCCTATCAAACATGTCTTCTGGGAAAAGGTTAATGGCCCAGTGACAAGATTTTTAACGAGGCACTCATCTTAGGACTTGAGTTGTATTTCTTGGAAAAAAACATGTTATTTTTCTTCTAAAACTTACAAACATGCCACTTAATAAAAATATTGTTACATATAGGTCATTGGTCATTAAATATTTGATGGTAATAGTATTGTGTTTTGGTATGATAACACTTTTAGTCTTTGAAACTCATAGAATCTATTGATTTGATCTTAATTCGAAACAATTCAATAAATTTAACCCTTCATATTTAAAAATTTCTTCATTTTAGTCTTTATTCTTCCAAAAAATGTTATATTATTTTCATGTTATTTTCCTGGTACAATAATAGTTTAATAGTAGCTTGTTGCAACTTTATGGTAGAATGCAATTATCCAACCACTGCTTTGATCCGATGGGTTCACTTGCTTTGACAGTATCGCACAAAAAGACTATTGTGTGGATCAATCGATGAACAAATGGCCAATAAGGGGGTGAATTGGCTTTTAAAAGTTTGAAGGAGGAAATTGGTAAATTATAAATGAAGGCACAAGAGATTTATAGTGGTTCAAGCTTAGAAATTCTTCTCTTTTTTTCTCGGATTAGGAGGAAACCTTACAAACTGATTAAACTTTCTACCCAAAGCTTAATCAAAAATCACTATTAACAAGAGAAGTTGCTGGCAAATGAAAATACACCTCACAAAGGTAAAATAACTGCCCCAATTACAAGTACACTCTCCCCAATCTTGAAATAAAGAATTACAAAGATGAGTAAAAGAGTTTGACTCTATTTGGCTCAAATTGGATTAAATTTTTGCTTGAATTTGTTTGACTTGTTCAATAGTTGTTGTTGTAGCTTTTATGACTTGTTTTCATACCTCTTCATTAAATTCTAACTGTTTGGGTGGTTGACATCATCAATAGAGCCGTTGGGCTCTCTTTTTCCCACCATAAATGTACTTCTGCAACCTACCGTATCGGTACTCACATCACCGTATCGGTACCTACCATAAGAAGAAAGAGTCGTTGTATACAAATAGCGTATCGATACACGAAGAGGCGTATCAGTACGAAAACCATATTTTGAAAAGGGGATCAGTACGACATAGTGCGTATCAGTACTGATTTTTCTCACTGGAATCTGGAGAATTTGTTAACCAAAAAGTGTATCGGTACAGTAGTTAAGCGTATCGGTATGGTTAACCATTTTTCAAAGTGTTTGATTCTAATAAACTGACAAGGCAGCAGTCAAAAATTAAATGCCATGATTTATCAAATCTTACCAAATCGTATCGGTACGGAAATGAGTGTATCGATACGGTAAGTAATGTTTAGTATCCATGTTTGAATGGCGTATCGGTACTGCAAGAAGCGTACCGATACCTTTTTGTGAAATTTATACTTCAAGTCCTAAAAATCGTATCGATGTGACAAAGAGCGTATCGGTACACTATTCATAACTCATTTTTCAGTAGCCAAAAACCATATCGATACGGATATAACTGTATCGGTAATCTTGGACTAAACTTGAAAATTTTAGTTCAAAAATACTTAGAAAATATTTTGGATACTTGGCTTTTGATTTAGAAACACTTAAAGTTCGAATCCTTGTCATTTTGTGAGTTTTTTGAGCATTTAAAAATTTATTTCATTTTGGAATTAAGTCTTTGAAAAATATTGTTAAATCAAAATCAATTTTGGTTTTACAATCTTCCCCTTTTTGATATAACAAAACCCAAATAAAATTTTAAAATTTCTCCCCATTACTTTAAGACTAAAAGATGTAACTTTGAAAAAAATTGAAGGCTCTTGTTATTTCTCTCCCTTTTTGTTAGATCGAAATCAATGATAGAAGATAATTCAAAATCAATGTAAAGCAACATAGACTTCATTAAGCACTTAAAGCATAATAGTTCAAAGCAAAATAAAATCCAAACTCAAATCCTAAAAACATAATTCAAAAACAAATAAACAAAGCATATGTCCAAAAGGAAATAACATAGATAGGTGTATAAAAGAAAATCCTAAATGAGATGAGATGATATGATAGGATAGGTCTAAGAAGCGTCATCATCATCTTCAACATCATCTTCATCTTCCATGGCATCATCACCGAAGGTATGTCCATGCCACTCTCCACGAAAGGTAGTGAGAGTCATGTCCATTAAGGCTTGGCTAGCCTCCATAGAGGTGACTTTAGCATCCAAAGTCGTGAGATGAGTGTCAATAGAGGAGAAATCGACATTCATGCTCGCACTCATCAGAGAAATTTCCCATTAAGATAGGTCATAAGAGTATCAAAGGAAGGCGGTGGAGGAGCAACCGAAGAAGGCACTACTGGAACATTCTTTTCATCCTCGAGCTGAAAATGTTGAGGTAGATCCACATTATAAACCCATTGGTTGTTATTCCAAGTGAATTTAGCCTTACGAAGGGATTTGTCGTCAATAGGATAGGTGAGAGGAATTTCAAGATCATACGAGCAATCAATCCCAATCTTGTGAAAGATGTAACTCAAGGCGGTGCCATAGGTGAAAGATGAGACAAAGGTCGAATGGCGGTTCTGAACAAGGTAGACGATCTCCGCAAACATAATCTGAGCAAAGTTTGGGCGCTTATCTTCCCGAAAGCATCGAATCTAAAAGCTATCAACTTGACGAATATTAGACCATTTACCACAAGATGGACGGAACCACCAAGTGATAAGAAAGTGAAGAAAACGATCATGAGCATCAAGGGTGGAGATGAAGCCGAGTTGAATATTACCCAAAGGGTGTTCATCATCTACACCAATATCCTCAACACCCAAACAATTATCTATAACCTTAGAATCAATTCGAAAAGTTTGTCCCATGAGGTATGACTCAACGACAATAACTTCATTTTTGGTTTGTCTGCAATACACGGGCATTGGAGTAAGAGATTAAAACAAGGTTTTTATAAAAGACCCTGAGTATACTTAAAAAGGGCATGAACTTCTATTGGGTAAGTAAATCAAGATAACAAAAGTTAAATTCAGGGGAAGTCAAGTAGGGAATAGAAACCTTACGCTCACGACGGATTTTTATAGTTTTGAAAGATTTTAAAACGATCCATCGCTCGAGTGTAACCGGGCTCATTGACATTATGTTGTAAAATATATGACAAGTTTGGTTTAGTACCATTGGTGTCGGTGTTAGAAGAGGATGCAATATCTTTTCTCATACGTTTCTTAGGAGTCATATCCTAAAATCAAAATCAAACAAAAACAATATATGCATAAATCACCATATTCGATCCTATAATTAATCCAAAATTCATGGTGTTTAAAATATATATACAATATAGTTTAAAAACATATACAAGTATAAAAAGAATTTCGAAAAACAATTTATACAAATATATGATATATTTTTATATTCGAATAAAAAAATCAGTTTTGAAAGAATTTTTGCAAAAAACTTTAAAATCCATACTATATGTATATTATATAGACAAAAACGAATTAAAACAATATATAAATTTAAACGAATTTGATAAAAATAAGAAAAAGAGTTTATACCTTGAATATGAGATTTGGGATGAATGAGGAGATGATAATGCACAAACTTGATGATAGAGCTTAGGCTTGATTTGAAACACAAAACCCTCAAAAGATTTGAAGAATTGTGTGAGAAATCAAAGGGTTTTGATGAGTTTTTATAGTGAATTTTGTAGCTAGGGTTTTTGGGAAAAGATGGTATTTGAATTAAAGTAGGAAACTCTTATTGAATGACATTTAAACACTCTAGTGTCAACGCGTATCGGTATGCTAATAGCCGTATCAGTACCGAACTCGCAAATCGTACCGATACAGTTCTACCTATACCGGTTTCTTCATGAATTCTCATACCGGTACAGTTTTACATGTACCGAAACCCTCATGAACACGTACCGATACGTAGTCAACCGTATCGGTACCCCATTGCTAGAAATGAAAATTTTGGCAGCAATGAGCTTAGAAATTCGATTTTAATCGAATCGATATGCATGCATGTGATATAACATAATCATGAATGATCATAAAAAGGTGTATATACTCTCCCTAGCAACAAACATAGATGCATAAAATAGCAAATTCACAAAAGCACATACATCATTCAAATTCAAGCAAGTTTTTGATCTTAAAAGGATCTAAGGGGTCGAGAAAGGCTAGTTAAACCTAACTCTCTCTTACGAGTCCAAAAACGCTATTTGTCTAAAGGTTTGGTAAAGATGTCCGTTAATTGGTTTAAAGTGTCAACATACTCCAGAACTATATTATTTTTCAACACATGATCTCTAATGAAATGATGTCTTATTTCTATGTGTTTTGTTCTAGAATGTTGGATGGGATTCTTAGTGAGACAAATGACTCTAGTATTGTCACACCTAAGGGGTATAGTACCTACATAAACTCTATAATCTAAAAGTTGTTGCTTCATCCAAAGGACTTGAGCACAACAACTTTCGGCCGATATGTACTCCACTTTGATGGTAGATAAGGCTACACTATTTTGTTTCTTAGAGAACCAAAATAAGAGCATACTACCTAAGAATTGACAAGTTCCAAAGGTACTTTTTCTATCTATCTTACATCCCCACAATCCGCATCCGAGAAAGCATGAAAATCAAAAGAGGAATCTCTAGGATACCAAAGTCCTAAACAAGGTGTGTCTCTAAGGCATCTAAAGATTCTCTTAACAACTATAAGGTGTGATTCTCTAGGACTAGCTTGAAACCTAGCACACAAGCAAACACTAAACATAATATCGGGTCTACTTGCGGTAAGGTAAAGCAAAGAGCCAATCATAGAACGATAAAGCTTTAAATCAACACACTTACCTCCTTCATCTTTGTTAAGCTTTATAGAAGAACTCATTGGAGTGGCTTGAGGCTTCACATTCTCCAAGCCAAACTTCTTGATCATGTCCTTGATGTACTTACCTTGATTCATGAAGGTGTCATCATTCCTTTGTTTGATTTGGAGTCCCAAGAAGAATGAGAGCTCCCCCATCATGCTCATCTCAAACTCACATTGCATTAACTTAGCAAACTCTTGGCAAAACAATTCATTAGTAGAACCAAAAATGATATCATCAACATGTATTTGAAATACTAACATGTCTTTGCCATTTCTTTTAATAAAAAGTGCAGTATCCACCTTCCCCTTTTCAAAACCTTTTTCAATCAAGAAGTTTGAAAGCCTTTCATACCAAGCTCTTGGAGTTTGTTTTAAACCATATAAAGCTTTAGTGAGTTTAAAAACATGGTTTGGGAATTTTAGATCTTCAAAATTGGGTGGTTGTTCTACATACACTTCTTCATTAACAAAACCATTTAAAAAAGCACTTTTGACATCCATTTGAAAAAGCTTGAATTAATGATAACATGCAAATGCAAGAAGCATTCTAATAGCTTCCATTCTAGCTACGGGTGCATAGGTTTCGTCAAAATCAATTATCTCTTCTTGAGTGTAACCTTGAGCAACAAGTCTAGCCTTGTTTCTCACTATGGTAACACTATCATCTAGTTTGTTTCTAAAAAACTCATTTAGTTCCTATAGAAGATTTATTACTAGGCCTATCAACTAATGTCCAAACTTGACTCCTCTCAACTTAATTTAATTCTTCATGCATGGACAATAACCAAAAATTATATTTTTAATGCTTCTTTGATATTTTTTAGGCTCTATGCATGAAATGAATGCAACATTATTCATAAGTCTAAGAGAGAATCTAGTGGTTACCCCTTTGGATGGATTGCCCAAAATCTCACCACCTTTGACATAGTTGAACTCCCTTGTGTAGCTCACTTCCTTCTCCTTTAGAGTCATGTCCTTCAAGGCTTCTAGAGGTGGATCTTGTGATTCTTCTTCCTTGGTTGGAACCTTATCCACCTTTGATGATTCTCCACTATTGAGTGTGCAAAAGTTCTATATTTCACCTCTTATTTAACCCATATTTCTGCTGCATTCAAGCATAATTCATTGCATTTAGGTAAAGTTTCACATATACATCACAATTAGATAAATTGGCACAATTGCTACTGATTTTGGCCGTTTTTGCAGGTATCTGCTGTGACAGATCAGGACAGCAAAGGAGCAGAGCTGGAACACAAGACTGGAGTCAAGAAGGAAGATGCTATCGTGGCCACTGCCATGGCAGCTACGACGACAGCATTGGTGAAGGGAAAAATGAAGTGGAGCTCGACATACAGATGAATTCAAGCCGGTCTGTCGTGGACCACTCCTATATTTTTCTGAGCCCTGGGGCATAATAAAGGCCAAGCCCAAAGTTCAAGGAAGAAACCAAAGCAAGAAAAGAGGATGAATTAAAGGCATCTACTCAGAAGATTTAATCTTAAATAGAGTTGTACTTTAGTTTGAACCTGTATTCTTACCTTGTTCAAAAACTTGAACCCAATGCCTATATAAAGGCATGTAATTCGTCCTAGGGGAGAATATCTCATCTCTAGCCGTCTTCCCCAAAACCCTTGTCGTTTTCCCCCTCTCATCATGTTCTAAAACTTCCCCTAGGGCTAAGGGTTGATTTTGTAAAGTAGTTGCAAGGATTGTACTGTTTTAGGAATTTTCAATTCATTGAAATAAAACTTCAAGTTTGCTTATTCTGGTTTCAACATCTTGCAAGAGTATCGGGAGAGCATTGTAAGATTATCTATTTACTTAATATCGGGAGAGTTAAGTATACGAAAGAAGTAAGTACGGGTTCTCCAGTTTATGGTTGAACTATCTCGGACCTAGGGATAGGACAAGGTTAAGTGGCTAAAGAAGAATTCAACAACATTGGTGTTCACCCTTCGATTCACGCCGTGAGGTATCATCCAAGAAGTGTTCATCAACAGTACTTGGGCCTAGGGATATGACAAGTCATAGTAGGGATTCTTGTCAAGCTTGAAGTACAGAGTTGTGTGATCGCTACCGCGACAACAACAGACTTCTGCCGCGACAGGTGCTGCCGCGACAGGGACGACGACAGAACATGAGTTTCTTTTCAATACAACACCAGTGTTGCGTGTAAAAGAGTCTACCGCAATTGTAGTGCAAGTGTACACGATGCAAGTAGTAAAGTGATACGAAGTATCGGATACCGTCTCCATAGGGACTGAGCTAATAGCTTCACCTTGAATCACTGCACGAAAGTAAAGAAAATATTTGAGAAAGTTGTCACGAGAATAATAAAGAGAACTTAAATAAAAGAGTAGAGAAATCAAGATAGATAGAATGGGATGGTATTGAATTGCTCAGTAGTGCAGGTATTGCTGAGTCTAGGAAATCCAGTTCTATCGTCGTCCCCGTCGCGGCAGCACCTGTCGCGGCAGCAGTCCGTTGTTTGTCGCGGCAGCGAACACTCAACTCAGTACTTCAAGTTTGGCAAGAATCCCTGTTGTGCCTTGGCCTATCCCTAGGTCCAAGTCTGTCGATGATCACGTCTTTGATGATACCTCCCGGCGTGAACCGAAGGATGAACACCGATGTTGTTGAATTCTTCCTTAGCCACTTAACCTCGTCCTATCCCTAGGTCCGAGATAGTTCAACTATAAACTAGAGAACTCGCACTTATTCCTTTCGTATACTTAACTCTCCCAATATTAAGTAAATAGATAACCTCACAATGCTCTCCCGATGCTCTTGCAAGATGTTAATAACCATAATAAGAGAACTTGGAGTTTATTTTATTGAACTGAAAATTCCTAAAACAAAAACAACCCTTCAACTACTTTACAAATCAACCCGTGGCCCTAAGGGGAATTTAGAACATGATGAGGGAAGGAAAACGGCTAGGGTTTTGGGAAGAAAGCTAGAGAATAAGTGATGTTCTCCCTAGGTTGAAATACATGCCCTTATATAGGCTTTGGGTCCAAGTTTTCTAAAATAGCAAGAATACAACTTTAAATTAAAGTACAACTCTAATAAAGACTAAATCTTCAAAGAATCTAACTTTAATTCGTCCTCCTTCTTGCTTGGGATTTTCTCTCCTTGAACTTTGGGCTTGGCATTCCTTCTGATCTGGGGCTTGGAAAAATATAGTGGTTTTACACGACAGACGGGCTGAATTTTCTCTATATGTCGAGGTCCACTTTGCTTCTTCTCCTCAAAACTGATGTCGTCCTCTGCTGTCACGGCGGCAACCATGGCAGCATGGTCTTCCTTGACTGCTCGTCCAGTTCCAGCTCTTCTGCTTCACTGCCCAGCGCCTGCCTCTCCTATCAGCTACAGCAGCAACCTGCAAAAGCAACCAATTTCAGTAGAAACTGTGCCTTTTAATATATTTGTAATGTTTGACTGTAAACTGACATAAATGCAATAAATAATGCTTGAATGCAGCAGAAATATGGGTTAAATAGGGGGTAAATAATAGAACTTTTGCACACTCAACACACCCCCAAACTCAAGTTTTTGCTTGCCCTCAAGCAACTAAGACCTAAAAGAAGAATGAAATATTTTTGTTTTGGCTTAAAACAATGATCTTTCCCTTACCCTTCGTTCGTTCCTTGTGACAGCAGCAACCTGTCAGATAATCTAGGATTTGTCTGGAGTCTCACTGTAGTTCTCGTGCAGTGTGTGCATGCTTGTGAACAGTTATATGCCAAGACTCTCTTAGTTTCACTAGAATATTTCAGCCCTTAACTCGAATTTTTATGCCAAAGTTTATCTTTTGAAGGCATTTTTTATGCTCCCTTGATTTTTTTGTTTTGACTCGATTTCACTATTTTTTTAAGCTAAAGTTTCACTAGAGCCAGTTTTGGGCACCTCTAGCTAACTTCCTAGAGCCAGTTTCGGGCACCTCTAAGGCTGTTGAGTCTCTTTTGCTAAACTTCTTTCCTAGAGCCAGTGTTAGGCACCTCTAGGAGCTATTCAAGTGCTAAGCTTCCTATTCTAGTTAACTAGAAGAGTTCTAAGCAATATAACAGTCACAAATAGTGTTTAAGTTTTCATAACTATAGAAAGGCTCTAAATTTCTCCTAAAAACTATCCTAAAGGCACTGCCACGACAGAGCTGTCACGGCAGGTAAGTTCAGTTCACAAACTTAAGACAAAGTTTTCAATATTTTCATTTTTTTCGTAAAAGAACTTAATTAAGTAAAAGACACTAATTTTAAAACTAAGTTGGACTCCATTAATGGAAGGTTGCCACCCCCAAACTCGAGGGGGTATGGGGGAGGCGGAAGTATTCTTTTCTTTGGCCTCCCGTGGTGGCTGGATCATGGTTGGGGAGATATGAGGGGGTTGCTCCACAACCTGGACTTCAGAGCTACTGCTGCTGCTCTCACCGTTGCTCCTGTCACTGCTGTTGCTGCTGGCTCTTGGCATGTTGTGTTTGTCCGCCATTCGCTTCTGCCTCTTCACCGGTGAGAACTCCTTCGAAAGATTCCTATTAATAGAGACTTCGTTGTCACTGGCGGCCCAAACGGAAGAGGATGAGAATCAGGCAATAAAGGCATCAAGCTCCTTCGATACCATTCTACGTTTCGTGCCACGGGCAGATTTCTCAGCACGGTTGCTGCCGGCTGCTGTCGGGGCAGGTGATGGCATTGAGGCGACAGAGGGTGTCCGAGGTGTGGCAGCAGGTGTGGGAGTGTGGGCAGGTGTAGTGACAGTAAAATAATGTGCAGGAAATGTGGGGAAGACAACATCAGGGAAATTCAAAGAATTATGGATAAAGTTTACTATAGACGCAGTAAAATCGCTGATGAAGGTCATCAGACCAAGCTGCCGATCCTCCATCTTCTGAATGGCAGCTAAGATCTGGGAGGAGGAGTCTGTCGGGGCTGCTGCTGCGGCAGTTGGTTCAGTTTCCGGCTGCTCTGTCGTGTCTGCTGTTGTGGCAGCTGGATTGAATGACGACAGAGGAGTGGCAGCGGTCAGCTCCATAAGGCTGAGGATGTTCTTTTCAGTCCAACCTTTCCCTTGGACTCGCAGATCAGTGGCCACTTCTGGTACGCCATGGCCACGACAGAGTAAGGTGATGAGGTACGGGAGGTAAAGAGGACCCGTCGGTCTGTGTGCGCACTCCAAGATGCTCTCACGAATATAGCTGCCCACGTTAATGGGCCTTTCATGTAAAATGGAGTGAATTAATGCTAACCTTGGCTGGTCGACCGTGGTATTGTATGATGACGGCATGATACGCTTTTTGATAAACGCATTCCATAATTTCGCCTCCGGCAGCAATTGATTCCTCTTTACTTTCCGTGGGTTCATTATGTTGGTGTTCCATTGAGTCCCCTCATCTGTCAGCTCTGCCATGACAGCGTCATAGGCAGCATGGTCTAATGTGTTGAGGAACTGTTGGTGAGCGTTGTCGTTGCCGCCGACGTTGAATCCATACAATGTTTTAATGTACTCAGCTTCGAACGGCACTTCTTTGCATCGAACAATCACCGTTGTCGTCGTCCTGCTGCTAATGGCAGCATAAAATTCTCGTACCAACGTGACGTTCATTTCTTCAGGCTGCTTAGCAAAAGTATGCCACTGTAGAGCTCGAACTTTCTGGGATATGAACGGCTTTAGGCCCAGATTTTCCTCCTTCGATGTGTAAATAAAGCCTCTCTCTTCCCACATAACTCTGATCACAAAGGAGCAAGGGGTGGTTGCTGTCGGTGTGGAACTGGAAGCAGCATTCCTACGGGTTTTCCTAGAAGACATTTTTGCAAGGGTTGTGGAAATAAAAATGAAAGCAAGTAAAATCTAAAGGGAGCAAGTAAGAAGAGTAGAAGTGAGAGAAAATGAAAAATGAAACGGGGTTATATAGAGAAGGATTTGATGCCCGTTGAAGCTGTAACGGCAGGCGCGAATAACGGGGCCAGCTGTTATGCGTTAGCGTGTCTGACACGTCTGTCACGCGTTTTCGTGTCTGTTGTGCGTCTGTGACGTGTTTCCGCGTCTATCGTGATAGCGTGTTGACAGCCTGTATTTTCCGCGTCTGTCGCGGCAGCTGTAATGACAGGCTTCAAAATTTGGGCTTTGTTGGGCTGGTGGATGGATGGTGGGCTGAGTTCACTTCTCCTGTTCTTCTTGACTCCTTTATTTCCTAAAAACAATAAACATAAAAACATTATTTAAATAAAAGAAATCTTATTTCCTAATAAATAATATGTAATAATAAAACTAAAAAAAAATTAGGTTAAATTAGGGATGCCAGGTGGGGCATCTCCTAAAGTAACCACTTCCTGTATTCTTGGGGCTTCAGTCCCCTGATAATGCTTCAAGCGTTGTCCGTTGACTTTGAATTGGTGCCCGTCTTTTAATGATCGGATTGTGATGGCACCATGGGGGAAAACCTGTACGACTTGGAACGGGCCAGACCATCTAGATTTCAGCTTCCCTGGGAAGAGTTTCAATCTAGAATTGAACAACAATACAAGCTGCCCTGGGCAGAACTGTCGTGGCAGCAACTTCTTATCATGCCACTTCTTAGTTTTATCCTTGTAGATTCTTGCATTGTCATAGGCCATTGTCCGGATTTCTTCAATTTCGTTATGATCCAATAGCCTTTTCTGCCCTGCCTTGTCCAAGTCCATATTTACTGCCTTGATTGCCCAGTATGCTATGTGCTCTATCTCGACAGGTAGATGACATGTTTTCCCATAAATCAATCAGTATGGAGACATTCCCAATGGAGTTTTAAAAACTGTCCTATAAGCCCATAATGCATCATTAAGGAGTAAAGACCAATCTTTCCTAGTTGGCTTGACCATCTTCTCAAGAATGTTCTTAACTTCCATGTTTGATATTTCAGCTTGTCCATTGGTCTGGGGGTGATATGCTGTTGCGATCCGATGCTTGATACCATACTTCTTTAAGGCAGCAGCAATAACCCTGTTGTCGAAATGTCTCCCTTCATCACTGTTAATCGCCTTAGGGATGCCAAACCTAGAAACCTTTGGACTATCTTGGCATCATTCTTTTGAGTTGTGATAGCTTCAACCCACTTAGAGACATAATCTATTGCTAGGAGGATTTATAGACTCCCACATGAAGATGGGAATGGTCCCATAAAATCAATCCCCCAAACATCGAAGATCTCGACTTCTAGAATGTTTTGCAGCGACATCTCGTGTCTCCTTGAGATGTTTCTTGTCCGTTGGAACTTGTCACAACTCTTGTAGAAGATTTTTGCATCTTTATATAGTGACGACCAATAAAACCCTAACTGCAGCACCTTGGCAGCAGTTTTGTTGCCTCCTAAGTGACCTCCATACTGTGAAGCATGACAGTGATGAAGTATGTCTTCTTGCTCTTCCTGTGGTGCACATCTTTTTATAACCTAATCTGCACAAATTTTGAAAAGAAGAGGTTCGTCCCAGTAATAATGCTTAACATCATTTTGGAACCTCTTTCTGGCTTGATAATTAAGGTCAGAAGGAATTATTCTGCTAACTAAGAAATTAACGAAATCTGCATACCAGGGGACTTCAGAGCTGCTGTTGCTGCTCTCACCGCTGTTGTTGTCACTGCTGCTGCTGCTGGCCCTTGGCATGTTGTGTTTGTCCGCCATTCGCTTCTGCCTCTTCACCGGTGAGAACTCCTTCGAAAGATTCCTCTTAATAGAGGGTTCGTTGTAACTGGCGGCCCAAAAGAAAGAGGATGAGAATTCGGCAATAAAGGCATCAAGCTCCTTCGATGTCATTCTACGATTCGTGCCACGGGCAGATGGCTCAGCACGGTTGCTGCCGGCTGCTGTCGAGGCAGGTGATGGCGTTGAGGCGGCAGAGGCTGTCCGAGGTGTGACAGCAGGTGTGGGAGTGTGGGCAGGTGTAGTGACAGTAAAATAATGTGCAGGAAATGTAGGGAAGACAACATCAGGGAAATTCAAAGAATTATGGATAAATTTTACTATAGACGCAGTAAAATCGCTGATGAAGGTCATCAGACCAAGCTGCCGATCCTCCATATTCTGAATGGCAGCTAAGATCTGGGAGGAGGAGTCTGTCGGGGCTGCTGCTGCGGCAGTTGGTTCAGTTTCCGGCTGCTCTGTCGTGTCTGCTGTTGTGGCAGCTGGATTGAATGACGACAGAGGAGTGGCAGCGGTCAGCTCCATAAGGCTGAGGATGTTCTTTTCAGTCCAACCTTTCCCTTGGACTCGCAGATCAGTGGCCACTTCTGGTACGCCATGGCCACGACAGAGTAAGGTGATGAGGTACGGGAGGTAAAGAGGACCCGTCGGTCTGTGTGCGCACTCCAAGATGCTCTCACGAATATAGCTGCCCAAGTTAATGGGCCTTACATGTAAAATGGAGTGAATTAATGCTAACCTTGGCTGGTCGACCGTGGTATTGTGGGATGACGGCATGATACACTTTTTGATAAACGCATTTCCATAATTTCGCCTCCGGTAGCAATTGATTCCTCTTTACTGTCCGTGGGTTCTTTCTGCTGGTGTTCCATTGAGCCCTCTCATCTGTCAGCTCTGCCATGACATCGTCATAGGCAGCAGGGTCTAATGTGTTGAGGAACTGTTGGTGAGCGTTGTCGTTGCTGTCGACGTAGAATCCATACAATGTGTTAATGTACTAAGCTTCGAAAGGCACTTCTTTGCCTCGAACAAACACCGCTGTCGCCGTCCTACTGCTAATGGCAGCATAAAATTCTCGTACCAACGTGACGTTCATTTCTTCAGGCTGCTCAGCAAAAGTCTGCCACTGTAGAGCTCGAACTTTCCCGGCTATGAACGGCTTTAGGCCCAGATTTTCTCCTTCGATGTGTAAATAAAGCCTCTCTCTTCCCACATATCTCTGATCGCAAAGGAGCGTGGGGTGGTTGCTGTCGGTGTGGAACTGGAAGCAGCATTCCTACGGGTTTTCCTAGAAGACATTTTTGCAAGGGTTGTGGAAATAAAAATGAAAGCAAGTAAAATCTAAAGGGAGCAAGTAAGAAGAGTAGAAGTGAGTGAAAATGAAAAATGAAATGGGGTTATATAGAGAAGGATTTGCTGCCCGTTGAAGCTGTAACGACAGGCGCGAATAACGGGGCCAGCTGTTATGCGTTAGCGTGTTTGACACGTCTGTCACGCATTTCCGTGTCTATTGCGCGTCTGTGACAGCGTGTTGACAACCTGTATTTTCCGCGTCTGTCGCGGCAGCTGTATCGACAGGCTTCAAAATTTGGGCTTTGTTGGGCTGGTGGATGGATGGTGGGCTGAGTTCACTTCTCCTGTTCTTCTTGACTTCTTTATTTCCTAAAAACAATAAACATAAAAACATTATTTAAATAAAAGAAATCTTATTTCTTAATAAATAATATGTAATAATAAAACTAAAAAATAAAAATAAAAAATTAAGTTAAATTAGGGATGCCAGGTGGGGCATCTCCTAAAGTAACCACTTCCTGTATTCCTAGGGCTTCAGTCCCCTAATAATGCTTCAAGCGTTGTCCGTTGACTTTGAATTGGTGCCCGTCTTTTAATGATCGGATTGTGATGGCACCATGGGGGAAAACCTGTACGACTTGGAACGGTCCAAACCATCTAGATTTCAGCTTCCCTGGGAAGAGTTTCAATCTAGAATTGAACAACAATACAAGCTGCCCTGGGCAGAACTGTCGTGGCAACAACTTCTTGTCATGCCACTTCTTAGTTTTATCCTTGTAGATTCTTGCATTGTCATAGGCCATTGTCCGGATTTCTTCAATTTCGTTATGATCCAATAGCCTTTTCTGCCCTGCCTTGTCCAAGTCCATATTTACTGCCTTGATTGCCCAGTATGCTATGTGCTCTATCTCGACAGGTAGATGACATGTTTTCCCATAAATCAATCGGTATGGAGACATTCCCAATGGAGTTTTAAAAGCTGTCCTATAAGCCCATAATGCATCATTAAGGAGTAAAGACCAATCTTTCCTAGTTGGCTTGACCATCTTCTCAAGAATGTTCTTAACTTCCATGTTTGATATTTCAGCTTGTCCATTGGTCTGGGGGTGATATGTTGTTGCGATCCGATGCTTGACACCATACTTCTTTAAGGCAGCAGCAATAACCCTGTTGTCGAAATGTCTCCCTTCATCACTGATAATCGCCTTAGGGATGCCAAACCTAGAAACCTTTGGACTGTCTTGGCATCATTCTTTTGAGTTGTGATAGCTTCAACCCACTTAGAGACATAATCTACTGCCAGGAGGATTTATAGACTCCCACATGAAGATGGGAATGGTCCCATAAAATCAATCCCCCAAACGTCGAAGATCTCGACTTCTAGAATGTTTTGCAGCGACATCTCGTGTCTCCTTGAGATGTTTCTTGTCCGTTGGAACTTGTCACAACTCTTGTAGAAGATTTTTGCATCTTTATATAGTGACGACCAATAAAACCCTAACTGCAGCACCTTGGCAACAGTTTTGTTGCCTCCTAAGTGACCTCCATACTGTGAAGCATGACAGTGATGAAGTATGTCTTCTTGCTCTTCCTGTGGTGCACATCTCCTTATAACCTAATCTGCACAAATTTTGAAAAGAAGAGGTTCGTCCCAATAATAATGCTTAACATCATTTTGGAACCTCTTTCTGGCTTGATAATTAAGGTCAGAAGGAATTATTCTGCTAACTAAGAAATTAACGAAATCTGCATACCAGGGGACTTCAGAGCTGCTGCTGCTGCTCTCACCGCTGTTGCTGTCACTGCTGCTGCTGCTGGCCCTTGGCATGTTGTGTTTGTCCGCCATTCGCTTCTGCCTCTTCACCGGTGAGAACTCCTTCGAAAGATTCCTCTTAATAGAGGGTTCGTTGTCACTGGCGGCCCAAACGGAAGAGGATGAGAATCCGGCAATAAAGGCATCAAGCTCCTCCGATGCCATTCTACGTTTCGTGCCACGGGCAGATGACTCAGCATGGTTGCTGCCGGCTGCTGTCGAGGCAGGTGATGGCCTTGAGGCGGCAGAGGGTGTCCGAGGTGTGGCAGCAGGTGTGAGAGTGTGGGCAGGTGTAGTGACAGTAAAATAATGTGCAGGAAATGTAGGGAAGACAGCATCAGGGAAATTCAAAGAATTATGGATAAATTTTACTATAGACGCAGTAAAATCGCTGATGAAGGTCATCAGACCAAGCTGCCGATCCTCCATCTTCTGAATGGCAGCTAAGATCTGGGAGGAGGAGTCTGTCGGGGCTGCTGCTGCGGCAGTTGGTTCAGTTTCCGGCTGCTCTGTCGTGTCTGCTGTTGTGGCAGCTGGATTGAATGACGACAGAGGAGTGGCAGCGGTCAGCTCCATAAGGCTGAGGATGTTCTTTTCAGTCCAACCTTTCCCTTGGACTCGCAGATCAGTGGCCACTTCTGGTACGCCATGGCCACGACAGAGTAAGGTGATGAGGTACGGGAGGTAAAGAGGACCCGTCGGTCTGTGTGCGCACTCCAAGATGCTCTCACGAATATAGCTGCCCAAGTTAATGGGCCTTACATGTAAAATGGAGTGAATTAATGCTAACCTTGGCTGGTCGACCGTGGTATTGTGGGATGACGGCATGATACACTTTTTGATAAACGCATTTCCATAATTTCGCCTCCGGTAGCAATTGATTCCTCTTTACTGTCCGTGGGTTCTTTCTGCTGGTGTTCCATTGAGCCCTCTCATCTGTCAGCTCTGCCATGACATCGTCATAGGCAGCAGGGTCTAATGTGTTGAGGAACTGTTGGTGAGCGTTGTCGTTGCTGTCGACGTAGAATCCATACAATGTGTTAATGTACTAAGCTTCGAAAGGCACTTCTTTGCCTCGAACAAACACCGCTGTCGCCGTCCTACTGCTAATGGCAGCATAAAATTCTCGTACCAACGTGACGTTCATTTCTTCAGGCTGCTCAGCAAAAGTCTGCCACTGTAGAGCTCGAACTTTCCCGGCTATGAACGGCTTTAGGCCCAGATTTTCTCCTTCGATGTGTAAATAAAGCCTCTCTCTTCCCACATATCTCTGATCGCAAAGGAGCGTGGGGTGGTTGCTGTCGGTGTGGAACTGGAAGCAGCATTCCTACGGGTTTTCCTAGAAGACATTTTTGCAAGGGTTGTGGAAATAAAAATGAAAGCAAGTAAAATCTAAAGGGAGCAAGTAAGAAGAGTAGAAGTGAGTGAAAATGAAAAATGAAATGGGGTTATATAGAGAAGGATTTGCTGCCCGTTGAAGCTGTAACGACAGGCGCGAATAACGGGGCCAGCTGTTATGCGTTAGCGTGTTTGACACGTCTGTCACGCATTTCCGTGTCTATTGCGCGTCTGTGACAGCGTGTTGACAACCTGTATTTTCCGCGTCTGTCGCGGCAGCTGTATCGACAGGCTTCAAAATTTGGGCTTTGTTGGGCTGGTGGATGGATGGTGGGCTGAGTTCACTTCTCCTGTTCTTCTTGACTTCTTTATTTCCTAAAAACAATAAACATAAAAACATTATTTAAATAAAAGAAATCTTATTTCTTAATAAATAATATGTAATAATAAAACTAAAAAATAAAAATAAAAAATTAAGTTAAATTAGGGATGCCAGGTGGGGCATCTCCTAAAGTAACCACTTCCTGTATTCCTAGGGCTTCAGTCCCCTAATAATGCTTCAAGCGTTGTCCGTTGACTTTGAATTGGTGCCCGTCTTTTAATGATCGGATTGTGATGGCACCATGGGGGAAAACCTGTACGACTTGGAACGGTCCAAACCATCTAGATTTCAGCTTCCCTGGGAAGAGTTTCAATCTAGAATTGAACAACAATACAAGCTGCCCTGGGCAGAACTGTCGTGGCAACAACTTCTTGTCATGCCACTTCTTAGTTTTATCCTTGTAGATTCTTGCATTGTCATAGGCCATTGTCCGGATTTCTTCAATTTCGTTATGATCCAATAGCCTTTTCTGCCCTGCCTTGTCCAAGTCCATATTTACTGCCTTGATTGCCCAGTATGCTATGTGCTCTATCTCGACAGGTAGATGACATGTTTTCCCATAAATCAATCGGTATGGAGACATTCCCAATGGAGTTTTAAAAGCTGTCCTATAAGCCCATAATGCATCATTAAGGAGTAAAGACCAATCTTTCCTAGTTGGCTTGACCATCTTCTCAAGAATGTTCTTAACTTCCATGTTTGATATTTCAGCTTGTCCATTGGTCTGGGGGTGATATGTTGTTGCGATCCGATGCTTGACACCATACTTCTTTAAGGCAGCAGCAATAACCCTGTTGTCGAAATGTCTCCCTTCATCACTGATAATCGCCTTAGGGATGCCAAACCTAGAAACCTTTGGACTGTCTTGGCATCATTCTTTTGAGTTGTGATAGCTTCAACCCACTTAGAGACATAATCTACTGCCAGGAGGATTTATAGACTCCCACATGAAGATGGGAATGGTCCCATAAAATCAATCCCCCAAACGTCGAAGATCTCGACTTCTAGAATGTTTTGCAGCGACATCTCGTGTCTCCTTGAGATGTTTCTTGTCCGTTGGAACTTGTCACAACTCTTGTAGAAGATTTTTGCATCTTTATATAGTGACGACCAATAAAACCCTAACTGCAGCACCTTGGCAACAGTTTTGTTGCCTCCTAAGTGACCTCCATACTGTGAAGCATGACAGTGATGAAGTATGTCTTCTTGCTCTTCCTGTGGTGCACATCTCCTTATAACCTAATCTGCACAAATTTTGAAAAGAAGAGGTTCGTCCCAATAATAATGCTTAACATCATTTTGGAACCTCTTTCTGGCTTGATAATTAAGGTCAGAAGGAATTATTCTGCTAACTAAGAAATTAACGAAATCTGCATACCAGGGGACTTCAGAGCTGCTGCTGCTGCTCTCACCGCTGTTGCTGTCACTGCTGCTGCTGCTGGCCCTTGGCATGTTGTGTTTGTCCGCCATTCGCTTCTGCCTCTTCACCGGTGAGAACTCCTTCGAAAGATTCCTCTTAATAGAGGGTTCGTTGTCACTGGCGGCCCAAACGGAAGAGGATGAGAATCCGGCAATAAAGGCATCAAGCTCCTCCGATGCCATTCTACGTTTCGTGCCACGGGCAGATGACTCAGCATGGTTGCTGCCGGCTGCTGTCGAGGCAGGTGATGGCCTTGAGGCGGCAGAGGGTGTCCGAGGTGTGGCAGCAGGTGTGAGAGTGTGGGCAGGTGTAGCGACAGTAAAATAATGTGCAGGAAATGTGGGGAAGACAGCATCAGGGAAATTCAAAGAATTATGGATAAAGTTTACCGTAGAGGCAGTAAAATCCCTGATGAAGGTCATCAGACCAAGCTACCGATCCTCCATCTTCTAAATGGCAGCTAAGATTTGGGAGGAGGAGTCTGTCGGGGCTGCTACTGCGGCAGTTGGTTCAGTTTCCGGTTGCTCTGTCGTGTCTGTTGTTGTGGTAGCTGGATCGAATGACGACAGAGGAGTGGCAGCGGTCAGCTCCATAAGGCTGAGGATGTTCTTTTTAGTCCAACCTTTCCCTTGGACTCGCAGATCAGTAGCCACTTCTGGTACGCCATGGCCACGGCAGAGTGAGGTGATGAGGTACGGGAGGTAAAGGGGACCCGTCGGTCTGTGTGCGCACTCAAAGATGCTCTCACGAATATAGATGCCCACGTTAATGGGCTTTACATGTAAAATGGAGTGAATTAATGCTAACCTTGGCTGGTCGACCGTGGTATTGTGGGATGACGACATGATACACTTTTTGATAAACGCATTCCATAATTTCTCCTCCGGTAGTAATTGATTCCTCTTTACTGTCCGTGGGTTCTTTCTGCTGGTGTTCCATTGAGTCCTCTCATCTGTCAGCTCTGCCATGACATCGTCATAGGCAGCAGGGTCTAATGTGTTGAGGAACTGTTGGTGAGCGTTGTCGTTGCTGCCGACGTAGAATCCATACAATGTGTTAATGTTCTAAGCTTCGAAAGGCACTTCTTTGCCTCGAACAATCACCGCTGTCGTCGTCCTGCTGCTAATGGCAGCATAAAATTCTCGTACCAACGTGACGTTCATTTCTTCAGGTTGCTCAGCAAAAGTCTGCCACTGTAGAGCTCAAACTTTCCCGGCTATGAACGACTTTAGGCCCAAATTTTCTCCTTCGATGTGTAAATAAAGCCTCTCTCTTCCCACATATCTCTGATCGCAAAGGAGCGTGGGGTGGTTGCTGTCGGTGTGGAACTGGAAGCAGCATTCCTACGGGTTTTCCTAGAAGACATTTTTGCAAGGGTTGTGGAAATAAAAATGAAAGCAAGTAAAATCTAAAGGGAGCAAGTAAGAAGAGTAGAAGTGAGTGAAAATGAAAAATGAAATGGGGTTATATAGAGAAGGATTTGCTGCCCGTTGAAGCTGGAACGGCAGGCGCGAATAACGGGGCCAGCTGTTATGCGTTAGCATGTCTGACACGTGTGTCACGCATTTCCGTGTCTATTGCGCGTCTGTGACAGCGTGTTGACAACCTGTATTTTCCGCGTCTGTCGCGGCAGCTGTATCGACAGGCTTCAAAATTTGGGCTTTGTTGGGCTGGTGGATGGATGGTGGGCTGAGTTCACTTCTCCTGTTCTTCTTGACTTCTTTATTTCCTAAAAACAATAAACATAAAAACATTATTTAAATAAAAGAAATCTTATTTCTTAATAAATAATATGTAATAATAAAACTAAAAAATAAAAATAAAAAATTAAATTAAATTAGGGATGCCAGGTGGGGCATCTCCTAAAGTAACCACTTCCTGTATTCCTGGGGCTTCAGTCCCCTAATAATGCTTCAAGCGTTGTCCGTTGACTTTGAATTGGTGCCCGTCTTTTAATGATCAGATTGTGATGGCACCATGGGGGAAAACCTGTACGACTTGGAACGGGCCAGACCATCTAGATTTCAGCTTCCCTGGGAAGAGTTTCAATCTAGAATTGAACAACAATACAAGCTGCCCTGGGCAGAACTGTCGTGGCAGCAACTTCTTGTCATGCCACTTCTTAGTTTTATCCTTGTAGATTCTTGCATTGTCATAGGCCATTGTCCGGATTTCTTCAATTTTGTTATGATCCAATAGCCTTTTCTGCCCTGCCTTGTCCAAGTCCATTCTTTACTGCCTTGATTGCCCAGGATGCTATGTGCTCTATCTCGACAGGTAGATGACATGTTTTCCCATAAATCAATCGGTATGGAGACATTCCCAATGAAGTTTTAAAAGCTGTCCTATAAGCCCATAATGCATCATTAAGGAGTAAAGACCAATCTTTCCTAGTTGGCTTGACCATCTTCTCAAGAATGTTCTTAACTTCCCTGTTTGATATTTCAGCTTGTCCATTGGTCTGGGGGTGATATGCTGTTGCGATCCGATGCTTGACACCATACTTCTTTAAGGCAACAGCAATAACCCTATTGTCGAAATGTCTCCTTTCATCACTGATAATCTCCTTAGGGATGCCAAACCTAGAAAAGATATTTTTGTGTAAAAACCTTTGGACTGTCTTGGCATCATTCTTTTGAGTTGTGATAGCTTCAACCCACTTAGAGACATAATCTACTGCCAGGAGGATGTATAGATTCCCAAATGAAGATGGGAATGGTCCCATAAAATCAATCCCCCAAACGTCGAAGATCTCAACTTCTAGAATGTTCTGCAGCGGCATCTCGTGTCTCCTTGATATGTTTCCTGTCCGTTGGCACTTGTAACAACTCTTGTAGAAGATTTGTGCATCTTTATACAATGACGACCAATAAAACCCTAAATGCAGCACCTTGGCAGCAGTTTTGTTGCCTCCTAAGTGACCTCCATACTGTGAAGCATGACAGTGATGAAGTATGTCTTCTTGCTCTTCCTGTGGTACACATCTCCTTATAACCTGATCTGCACATATTTTGAAAAGAAGAGGTTCGTCCCAATAATAATGCTTAACATCATTTTGGAACCTCTTTCTGGCTTGATAATTAAGGTCAGAAGGAATTATTCCGCTAACTAAGAAATTAACGAAATCTGCATACCAGGGGACTTCAGAAGACTTACCTGCCACCATGGCTGTCGCGGCAGTGACTGCGGCAGCAAAGAGCTGCTCATCTGGGAAGGTCTCCAGTATGTTTGTCTCATCTGTTGGTAGACTCTGTCCCTTCTCCAACCTCGACAAGTGATCTGCTACCTGATTTTCTGTCCCTTTTTTATCCTTGATTTCAAGGTCGAATTCTTGCAATAGCAGGATCCACCGTATCAATCGAGGCTTAACATCCTTTTTCGCGAACAGATACTTTAAGGCAGAATGGTCTGTGTGCACTATGACCTTCGTTCCAAGTATGTAAGAACGAAACTTGTCAATGGAGAATACCACAACTAATAACTCATTTTCTGTGGTGGTGTAGTTTACTTGGGCGTCGTTCAGTGTCTTGCTGGCATAGTATATGACATGAAATAATTTATCTCTCCGCTGCCCAAGTGCTGCCCCGACATCATAGTCAATAGCATCACACATAATCTCAAATGGATGTGTCCAGTCTGGTGGCTGTACTATTGGGGCTGTTACCAGTTTTTCCTTCAGAACCTTGAATGCTTTAGTACATTCGTCGTTAAAGTCAAATGGTCGGTTCTGCTCCAGAAGATGACATAGGGGCTTGGTGATTTTTGAAAAATTCGCAATGAATCTCCGATAAAAACCAGCATGTCCTAAGAAACTTCTGATGCCCTTGACTGTGGTGGGCGGCGGCAGCTTTTCGATCACTTCTATCTTAGCCCTGTCGAATTCTATGCCACGACAGCTAATCTTATGGCCAAGGACTATCCCTTCATCCATCATGAAGTGACATTTTTCCCTATT
Source organism: Hibiscus tridactylites (assembly GCA_958450335.1). NCBI lineage: Eukaryota > Viridiplantae > Streptophyta > Magnoliopsida > Malvales > Malvaceae > Hibiscus > Hibiscus tridactylites. The sequence continues at coordinate 77,120,032 of OY288269.1, read as the reverse complement.
CAAAACTAGGTTTGCTTTTTCACATCTTTCGAGTACCTTTTGTAGGTTGCCTAGGCAGCTTTCAAAATCGTCTCCAAAGATTGAAAAATCATCCATAAAAATCTCTAGGAAGTCCTCCACCATATCGGAGAATATGGCCATCATGCATCTTTGGAAGGTGGCTGGTGCATTGCATAATCCAAATGGCATTCTCCTAAAAGCGTGCGTTCCGTAGGGGCAAGTGAAGGTCGTCTTTTCTTGATCTTCCGGTGCGATAGCTATTTGATTGTACCCTGAATAACCATCAAGAAAACAATAGTAAGGTTTACCCGCTAATCTATCAAGCATTTGATCAATAAAGGGTAAAGGAAAGTGGTCCTTTCGGGTAGCTTTGTTAAGCTTCCGATAGTCCATACAAACCCTCCAACCGGTCACAGTCCTGATTGGGATTAGCTCATTGTTTTCGTTGGTCACCACGGTCATTCCTCCTTTCTTGGGAACACATTGCACTGGGCTCACCCATTTGCTGTCCGAGATGGCGTAAATTATACCAGCATCTAACCATTTGAATATCTCTTTACGCACCACCTCTTTCATCGCATGGTTTAGCCGCCTTTGAACATCTATAGTCGGCTTATGATCATCCTCTAAAAGGATTTTAAGCATACATAATGCCGGACTAATGCCTTGAATATCAGCTATCGTCCATCCAATTGCCTTTTTGTGCTGCTGCAACATCCCTATTAATTGATGTTCATGTTCCTGCATCAACTTGGAAGAGATGATTACGGGCAACGTATCATTTGAACCAAGAAAAGCATACTTTAGCTGCCCTGGCAGGGGCTTCAGTTCTAAAACAGGGGGCTCAACAATTGATGGCTTTTGGATTGCATGATTATCTGAAGTATAATTTAAAGGTTCGAATAACTTACCTGGACGATCGCCTATCCAGTTTACCTCCTCCTGATCTTCAGTATCAGATGTATCGGATTTTGAGGAGTTGCTGTCGTCAGTGTTGTTGTGACAGTCCTGTAAGTGGCTGCCGAGGCAGTGATCAATTTTGATGTCGTGACAGCCCGACCTGATGCAGGGTTGGTCAAAGGTAACTTCAGTGATAACCTTGCATTCCTCTTATGCATCAACGTGTTTCATAGCTTGGAGAACATTCAACTTTATTTCTTGATCGTTCACTCTCATGGTGAGTTCTCCTTTCTCCACATCAATCAGTGATCTTCCCGTGGCTAAGAAGGGTCGCCCCAGGATGATTGGTGCGTTTTCATCTGCTTCACAATCTAAAACAAGAAAGTCAGCAAGAAATATAAATTTATCCACTCTTACCAGAATATCTTCGATTTTTCCTTCCGGATGAACATAAGAGCGGTCTTCCAGCTGCAGAATTACTGTCGTGGGCCGAGCTTTTCCAATACCTAATTTCTGAAAAACAGATTTTGGCATTAAATTAATACTAGCACCAAGATCACAAAGTGCCTTACCCACATATTTATCTCCGATTACACAAGGTATGATGAAGCTCCCCGGATCCTTCTTTTTCTAGGGTGGTTGCCTATGAAGAATACTCATGCATCCTTCTCTCATCTTAACCGTTTCAAACTCCCCAAGTTTAGATTTCTTCGACATGGCGTCCTTGAGAAATTTGGCGTAACCGGGCATCTCCCTCACGACATCTAACAGCGGGATGTTAATATGAACCTGCTTAAAAATATCATAAATCTTTTTAAGCTGTGATTCTTGCTTCAATTGCTGTAACCGTTGAGGAAAAGAAGGTGGGGGACGATAATCAGCAATACGTCCTTCCCACTGCATACGAATCTGAGGAGATTTGGGTTCATCATCTTTCTCCTCTGTCGCTTCTGCTGTCGTGACAGGCTCATCGGCAGCAGGTTGTTTGTTACCTGTCGGGGCAGCATCCTTGGCAGGTCTGTCCAAGGCTGGTTTCTTCACTGTTTCAGCTTCTTTCTTTGGCCCTGGTAGTTTCTTCCCACTCCTAGTAGTAATAGCTTTACACTGCTCATGTGTGGGCTGTCTAGCATTTTCAGTATTGTTAGGAAATCCGCCAGTCTGCCTTGGGTTGATATGTTGGGAAACTTAACCCATCTCTGTCTCCAAAGATTTCAGAGTAGCTTCATGATTTGTCATCCGCATCTATGTTTTATCCATGAATGTCTCTGTCTTCTTGACAAACTGGTTCATGTTCTCAATATAAGTTCATGTCTGAGACATAAACGTAGCCAGATTATGTTCCAGTATACTGTTTGTGGCCACTGGTGGGTGTTGCTGCTGCTGCTGCGGCTACAGTTGCTGTCGAGTCAGCAATCTAGGTCCTCCCTGATCTTGATTATTGTGTGCTTGAGGATTCAGGGCATTATTAGGATTAGTCCAAGAAAACTTGGGATCCTTTCTCCAGCTGGGATTGTAGTTGTTGGAGTTGTAATTCTGCTTATAGTTTCCAACGTACTTTCCCTCTTCTAACTGTATAGGACACTCATCCGAACTATGATTTCCCTCACAAATTTCACATACCTCTTCGACAGCGAATCCATGTTGTGCGTCATCGTTCAAGAGCTTTTTCATTGCCTTAGTAAGGTATGCCACATGTGATTTCATCGTGCTGTCGGCCTCATAATCCTTGACAGCTAGGACCCGTTTACCCCCTCTTCTTGCTGTCGAAAACTGCTCCTCATTCTTAGCCAGATTTTTCAATACTTGCATATCCTCGTCCGGGTCTTTGTCTAATAGTAATCCGTTTGCTGCTGAATCAATTCGAATACGAGTTTGTAAGTTGGCAGCATTATAAAACTTAGTTACCTGGTTCCAGACGGGGAATCCATGCATTGGGCAGTTCCGTAGAAGAGTGGTAAATCTGTCCCAAGCCTCGTGCATCGGCTCGTCATCTTCCTGTTGAAAAGTAGCAATTTCATTACGTAATCGCTTAGATAAGTGTGAAGGATTAAAACGAGATAAAAATACACGAGACAAATCTGCCCAAGTTCTAATTGAACCTGGCGTCAGTTTATTCCACCAAGTCTTTGCTCTGTCCCTCAATAAATGGGGAAATAACCGAAGCCTCAGTATCTCCGGATTAACTTCTGGAAGTCTAAACGAACCACAGATTTCCTGGAATGTTTTTAGATGCTCCCTAGCATCCTCGGTAGCAGTACCACTAAATTGACCGGCATTGTTGATCATGCTAAACATAACAGGTTTCAGCTCGAAGTTGTCAACATCTATATCCGGCAGCGTGGTTTCCAGTTCTACATGGTCATTCAACATGTAGTCACGACAGGACCGTCGTCCGGCAGCGGCAGCAGGGTTGCCAACAGGAGGTATGATCTCTCCATCTCCGGCAGGAGGATCACCCTGGGGGTTCCCTTGGTTGTTCATCGTCTCTAACTGTTCATCAAGGTACTCGTTCCTGGCTAGTATGTGACGAAGGCGGTTCTTAATATTGAATGAACGTTCGATTTCCGGATCTAATGAATACTCAAGATCTTTTCCTCGTCTCGATCTGTGCATAAACAAGAAACCTTGTGAAAAGCAAGAGTTGAACAAACCAAAGAAAAACAGAAAAATAAAAATAAAAACAAAAAGTGCAGTAAAAGAAAAGGCAGAGTTATGTTGCTAGTCCCCGGTAACGGCGCCAAAAACTTGTTGCGTATAAAAGAGTCTATCGCAATTGTACTGCAAGTGTACACGACGCAAGTAGTAAAGTGATACGAAGTATCGGATATCGTCTCCACAGGGACTGGGCTAATAGCTTCACCTTGAATCACTGCACGAAAGTAAAGAAAATATTTGAGAAAGTTGTCACGAGAATAATAAAGAGAACTTAAATAAAAGAGTAGAGAAATCAAGATAGAGAGAATGGGCTGTTATTGAATTGCTCAGTAGTGCAGGTATTGCTGAGTCTAGGAAATCCAGTTCTGTCGTCGTCCCCGTCGCGGCAGCAGTCCGTTGTTTGTCGCGGCAGCGAACACTCAACTCAGTAATTCAAGTTTGGTGAGAATCCCTGCTGTGCCTTGGCCTATCCCTAGGTCCAAGTCTGTCGATGATCACGTCTTTGATGATACCTCCCGGTGTGAACCGAAGGATGAACACCAATGTTGTTGAATTCTTCCTTAGCCACTTAACCTTGTCATATCCCTAGGTCCGAGATAGTTCAACTATAAACTAGAGAACTCGCACTTATTCCTTTCGTATACTTAAATCTCCCGATATTAAGTAAATAGATAACCTCACAATGCTCTTCCGATGCTCTTGCAAGATGTTAATAACCAGAATAAGAGAACTTGAAGTTTATTTTATTGAACTGAAAATTCCTAAAACAAAAACAACCCTTGCAACTACTTTACAAATCAACTCGTGGCCCTAAGGGGAATTTAGAACATGATGAGGGAAGGAAAACGACTAGGGTTTTGGGAAGAAAGCTAGAGAATAGGTGATGTTCTCCCTAGGTCGAAATACATGCCCTTATATAGGCTTTGGGTCCAAGTTTTCTAAAATAGCAAGAATACAACTTTAAATTAAAGTACAACTCTAATAAAGACTAAATCTTCAAAGAATCTAACTTTAATTCGTCCTCCTTCTTGCTTGGGATTTCCTCTCCTTGAACTTTGGGCTTGGCATTCCTTCCGATCTGGGGCTTGGAAAAATATAGTGGTTTTACACGACAGACGGGTTGAATTTTCTCTATATGTCGAGGTCCACTTTGCTTCTTCCCCTCAAAACTGCTGTTGTCTTCTGCTGTCACGGCGGCAACCATGGCAGCATCGTCCTCCTTGACTGATCGTCCAGTTCCAGCTCTTCTGCTTCACTGCCCAGCGCCTACCTCTCCTATCAGCTACAGCAACAACCTGCAAAAGCAACCAATTTCAGTAGAAACTGTGCCTTTTAATATATTTTTGATGTTTGACTGTAAACTAACCTAAATGCAATAAATAATGCTTGAATGTAGCAGAAATATGAGTTAAATAGGGGGTAAATAATAGAACTTTTGCACACTCAACAACCAGCACTACCGAGCAAATCAATACCGACCTATCTCTTAACCCTGAATCTTTATTTTTTTATATTCATCATCCTCCAATATTATTTTCCAAACAATCTGAACTCTTTTCTTCCTCTCTTGTGCAGCAATTTAAGAATAAAGCTATTTCCAGTCCCTGTGGATTCGACATCCGATACTTTGAATATCACTTTACTAAATGCGTCGTGTACACTTGCACTACATTGCGATAGGACTTTTGACACGCAACAAGTTTTTGGCGCCGTTGCCGGAGACTGGCAACATAACTTTACTCATAATTTTACTGCACTTTTTAATTTTTCTGTTTTTATTGGGATTGTTTACTCTGTGCTTTTCACAAGGTTTTCTGTTTGCTTATGCGCAGATCAAGACGAGGCAAAGAACCTGAGTACAAACTAGACCCTGAAATCGAACGTACGTGCAACCTCAAGAACCGAGTCCGCCTGTTGATTGCAAGAAACGATTATCTTGAGGAACAGTTAGAAGAAATGCGTAACGGGGTAAATAATAATAACCTGAGGAATCCTGAAGATCCTCCCCTAGATGACCGGAACGGACGGCCTGCCGCTGCCGAGGCCGCATGCAGTCCAGCCGTGACTACATGATCAATGATCATGTGGAACTGGAGACTACCTTGCCAGACGTGGAAGCTGAGAACTTCGAGCTGAAACCTGTTATGTTCAGCATGATCAACTCTGCTGGCCAATTTAGTGGTGTTGCAATAGAGGATGCCCGAGAACATCTGAAAACGTTCCAAGAAATCTGTGGATCGTTCCGATTACCAGGAATAAATCTAGAAATACTGAGGCTCCAGTTATTTCCTTATTCACTGAGAGACAGAGCTAAAACTTGGTGGAATAAACTAACGTCAGGTTCAATACGAACTTGGGCAGATCTCACTCGTGAATTTTTATCTCGTTTTAATCCTCTTCACTTATCTGAGCGATTGCGTAATGAAATTGCTACTTTTCAATAGAAAGATGACGAGCAAATGCACGAGGCATGGGACAGGTTTACAACTCTTCTAAGGAACTGCCCGATGCATGGATTCCCCGTGTGGAATCAAGTCATTAAATTCTACAATGTTGCTAACACACACACTCGTATGAGAATAGATTCAGCAGCAAATGGACTGTTGTTGGATAAAGATCCAGACGAAGCCATGGTAGTGTTGAAAAACTTAGCGAAGAATGACGAGCAATTCCCTACAACAAGGAGAGGTAAACGAGGGATAGGTGTAAAAGATTATGAAGCCGACAATTCCCTGAAGACACATGTTGCATACCTCACAAAGGCAGTGGAAAATCTGTTGAAAAAAGATTCTAAACCTATATATTTTGCAGAAGAGGTATGTGAAACTTCCAGTGGGAATCACAGTTCGGAAGACTTTCCGTTATAGCTAGAAGAAGGGATGTATGTTGGAAACTACAATAAGCCAAGGAATTACGATTCCAACAACTACAATCCCAACTGGAGGAAAGATCCCAAGTTCTCTTGGAGCAATCCAAACAACGCATTTAATCCTCAGATGTAGAACAACCAAAACCAAGGGACACCCATAATCCTGTCACGGCAGCAACCACAGCAGCAGCCGCAACAACAGCCGGTAGCCGCACCTAGTATACTGGAGTAGACATTGGCCACATTCATGTCACAAACAGGAGCTTACATGGCATACATGGATCGCTTCGTCAAGAAGACTGAGTCATTCATGGACAAAACAGAGATGAGAATGACTAACCATGAGGCTACACTGAACTCACTGGAGACACAGATGAGCCAGGTTTCCCAACATATTAAGTAAGGGGCAAAACGGAGGATTCTCTAGTGATACTGAAGTCGCTAGAAAACCCACACATGAGCAGTGTAAAGCAATTGCAACTCGGAGTGGGAAACAACTGCAAGGGCCAGAGATGAAAACCATACCGATTGAGGAACCGGCCCTAGATACACCTGTCGCAAACACTGCCCCAGCAGAAGAAGAGAAACTTGCTACCGACACACCTGTCACGGCAGCAGAAGGTACAGAGGAACAAGAAAAGAATGTTGAAGAACCTAAGCCTCCTCAGATCCGAATACCATGTGAAGGACGTCTGGAAGATTACCGTCCTCCACCACTTTTTCTATAGCGGTTACAAAAGCAGAAACATGAGTACCAGCTCAAAATGATTTACGATATTTTTAAGCAGGTGCACATCAATATACCGCTGTTAGAGGTCATCAAGTAGATGCTCCGTTATGCAAAATTTCTCAAGGATGCTATGTCAAAAAGGTCCAGACTTGGGGAATTCGAAACGGTAAAAATGACAGAGGGATGCATGACTATCTTGCACAGGCACCCACCCCAGAAAAAGAAGGATCATGGGAGCTTCATCATACCGTGCATAATTGGTGACAAATTCGTGGGTAAGGCACTTTGTGATCTAGGTGCTAGCATAAATTTAATGCCAAAATCTGTGTTTCAGAAATTAGGTATTGGACGAGCACGACCCACGACAGTCATGCTGCAGTTGGCAGACCACTCTTACGTACAACCAGAAGGGAAGATCGAAGATATTCTAGTAAGAGTGGATAAGTTCATTTTTCTTGCTGACTTTCTTGTATTAGACTGTGAAGCAGATGAGAACGCACCAATCATCCTGGGGCGACCCTTCTTAGCCACAGGCAGATCTCTGATTGATGTAGAAAAAAGAGAACTGACAATTAGAGTAAATGATCAAGAAATTAAGCTCAATGTTCTCCAAGCAATCAAACATGCTTATTCAGAATAAGAGTGTAAGGAAATCACTGAAGTAATCCTTGATCAACCCTGCATCAGGCCGAGCTGCCATGACATAAAATTTGGTCACTACCATAGCAGTCATCTGGAAGACTGTCACGACAGCAACGACGACGGTGACTCCTCTGATACAGACATATCCGACACTGACGGTCTTGAGGAGGTAAATTGGATAGGCAATCGTCCAGGTAAGTTATTCGAGCCCTAAAACTATACCTCGAATGAACAAATAATCCAAAAGCATTCAACTGTAGAACCACCTGTTTTAGATCTTAAACCCCTGTCAGGGCAGCTTATATATTTTTTCTTGGTTTAAATGATACGTTTCCCGTAATCATCTATTCCAAGTTAATGTAGAAACAAGAACAACAGTTAATTGGAATACTGCAGCAGCATAAGAAGGCTATTAGATGGATGATAGCTGACATCCAAGGCATCAGTCCGGCATTATGTATGCACAAATTCTCCTGAAAGATGATCATGAGCCGACCATTGATGCTCAGAGACGCTTAAACGACGCTATGCGAGAAGTGGTGCGAAAAGAGATTATCAAATGGCTTGACGCTGGAATCATATATGCCATCTCGGATAGTAAGTGAGTGAGCCCGGTGCAGTGTGTTCCTAAAAAGGGAGGAATAACTGTGGTGACCAACGAAGAGAATGAACTAATCCCAACCAGGACTGTGACCGGTTGGAGGGTTTGTATGGATTACCAGAAGCTTAACAAGGCTACCCGAAAAGACCATTTTCCCCTACCTTTTATTGATTAAATGCTTGATAGATTAGCGGGGAAACTTTACTATTGTTTTCTTGATGGTTACTCAGGTTACAACCAGATAGCTATTGCACCGGAGGATCAAGAGAAAACGACCTTCACATGCCCATACGACACTTATGCTTTTCAGAGAATGCCATTTGGACTCTGCAATGGACCAGCAACCTTCCAAAAGTGCATGATGGCGATATTCTCCGACATGGTAGAGGACTTCCTGGAAATTTTCATGGACAATTTTTCCATCTTTGGAGACAGTTTTGAAGGCTATTTAGGCAACCTACAGAAGGTGCTTGAAAGATGCAAAAAAGCGAACTTGGTATTAAACTGGGGAAAATGCCACTTCATGGTGGATGAAGGGATAGTCCTAGGCCACAAGGTAAGCTGCCGCAGCATAGAGGTAGACAGAGCGAAAATAGAAGTCATCGAAAAGCTACCGCCACCCACCACAGTCAAGGGGATTCGGAGTTTCTTAGTGCATGTTGGGTTTTATCAACAATTTATTGCCAATTTCTCGAAGATTACCAAGTCTTTATGCCACTTATTGGAGCAAAATCGTCCATTTGACTTTAGTACTGAATGTACTGATGCATTAAGAATTCTGAAGGAGAAGTTGGTAACAGCCCCGATAGTACAGCCACCAGACTGGAGTTTGCCATTCGAAATAATGTGTGATGCCAGTGACTATGTTGTAGGGGTTGCATTAGGACAGAGGAATAATAAGCTCTTCCATGTGATCTATTATGCTAGCAAAACATTAAATGATGTTCAAGTAAACTACACCACAACAGAAAATGAACTATTAGCAGTGGTGTTCTCAATCGAAAAGTTTCGTCCATACATACTTAGAACAAAGGTGGTGGTCCATACAGACCATTCAGCACTAAAGTATCTGTTCACGAAAAAATATGCAAAACCTAGATTGATACGTTGGATTCTACTGCTGCAAGAGTCCGACATTGAAATCAAGGATAAAAAGAGGACAGAAAACCAAGTAGCAGACCACTTGTCGAGATTAGAGATGGGAAAGAGTCTACCGACGGACAGGACCAACATATTGGAGACCTTCTCGGATGAGCAGTTGTTTGCTGTCACAAGCACTGCCGCGGGAGCCATGGCGGCAGGTAAGTTTTCTGAACTTCATTGGTATGCTGATTTTGTTAATTACATTGTTAGCGGAGTATTACCTCCTGAACTTAATTACCAAGCAAGGAAGAGGTTCCAAAATGATGCAAAACATTATTATTGGGACGTGCCTCTTCTTTTCAAACATTGTGCAGATCAAATTATCAGGAGATGTGTACCACATGATGAACAGGAAGTTGTGCTTCACCACTGCCATGCTTCCCCTTATGGAGGACACTTAGGTGGGAACAAAACCGCTGCCAATGTTTTGCAATCTGGTCTCTATTGGCCCATACTGTTCAAGGATGCACAAGCCTTCTACAAAAGCTGTGACAAGTGCCAAAGGACTGGAAACATCTTGAGAAGGCATGAGATGCCACTGTAGAATATTTTAGAAGTCGAAATCTTTGATGTATGGGGAATCGATTTCATGGGACCATTCCCAACATCTTGTGGGAACCTTTACATCCTACTAGCACTGGATTATGTGTCCAAGTGGGTTGAAGCGATCGCCACTCAGAAAAATGATGCCAAGACTGTTCAGAGATTTCTGCATAAGAATATTTTCTCCAGATTTGGTATTCCTAAAGCGATCATCAGTGACGAAGGGAGACATTTTGATAATAGGGTAATTGTTGCTGCCTTGTGAAAATACAGAGTAAAGCACCAGATTGCAACCGCATACCACCCTCAAACCAATGGATAGGCCGAAATATCCAACCGGGAAGTAAAGAACATACTTGAGAAGATGGTTAAACCCACTCGAAAAGATTGGTCTTTACACCTCAATTATGCACTCTGGGCCTATAGAGCAGCATTTAAAACACCATTGGGAATGTCACCCTACAGGCTTACATATGGGAAAACATGCCACTTACCTGTTGAGATAGAGCACAAAGCTTATTGGGCTATCAAGGCAGTAAACATGGACTTAGATAAGGCAGGACAAAAGAGGCTACTGGACTTGAATGAAATTGAAGAAATTCGAGCAATGGCCTACAACTATGCCAGAATATACAAAGATAAAACCAAAAGGTGGCACGATAGGAAACTGCTGCCATGACAGTTCTGCCTAGGGTAACAGGTGTTGTTGTTTAACTCTAGGTTAAAACTTTTCCCAGGAAAGCTTAAATCTAGATGGTCCGACCCTTTTCAAGTTATCTAGGTTTTCCCTCATGGTGCCATCACAATCAAATCCTTAAAAGACGGGCACTAGTTCAAAGTCAATGGACAGAGACTAAAGCATTATCAGGGGACTGAAGCCTCAAGGATGCAGGAAGTAGTTACTTTAGGAGATGCCCCTCAAGGCATCCCTAATTTAACTTAGTTATTTTATTTTGTTTATTTTATTTATTTATTAGGAATTAAGATTTATTTATTTATTTTAGGAATTTATATTTTATTTTAATTATTTTTTTAGGAAATAAAGGAAGCAAGGAGAAGCGAAGAAGTGAACCAGCCTACCATATCAACAGCAACCCAAAAAGCCCAACGGATGAGTCTGCCGTCACAGCCTGTCATCAGTTGTCGCGACAGACGCGGAAAATACACCATGTCTCCAAGCTGTCACGGCAAACACGCAAATGCGTAACAGACGCGCAGCAGACATGGAAATGCGTTACAGACACGTCAGAAACCGTGTAACAGCTGGCCCCGTTATTCGCGCCTGTCGTTGCAGCTCCAACGGGCAGAAAATCATCCATCTATATAAACCCCCATTCACTATTCATTTTTCAACTCACTTATATTCTCTCAACTTGTTTTCTCTAGATCTCAAAATTTTCTTTATTTTCCACAGCCCTTGCAATAATGACTAGCAGACAAACTCGTAGAAGTGCAGCCTCTAGTTCTGCCGCAGCAGTGAGCACTCCAAGTCATAGTGCCATCCCAGCCCGTTTCGCCTCCACCGACTCCGCGGCAAGATACTACCGTTCCTTCCAAAAAAGGGAGATGTGGGAAGAACGGGGGTTTCTCTACACCGAACCCACGAGAAACCTCAGGCTTGAACCCTTCATCGCACAAAAGATCCATGCCCTCGAATGGCAGCGGTTTGCTGCCCAACCGGAAGAAATGAACATCACACTCGTCCGGGAATTTTATGCTGTCGTCGACAGCAAAGATACTACGATCGTGACGGTTCGAGGTAAAGAACTTTATTTCAAGCCTTCTTACATCAACACCCTCTACAGCCTCTATGTCAGTAAAAAGAAGGACGCTCATAAGAGATTCGTCAATAGTCTGTCGCCGGTAGACTACGATGCGGTGATGGCAGAACTAACTGAGAAGGGGACAGAATGGAACACTGACCCAAAGCATCGATGGATGGTGAAAAGAACTCAGTTGACTCTTGAAGCCAAACTATGGAATCATTTCGTGAAGAAGCGAATCATGTCATCCTCCCACAACAGTACAGTCGACCGACCAAGGTTAGCACTTGTACATTCAATTTTAAATGAAAGATCCATCAATGTCGGCCGATACATAAGGGAGGGAATTTTGGAATTTGCTCTCCGACCATCGGGACCCCTTGTCTTCTCGTACCTCATCACCGCAATATGTCGAGGCCACAACATGCCGTAAATTGCCGAAGATTTTAAAGTCCAAGAGAAAGGGTGGACGAAGCGAAACATCTTTAGCCTCATAGAGCTAAAGGCTGTCACACCACTGTCTTACTTCAACCCTTCTACCACAGCAGAGCAGATGGCAGGCCCCAGTCACCCAGAACCTGCCGCAGCAGAGCAGCAGCAGACGGCAGCCGCACCTCCACTGGACACCTCAACCTAGATTCTGTCAACACTCTAATAATGGAGGAAAGGCAGCTCGGTTTGATGAGTTTCATGAGGGATTTCACGTTAGCAACGGTAAATTTTATTCATAATGATTTAAATTTTTCACATGTACCGTTCCCCTCCTTCCCAGAACAATATTTTGCTGCCCCCACACCTACTCTTACCTCTGCTGCCACACCAAAGACTTCATCTACTACCTCTACACCTACACCGGCTGCGACAGCTGAAGGCGACAACCAAACTGCCACTGCCAGAGGCGAGAAAAGAAAGGAGCCCCTGCTAGAGCTCAATGAAGACTACTTCGAAGGGTTCTCCTCCTTATTCGTCTGGCAGGACTCTGACGGGGAGCCTTCTGTTGCCCGAAACCCCTCCAAGGAGTTCACCCTAATGAAAAGGAAGAAGCTAAACAAAACGGGCGAAGGACCTTCCGGCTAGGGCAGGTCTGCCAGCAGCATCAGCTCCGACGATGAGGTACAAGTGCTGGACAAGCCCTCACACATCTCACCCACCCGTGTCCAGCCACCAAGGGAAGCCAAAAAGAAGACAGCATATGCCTCTCCCAGCACCCTACCGGCACCTGCCATAAAAGTCACTGCCTGCCGGCAGCTCCAGATCAGCACCAGCAGCGATGACAGCTCCTCATCTTAAGTTCTTTTTTATCTTATCATTTTTGTCTCTGTTGCTTTATTTATTTTGTGATGTATTTTTTTCTGTTTTTAATTTACATGTCACCATGCATTGAGGGCAATGCAACCCTCGAGTTTGGGAGTGGCATCCCTCCAGTAATGAAGTGTTAATTGTGTCTTAAATTTGTGTCTAAGTATTAGTTATTATTTAGTTTATTTTTGCATAAAAAAATTTGGCTTAAGTCTTTGAACTGAACTTACCTGTCACGACATACTCTGTCGTTGCAGTGCCTTTAGGATGTTTTTAGGAACAATTTAGAGTCTTACTATAGTTCTGATCTTTAAACACCCTTTGTGATTCTTATGATGTCTAGACTTCTACTGGTAAACTAGAGTACGAAAGTTTAAACACTTGAGTTACCCCTAGAGGTGCCTAACACTGGCTCTAGGAAAAGAAAATAAGAAAATTTAGACTCAATACCCCTAGAGGTGCCTAAAACCGGCTCTAGGAAGTTAGCTAGAGGTTCCCAAAAACAGGCTCTAGTCAACTTAAAATAAGAAAAACACCGAGTCTAATTCAGAAAAACTAAAGGAGCCTAAGAATTGCCTCCAAGAAAAGATAATTTGGCATAAAAAATTCAAGTAAGTAGCTTAACTATTCTAGTAAACTAAAAGAGTCTAGGCACATAATTGTTCACAAAACATGCACACACTACACGAGACCTATAGCATGGTTCCGAATAAATCCAGAAACATCTGACAAGGTAGTGTTCGTGATAGGGCATGTGTGGTAGGTAATGAAAAGTTCACCGAATTAAGCCAAACAATTTTTTTTAATTTTAGTTAGGTCATATTTGCTTGAGGGCAAGCAAGAACTTGAGTTTGGGGGTGTGTTGAGTGTGCAAAAGTTATATATTTCACCTCTTATTTAACCCATATTTCTGCTACATTCAAGCATAATTCATTGCATTTAGGTAAAGTTTCACATATACATTACAATTAGATAAAATGGCACAGTTGCTACTGATATTGGCCGTTTTTGCATGTATCTGCTATGACAGATCAGGACAGCAAAGGAGCAGAGCTGGAACACGGGACTGGAGTCAAGAAGGAAGATGATGTCGTGGCCACTGCCATGGCAGCTACGACGACAACATTGGTGAAGGGAAAATGAAGTGGAGCTCGACAGATAGAGGAATTCAAGCCGGTCTGTCTTGGACCACTCCTATATTTTTCTAAGCCCTGGGGCAGAATGAAGGTCAAGCCCAAAGTTCAAGGAAGAAACCCAAAGCAAGAAAAGAGGACGAATTAAAGGCATATACTCAGAAGATTTAATCTTAAATAGAGTTTTACTTTAGTTTGAACTTGTATTCTTACCTTATTCGAAAACTTGAACCCAAGGCCTATATAAAGGCATGTAATTTGACCTAGGGGAAGATATCTCATCTCTAGCCGTCTTCCCCAAAACCCTTGTCGTTTTCCCCTCTCATCATGTTCTAAAACTTCCCCTAGGGCTAAGGGTTGATTCTATAAAGTAGTTGCAAGGATTGTACTGTTTTAGGAATTTTTTGTTCAATGAAATAAAACTTCAAGTTTGCTTATTCTGGCTTCAACATCTTGCAAGAGTATCAGGAGAGCATTGTAAGATTATCTATTTACTTAATATCGGGAGAGTTAAGTATACGAAAGAAGTAAGTACGGGTTCTCCAGTTTATGGTTGAACTATCTCGGACCTAGGGATAGGACGAGGTTAAGAGGCTAAGGAAGAATTCAACAACATTGGTGTTCACCCTTCGATTCATGCCGGGAGGTATCATCCAAGAAGTGTTCATCAACAGTACTTGGGCCTAGGGATAGGACAAGTCATAGCAGGGATTCTTGCCAAGCTTGAAGTACAGAGTTGTGTGATCGTTGCCGCGACAACAACAGACTTCTGCCGTGACAGGTGCTGCCGCGACAGGGACGACGACAGAACAAGTGTTTCTTTTCAATACAACACCTGCACTACCGAGCAAATCAATACCGACCTATCTCTTAACCCTGAATCTTTATTCTTTTATATTCATCATCCTCCAATATTATTTTCCAAACAATCTTAATTCTTTTCTTTCTCCCTTGTGCAACAATTTAAGGATAAAGCTATTTCCAGTCCCTATGGGTTCGACATTCGATACTTTGAGTATCATTTTACTACTTGCGTCGTGTACACTTGCACTACATTGCGATACGACTTTTGACACGCAACATCCACTACCATTAGCTTCAATGATTCCTACATCATCATCATCATCATCATAAGAATCCTTCCTTCCTCGAAAGGAGGTTATCATCAAAAACCACATGAATAGACTCTTCAACAACTAAAGTTATTTTTTAAAATACACGAATGACTTTAGAGTTTAAAAAGTAACCTAGAAAAATAGCTTCATCACTTTTAGCATTGAATTTACCTAAGTTATCTTTTCTATTATTTAAAACAAAACACTTGCATCCAAAAATGATGAAAATAGCTAATGTTAGGCTTCTTTGATTTCAAAATCTCAATGAATTTTCTTTAAAATTGGCCTAATCATTACTCGGTTAATTATATAACAAGTGGTGTTTGTGGCTTCCGCCCAAAAATATTTAGGTAAAATGTTTTCACAAAGCGTGGTTCTAGCCATTTCTTTTTAAGTTCGATTTTTTCTCTCAACTACCCCATTTTGTTGAGGAGTGCGAGGAGCAAAAAAATTAAAATCCTTAAATCCTAAGTTTTGAAATTCGGTTCCGTGATCACTTCTAATATGAGAAATTTGTTGACCAAGATCATTTTGAGAGATTTTGAAAATGTGATGAACTTTTCTAAAGCCACGTCCATAGTACTTAAGAATAGAACCCAAACGTATCTAGAGTAATCATTTACTAACACTAAAGCATATGATTTTCCACCCAAACCCATAGTCCTAATTGGTCCAAAGAGATCCATATGGATCAATTGTAATACTATACTAGTTGAAACATCATTAATAGGTTTAAAAGATACCATTTTATGTTTACCCTTAGCACAAGCATCGCAAAATTTATCTAGAGAAAATTTTAGCTTTGGTAAACCTCTTACTAGATCTTGGGAAACCAATTTTTCTAAAACACTCATGCTAGCATGTCCTAGTTTCCTATGCCATAACAATGAATCATGTTTATCCCTAGCTACAAAACATGCATTATAAATGTGAATGTCATCTAGATGCACCATATATATGTTACCTATGCGATGACCTATGAGCATTATCTTATTTGTTTCAATGTTCATAATTTTGCAACCATTAACATCAAAGAGAAAATTAAAACTTTTATCACATAATTGACTAATGCTCAATAAATTATGCTTTAAACCATTGACATAAAAGAAAATTTTCAATGAGAATGGAAGAGTGATTACCAATGGAACCAATTCCTTCAATGTAGCCTTTGGAGTTGTCACCAAACATCACTACTCCTCCACTTTTTGGCTTTAGTTGCAAGAATCTACTCTTGTCGCCGGTCATGTGTCTTGAGCATCCACTATCAAGGTACCATGTATTTTGACTTGAAGATTTGGCCTTGTAGCAATGCTCCCCCTTAGGATCTTCCTCAAAATCCATAAGACAAAGGTTGGCAACTTCTTGCTCCTCTTCATCGGATGATAATTCATCATCACTCTAAGTAGAAATGTCCCCCTTGAGCTTCTTCTTCTCGAAGCTCTTCCTTTTGAGTTGGGGGCATTCAGTTCTAATATGCCCTGGCTTCTTGCGCTCATAGCATATAAGTTGATCATTCTCATCTTCCTTGTTCTTGTTCTTGAAGTCTCATTTTCTAAAGAACTTTCTTCCCCGGTTGGACTTCATGAACAGAGTGAATCTTTTGGCTAGCATAGCCATATCTTTAAGCTCCCCCTAGCTTGAATCACTCTCTTCTTGTGAAGCTTTGAGAGCAATTCCAATTTTCTTCTTCTCCACTTCATTCTTCTCAATTTCCTTCTTCTCTATCTTTTTCTCTTCTCTTTTCTTCTTCTCTTCCTTTCTTCATGATCTCATGAGTAAGGAGAGAACATATGAGTGCATCGAGCTTCAATGTCTTCAAATCTTTTGCCTTGATGATGTCGGTTCTCTTTCAATCCCATGACTTGGGAAGAGAGTAAAGTAGTTTCCGGAAAAGTTTGTCTTTGGGGATGACTTTTTCGAAACCTTTGAGACCATTTACGATGATTGAGAAACAATCAAACATCTTTGTGACACTCTCATCAGGCTCTATTTTGAAATTCTCATAACTTAAGTAGATGAGTCCAATCTTGGTCACCTTAACATCGTTGGTAGCCTCGTAGGTCGTCTCGAGCGTGTCCCACACTTCTTTTGCACTTGTACAAGAGGATATCTTCGAATACATGTCTGGTCCGAGTGCACAAAAAAGCATGTGCAAGGCCTTGTCATTAACTTGTAGCTTCTTTCTTTCTTCATTCGTCATTTCTTGTTTGACCTTGGGAACTTGTCTATCACCTTCTTGCTTCGTTGGAATGGATGGCTCGTATTCGATTACATCCCAAATGAGGTAATCGTTGGATTTGATGAATAGCCTCATCTGGTTCTTCCAATATGGGTAGTTGTCCCCATTGAAGAAGGGAGGTTTGGTGGTGGATTGACTCTCATACAAGTTGGTAGAAGTAGACGTCATTTCTTTGTTGTCGATTGATTGTATTGCTTCAAAGATCGCCTCTTGTAGATGTTAATCTCTCAAAGAGTTAGGCTCTGATACCAATTGTTGTGTAGATCAATCAATGAACAAATGACCAAGAGGAGGGTTAATTGGCTTTTAAAAGTTTGACGGAGGAAATTGGTAAATTAAAAATGAAGGCGTAAGAGATTTATAGTGGTTCAAACTCAGAAAAAGCTCTACATCCACTACCTTAGCTCCCACTAAGGATTTTCAACCAATTTCACTAGAAATTCTTCCCCTTTTCTCAGATCAGGAGAAAACCTTACAAACCGATTAAGCTTTCTACCCAAAGCTTAATAAAAAATCACTCTTAACAAGAGAAGTTGTTGGCAAATGAAAATGCACCTTAAAAAGGTAAAATAATTTCCCCAATTACAAGTACATTCTCCCCAATCTTGAAATAAAGAATTACAAATGAATTACACAAGATGGGTACATTCTCCCACTAAGGGCTTGAATGTGCTTGACTTGTTCAATAGTTGTTGATGTAGCTTTTATGACTTGTTTTTATACATTTTCATTGAATTCTAACTGTTTGGGTGGTTGGCAACATCAATTGAGTCTGTTGAGTGTGTAAAAGTTCTATTATTTACACCCTATTTAACCCATATTTCTGCTGCATTCAAGCATTATTCATTGCATTTAGGTTAGTTTACAGCAAAACATCACAAATATATTAAAGGCACAGATTCTACTAAGAATGGATGTTTTTGCAGGTTGCTGTCGTAGCAGACGGTGAGGGCAGGCGCTGGGCAGAGAAGCAGAAGAGCTGAACTGGAACAGCAGACAAAGAGGACGATGCTGCCATGGTGCTGCCGTGACAGTAGAGGACGACAGCAGTTTTGTGGAGAAAAAGCAAAGTGGACCTCGATAGATAGAGAAAATTCAGCTCGTCTGTCGTGTGAAAACCTTACATTTTTCCAAGTCCCAGATCAAAAGATATGTCAAGCCCAAAGCTCAAGGAGAGAAAATCCCAAGAAACAAGGAAGACGGCTGGAAAGTAGATTCCTTGAAGATTTAGTCTTTATTAGAATCATACTTTTAATTAAAGTTGTAATCCTTGTTAAATTAGATAACTTGAGCCCAAAGCTTATATAAGGGCGTGTATTTTAACCTAGGGCATATCGAATATCCCATAACCGATAACCAAAACCCCTAGCCGTTTTCCCGCCGCCGACATGTTCTAAATTCCCCCTAGGGCCACAGGTTGATTTGTAAAGTAGTTGCAAGGGTTGTTTTGTTTTAGGAATTTTCAGTTCAATAAAATAAACTTCAAGTTCTCTTATTTTGGTTATTAATATCTTGCAAGAGCATCGGGAGAGCATTGTGAGGTTATCTATTTACTTAGCATCGGGAGAGTTAAGTATACGAAAGAAATAAGAGCGAGTTCTCTAGTTTATAGTTGAACTATCTCGTGCCTAGGGATAGGGCGAGGTTAAGTGGCTAAAGAAGAATTCATACACATCGGTGTTCATCCTTCGATTCACGCCGGGAGGTATCATCAAGACGTGATCATCGACAGACTTGGACCTAGGGATAGGCCAAGGCAGATCTGGGATTCTTGCCAAACTTGAAAGTACTGAATTGAGTGTTTGCTGTCGCGATAATCAACGAACTGCCGCCGTGACAGGTGCTGCCGCGACGGGTGACAACGAAAGAACTGGATTTCCTAAACTCTGCAATACCTGCACTACTGAGCAATTCAATACCAGCCCATTCTCTCTATCTTGATATCTTACTCTTTTATTTACGTTTACTTTATTATTTTCGTGATAACTCTCAAATATTTCCTTTACTTTCGTGCAGTGAATTAAGGTGAAGCTATTAGCCCAATCCCTGTGGAGACGATATCTGATACTTCGTATCACTTTACTACTTGCGTCGTGTATACTTGCACTACCATTGCGATAGACTATTTTACACACAACAAGTTTTTGGCACCGTTGCCGGGGATTGGCAATATAACTCTACCTTTTCTTTTATTGCACTTTTCGCTTTTACTTTTATTTTGTTTTTATTTTTATTTTTCTGTTTTTCATTGGTGCATTCAACTCTTGCTTTTCACAAGGTTTCTTGTTTATGCGCAGATCGAATCGAGGTAAAGATCCTGAATATCAATTAGATCCGGAAATCGAACGTTCCTTCAATCTCAAGAAACAACTTCGTCACTTACTAGCCAGGAACGAGTACCTTGAGGAACAGCTAGAGAAGATGGCCCATAATGGAGACGACCCGCCTGTCGGCGACATTATACCGCCTGTCGCCAACCCTGCTGCCGCCGCCGGACGACGGTCCTGTCGTGACTACATGTTGAACGATCATGTAGAGCTGGAAACCACGCTGCCGGACATATATGTTGACAACTTCGAGCTGAAACCTGTCATGTTTAGTATGATCAACAATGTCGGGCAGTTTAGTGGTGCTGTTACAGAGGATGCTAGGGAGCATCTCAAAACGTTCCAGGAAATCTATGGTTCGTTTAGACTGCCAGGAGTTAATCCGGAGATATTGAGGCTTCGGTTATTTCTCCATTCATTGAGGGACAGAGCAAAAACTTGGTGGAATAAACTTACGCCGGGTTCAATTAGAACTTGGGCAGACTTATCTCGTAAATTTTTATCTCGTTTTAATCCTTCGCATTTATCTGAGCGATTACGTAATGAAATTGCTACTTTTCAACGGGAAGATGACGAGCCGATGCACGAGGCCTGGGACAGATTTATTACTCTTCTACGGAACTGCTCAATGCATGGATTCCCCGTCTGGAATCAGGTAACAAAGTTTTATAATGCTGTCAACTTACAAACTCGTATTCAAATTGATTCAGTAGCAAACAGACTATTATTGGATAAAGATCCGGACGAGGCAATGCAAGTCTTGAAAAATCTGGCTAAGAATGAGGAGCAGTTTCCGACAGCAAGAAGAGGGGGTAAACGGGTACTAGCTGTCAAGGATTATGAGGCCGACAGCACAATGAAATCACAGGTAGCATTCCTTACTAAAGCAATGAAAAGGCTATTGAATGATGATGCACAACATGGATTTGCTGTTGAGGAGGTTTGTGAAATCTGTGAGTGGAATCATAGTTCGGATGAATGCCCGATACAGTTAGAAGAGGGAAAATATGTTGGAAACTACAAGCCGAATTACAACTCCAAAAAATATAATCCCAACTGGAGAAAGGATCCCAAGTTTTCTTGGAGTAATCCTAATAATGCCCTGAATCCTCAAGCACACAATCAGAATCAGGGAGGACCTAGATTGCTGACGCGACAGCAACTGCCGCCGCAGCAGCAACAGCAGCCACCAGCTGCCACGAGCAGTATACTGGAAAAGACTCTGGCCACTTTTATGTCTCAGACAGGTACTTATATTGAGAATATGAATCAGTTTGTCAAGAAGACAGAGAATTTCATGGATAAAACAGAGATGCGGATGACAAATCATGAAGCTACTCTGAAATCTTTGGAGACACAAATGGGTCAGGTTTCCCAACATATTAAGCCGAGGTAGACTAGAGGATTTCCTAGTAATACTGAAAATGCTAGGCAGCCCACACATGAGCAATGTAAGGCCATTACTACTAGGAGTGGGAAGAAATTATCAGGGCCAGAAAAGGAAGCTGAAACAGTAAGAAAATCAGCCTTAGATAAACCTGCCGAGGAAACTGCCCCGACAGGCAATAAATAGACTGCTGCCGATGAGCCTGTCACGACAGCAGAAGTGACAGAGGAGAAAAATGATGAACCCAAACCTCCTCAGATTCGTATGCAGTAGGAAGGACGTATTGCTGATTATCGTCCCCCACCTTCTTTTCCTCAACGGATACATCAAGCTAAGCAAGAATCTCAACTCAAAAAGATTTATGATATTTTTAAGCAGGTTCATATTAATATTCCGCTGCTAGATGCCGTTAGGGAGATGCCCGATTATGCTAAATTTCTCAAGGATGACATGTCAAAGAAATCTAAACTTGGGGAATTTGAAACGGTAAAGATGACAGAAGGTTGCATGAGTATTCTTCATCGGCAGTCACCCCAGAAAAAGAAGGATCCGGGGAGCTTCATCATACCTTGTGTAATCGGAAATAAATATGTGGGTAAGGCACTTTGTGATCTTGGTGCTAGTGTTAATTTAATGCCAAAATGTGTTTTTCAGAAATTAGGTATTGGAAAGGCGCGGCCCACGACAGTAACTCTGCAGCTGGCAGACCGCTCTTATGTTCATCCGGAAGGAAAAATCGAAGATATTATGGTAAGAGTGGATAAATTTATTTTTCCTGCTGACTTTCTTATTTTAGATTGTGAGGCAGACGAAGACGCACCAATCATCCTTAGGCGACCCTTCTTAGCCACGAGAAGATCACTGATTGATGTGGAGAAAGGAGAACTCACCATGCGAGTGAACGATCAAGAGATTAAGTTGAATGTTCTCCAAGCGATGAAGCATGCTGATGCAGACGAGGAATGCAAGGCTATCACTGACGTTGTCTTTGATCAACCTTGCATCAGGTCGGGCTGTCACGACATCAAAATTGGTCACTACCACGGCAGCCACCTACAGGACTGTCACGACAGCAACTCCTTTATTGATCAAATGCTTGATAGATTAGCGGGTAAACCTTACTATTGTTTTCTTGATGGTTAGTCAGGTTATAATCAAATTGCTATCGCACCGGAGGATCAAGAAAAGACGACTTTCACATGCCCCTACGGAACGTATGCTTTTAGGAGAATGCCTTTTGGACTATGCAATGCACCCGCCACCTTCCAAAGGTGCATGGTGGCCATATTCTCCTATATGGTGGAGGACTTCCTTGAAATTTTTATGGATGATTTTTCAGTCTTTGGAGACGATTTTGAGAGCTGCCTTGGCAATCTACAAAAGGTACTTGAAAGATGTGAAAAGGCAAACCTGGTCTTAAATTGCGAAAAATGCCACTTTATGGTGGATGAAGGGATAGTCCTTGGCCACAAGATTAGCTGCCGTGGGATAGAAGTCGACAGGGCCAAGATTGAGGTGATTGAAAAGCTGCCGCCGCCGACAACAGTCAAGGGTATTAGAAGTTTCTTAGGGCATGCTGGTTTTTATCGGAGATTCATTGCAAATTTCTCAAAAATCACCAAGCCCATATGCCATCTTTTGGAGCAGAACCGACCCTTTGACTTCAATGATGAATGTACTGAAGCATTCAAGGTTCTGAAGGAAAAACTGGTAACAGCCCCAATAGTACAGCCGCCAGATTGGACACAGCCATTTGAGATCATGTGTGATGCTAGTGACTATGCTGTCGGGGCAGCACTTGGGCAGCGGAAAGATAAGTTATTTCATGTCATATATTATGCCAGCAAGACATTGAATGACGCCCAAGTGAACTACACCACCACAGAAAAGGAGTTATTAGCTGTGGTGTTCTCCATTGACAAGTTCCGTTCTTACATACTTGGGACGAAGGTAATAGTGCACACAGACCATTCTGCCCTGAAGTATTTGTTCGCGAAAAAGGATGCAAAGCCTCGATTGATACGGTGGATCCTACTATTGCAAGAATTCGACCTTGAAATCAAGGACAAAAAAGGATAGAAAATCAGGTGGCAGATCGCTTGTCAAGGTTGGAGAAGGGACAGAGTCTACCAATTGATTAGACAAACATACTGGAGACTTTCCCAGATGAGCAGCTCTTTGATGCCGCAATCACTGCCGCGACAGTCATGGCGGCAGGTAAGTCTTCTAAACTCCCCTGGTACGCTGATTTCGTTAATTTTATAGTTAGCGGAATAATTCCTTCTGATCTTAATTATCAAGCCAGAAAGAGGTTCCAAAATGATGTTAAGCATTATTATTGGGACGAACCTCTTCTTTTCAAACTATGTGCAGATCAGGTTATAAGGAGGTGTGTACCACAAGAAGAACAAGAAGACATACTTCATCATTGCCATGCTTCACAGTATGGAGGTCACTTAGGAGGCAACAAAACTGCTGCCAAGGTGCTGCAGTCAGGGTTTTATTGGCCGTCACTGTATAAAGATGCACAAATCTTTTACAAGAGTTGTGACAGGTGCCAAAGGACAAGAAACATCTCAAGGAGAAACGAGATGCCGCTGCAGAACATTCTAGAAGTCGAAATCTTTGACGTTTGGGGGATCGATTTTATGGGACCTTTTCCATCTTCATGTGGAAATTTATACATCCTCCTAGCAGTGGATTATGTCTCTAATTGGGTTGAAGCTATCGCCACTCAAAGGAATGATGCCAAGACAGTCCAAAAATTTCTACACAAAAACATTTTTTCTAGGTTTGGCATCCCTAAGGCGATTATCAGTGATGAAGGGAGACATTTCGACAATAAGGTTATTGTTGCCGCCTTGAATAAATATGGTGTCAAGCATCGGATCGCGACAGCATACCACCCACAGACCATTGAACAAGCTGAGATATCCAATAAGGAAGTTAAGAACATTCTTGACAAGATGGTTAAGCCAACTAGGAAAGATTGGTCTTTACTTCTCAATGATGTGTTATGGGCATATATGACAACTTTTAAGACTCCATTGGGCATGTCTCCATACCGATTGATTTATGGGAAATCCTGTCATCTGCCTGTCGAGATAGAGCACAGAGCATATTGGGCGATCAAGGCAGTGAATATGGACTTGGACAAGGCAGGCCAGAAAAGGCTGTTAGATATGAACGAGATTGAAGAAATACGGACAATGGCCTACGACAATGCAAGAATCTACAAGGAGAAAACTAAGAACTGGCATGACAGGAAGTTGCTGCCACGACAGTTCTGCCCAGGGCAGCTTGTACTATTGTTCAATTCTGGACTGCAACTTTTCCCAGGGAAACTGAAATCTAGATGGTCTGGCCCATTCCAAGTCGTACAAGTTTTTCCTCATGGTGCCATCACAATCCGATCATTAAAAGACGGGCACCAATTCAAAGTCAACGGACAGCGCCTCAAGCATTATCAGGGGAATGAAGCCCCAGGAATGCATGAAGTGGTTACCTTAGAAGATGCCCCACCTGGCAGCCCTAATTTAACCTAAACTTTATTTTTATTATTTATTATTTATTAGGTAATAAGGTTTATTTTATTCGAATAATGTTTTTATGTTTACTGTTTTTAGGAAATATAGGAGTCAATAAGAATAGGAGAAGTGAACCCAGCCCACCATCCCTCCATCAGCCCAGCAAAGCCCAATATTGAAGCCTGTCGTTCCAGCTGCCGCGACAGACACGGAAAAGACAGGATGTCATCAGACTGTCACGACAGACGTGGAAACGTGTGACAGACACGTAATAGACGCAGAAACGCGTGTCAGACGCGTCAGACACGCTAAAGCTCAACAGTCGCCCCGTTATTCACGCCTGTCGTTACAGCTTCAACGGGCAGCAACTTCTCTTCTATAAAACCCCGTTTCGTTTTCATTCACTTCTGCTTTTCTTACTTGCTCTCCCCATCCAGTTTTCATTTGCTTTATTTTACTTTCAACAACCCTTGCACTAACATGTCTTCCAGAAGAACCCGCCGCAGTGCTGCTTCAACTTCTTCACCGGCAGCACCTACCCCACAGTCCTTCGCAACTAGGGATCTATGGGAAGAACGAGGATTCATTTACACTCCAAAGGCAATTAATCTGGGCCTCAAGCCTTTCATTGCAAGGACGATTAGAGCTCTTTTATGGGAATCATTTGTAGAGCAACCAGCAGAGATGAATGAGACGCTGGTGAGGGAATTCTATGCTGCCATCAGCAGCAAGACGGCGACAGCACTGACTGTCCGAGGAAAAGATGTGCAGTTCACAGCCGAGCGCATTAACTCTTTGTATAGCCTCTACTTAGGCCCCAACAATGATGCTCACCAGCAGTTCCTTGACACTTTGGATGATGCTGCCTATGACGCTGTCATGGCAGAAGTGACGGAAGAAGGGACTAAATGGAACACAAGCCGGAAAAATCCTCACACAGTGAAGAGGGGGCAGCTGCTATCGGAGGCAAAACTGTGGAATGCCTTCATCAAAAAGAGGATCATGCCGTCATCGCATCACACTACCGTTGACCAGCAGAGGTTAGCCTTAATATACTCCATTCTAAATAAACGACCCATTAATGTGGGAAGTTATATGCGAGAGAGTATTTTGGAAAGTGCCCATAGACCGACGGCCCTCCTTTGCCTCCCATACCTCATCACGTCCCTCTGACGCTGTTATGACGTTCCGGAAGCCGACACTGATCGCATAGTGAAAGGACGGGGCTGGACAGACAAAAATATCATCAACCTCATGGAGCTGACAGTGGCAACCCCTCTCTCATCCTTCAACCCCGCTGCCGCTCCAGCTGAATCATCAGAGCAGCCGACTCCTGAACCTGCCGCCGCATCCGCTCCGGAAGACCCATCCAATCAAATCCTAGCTGATATTCAAAGGATGGAGGACAGACAGCTGTGCCTCATGACATTCATCAAGGACTTTGCCGCATCCACGGTAAATTTTATTCACAATACTTTAAATTTCCCTGATGTTGTCTTTCCCACCTTCCCTGCCCACTACTTCATTGTCCCCACCCCTTGCCCACACACCTACACCTGCTGCCACACCACATACACCATCTGCTGCCTCCATTCCATCACCTGCCCCGACGGCAGCCGACAGCCCTCATGCCGAAACATCTGCCCGGGGAACAAAGAGACTGGTGCCCTCGGATGACCTTGATGCCTTTGTTGTTGGGTTCTCTTCCTCATCCGTCTAGGCAGACAACGACGTTGAACCCTCTATTCAGAGGAACCTGTCGAAAGAATTTACACCGGTCAAGAGGCAGAAAAGAATGGCCAACAAGAAAACTCTGCCAAAGGCCAGCAGCAGCAGTAGCAGCAGTGACAGCAGCGGCAGCAGCTCTAACATTCAGGTTGTACAGCAACCACCACAGCCTGCCCCAAGAGCCAGAATCCGCCGCCAAATCCGCCTCAGCAGCAGCAGTGAAGACAGTGCTTAAAATTTAAGTTTCTTATTTTCTTATTGATGCCTGCTATTTCTATATTTTGTGATGTACTGCCTTCATATGTTTTAATTTATATTTTGCCATTTGCATTGAGGGCAATGCAACCCTTGAGTTTGGGAGTGGCAACCCTCCATATTAATGGAGTCCAAGTACATCTTAGTTAATTTTTGTGTCTTTTACTTAGTTATTTTTTTTTTCTTAAAAAAACTGAAAATTTTGGCTTAAAACTGTGAATTGAACTTGCCTGTCGTGACAGCTCTGTCGTGGCAGCATCTTTAGGATAGTTTAAGGAAAAGTTTAGAGCCTTTCTATAGTTCTGAAAACTTAAACACCATTGTGACTGTTATACTGCTTAGACTTCTTTTAGCCAAACTAGAATAGAAAGCTTAGCACTTGAATAGCCCCTAGAGGTGCCTAACACTGGCTCTAGGAAAGAAGTTTAGCAAAAGAGACTCAAAAATCCTAGAGGTGCCCGAAACTGGCTCTAGTAAAACTTTAGAGAAATCGAGTCAAAACAAAAAAATCAAAGAAGCATGAAAATGTGTCTTTAAAAAGATAAACTTTGGCATAAAAATTCGAGTTAAGAGTTGAATATTCTAGTGAAACTAAGAGAGTCTTGGCATATAACTGTTCACAAGCATGCACACACTGCACGAGGACTATAGTGAGATTCTGGACAGATCCTAAATTATCCGACAGGTTGCTGCCGTCACAGGGAACGAACGACGGTAAGGGAAAGTTCACTGTTTGAAAGCCAAAACAAAAATATTTCATTTGTCTTTTAGGTCTTAGTTGCTTGAGGGCAAGCAAAAACTTGAGTTTGGGGGTGTGTTGAGTGTGTAAAAGTTATATTATTTACACCATATTTAACCCATATTTCTGCTGCATTCAAGCATTATTCATTGCATTTAGGTTAGTTTACAGCAAAACATCACAAATATATTAAAGGCACAGATTCTACTAAGAATGGTTGTTTTTGCAGGTTGCTGCCGTAGCAGACGGTGAGGGCAGGCGCTGGGCAGAGAAGCAGAAGAGTTGAACTGGACAAGCAGACAAAGAGGACGATGCTGCCATGGTGCTGCCGTGACAGTAGAGGACGACAGCAGTTTTGTGGAGAAAAAGCAAAGTGGACCTCGACATATAGAGAAAATTCAGCTCGTCTGTCGTGTGAAAACCTTACATTTTCCAAGCCCCAGATCGAAAGATATGTCAAGCCCAAAGCTCAAGGAGAGAAAATCCCAAGAAACAAGGAATACGGCTGGAAAGTAGATTCCTTGAAGATTTAGTCTTTATTAGAATCATACTTTTAATTAAAGTTGTAATCCTTGTTAAATTAGATAGTTTGAGCCCAAAGCTTATATAAGGGCATGTATTTTAACCTAGGGCATATCGAATATCCCATAACCGATAACCAAAACCCCTAGCCATTTTCCCGCCGCCGACATGTTCTAAATTCCCCCTAGGGCCACGGGTTGATTTGTAAAGTAGTTGCAAGGGTTGTTTTGTTTTAGGAATTTTCAGTTCAATAAAATAAACTTCAAGTTCTCTTATTTTGGTTATTCATATCTTGAAAGAGCTTCGGGAGAGCATTGTGAGGTTATCTATTTACTTAGAATCGGGAGAGTTAAGTATACGAAAGAAATAAGAGCGAGTTCTCTAGTTTATAGTTGAACTATCTCGTGCCTAGGGATAAGGCGAGGTTAAGTGGCTAAAGAAGAATTCATACACATCGATGTTCATCCTTTGATTCACGTCGGGAGGTATCATCAAGACGTGATCATCGACAGACTTGGACCTAGGGATAGGCCAAGGCAGATCTGGGATTCTTGCCAAACTTGAAAGTACTGAGTTGAGTGTTTGCTGCCGCGATAATCAACGGACTACCGCCGTGACAGGTGCTGTCGCGACGGGTGACGACGACAGAACTAGATTTCCTAAACTCTGTAATACCTGCACTATTGAGCAATTCAATACCAGCCCATTCTCTCTATCTTGATATCTTACTCTTTTATTTACGTTTACTTTATTATTTTCGTGACAACTCTCAAATATTTCCTTTACTTTCGTGCAGTGAATTAAGGTGAAGCTATTAGCCCAATCCCTGTGGAGACGATATCCAATACTTCGTATCACTTTACTACTTGCGTCGTGTATACTTGCACTACCATTGCGATAGACTATTTTACACGCACCAGAGTCGTTGGGCTCTCCTTTTCCCACCATAAATGTACTTTTGTAACCTACCGTATCGGTACCCGCATCACCGTATCGGTACCTGTCATAAGAAGAAAAAGTCGTTGTGTACAAATAGCGTATCGATACGCGAAGAGGCGTATCGATACGAAAACCATATTTTACATAGGGGATCGGTACGACATAGTGCGTATCAGTATTGATTTTGCTCAATAGAATTTGGGGAATTTCTTAATCAGAAAGTGTATCTATACGGTAGTTAAGCGTATCGGTACGGTTAACCATTTTTCAAAGTGTTTGGTTCTAATAAACTGACAATGCAACGGTCAAAAATTAAATGCCAGGATTTATCAAATCTTACCAACTCGTATCGGTATGGAAAGGAGTATACTGTAAGTAATTTTTAGTTTCCATGTTTGAATGGCATATTGGTACAACAAGAAGCGTATCGGTACCTTTTTGTGAAATTTATACTCTGAGTCTAAAAATCTTATCGATACAAAAAATAGCATATCAGTACACTTTTCATAACTCGTTTTCCGCTAGCCAAAATCATATCGATACGGATGTAACCGTATCGGTACGCCTGGACTAAACTTGAAAATTTTAGTTAAAAAAATACTTAGAAAATATTTTGGATACTTGGCTTTTGATTTAGAAACACTTAAAGTTCGAATCCTTGTCATTTTGTGAATCTTTTGAGTATTTAAAAATTTATTTCTTTTTACAATTAAGTCTTTGAAAATATTGTTATATCAAAATCAATTCTGGTTTTACAAAGACTAAACTAATGGAATTTTTAAGGCTTAATACAACTTGTTCCCCTAAAGTATACCCGATTTCCCAACTTGCCCCCTAAACTTCATTTTGCCCACTTTTTCTCCTTAAACAATTCGCCGTTACCCATTTTGCCTCAATCCGTTACCCTTTTTCGTTAAAAAAAATTCAGCCAATAACATCCTGCCACGTCATCAACGGATTGACTAAGTCAATCTGTCTGGTTTTATTTAAAGGGTAAATGACATGTCAAGTTTGTCAGGTTTGTTTTTTGTTCAATTTAGTCACTGAAAAGTCTATTTTTACCTTAAATTGACCCATATTTGTTTCTAATTTTTATAATTTAGTCCATTATTTGTTATTATTAATAATATTATTTTATTAAAATGTTAATATTTAATAAAAATAAATAAAAACAAATATTTTAATACTAAATTAGTAATTTTTTAGATTCGAATTACAATTATATTCTAATTATTAATTCTAATTTCACTATATTTGAATTATAGTTTTTGAGTAAAATTTAAATTATATTCTAATCGTGTTCGTATTATATTCGAATCATATTCAAATTATATTTGAATCATCTTCTAATTATATTCGAATTATTAATTCAAATTTTGCTATATTCGAAATATATTTTTTTAGCAAAATTCAAATTATATTAGAATTATATTTGAACCATGTCTATATTATATTCAAATCATATTCAAATTATTCTCGAAATATAATTCGAATATGATTCGAATATAATATGAACATGATTCGAATATAATTCTAATATAATTACATGTTTTTTCAACTATTATATTCGAATCATGTTCATAGTATATTCGAATCGTGTTTAACATGTAATTATATTCGAATCATGTTTAACATGTAATTATATTCGTATCATGTTTAACAGGTAATTGTATTCGTATCATGTTCATATTATATTCGAATCATATTCAAATTATATTCTACATATGATTCGAATATAATACGAGCATGATTTGAATATAATACGAACATGATACGAATATAATTACTTGTTAAACATGATTCGAATATAATTTGAATATGATTCGAATATAATAGTTGAAAAAACATGTAATTATATTAGAATTATATTCGAATCATGTTCATATTATATTCGAATCATATTCAAATTACATTCGAAATATCATATTCAAATTAAATTTCAAAAATAATTTTAATATGATTCGAATATAATATAGACATGGTTCAAATATAATTCTAATATAATTTGAATTTTGTTAAAAAAATATATTTCGAATATAGCAAAATTCGAATTAATAATTCGAATATAATTAGAAGATGATTCAATTATAATTTGAATATGATTCAAATATAATACGAACATGATTCGAATATAATTTGAAGTTTACTCAAAAACTATAATTCAAATATAGTGAAATTAGAATTAATAATTAGAATTTAATTGGAATTCGAATCTAAAAAATTACTAATTTAGTATTAAAATATTTGTTTTTATTTATTTTTATTAAATATTAACATTTTAATAAAATAATATTATTAATAATAACAAATAATGGACTAAATTATAAAAATTAGAAACAAATAGGGGTCAATTTAAGGTAAAAATAGAATTTTCAATGACTAAATTGAACAAAAAACAAACCTGACAGACTTGACATGTCATTTACCCTTTAAATAAAACCAGACGGATTGACTTAGTCAATCCGTTGATGACGTGGCAGGATGTTATTGGCTGGAATTTTTTTAACGGCAAAGGGTAACGGAATGGGGCAAAATGGGTAACGGCGAATTGTTTAAGGGGAAAAAGTGGGCAAAATGAAGTTTAGGGGCAAGTTGGGAAATCGGGTATACTTTAGGGGGAAAAGTTGTATTAAGCCAATTTTTAAATATGATTGATTAAATCTATTCAATTGTTTGGAATTAGGATACAATTAATAGAATGTATAAGTTTTGGAGACTAAAAATGTTATTATACCATGTCACGTTAGACGTTCGTTTCAAGTTTAACTATTGCTTTGATTCGATAAACTCGCTTGTTTTGACAATATCATAGAAAAAGACTAAATTGATGGAATTTTTAAATATGAAGTATTAAATTTATTGAATTATTTTGAATTATATCGAAATTAATGGAATATATAAGTTTTAGGGACTGAAAATGCTATTATAGAAGTCACATTAGACGTTCGATTCAATTTTAACGATATAGTGACCCATTTGTAACAATATTTTAATTGATAGAGTAGTTTATAAAATTTAGAAGAAAAATTACATGTTTGTTACGAAACTCATAATTAAGTGACCTTTAATGTAATTTACCCCAATAATTATTGTTTTTACTAACTTTATTATTAATGGTCGAATATTACTAATATTACTACCAACCTACGCACATTATAACTCCAAAATAATTAGTGAAAGCATTTTTTTAATAGAATTAGTGAAGTATTTGAATATTTATTAAGAAATTGTCGAAATAAAACCACATAAATCAAAGAAAAAATATTAAAGGACGTGTGATTGAACAAAATATAATATTAATTTCAATAATGGCAAGTACTAGCCTAAACTACAAAATTTAGAAAGGTTTAATAGCACCATTGGCCTCTAAAATATGTACTTTGTACTGAATTGTCCTCTAAATAATTTTTCGGGATGTTTTGTACCTAAACTTTAAATCGTGAACCCAATTAGCTCCTATCGTTAACTCTCATTAAAAAAATTCATGGGCTAATCAGAACGCATCACATGTACACTTTTTCAACAAAATAATCAACTAACTTTAATAAAATGGGTAAATTGCACATTAGTCTTTCAAATTTTATTTTTGTTCAATTTAGTCCTAATAATCTTTATTTAACATGAAATTAACTCCAATTTCTTTTTAATTTTTATATTTTAGTCTAATATGTTTAATGTGATGGTATTTTTGTTCATTTTAGTCCTAAAAATCTTTATTTAACTCAAATTTGACACTTATATCTTTATAGTTTTTACAATTCAGTCCAATGTTTTTAATATAATTATATTTTAGTTCAATTGAGTCCTAAAAATCTTTATTTAACTTGAAATTAACTCTAGTTTCTTTCTAATTTTTAAAATTTAGTCCAATATTTTAATATGATGATATTGTTGTTCTTTTTAGTCCTAAAACCCATTATTTAACTCGAATTTGACCACTATTTCTTATAAACTTTTATAGTTTAGTCCAATATTTTAATATAATTATATTTTTGTTCTTTTTAATCCTAAAAATCTTTATTTAACCTGAAATTGACATCAATTTCTTTCAAAAAAAATTTAAAATTTAGTGTAATATTTTTAATATTATGATATTTTTATTTTAATCCTAAAAATCTTTATTTAACTCGAAATTGACTACTATTTCTTTCTAATATTTATAGTTTAGTCCAATATTTTTAATACGATGATATTTTTGTTCATTT
Organism: Hibiscus tridactylites; assembly: GCA_958450335.1. Classification (NCBI taxonomy): domain Eukaryota; kingdom Viridiplantae; phylum Streptophyta; class Magnoliopsida; order Malvales; family Malvaceae; genus Hibiscus; species Hibiscus tridactylites. Next base: position 77,086,771 of record OY288269.1, on the reverse strand, counting down.
TAGTTCTAAAATTCTTTATTATTCCCAAAATTGCCTCTATTTCTTTCTATTTTTGGTAATTTAGTATGTTATTTTTTATATAATTCTATTTTTTCATTTTAGTCCTATAATTTTTTTGTTTAACCTAAAATTGACATCAATTTCTTTATAATTTTTTAATATATTCCGATATTTTTAATATAATAATTTTTTGTTCTTTCGGTCCCATAAATATATATTTAACCCAAAATTTGCCCCATTTGTTTCTAATTGTTATAACTAAGCCTAATATTTTTAATATGATGATACTTTTTTTATCATTTTAGTCTTAAAATCTTTATTTCACGTGAACTTGACCCATATTTCTTTCTAATTTTTATATTTGAGTATGATATTTTTTATATAATTATATTTTTTTCATTTTAGTCATTCATATTTTAACCCGATTTTGACCCATATTTCTTTATAATTTAGTCTAATTTTTTTAAATATAATTATATATATATATATATATATTCATTTTAGTCTTTTTTTATTTAACTTGATATTGACGTCTATTTCTTTATAAATTTTACAATTTAGTCCAATATTTTAAATAGAGTTATATTTTTTTCAATTCAGTCCTAAAAATCTTTAGTTAAGTCGAAATTGACCCCAATTTCTTTATGATGATATTTTTATTTATGTTAGTCCCTAATATTTTCATATGATTATATTTTATTTATGTTAGCCCCTAATATTCTTTATTTATCAATTTAACTAAATATTTTAGGACTAAAATAAACAAAAAATATTTATATTAAAAATATTGGACTAAATTTTATAAATTTATAAAGAAATAATGGGTCAAATTCAAGTTATGTAAAGATTTTTATGACTAAAATGAACAAAATATTTCTATATAAAAAATATTAAACTAAATTATAAAAATTAGAACGAAATACATGCAAATTTCAAGTTAAATAAAGATTTGTAGGACTAAAATAAACAAAAATGTAATTATAGTAAAAACATCATATTAAATAATAAATATTAGAAACAAATAGGGTTAAATTTTAGGTTAAATAAATATTTTAGGACTAAAATGAACAAAAATATAATTGTATTAAAAATAGGGTTAAATACTAGAATGGTCACTTATGTTTCGCCCCAGTACAGAGTCGGTCACTGATTTTCAAAAATGACCAATAAGGCCACTTACGTTTTCGGGGTATAAGTTTTCAGTCACTCGGTTGTTTGTTGTCATTAACTTTAATGGGAGGCTGATCTGAAAGAAGGATAAATTACTTAAATAGTCCATAAATTATTACTTCAATACTATTTTGACCACTGAAATAAAAATAATTTGTATAATTACACATTTAATCATCCATATTTACGTTTTTTATTTCTTCCCCCTCCACCATCTTTCATACTCTTCTTCGTCTAACTCAATCCCTAATTTTCTACTATATTAATCTTCAATTCACACATCAAAGTTGAATTTACCTTTCTTTTCATCGTTTAACCAAATTAGAAAATTTAATTTTCCATTTATTTCTCTTTTAATCTCAATCGAAAGCGTACAAAATTTATTACCAAACTGTGGTCCTTTCTGCCTGAGCTAGATGTGCGCTTAATTAGCGTGCTCGTTGCAGCTGCAGATGCCAGCCTTGCTGACCTCAGCCACCTGCCCTTCACTCAGTACTTGGTAGGTCTGATCGAAAAGGAATACATGATCACTAGCAAGAAGCATGTGAACGCTCGGTGGAACAATATCATCAGCAGACCTTCATGGCAAAAGGTCCTCCAGCTCTAACCTACTCCTCTTTAAGAATTCATCAATATGATGCAAATCTGGGTTGAGATCCTTTGAATAATGTCTAGTTTACTTTCGAGTCGAGTCGGGTTTCTGTTGTCTTAGGTTTGATGTTATGGATAAAGATGAATTTGTATTCAATTCTCTTAACCTTGGAAGAAAACAAGGAATATTGCTATATAGTTCTAATATCACTCGTCAATCACCGTCCATTTCATTTTCTAAATTGTTAAACCCATACGCACAATACATGTAATCTTGGTCACCGCATTATTGAAAAATTTACAAATGAAAGAAAGCTGCGATTTGAGGTTATGTGGCCCAATTTTTAATTCATTTAGATGATATCTTGCGAGATCTAAAGAAAGAATCAATTTCAGTTACTCTAAAAGAAGAATTGTATATGCTCTTTTGCTGCCTTATGTGATAACTCAAGTTTATCTTCATCTCTAGGCACATCATTTGTAGAAAATTAAATTTTGTACACTTTCGATTGAGATTAAAAGAGAAAGAATTGAAAAATTATTTTTTTATTTGGTTAAACGGTGAAAAGACATATAAATCCAATTTTAATGTGTGAATTGAGGATTAATATAGTAGAAAATTGGGGATTGAGTTAGATGAAGAAAAATATGGAAGATGGTGGAGGGGAGAAGAAATAAAAAATGTAAATATGGAAGATTAAATGTGTAATTACACAAATTATTTTTATTTTGGTGGTCAAAATAGGATTGAAGTAATAGTTTAGAGACTATTTAGGTAATTTATCCTTCTTTCATATCAGTCTCACGTTAAAGTTAACGACAACAAATGGCTGAGTAACCAAAAATTTACACCCCGAAAATGTAAGTGACCTTACTGGTCGTTTTTGAAAATCGGTGACCAACTCTGTACTGGGAGGAAACATAAGTGACCATTCCAATAGTTAACCCTTAAAAATATCGAACCGATTTATAAAAATTAGAAAGAAATATGGGTCACTTTCAGGTTAATAAAGACTTTTAGGACTAAAATAAAAAAATATCACTATCTTAAAAATATTGCACTAAATTTAAAAAAATAGAAAGAAAATGGGGTAAATTTGGGGTTAAATAAAGATTTTTAGGACTAAAACGAGCAAAAATGTAATTATATTAGAAATATCAGACTAAATTATAAAAATTAGAAAGAAATATGGGTCAAATTCGAGTTAAATAAAGATTTTTAGTACTAAATGAAGAAATATATTATCATATTAAAAAGGCTTAATACACTTCCCCCCCTAAACTTGACATGTTTTCCCAACTTGCTCCCTAAAGTTTATTTTGATCACTTTTGCCCCTAACGTTTTTGACGTTACCCATATTACCCCCTACCATTAAAAAATATGTCATAACCAATTAGAATGCACCACGTCATACTTGATTATTTTTTATTATTGTTTGGTTTAATATATAAAAGAATTAAAAATGATATAATAATAATAATAATAATAATATTATTATTATTATTATTATTATTAATATTAATATTAATATATTTAATAGACACATCTTCCCCAACCCACATTTCCCCTTCTTCTTCACCTTTCTTCTTGGAGCCTCAATCGTCATCAGATTAGCAATGCCTTTTCTCTGTATATATCTATGTATAGTATACCACTGCTATTGGCAATTGCTTCGAGGGTTGAAGTTTGCGATGAAGGTTCAAATTTCAGTAGCAAAATTGATGGTGAAGATTCTAATCCACGGATGGGTAAGCAAAGCATTCATTCTATAGTTGATATAAAATCAAATCGCAAATTGTGGTTTCGCTTTTGGAATGGTGGTGATGTAAAATCAGACTCATGGAATAATCGGGTTGGGGCGGCCAAGCCCGGACGAGCAAGAAAGGGTCGACAGTGGTGTCGAATCAAAGCTTGTTTGGTGAACTAGATTAAAAAATTTTCATTTGAATACAATAGGATTAAACAATATGGTTTAGGAAAAATGGGTTTCAATTGAATACAATAGAGATTTTTTCTATCTTCATTTTTCATTTCGGTGAATCAGTAGTTTTGGGAGAAAAAAAAATAAGAATATATGGAATGTGGATTTAGATTTGGAGTTTGGGAAATAAACAAGAATATTTGGAAGTGAAGTATAGATTTGGAGAAGTTGGGGATTTGGGATATGAGCAAGAAACAAACCCTAATATTTTCTTCTAATTTAATTTTACCCGGTTTGGGGGAGATATAGTTGTTGCAGCAACATGATAATTTGTTCAAGTTTGGTGGAAGAGAATGATGCTAAAAACATTGGAAAATTGGGGAAGAAGATAGGGGTATTTTGGGTATTTAGAAAAATATAATTAAATTAATAAATATTTTAATATATTTATTTTACTTTAAAATTTAAAAATAAATAAGGAAGATGGCGTGGCGCGTTCAGATTGGTCAATAACGATTATTTTTAACGGTGTTAGCTTTTTACGGTGAAATGGGCAACGACAAAAAGTTTAGGGGGCAAAAGTGGTCAAAATGAACTTTATGGGGCAAGTTGGGAAAGCATGTAAAGTTTAAGGGGAAAATCTATTAAGCCTATTAAAAATGATGGTCAAAATTATAAAAATTAGAGAGAAAAAAAAAATCGTGGTTAGTTTTGGGTTAAATACATATTTTTAGGACTAAATTGAACAAAAATATAATTATATTTAAAATATTGGACTAAATGAAAAATATAAAGAAATAGTGGTTAATTTCGGGCTAAATATAAATTTTTAGGACTAAAATGAACGAAAATATCACCATATTAAAAATATTGGACTAAAGTGTAAATATTAGAAATAAATTTGGGTCAATTTCCAGTTAAATAAAGATTTTTAAGACTAAAGTGAACAAAAATTTAATAGAATTAACGTTCAGTTTACCCCTTTTATTAAAGTCAATTATTTTTTTATTAATAAAGTAATGTGTGATGCTTTTTGATTGGACCATGATTTTTTTAATAGGAGTTAATGGCAGGAGGCAAATGAAGTCACGATTTAAAGTAAGCAATATCACCATTGATCATAACTGAGACATAGGGGCATAGTTTCAAACAAATATAGAAATCATGCTTCAAATCAAAGAGTGTAACACCCCGATAAATATGGTGTCTAAATATAAGAAAGGACATTGGCATTTGTAAAATTTTAATAGTTTAGTGTCTTGGGCCCAATAGTTTAGTGATGAAATGCTCAACCATCTAAGCTAAGGCCACCATTGGTCTTAGTCTGCTTTAGCTTTTATTTAACCTATTATGTTTCGGATATACTAATAATAGATGATTTCCTGAACTTTTCACCTGCCCATTTATTTTTGGTACCCACATTCGAATCTGTTACCGAGAGAGAGAATATCAAGAGACTTCTAAACTCTTCATCTCCCCACCACCGTTCAACATCTTCGATCTCCCCCACCGCCCGCTGTTGAGTGTGTAAAAGTTCTATTATTTACACCCTATTTAACCCATATTTCTGCTGCATTCAAGCATTATTCATTGCATTTAGGTTAGTTTATAGCAAAACATCACAAATATATTAAAAGGCACAGTTTCTACTAAGAATAGCTGTTTTTACAGGTTGCTGCCGTAGCAGACGGAAGAGGCATGCGCTGGGCAGTGAAGCTGAAGAGCTGGAACTGGACAAGCAGTCAAGGAGGACGATGCTGCCATGGTTGCCGCCGTGACAGCAAAGGATGACAGCAGTTTTGAGGAGAAGAAGCAAAATGGACCTCGACATATAGAGAAAATTCAGCCCGTCTGTCGTGTGAAAACCCTATATTTTTCCAAGCCCCAAATCAAAAGGAATGTCAAGCTCAAAGTTCAAGGAGAGAAAATCCCAAGCAAGAAAGATGACGGCTGGAAAGTAGATTTCTTGAAGATTTAGTCTTTATTAGAATTATACTTTCATTTAAAGTTGTATTCTTGATATTTTAGATAACTTGGACCCAAAGCTTATATAAGGGCATATATTTTGACCTAGGGAGGCAGAACCGATTACCCCAGCTTCCTTCCCAAAACTCTAGTCGTTTTCCTTCCCACATCATGTTCTAAATTTCCCCTAGGGCCACAGGTTGGTTTGTAAAGTAGTTGCAAGGGTTATTTTTGTTTTAGGAATTTTCAGTTCAATAAAATAAACTTCAAGTTCTCTTATTCTGGTTATTAAGATCTTGCAAGAGCATCGGGAGAGCATTGTGAGGTTATCTATTTACTTAATATCGGGAGAGTTAAGTATACGAAAGGAATAAGAGCAAGTTCTCTAGTTTATAGTTGAACTATCTCGGACCTAGGGATAGGACGAGGTTAAGTGGCTAAAGAAGAATTCATCGACATCGGTGTTCATCCTTCGATTCACGCCCGGAGGTATCATCAAAGACGTGATCATCGATAGACTTGGACCTAGGGATAGGCCAAGGCACATCTGAGATTCTTGCCAAACTTGAAGTACTGAGTTGAGTAGTTGATGCCACGACAATCAACGGACTGCTGCCGCGACAGGTGCTGCCGCGACGGGAGCGACGACAGAACTGGATTACCTAAACTCTGTAATATCTGCACTACTGAGCAATTCAATACCAGCCCATTCTCTCTATCTTGATATCTCTATTCTTTTATTTACGTTTACTTTATTATTCTCGTGACAACTTTCTCAAATATTTTCTTTACTTTCGTGCAGTGAATTAAGGTGAAGCTATTAGCCCAATCCCTGTGGAGACGATATCTGATACTTCGTATCACTTTACTACTTGCGTCGTGTATACTTGCACTACCATTGTGATAGACTATTTTACACGCAACAAGTTTTTGGCGCCGTTGCCGGGGATTGACAACATAACTCTACCTTTTCTTTTACTGCACTTTTCGTTTTTGTTTTTATTTTTATTTTTCTATTTTTCTTTGGTGCATTCAACTCTTGCTTTTCACAAGGTTTCTTGTTTATGCGCAGACCGAACCGAGGTAAAGATCCTGAGTATCCATTAGATTCGGAAATCGAACGTTCATTCAATCTCAAGAAACAACTTCGTCACTTACTAGCCAGGAACGAGTACCTTGAGGAACAGTTAGAGACGATGGCCCACAATGGAAACGACCCATCTGTTGGAGATATTATACCTTCTATCAGCAACCCTGCTGCCGCTGCCGGATGACGGTCCTGTCGTGACTACATGTTGAACGATCATGTAGAACTAGAAACCACGCTGCCGGACATAGATGTTGACAACTTCGAGCTAAAACTTGTTATGTTTAGCATGATCAACAATGCCGGTCAATTCAGTGGTGCTGTTACAGAGGATGCTAGGGAGCATCTAAAAACGTTCTAGGAGATCTGTGGTTCGTTTAGACTGCCAGGAGTTAATCCGGAGATACTGAGGCTTCGGTTATTTCCCCATTCATTGAGGGACAGAGAAAAAACTTGGTGGAATAAACTTACGCCGGGTTCAATTAGAACTTGGGCAGATTTGTCTTGTGAATTTTTATCTCGTTTTAATCCTTCACATTTATCTGAGCGATTACGTAATGAAATTGCTACTTTTCAACAGGAAGATGACGAGTCGATGCACGAGGCCTGGGACAGATTTACAACTCTTCTACGGAACTGCCCAATGCATGGACTCCCCGTCTGGAATCAGGTAACAAAGTTTTATAATGCTACCAACTTACAAACTCGTATTCGAATTAATTCAGCAGCAAACAGACTATTATTGGATAAAGACCCAGACGAGGCAATGCAAGTATTGAAAAATCTGGCTAAGAATGAGGAGTAGTTTCCGGCAACAAGAAGAGGGGGTAAACGGGTACTAGCTGTTAAGGATTATGAGGCCGACAGCACAATGAAATCACAGGTGGCATTCCTTACTAAGGCAATGAAAAAGCTCTTGAATGATGATGCACAACATGGATTTGCTGTTGAAGAGGTATGTGAAATCTGTGAGGGAAATCATAGTTCGGATGAGTGTCCTATACAGTTAGAAGAGGGAAAGTATGTTGGAAACTACAAGCCAAATTACAACTCCAACAACTATAATCCCAACTGGAGAAAGGATCCCAAGTTTTCTTGGAGTAATCCTAATAATGCCCTGAATCCTCAAGCACACAGTAATCAGAATCACGGAGGACCTAGATTGTTGACTCGACAGCAACTGTCGCCGCAACAGCAGCAACAACAGCGACCAGCTACCACAAACAGTATACTGGAACAGACTCTGGCCACTTTTATGTCTCAGAAAGGTACTTATATTGAGAATATGAATCAGTTTGTCAAGAAAACAGAGACATTCATGGATAAAACAGAGATGCGGATGATGAATCATGAAGCTACTCTGAAATCTTTGGAGACACAAATGGGTCAGGTTTCCCAACATATCAAGCCAAGACAGACTGGAGGATTCCCTAGTAATATTGAAAATGCTAGGCAGCCCACACATGTGCAATGTAAGGCCATTACAACTAGGAGTGGGAAGAAATTACCAGAGCCGGAAAAGGAAGCTGAAATAGTAAGGAAACCAGCTTTGGACAGACCTTCCGAGGAAGCTGCCCCGACAGGTAACAAACAAACTGCTGCCGAGGAGCCTGTCACGACAGTAGAAGCGGCAGAGGAGAAAAATGATGAACCCAAACCTCCTCAGATTCGTATGCAGTGGGAAGGATGTATTGCTGATTATCGTCCCCCACCTCTTTTTCCTCAACGGTTACAGCAAGCAAAGCAAGAATCTCAGCTCAAAAAGATTTATGATATTTTTAAGCAGGTTCATATTAACATTCCGCTGTTAGATGCCGTTAGGGAGATGCCCGGTTATGCCAAATTTCTCAAGGATGTCATGTCAAAGAAATCTAAACTTGGGGAATTTGAAACGGTCAAGATGACAGAAGGTTGCATAAGTATTCTTCATCGGCAACCACCCTAGAAAAAGAAGGATCCGGGGAGCTTCATCATACCTTGTGTAATCGGAGATAAATATGTGGGTAAGGTACTTTGTGATCTTGGTGTTAGTATTAATTTAATGCCAAAATCTGTTTTTCAAAAATTAGGTATTGGAAAGGCGCGGCCCACGACAGTAATTCTGCAGCTGGCAGACCGCTCTTATGTTCATCCGGAAGGAAAAATCGAAGATATTCTGGTAAGAGTGGATAAATTTATTTTTCCTGCTGACTTTCTTGTTTTAGATTTTGAAGCAGATGAAAATGCACCAATCATCCTCGGGCGACCCTTCTTAGCCACGAGAAGATCACTGATTGATGTGGAAAAAGGAGAACTCACCATGCGAGTAAACGATCAAGAGATTAAGTTGAATGTTCTCCAAGCTATGAAGCATGCTGATGCAGACGAGGAATGCAAGGCTATCACTGAAGTTACCCTTGATCAACCCTGCATCAGGTCGAGCTGTCACGACATCAAAATTGGTCACTGCCTCGGCAGCCACTTACAGGACTGCCGCGACAGCACCGACGACAGCAACTCCTCTGAATCCGATACATCTGATACTGAAGATCAGGAGGAGGTAAACTGGATAGGCGATCGTCCAGGTAAGTTATTCGAACCTTTAAATTATACTTCGGATAACCATGCAATCCAAAAGCCATCTACTGTTGAGCCCTCTGTCTTAGAACTGAAGCCCCTGCCAGGGCAGCTAAAATATGTTTTTCTTGGTTCAAATGATACGTTGCCCGTAATCATCTCTTCCAAGTTGATGCAGGAACAGGAACATCAGTTAATAGGGATGATGTAGCAGCACAAAAAGGCAATTAGATGGACGATAGCTGATATTCAAGGCATTAGTCTGGCGTTATGTATGCACAAAATCCTTTTAGAGGAAGATCATAAGCCGACAATATATGCTCAAAGGTGGCTAAACCATGCGATGAAAGAGGTGGTGCGTAAAGAGATAATCAAGTGGTTAGATGCTGGTATTATTTACGCCATCTCCGACAGCAAATGGGTGAGCCTGGTGCAATGTGTTCCCAAGAAAGATGGAATGACCATGGTGACCAACGAAAACAATGAGTTAATCCCAACCAGGACTGTGACCGGTTGGAGGGTTTGTATGGATTATCGGAAGCTTAACAAAGCTACCCTAAAAGACCACTTTCATTTACCCTTTATTGATCAAATGCTTGATATATTAGCGGGTAAACCTTACTATTGTTTTCTTGATGGTTACTCAGGTTATAATCAAATTGCTATCGCACCGGAGGATCAAGAAAAGACGACTTTCACATGCCCCTACGGAACGTATGCTTTTAGGAGAATGTTGTTTGGATTATGCAATGCACCCGCCACTTTCCAAAGGTGCATGATGGCCATATTCTCCGATATGGTGGAGGACTTCCTTGAAATATTTATGGATGATTTTTCAGTCTTTGGGGACGATTTTGAGAGCTGCCTAGGCAATCTACAAAAGGTACTCGAAAGATGTGAAAAAGCAAACTTAGTCTTGAATTGGGAAAAATGCCACTTTATGGAGGATGAAGGGATAGTCCTTGGCCATAAGATTAGCTGCCGTGGGATAGAAGTCGACAGGGCCAAGATAGAAGTGATCGAAAAGCTGCCGCCGTCGACCACAGTCAAGGGTATTAGAAGTTTCTTGGGACATGCTGGTCTTTATCAGAGATTCATTGCGAATTTTTCAAAAATCACCAAGCCCTTATGACATCTTTTGGAGCAAAACCGACCTTTTGACTTTAATGATGAATGTACTGAAGCATTCAAGGTTCTGAAGGAAAAACTGGTAACAGCCCCAATAGTATAGCCACCAGACTGGACACAACCATTTGAGATCATGTGTGATGCTAGTGACTATGCTGTCGGGGCAGCACTTGGGCAGTGGAGAGATAAGTTATTTCATGTCATATATTACGCCAGCAAGACACTAAATGACGCCCAAGTGAATTATACCACCACAGAAAAGGAGTTATTAGCTGTGGTGTTCTCCATTGACAAGTTTCGTTCTTACATACTTGGAACGAAGGTAATAGTGCACACAGACCATTATGCCCTGAAGTATTTGTTCGCGAAAAAGGATGCTAAACCTCGATTAATACGGTGGATCCTGCTATTGCAAGAATTCGACCTTGAAATCAAGGACAAAAAAGGGACAGAAAATCAGGTGGCAGATCACTTGTCAAGGTTGGAGAAGGGATAGAGTCTACCAACAGATGAGACAAACATACTGGAGACCTTCCCAGACGAGCAGCTCTTTGTTGTCGCAATCACTGCCGCGACAGCCATGGTGGCATGTAAGTCTTCTGAACTCCCCTGGTATGCTGATTTCGTTAGTTTCTTATTTAGCGGAATAATTCCTTCTGATCTTAATTATCAAGCCAGGAAGAGGTTCCAAAATGATGTTAAGCATTATTATTGGGACGAACCTCTTCTTTTCAAAATTTGTGCAGATCAGGTTATAAGGAGGTGTGTACCACAAGAAGAGCAAGAAGACATTCTTCATCACTGCCATGCTTCACAGTATGGAGGTCACTTAGGAGGTAACAAAACTGCTGCCAAGGTGCTGCAGTCAGGGTTCTACTGGCCGTCACTGTATAAAGATGCACAAATCTTCTACAAGAGCTGTGACAGGTGCCAAAGGACAGGAAACATCTCAAGAAGAAACGAGATGCCACTGCAGAACATTCTAGAAGTCGAAATCTTCGACATTTGGGGGATTGATTTTATGGCACCATTCCCATCTTCATGTGGGAATCTATACATCCTCCTGACAGTAGATTATGTCTCTAAGTGGGTTGAAGCTATCGCCACTCAAAAGAATGATGCCAAGACAGTCCAAAGATTTTTACACAAAAACATCTTTTCTAGGTTTGGCATCCCTAAGGCTATTATCAGGGATGAAGGGAGGCATTTTGACAATAGGTTTATTGCTGCTGCATTGAAGAAATATGGTGTTAAGCATCGGATAGCGACAACATATCACCCACAGACCAATGGACAAGCTGAAATATCTAATAGGGAAGTTAAGAACATTCTTGAGAAGATGGTTAAGCCAACTAGGAAAGACTGGTCTTTACTCCTTAATGATGCGTTATGGGCATATAGGACAACTTTTAAAACTCCATTGGGAATGTCTCCATACCGATTCATTTATGGGAAAACATGTCATCTACCTGTCGAGATAGAGCACAGAGCATACTGGGCGATCAAAGCAGTGAATATGGACTTGGACAAGGCAGGGCAGAAAAGACTGTTAGATCTGAATGAAATTGAAGAAATCCAGACTATGGCCTACGACAATGCAAGAATCTACAAGGATAAAACGAAGAAGTGGCATGACAAAAATTTGCTGCCACGACAGTTCTGCCCAGGGCAGCTTGTATTGATGTTCAATTCTAGACTGAAACTTTTCTCAGGGAAACTGAAATCTAGATGGTCTGGCCCATTCCAAGTCGTACAGGTTTTTCCCCATGGTGCCATCACAATCCGATCATTAAAAGACGGGCACCAATTCAAAGTCAACGGACAGCGCCTCAAGCATTATCAGTGGACTGAAGCCCCAGGAATGCAGGAAGTGGTTACCCTAGGAGATGCCCCACCTGGAATCCCTAAGTTAACCTAAATTTTAATTATTTATTTTATTATTATTATTATTTATTAGGAAATAAGGTTTATTTGATTTTGAATAATATTTCTATGCTTATTGTTTTTAGGAAATAAAGGAGTCAAGAAGAACAGGAGAAGTGAACTCAGCCCACCATCCATCCATCAGCCCAACAAAGCCCAAATATTGAAGCATGTCATTACAGCTACAGCGACAGATGCAGAAAATACAGGTTGTCATCACGCTGTCACGACAGACACGGAAACACGTCACATACGCGTAACAGACGCGGAAACGTGTGTCAGACACGCCAACGTACAACAGCTGGCCCCGTTATTCGCGCCTGTCGTTACAACTTCAACGGGCAGCAAATTTTTTCTATATAACCCCGTTTCATTTTCATTTTCACTCACTTCTGTCTTTCTTACTTGCTCTCCTTCTTTAGTTTTCATTTGCTTTCTTTGTATTTTTCACAACCCTTGCACAAATATGTCTTCTAGGAAAACCCGACCCAATGCTGCCTCTACTTCTTCACCGACAGCAACTCCCCCACGTTCCTTTGCTACCAGAGACATGTGGGAGGAGCGAGGCTTCGTCTACGCACCATCGAAGGAGAATCTGGGCCTCAAACCATTTATAGCCCGGAAGATTAGAGCTTTACAATGGCAGACCTTTGCGGAGCAGCCGGAGGAAATGAATATCACACTGGTCCGAGAATTCTATGCTGCCATCAGCAGCAGAACGGCGACAGCAGTGTTCATTCGAGGGAAGGAGGTGTCGTTTAAAGCAGAACACATTAATACCCTCTATGGCTTTTACATCGGTGTCAATGACGATGCCCATCAGCAATTTCTGAATACGCTAAACAGTGCTACCTACGACGCTGTCATGGTAGAGTTGACCAAAGCTGGGACTGAATGGAACACCAGCAGAAAGAATCCAAGGACTGTTAGAAGGACCCAGTTGCTACCGGAGGCAAAGTTGTGGAATGCCTTCATAAAGAAGAGGATCATGTTGTCATCCCACAACACCACCATCGACCAACCACGGTTAGCTTTGATACACTCTATTCTGCATGAACGACCCATTAATGTGGGCAATTTTATTCGAGAAAGTATTCTGGAGTGTGCACATAGACCAACGGGTCCCCTCTACCTGACATACCTCATTACTTCGCTCTGCCGCGGCCATAATGTTCCCGAGGTGCGCACTGATGTGATAGAAGAAGGAAGGGGTTGGACTGAAAAGAACATCCTCAGCCTGATGGAGCTAACTGTTGCAACCCCTCTGTCATCATTTGACCCTGCTACCGCCACAGCCGAAACGACAAAGCAGTAGCACACTGAACCAGCTGCAGTAGCAGCTGCCCCGACAGACTCCTCTGCCCAGATATTAGCTGCCATTCAGAAGCTGGAGGAACGACAGCTGGGCTTAATGACTTTCATCTGGGACTTTGCTGCCTCCACGGTAACATTCATTCAAAGTTCTTTAAATTTTCCTGATGATGTCTTTCCTACTTTTCCTGCCCATTACTTTACTATCACTACCCCTGCCCATACCCCTACACCTGCTGCCACCCCACGCACGCCTTCGACTGCCTCCACACCATCGCCTGCCCCAACAGCAGCAGGCATCACCCATGCCGAGCCAACTGCCCGAGGGACAAAACGTCAGATGGCATCAGAGGACCTAGATGCTTTTGTTGTTGGGTTCTCCTCTTCTTCGGTCTGGGCTGCCAGTGATATTGAACCCTTGATCAAGAGAAATCTGGAAAAGGAATTCACCCCCGTGAAGAGACAAAAGAGGATGGCTGATAAGAATAAATTGCCAAAGGCCAGCAGTAGCAGCAGTAGTGACAGCAACAGCGAGGAGAGCAGCAACATCAGCTCGGAAGTTCAGGTTGTGGAGCAACCACCCCACATCTCCCCAACCAGAGTCCAACCACCAAGGGAGGCCAAGGCCAAGAACACATCCGCCTCCCCCGTGCCCCAGCCTACCCCGAAAGCCAGAGCCCGCCGCCAGATCCGCCTCAGCAGCAGCAGCGAAGACATCGACTAAATTTAAGCTTCTTATCTTATATTTTGCTGCCTGCTATATATTTTGTGTTGTACTGCCTTTATTTTACTTTTAATTGTCATTTGCATTGAGGGCAATGCAACCTTCAAGCTTGGGGGTGGCAACCCTCCATATTAATGGAGTACATCTTAGTTTAAAATATGTGTCTTTACTTAGTTTATTTTTGTCTTAAAAAAATATTGAAAATTTTGGCTGAAAACTGTGAACTAAACTTACATGTCGTGACAGCTCTGTCGTGGCAGTGATTTTAGGATAGTTTTCAGGAGAAGTTTAGAGCCTTTCTATAGTTCTGAAAACTTAAACACCATTGTGACTGTTATATTGCTTAGACTTCTTTTAGCCAAACTAGAATAGAAATCTTAGCACTTGAATAGCCCCTAGAGGTGCCTAACACTGGCTCTAGGAAAGAAGTTTAGCAAAAGAGACTCAACAGCCCTAGAGGTGCCCGAAACTGGCTCTAGGAAGTTAACTAGAGGTGCCTAAAACTGGCTCTAGTAAAATTTTAGCTTAAAAAAATAGAGAAATCGAGTCAAAATAAAAAAAAATCAAAGAAGCATGAAAAAGTGCTTTCAAAAAGATAAACTTTGGCATAAAAATTCGAGTTAAGAGCTGAAATATTCTAGTGAAACTAAGAGAGTCCTGGCATATAACTGTTTACAAGCATGCACACACTGCACGAGGACTATAGTGAGATTCCGGACAGATCCCAAAATATCCGACAGGTTGCTGCCGTCACAGGGAACGAACGACGGGTAAGGGAAAGTTCACTGTTTGAAAGCCAAAACAAAAATATTTCATTTTTCTTTTAAGTCTTAGTTGCTTGAGGGCAAGCAAAAACTTGAGTTTGGGGGTGTGTTGAGTGTGTAAAAGTTCTATTATTTACACCCTATTTAACCCATATTTCTGCTGCATTCAAGCATTATTCATTGCATTTAGGTTAGTTTACAGCAAAACATCACAAATATATTAAAAGGCACAGTTTCTACTAAGAATAGTTGTTTTTACAGGTTGCTGTCGTAGCAGACAGAAGAGGCAGGCGCTGGGCAGTGAAGCTGAAGAGCTGGAACTGGACAAGCAGTCAAGGAGGACGATGCTGCCATGGTTGCCGCCGTGACAGCAAAGGACGACAACAGTTTTGAGGAGAAGAAGCAAAGTGGACCTTGACAGATAGAGAAAATTCAGCCCGTCTATCGTGTGAAAACCCTATATTTTTCCAAGCCCCAGATCAAAAGGAATGTCAAGCCTGTAACGCCCCAATTTTGGGCTTAGAAGTTTTGGGTTTGGACCGGGTCGGTCGGGTTGCGGTTCGAATATATAAGGGTGATTTTTAGGAAAGCCTAGTTCGGGTTGCATTAAAAATATGAAAAAATATCTTAAAATCCTCTTTTATTATATATAAGAGAATGGTGAAATCAATTTTACAAAATGAGGTTTGGAAGTGAGACATTTTGGGTTAGTGACTAAAATGTAATTTTCGAAAACTTCGTGACTGTTTTAAAAAGGGTTGAAACTTTGAATCTTTAAGGAGCTATTTACCCAAGAAGAGTTTCTCCAGATTTTTCTTAATATTAATCAATTAATTAATGGTTTTAAATTAAAGGTAAAAGGGAGGGAAAAAGATATTTTGTCATAACTAACTTTTCTCCAAAATTTTCTATTTCTTTTCTCTCAACTTTTCTCTCAACCCAAACACTTTTCTCCAGCAAATTTCTCTCTGATTTTGACCTCCAAAGATGAGATTTCAATCTTCATTTGATCTCTAATCTTTTCTACATCAAAACCTTAGCATTTGCTTATTGGATTTTCAAGAATCTTAGTTCCAAAAAGGGAGAAACTCACATTTAGAGGTTAACTAGCGACATCAGCATTGACTTTGACTGCTGATGTCAGCGTTGACTTTGACCAAAAAGTCAACTTTTCCCGAAAAGTCCTATGTTATGTTTTTCGATGTCCTGGGTCCGATTTTGAAGCCCGTTTCGTGAAATTCTAACCCGAAAGCCCACGAATTGGACCTTGAACTCGAGTCCACTTATGTATTTTAATAATCAATTATGAGTAAGGTGATTAAAGACTGAAATTGGAATTTGTGTGATTGAAGGTATTCACAGTTTCTTGTATCCGAGATGTTGAGGATGCCGCATTCGGATTTGGAAGTGATCGAACGGAGTATCAGGGTTGACCGATATAGCAAGTATTAAAGGTAATACACTACTACCTCTAGTATGCTTTATGAACATGTTGGTATTCGGTTATTGCATGCACACATATGATGATGAGTACCGTTAATTCTGCTTAAGTCTAACCGGTTATGAAAATGTACGACGTTATAGATAAGGTTGGAATAATCGAATGAGAAAGATGATAAATCAAAGAATCTGGAATCCTACAGAAAATTAATGAGTCGATCAATCTCCAAACCCGATTAATAATGTTAATTTGTCAAACGACAGAAATATTGGAGTATATAATTACAAAAATGCCCTCGATGTGAAAATGACAGAAATACCCCTGATAATGAAAGTGGTGCAGAAACCTACACTAAATCCGGTAAAACAATTGATTCATCTAAAAGTCTCGAATTACTCAGAGAGATGTGATAATAAGGCTTAATTATTCAAGAAAGATAAGCACTCAGATTTAGCGTAAATCCTAAATAAACCTCTGAAGATAAATTTGTGGGGGGAAACTCTTTATATGTTCGGATCAATTAAACTATCAGAAGATACATAATTGCTATTAATGGCTGAATCGAGTAAAAGAATTGAAAATGCTGATACAATCGAGTCATCAAATGACCAAAATGTGCTTGGGCATTGGAATTTCTAAATTAACAGAGATGATGGGTCTATCCTCGTGTTTTGGAATGAATGAAGTGGTTGGAGTTACTACAATTACTTGAATGGCTGAAACACCCACGGGTACTTAAATGATTGAAATGCTATATAGGGTTCAATTGACAAGAATGATGGATATCTCGAACTTCAAAATGACTGAAATACCCCCTTTGACTGGAATAAGTAAATTACCCTTGATAAATTCTGGAAATGCCAATAAAGTTGAAAATGACTTGAATGCCCTTATGGGTTGAAGCATGACCCATGTACGTCAATCACTCTTGATATTAATATAAGGATGAAAGTTTTTCCGTACAGAGTATTAGTTCGACTACTCTGTGGCAAGTCTTGTGGTGAAATATGAAGGCAACCTTTCAGATATACGATACAATCACTATTTGGAAATGATACCTGTGAAGTGCATACATTAGAAGGTTTGGTTAGTACTGTAAGGTTGAGACATGTTGTCCAATTAGTTTTAGAGGCCCGATAAACTTCTGGAAATCTTAAATATTGTAAATCGTCATTTCATCATTATTGGGCTAAATTACAAAATCACCCCTAATAGTTAAATGACCAAAATGCCCTTGTTGGCCAAAGTAATCAAAATATCCCTAATGTATCCAATGTCGTGAAAGATCTTGACATAGAAACCTTTGAATGCCTGGCTGGAAACCTGATGAGCAAATAAAATTCTCGAGCCACTGTTTATGCCTTGTTGGTATAAATTATCAAAATGCTCATGTATGATAGAATGACCATAATGCCCTTGTAGGTTTAAATGGCTAAATCACTCATGATATGCCTAAACACTCAAAGATCTTGATGTATCATCTCCTGAATATTTGGTTTGAACCGTTAGTACAAACCCCTATTTTAATAGGGGCCTCGTTTCAAAAATTCGTTCAATTGTCAAAAGTTTAACGTGTTCTCCTCCGTAAATGCCAAGTATCTCCATGAAATAAACTATTCCACCTAGTTTGTTCCATGTGTGCTACATGACTGTTTTTGCATACTAATTTACATGTTATAATACCGAGCACGTGCACATGACTGACATACTTGAATTTACAGGAACATGACATGTTTTATAAATTAAATATGACCGTATTGTATTTCTGATATATGCATATGCATCCGATATGATAAACATGCTATATGGATAATGTGTTACTAAAAATACAGTTATTGATTAACGAACTATTGATGATCTAATTCACTGGGGTACTTGGGACATGATATGAAGTTACCGTCGGCTCAGCCCTGATCCAGCTGGTAAGTCCGCCTATTTTCGGTCCTATGCTTCGACTAGGTCCGCCCGTATTCGGATCCTAAGCTTCGGCTAGGTCCGCCCGTTTTCGGATCCTAGGCTTCGGCCAGGTCCGCCCGTTTTCGGTTCCTATGCTTCGGCAAGGGTCGCCCGTATTCTAAGGTATATCCTTAGGATGGTACCCACACCCAATGGGCTCGGGTTAATGCTTGTACATGATACCGCACTGGGGAAACTATATACTAGAGTACGGTTGGAGGGTAAATATAGAATTAAAATGAACTTTATGGTACTTGAAACAAATGTATTTTAAATAAAAGGGTTTACTGCATTGTTACATTTTATGCATTAGCGTTGCACTGTTGGAACACACTAGGCACTAAACTCTCTGTTTCCACCTCCGTATGTTACCAGCCTATATAATTCCCGTCTAATTCACGATGTTTGAATAAGGAACAAATATCGTTATTCCTGAGTATGATGCAATCTCGAAATAGCAGAACGGAAATGAGGGCTGTTACTATATGGAACATTATGAAAATATTATCCCTACCTTATATCTGCATGATCTTATAGCATCTTTTGGTAGTATTGTATTACTGAGCTTTTTCAAGCTCACGCTGTTTTTACCATCACAGGTTAAAAGAATATATCATGATAATGGTTGACAGCAGTGTTCGGAGTTGTCTCGGCGTTACCTTGGAGTACGGTATTGTATAGTTAGTGGGCATGTATGCCATGTATTGTTTTATGGTAGTGTCTATAAAATATTTTCTGAAGTTTTTATTATGTGTTTAAATGACATCCTGAAATGATATTTTAAACAGAAGTTGGTTTTACAATTTAATAAGTGTTTAAAAAAATGTTTTTATGTGTATTTTTACTGTGGGTCGCTCTTGTGACCCTAATGTGACTTCCTAGGATCTGTTGTAGCGCATAATCGGGTCTAGGGGGTTACAAAGAGATTGCCATATTTACAAATCAAAGATAGTTTGTATATTCTTTTAAAGTAGAGAAAATATTCATGTGCACATGATCATTCAGACAATATATTTAAAATAGTAATATGCCACATAAGGAACACACCTCGCAGCAAGTGTCGGTCAAGAAGGTATATTGGGCATTTGTCTCTCTACGCTCTACAACAGTCCTCGAACCTAAGTTACAATAGAACAAGGTTATTACGGGAGTAAAATTCTAATCATATGTCGCGCAAGGTTACAAAACCTTACGAGTAATCACAAGCTCGCATATGAGTTGATCGGGAGAAGTTGGGGCGAGCAGACGAATAGTCAGGCGAGTCTCAAGTACTTTTAAACATATAACAATCCAAGTCAATCCTTAATTCAATTATATTGCTTTTAAATTGAATAATTAAAACCATATGCATGATCGAGTTCAAGGTAGAATTCGAAGGCTTTCAAGTTAGAATTTCGCGAAAGAGACTTCAAAATCGGATTTTAGACGTCGAAAAACCCAAATAAGATATTTGAAAAAAAAAAGTCAAATTTTTGTCAAAGTCAACGGTGAACGATCAACTGGGTCAACTTTTCAACGGTCAATCTGGTTGATTCGGCTAGGTTAAGGTTGAATAGATATGGTTCAGGTCGAACATGTTCGGGTCAGGCCATACAAATTTGGGTCAGACATGTTTAGATTTAGGCTTGGTTGGGCTAAAGGCTATTGAGGCCTTAAACTGGTCGACCCAACAACTATAACACCCAACCCTATTGGGTGGTTATTGAGCCTGCCTAGTTCACAAGACTGGTTCAAGGGTCAAATCGGTTCAGTTTAGAGGCCAGACTGGCTTTTTAGCCGATCAAGTCGGTTCAGTTAAAGGGTGTCGTTGTGGTGGCCAAAAATCAACCCTGACAGCGCATGAAAGCCATGTGTGGCCCTAATGGCTAGAAAATACTTCCAAACAACAAAAATCGATGCTAAAAGATGAAATGGAAGGGTTTTCGAGGCTTATCAAGCTTAGAACAACAAAAATCACAATGATAATGGGAAAATCGAAATGTTTCTCGAACTTTTTAATGAACCTTTATCGGTGTCAAAATAATTATCGGTGGGCAGGGTTTTATTCGCTACAACAGGAGGAGAACGATGGTGAAGACAACGACTCTCACTGACATCACAGGACGACAAAAATGATAGAAACCGAAACGACAAGGTTTTTAAGATTTCGATGAATCTTTAAGCCAAATTCTACGGTGAACGGTGAGTGGCTGACGGGTTTTAGTTGAAGTGCAGCTATGGCTTGGATGGCGGTGGTAGTGGCAACCACGGTTGGACGATGACGAAGATCAACCGATGAAAAGGTTTTGATGAGGTGAAGAATTGTATATCTGGCTTTCTCGAATCTTTATAAGCAATAATGACTGGTTAGTGGGGTTAGTTCAGACTTATTTAATTTTAGTATAACCACCTAACAAAGCTTAAAATTAAGCTGGGTAATTCATTCCTAGAAATTGCCTTGGCTCAAATGGCTCAGGCTTGAGCTTACCAAGCATAAGCTATGGTTTCAACACCCTTTGGCAGCACTATCTACCAATGAATTGGATTGGTATCGTGCTCCATCTGCTTCCTGAATTGTTGGTTGAAAATCATTCACATGTACGAAAGATGGAGCAAAAATGGTTGAACTTATCTACTCATGAGTCATGACATGCACAAGCTGGGAGCAATGCAACAGTTCTTGCGTGTGTTAAACAATGGTGTTTTTGAGAGTGTGGATCAACGTATAAAAGCAACCTCCAATATTATTAAGGATACAGATGAGCAAGTGGGGCGGGGGAATTAGAAGAAGATTGTAACGCCGATAGAAGAAAACTACTTGGTCATTTGTATAGGCTAATCAAGTGTTGCAAGTCTATTTGGAGGCCAAAATATTGATCGGATTATCGAAATATGAGCTTTTTTCATAGATCGACAAAATTTGAGGTTTACGCAATAATATTAATGGTTTACGTATTGGAGGGAGATGGGTGATGAAGCCCAAGAATTTGAAACATCGTTTTTATAAAGAATTCTAAAAACATTTCTCACAACCTGCTATGAGCAGAGGCGGAACCCTTTAAGGGACCGGTGGTGGTTACAACTAGGGGTGGGAGAAATTACCCGACCCAATTGACCCGGCCCAAATACCCGATGACCCGAATCAAATTAGACAGGTAATACCTTAAGAATTTTTTTCTTTCGGGTCGGGTACCCGGCCCGGTTTTTATCCCGGGTACTCGGGTCGGGACTGGGCCGAAAAAATGGTCCCAGTCGGGTACCCGGCGACCCGATTATATATATATATATATATATATATATATATATTAATTATAATTATAATATATATTTTATTTTATTATTTTTAATTAAAAAATCAAAATAGGGAAAAATTAACCCATCTCAACATCTCTGCCCTATCTCTCCCTCCCGAAATTTTTCATTTTTTCCCCCAAATCTTAGTCAAATCCCTAATCTAAGCAGTCCCCGGTGGTCCTTCACGGCTCCACCTCCTTGTCGTCGCCGCCGGCTTCAGCACTCAGCAGTCCACACTCCGGTCCGTCGTTCGCCCTCACCACTCACCAGTCACCAGTAAATGTTCGAAAGTTCCACTCGTTTCACGTTTGCACTTTGCAGTCGAGCAGAAGCCTGCCGCCGCCCGCTGGTCCATCGTTCGCCCGCCGCTGAATTTTCACAAAGGGTACTTTAATTTTATAGCGACTTTAAAATTTACAGTTTTGTAGTTTGGACGCCGAATGGTGAGCAGAAGCTATGCATTGTATGAGCTAATTTTCTTTCATTTGCAGTTTTGCACTATGAACCTGATACAAGCAAAATTCATTGAACATTTCAACTACTATAGTTGATGAATGATTAGAAAAATTATTCTAACAAAAATAATAATAATTTAAAACTAATAGAATGTAGCTTAAAGCTTGAAATTAGCTTAGAATCAAGATGTAAGAACCTGTAGCTTAAATCTTAATATGAAATCTAGGTTATCAAATTCAAGCCCATCCACTGAAGATTGATAATGGAACTCGGGATCAACATTCTCTGATGCTTTGGTTTGTTGGTTCTTTTCTTTTTCAATTTTAAGATTGATTTCAGTGTTTATTTTGAAGGTTATTGATTCTGTCTTGTTTTACTTTTTTCTGGGGTTGAGTAAGATTAATGAACTGAACAAACACTTTGAGAAGTGTCAGACAGCAGCTTTTGTTTCATTTGTTATATGATGTTGATGAAAGTGATTAATAATGATGCAAGCTTCTGCAAAATTTATAGAAAATTTTGCTTCTTTACTGTCATTTTTAGAAGATGTATATCCTTTATTAGTGATGATAGATTCTTAAATGTGTTGACATATCCGTGTTTTTTTTTTGTTATAACTTGCAAATTTTCGGTTTTAAACTTACTGATTTGGTATTACATCTACATGAAATTTTCAGTTTGATTTTAGGAAAAGCACTTCACATGTTTTTATAGATAGTTTATTAGGGTAGCTGAATCAAAACAATAATAGAAAAAGGTCTATGGTTTGGTTTCTGAAAACATGTCTGTTTTCACAATCTTAACTGTTAAACTGTGTATATGTCTTCAAAGTTTTGGTTATGCTGTAGATGGTGCTTTGGTTGCTTAATTGATTAATGATTATCACTTTCATTATGAGGAGTTTTTAGTTTACCCGTGTCCAAATTTCAAATGAGTTTATAAAAGATCTAAAAAATGTAGAAAGGATAGCTGAAAATTGTAAGTATAAAGATTAAAGGCTGCCCTGTTGCGAACATAAACAATAACATGTAGTAAATTGCTATGAATGTGAACAAATGCATAGGAGCTGTTTAGTGAAATTATGTAAATGCATTCATGTATAAAAGATTGTTTGTGAACGAGTAATTAGCAAAATGAACTTTGGGGCTGTTTGTGATCAAATGAGTTAAGAGAACCTAAAGAACACAAATGTATTCATGTTATTTGTTTTGTGAACTAGAAAGTTAAGAGAACACAAATGTTGAATTTCATCTTCTCCTTTTCAGATATGTGGATGACTGGAGAAAATGTTGATGTGACTCTATCTTCCTCAATTGAGTCACCTAAAGAACATGAAAAGAATGAGGAGACTCCAACAAGTAGAACTGAAACCAAGAAAAGGAAGGGAAAGAAGTCTGTTGAAGCTTCACCAACTAAAGAAGGTAAAAGGAAAAAACTTATACTGCTTGGGATCATTTTAAAGCAATTGTTGGTGATAAAGACCGGGCTGAATGCATTTATTCGCTGCAAAGATATCTTGTTCAACTGCCAATGGAACCAATGCCATGAAGTGTCACACGAATCGATGCAAGAAAGCTTCTTTTAACTTGGACAAAACACAAACAATGCTAGATTTTGAGTCCAAGACAAAGTGCAACACAGATGGAACAATAGAAACAATTAGTGTTCCTAAACTTTGGCGTTTTGATCAAGAGCAGATTAGACAAGCACTCGCTAAAATGGTGATTATGGTTGAGTTGCCATTTAGTTTTGTTGAACGTGAAGGCTTTCGCATGTTTTGCAAAGTTGCTATTCCTGACTTTGTTCCTCCTTCACGTGGTACTATTACAAAAGATTGCTATGCTTTTTTTATTGAAAAAAGGAGAACGTTGAAGAACTTCTTCAGTAATTTATCCTCTAGGGTATGTCTTACGACAGACACATGGACATCTGCTCAGAACTTGTCGTATATGTGCCTTACTGCCCACTTTATAGATGATGCTTGGAAGTTGCATAAGAAGATTATCAACTTTTGCCCAATTGACGGTCATTCTGGAGAGCTTATTGGTAGGGCAGTTGAAAAGTGCTTGCAAGAGTGGGATCTTAAAAAGATCTTAACGGTGACAGTTGATAATGCTAGTTCTAATGATCTAGCAATCAAGTATTTGAAGCAGATTCTGAACTTGTGGGATGGAAGTGTGTTGAATGGTGAATTTTTGCATATGAGATGTGCTGCACATATTCTGAATTTGGTTGTTAAAGATGGGCTGAAAGATGTTGATGCTTCTGTTACGAGGGTTCGTGCTGCTGTGAAGTACATGAGGTCCTCTCCTGCAAGACTTCAAAAGTTTCAATCTTGTGTCAAAGAGGAGAATATAGATAGCAAAGCTCTTGTTTGCTTGGATGTTGAAACAAGGTGGAATTCCACCTATTCCATGCTCAAAAGTGCTTTAGTGTTTAAGAAAGCATTCAGAAATTTGAAAACTAAGTACCTTCCTTACACAAAGGAGCTTAGGAAGGTTGGTGGTGCTCCTGATGATGAAGATTGGGATAAGGTTTCTTCATTCTTGTCTTTCCTTGAGATATTTTATGAGACTACATTGAGCTTCTCTGGATCAAGGTATGTGACTGGCAATACCTTTGTGGAACAAATATATGATATTGGGTATACAATTAATCGTTATGTTGATGACTTGCAATCGAGTGATGGGATTAGGAGCATGGCACGCCAAATGAAGTTGAAGTTTGATAAATATTGGGCGAATGTTAACAATTTGAATGTCTTGATGTTCATTGCTTTAGTTCTTGACCCTAGGCATAAGTTAAGATATGTTGAGTGGATCGTTCGTCGTTCTTATGATCCTAGCAATTCTTATGTCTTGTGTCAACGGATTAAAGATGTTTTGACATCGTTGTTTGATTTTTATGCTTCTATGCAACCTTCGTCAACACAAAAGACACCTTGCTCTGCAAATCCTACTTCTAGTGGTCAAGATGGTGAGGGAGGAATAAGGAAGTTAAAAGGAACACATTTGAGAAAGGACTATGTGACCGAGATTGAATCTGCTGATACTTTTGAAACAATGACTGAGCTAGACAAATATTTGGGCGATAAATGTGCTCCTGAGAGTGATGATTTTGATATCTTGGTTTGGTGGTCTATGCAAAAAAAAAACAACTATCCAATTCTTATGAGATTGGCACATGATGTTCTTGCAATTACAGTTTCTACCGTTGCTTCGGAGTCCGCTTTTAGCACAGGAGGACGTGTTCTTGATTCATTTCGCACGTCTTTGACTCCTAGATTGGTGGAAGGTCTTATTTGCACTCAAGATTGGATTCGTTCTTCTCATGACCCTATTGTAATAGAGGAGAATTTGCTATCATTGGAGAATATAGAAATAGGTTTGTTTTCGATTTCAAGTTTAGATTTTAAATATTTATGTTTGAAAACACGCATGATACTTGATAGTATATTGTTTGAACTCTTTTGACATTGTTATTGACTTATTGTATACATAAAATTTGTTATGCAAAGATGAAAGATTTGACATTGGAACAACCAACAATTGTCATTGATGAGACAACTGAAGTTTCAGAGACCGCACTCGAAGTGTCCTAGACTTTGGTAAGGAATAAATTCTATAGTATATTGTTTGAACTCTTTTGAGTTTTGATAAGAATAAATCATATGTTAGAGACTTATAGTTAAATTATGCGATGTAGTAGACTTGATATGATGTTGGCAACATGTTGGATTTTGATCTCTTTGAATATATATCATTTTTTTTTTGTGAAAAATTCATTCTTTTGTACTATTTTACAGGAGCTTGGAAAGCATTTCGAAGGATCCAAGAAGCTTTGGTTATTGTGTTTAAACTTTAAACGTTTAAGTTAAAAACTTATATTTGTGTGTTTGAAACTTGTTTAAGATTATGGATTTTAATGTTGTTTGTGTTTTTTATTAGAATTATTGACTCTAATGTTATTTGGGTTTGATATTTCGAATATTAAACTTTATGTTGGGATTATATAATTCGAATTTTTCTTATTTTTAGGTATATTAAAAAAAACTAGCGGGTACCCGGTACCCGATTACACGGGTACCCGGGTGTGTCGGGTAGAGGTGTTCAAAAATACCCGGCCCGAACTACCCGACACCGCCGACCCGCCTACCCGATTTAATTTTACCGGGTATTTATGTTAAAGTACCCGATTTTTTCGGGTCGGGTACCCGACCCGCAATTTTTTCCGGGTAGTTGGGCCGAGTCAGGGCCAAAAAAATTTTATAATCGGGTACCCGACCTGACCTGCTAATTTTAATATTTATATATTTTATATTTTAAATTCTATTTTCATTTTATTTTTCTTATTATTTTTCCTTAAAAATTAATTTTAAACCCCTAACTTCTTTTTATACTTGTATTATATACTTTTAAGTTTACAACTTTTCAAAAATATTTATATTAATTTGTCAATATTAGAGTCGAAAAAATCATGATCGAGATTAATATTTTTAATACCTTCTTTTGTCGATAAACTTTAATATATATACATATATATCCAAATATTTCTCTTTTAAAACTAACCACAAATCAATAATTTTAGTGTTTGAAATATATATCATGGAATTTTATGTGTTTCTTATGTATTTTTTTTTAAATAAACCGGGTACCCGGTACCCGATTTTATGGGTACCCGAATTTTGCGGGTACCCGATTTGCGGGTACCCGGTTCTTATGGGCCGGGTCACGGGTCGACTTTTAGGTACCCGAAAATTTTGGGTACCCGAAATTTAGGGTACCCGGATATGAACACCCCTAGTGTCGGGTACCCGAATCTCGAGTAGCCGGAAAAGGTGGGCCGGGACACGGGCCGTTATTTGAGGTACCCGGATGAACCGAGTACCCGGCAATTCCCACCCCTAGTTACAACCCCGCAAAACTTTTAAGAATTTCAAATTCTGCCCCTAATTTTTTAAAAAAATTTAATTTGGCCCCTCAAAATTTTTAAAAATTTATATTAAACTTTAAAATTTAAATATTTTAATTAAATTCCCTCTCAATTTTTTTTTAATTTTTTGTTAAATCTCTCAAAATTATTAAAAAAAATTAGTTAAACCCTCAATTTTTTTAATTTTTTTTTATTTAAGCCTCATTTTTTAAAATTTTAAGTTGTCCCTCAAGCTTTTACTCCAAGTTTCGCCTCTGATTGTGAGGGTTCACTAGGAACTTATGTATGTCTACAACGATTGACTATGGATGACTGTATGGGAATGTGATGGATCTAAAACGCCAGGTTTGGGTGACTTTAAATTTGACTTTTTTTAAAAAAACGTTCTTGAAAAATAAAAAATGACGTAATACACTCTCTCTCTTTTTTCGTCCTATTTGCTTGTTGAATTTTATTTATAAGATATTCTAAAGTTTTAGTAACGAGGTTCCAAAAGATTATATATATATATATATATATAGAGAGAGAGAGAGAGGATAGGATCAAATTACACTGTGTAAAATTTTTTACACCTTTTGTGGATCGTTGGATGAGTGAAACGGATGGATGAGATTAACAATAAAATATGTGAAGATTATCACTTGGGAATTAAAAACACGGAGTTAATCTCAACCATCCATTTCTCTCATCCAACGATCTAAAAAAGGTGTAAAACTTAAAGAGTTTTACACAGTGTAAGTTGATCCTAACCCTATATATATATATATATATATATATTCAAGAACTCTGTACGATCGGACCTATTGCACATGTCTAGAATTACCCCTATTCACGTTAAAATAACCATTTAACTTTTATAGCAGAATGCAACAAAAATTTCAAAATCTACCTAAAATGTTGCATTAAGTCCAATAAATTATACAACTCTCGTAAAATTATATATATACTATAAAGTTATGGAAGTTTGATGGTTTTAAACTTCGTAAAATTTAGGTAAAATGATATGTAGCTACGATTAATGTTAAAGAACAATTAACATTTTTTTTTGAAAGAAGAACAATTAACATTTTGAGTATACCATGATAATTGTTATGGTATCTACTTGTTGGATATTAAAAGATGATGTGAGCCTTCTGTAGAAGATTATTCTTTGGAGTTGTTTGGACCTAACAGGATTAGTTAAAGAGCCCGTTGAGATAACAGATCAGTATAATAACAGATTCTGTTAGGCTTATATCTTGGGCTATATAGACGTATAGGTTACCCGACCCTGGCCCATTAAATAAGAATCAAATGAAGCCCACATTCCTATTTTGTTAAATTTTTCTTCTGTTCTCTTTTTTCCCTAAATGCCCAATTTAGGGGGTTTTTTCCTACTTAAAAAATATACCGAGTCCAAAAACAGGGATGGACCGAAGGGTGCTGGTGGGGCAAACATCCCCCTAAAATTTTGAAAATCATATATGATTTAAAAAAAATTTAAATTTTTTCTATGTATTTTTTATGAAAAATCTATTTTCACTCTTTATAGGTTCATCCTCCTAACCTAAAGTCTTAGGTCCGTCCTTGTCCAAAAATAACATAAATCCCATAAGAGAGAGAAGGAATAATACAAAGCAGAATCAAAACACACAAAAACATTGAAAACAAAAACAAACATAAAAAGCACATAGAGAGCAGAGCTCTAAGGCCGGGAGAAAACCGCTACAAGAAAACAGTAGTCAACATTCAGCAATATCGTCTTTAATTGCACGTCGAAAGCCCTTTAACTTTTTGAGTATAATGCGACAATCGGAATATTTTATTGAGTTTAACAAATGAGGGAAATCTCGTAACATTAGATATATATACTAAAGAAGTTATAAAAGTTCAAAGTGATTTGATTTTTTGAGAAATTTAGATAACATTACGATTTACATGTAGTTACAATTCACGTTAAAGAATTTTTAACTTTTTTAGTATACTTTCGGCACCAACTTTAAATATTGCATTAATCTTAATTTTTAAGGTTTAAATATTATAGTTTAAGATTTCGGGTTAGAGTTTTAATATTTGTGGTTAGATTTTAATGTTTAAAAATATATTTTATGGTTTAAATTTTAGAGTTTATGGCTTATAATTTAAGAGTTGGTGATTATGTCTCCTAAAAGAGTATATGACTTAGAAGTTCGTTTATTGGAAACAAATTACTGATGAGACGCATCAAACAATTACCCTAACAGTAAATATATACTCAAGAAGTTATACAAAGTGCTAGAGTTTTGATTTTATTTGGGTGAAAGGTATGATTTCATTCATAGGAAATCATACATATGTGTACTATTAATATGAGCCTCATTAAAATTCTCCTTAATCCTAAATGGAGTAAAAGGGCACTCATATTAATAGTTTAGCAAAAGACAACGAGATAACCCGACAAGAACAACACTAAACTATGAAACAATATACGCATGTAAAAGCGGATCAATCTAATCAGGAGGAACATCATAATAAATCAATTCCAAGCTATCAAGACTCGCACTCTTAGCTAATGTATCTGCCATTTTATTCCTATCGCGTCTAACATGCTGGATCTGCACAGTCCATTTTTGACGGAAGAAATTATCCAAATGCCCCTTAAGCGGTGCTTGTCGAAACCCACCTTCTCAAGCAAGACGAAGACCAAGATAAGCCCCCTAAACTTCGGCATTTAACACAGAACAAATTCTAATGAACTTGGCAAACCCAAAACACCATTCCCCTAAATCATCTAGAGTTTTGATTTTTGATAAGCTTAAATAACATTACTATTTGTTACATTAACAAATTTTTCTACCGGTTGAGTTTAATTAAATTAATATTATTGTTAGTACAATATATATAATTACATGATATGTTCAAATTTATGAGTAAGAAAATACTTATTTAGTATAAACATTATATTAAATTATATATATATATATTTTTTGAAAAATCGCACACCCCTATTAACTTTATCGAACTTAAAATGTAGTATGTGTGTCCAATTTTTTGGTATAACAAAAACAATAGTTTATGTTATCAATGTGAACACAATAATCTAAAACCATACAAAATGGAAAGCGAATGAACATTTTATTCACTTGACTAATTAAAGAATTTTAAAATGTAGTAATGGTTGAGGATTCGATTTTCATCTTAAACATGAAATAACTTTAAAACTTGTGACCAGCGTCTATTTTTATATGGGCGAATAGAACATGAAAGAATTAGTCACTTAATATGCTCGTTCTAATAAACACTTAAAACACTCCTTTTTTAAACATAATTTATTAAAAAAATAATACTTAATAAACATAAAAACCAATATAATTA
Source organism: Hibiscus tridactylites (assembly GCA_958450335.1). Classification (NCBI taxonomy): domain Eukaryota; kingdom Viridiplantae; phylum Streptophyta; class Magnoliopsida; order Malvales; family Malvaceae; genus Hibiscus; species Hibiscus tridactylites. The sequence continues at coordinate 77,056,238 of OY288269.1, read as the reverse complement.
AAAAAACTTCCCGACCATTAAAACACAAATAAACTTGAAGGGAAACCTTAAACTTCGCACGTCCCTTTTGCAAAGCAAAATCATGACCCACTTGAATATACCAGAATCCATCATATATTTGTCTCTATACATGATAGTATACATCCCCCAATAGTTTAAAGAAATCTATATATTCTGTTTCCTAAGAAAATGAAATTAAATCCCTCTGTTTCTCTTCCATTCTTGTTCGGCATTTAAAACGCCCCGTCTCATTTCCCTCTCCGATATTTCTCGCCATTACTCTGCGCCTTGCTTCCTTTCTTCTTGGCTCAATCGCATTCTCTGTTTCCCCCCGTTTTCTTCTTTTTCTAGATCTCCTTTACCTACCTGCAAGTCTCCGGATTGGCGTCCTGGCGGTGTTTGGCAGCGGAAGAGTTTCTCGTCGCGGTGTTCTTTTTGTTCGTTCAGATTATTTCTTTTTATCTTTCAGATAAAAGAAATGGGAGAAGGAGGAGGAGAAGAAGGATATGGGAAGATAATTGTTGGAGTTTGCGTCATGGAAAAGAAGGTGAAATGCGGAAGCGAGGTCCTTGTCTCTTTTGTTTGCTCAAGTTTTCTAATAAATATATGAAAATCATATATATTTTTTGAAAAAAACATTATTGGGAGGAATGCATGGTTTATGTAGTAATATAAATTATAAACTAGTATTTATTGCTATGTTTTAATGCTTAAATTTTAAGTTTTAATCATTTTTTTCTCTTCCTTTTCCAGGCATTTTCGGCTCCAATGAGACAGATTCTTGACAGGATTAAGGCTTTTGGCGAATTTGAGGTAGATCATATATAACTTTCGAACCTTAAATTGAAATTAATCTGAATTAATACTGTTTTATTATATGTTTGAGTTTAATTTGATGTACTCATATGGATTAGTTTAGGGGAAATATAAATGGATAATCATGATTTCCAGCGATGACAAATATACTCTTTTTTTGGGTAAATTCTATTGGTGTGTTTGTCATGCTATGCGGAAGTTTGCTGTTGCACTGCAGCCTATGTTAGTCGTAGCCTATGTTACTCTAATTGGGGTTTGACTGCAGCCTATGTTATACATTCAATTTTTTTTTCTTCTAAATTTGTTCTGAACTTTTTCTTCTTCTTCATGTTCATGTATTTGGAGGATACGTCACTGGTCATGTCCCCACAACCATGCCAGGATATGTATCAAATATGAGCCTTGAACACGTGTATTTCAAGAAAACTGTTACATTATTTTGTTCTTATGGATTGCTTGCGGAGAAATGTCTTCTTTTTTCTCTTTTTGTAGATTCTCTATTTTGGCGATAAGGTTATTCTTGAAGATCCGATAGAAAGGTACATTTTTTGCTATTTAGTTTAAGCACATTGTCTCAGATTTACATTATGATATTGTTGATTATATTATTTACGATTGCTATTATTGGTGCCTCTATCATTTTTTATTTTAAATTTAGAAGAGAGTTATCATTTTTTATTTTAAATTTAGAAGAGAGGAACAAGAAACAAGAGGTGTGGATCTCCCTCACAGATTTGCAAATCAAATTTCCAGTTGAAAACAGTAAATAGACTGGTTTCACTTATGTTGAAAAGTTTGAAGTCTTGTTTTTTAGCTGTTCTCTTCCTACTCATTTAGTGCTTTGAGATTTATATTTTTCTCTGAAAGATAGAGTTTGACTCTGATTGACTCTCTGATTTGAGATCAGTTCCTTATTGTCTGATATTTTACTCTTTCTTCTTTCGTTGAATGATTATATGAATTATGGAGGGAATTAAGTCCAAGGATGTGAGAGAGAGATACCAATGTATGTGTTACTAGTGGACGAACTTCTTGATATCAAACTCTTAATGGTCAAGATTTGTGTTGTTTCTCTTACCTAATTCATTTGAGAGATCATAATTTCTCATAATTTTGCTTGTTTCAGCTGGCCACTCTGTGATTGTTTGATTGCGTTCTACTCCTCTGGATTTCCCCTTGACAAGGCTGAAGCATATGCTGATTTAAGGAAGTAAGTTCTTTTTGCATGTTCACAATAGGGAATTAAATCCTTTCCAAATTTCCGGAAATTTTAATTGATTTTAGATTCTAATATGATTACTTAATTGCAACTTTAACGGGGAAACTTAACATAAGGATTCAATTACTTTTGATTCTCATACTTTACATCTGGGAATAAATCTTCCTGGGATACTTTATGACTATTTGAGTTGTCAATTAAGCCTATCTTGCTACAAGTAATGTGCTAACTGCTAAATGTTGGCCAAATAACTTTTCAGATAATTAAAAAAAATCAAAGATAGTAGATTAAGCCTTTGATATTTTCTTTCAAAACAGGTCTTAAATGAGAGTCCATTAAAAGAAATAAAATTAATTGTTTATAGTAATTCTGATTGGATCCTGGGACTGACATACCAAGCATCAACTTCAATCCATCAATATGGAAAAGTGTCGAAAAGCTGATCAAAAACTGATCTTTTTATTATATTTCGACTCTTAAATTGCTACTGATTTACAAACTAAATATATAGACTTATGCCTTAGCTAAGGAAACTCCTAACTAGGAAAGAAACTAATTCTAGTAAAGAAATACAATCGCTTATAAATAGGGATTCTAATAGATAACAAAATATTTACAGATCTTCTGAACTTTAGGAAACAATCTCCGACACTCCCCCTCAAGCTGGGGCATGGATGTCCTCCATCCTCAGCTTGCTTGTTAACTTCTGAAAATCCTTGCCAAGTAAACCCTTGGTGAGAATATCTGCAATTTGATTACCAGTAGTCACATAAGGAGTACAAATCAAACCACTGTCGAGTTTCTCTTTTATAAAATGTCTGTCCACTTCAACATGCTTTGTTCTGTCATGTTGAACTGGATTATGAGCAATATTGATTGCTGATTTGTTATCACAGTACAACATCATTGGTCCATTCCATTCTACTTTCAAATCTTCTACAATGATCTTCAGCCATAGTAACTCACAGATTCCTAAAGCCATAGCTCGAAATTCAGCTTCTGCACTGGATCTAGCTACCACGTTCTGTTTTTTGCTTCTCCAAGTAACCAAATTTCCTCCAAAAAAGGTGCAGTAGCCTGAAGTTGATCTTCTGTCCATTCTAGAACCTGCATAGTCTGCATCTGTGTAGGCTTCCAGAGTCAGGTTTCCTCCTCTTCTAAACATGATTCCTTTACCTGGTGTACCTTTCAAGTATTGCAAGATTCGCATTACAGCTCTTAGGTGTGACTCCTTAGGATTGTGCATGAATTGGCTTACCACTCCAACAGCATATGCTATGTCTGGTCTGGTATGTGATAAATAAATAAGTCTTCCCACAAGTCTCTGAAATGAACCCCTATCAACTGCCATATCATCTTCATCTGAATCTCCAAGTTTGTGGTTAACTTCTATGGGCGTTTCTGCTGGTTTACATCCAAGCTTTCCAGTTTCCTTTAAAAGATCCAGAGTATATTTTTGCTGTGATATAAAAATTCCCTGTTGTGAGTGTGCCACCTCAATACCCAGAAATATTTTAATCTCCCAAGTTCCTTCACCTCAAACTCTTTTACAAGACACTTTTTCAGATTGATGATTCCTTCTGAATCATTACCTGTAACTATGATGTCGTCCACATAAACCAGTAGTATGGTTACTCCCCCTGAAGATGAATGCTTCACAAATAAGGTATGGTCACCTTGACTCTGTTTGAAACCCTGCCCTAACATTACCTTAGCAAATCTTCCAAACCAAGCTCTTGGGGACTGTTTTAATCCATATAGAGCCTTTTTTAACTTGCAAACTACCTGTCCAACAGTCGAATTAAACCCTGGTGGAACATCCATGTATACCTCTTCTTCGAGATCTCCATGCAAAAATGCATTTTTAATATCAAACTGCAGTAAATTCCATCCCTGGTTAGCTGCTAAGGAGAGTAGAACCCTCACTGTGTTCATCTTTGCAACAGGTGCAAACGTCTCCAGATAATCTATCCCATAGGTTTGCGAGTACCCCTTTGCCACCAACCTTGCTTTGTATCTTTCCAAGGAGCCATCTGATTTGTATTTTACAGTGTACACCCATCTACATCCCACTGTTTTTTTGTCTCCTGGCAGCTTTACTAAATCCCAGGTCTTATTCTTTTCCAGTGCATCCATTTCCTCCTGCATAGCCTTTTTCCAATTCTCATTATCTAATGCCTCGGCTACTGTTTTAGGGATGACAATATTGTTTAAGCTAGTAAGAAAGGTTTTGTGATTTGGGGACAAATTATTATAGGTCATAAACAAATATGAAGGGTGTTTAGTGGTGCAGGTTCTTTTTCCCTTTCTAATAGCAATAGGAAATTCAAACTCAGAATTAGAATTCATATCATTATGATCAGGATCAGTTTCAGAATGTACCTCAAAATTTATGGGAATGGGAGCAAGAGCAGGAGCAGGAGATGATTGAGTCTGCATAGGTATCTTCCTTCTCGAATATGTCTTTAGAGGACCAGCAGTTTCTTGAACATTGGGCTGAGAAATATTTCTGTTTGGTTGAGGAGTTTGAGGACTATTGGGTTCTGTTTGTAAGGACTGTGAAGGCGGCTGGATTTTTGTAGAATGAGAAGGCTGGATTTCTGCAGAATGAGAAGGAGAAGGCTGGATTTCTGAAGAATGAGGAGGCTGGATTTCTGCAAAATGAGAAGGCTGGATTTCTGCAAAATGAGAAGGCTGGATTTTTGCAGAATGAGAGGAGGTAGATCAATGAGGGACAAAGGTTGCTGAAGTAAAAACAGATCTGCATCCTTATCTTCCCTAAAAGACATCTCCCCCTGAAGATAAGGAGCAGTGAAGTAACTCTCTCTTTCAACAAAAGTAACATCAGCAGTGACATAGACCTTTCTAGTAGGTGGATGATAGCATTTGTAGCCTTTTTGAGTAGAGGAATACCCAAGAAAAATGCACTTTACTGCCCTAGGATCAAGCTTACCTCGGTTTGGAGAATGAAGATGAACAAAGGCAACACACCCAAACACTCTTGGCTGAAGGTTAAGAGATAGGTTCAAATGTGGGAAAAATTTTGTAAGGGTTTGAATATGACTTTGGGATCCAAGGACTTTAGTGGGTAGTCTGTTCATCATAAATGTAGCTGTTAAGACAGCTTCCCCCCAGTATTTTTTTGGGACATTATTCTGAAATAAAAGGGCTCTGGTTATAGCAAGAATATGTCCATTCTTCCTTTCTGAAATTCCATTCTGCTGGGGAGTGTTTACACATGATGATTCATGTAAAATACCTTTTTCTAAGAGAAAAGGAGACAAGATTTGATTAAAATAATCCTTGGCATTATCTGATCTAATTCTTTTAATCTCGGCTCCAAACTGGGTTTTTATCATGGTGTAAAAGTTTTGAAAGGTCGATGCAACATCAGATTTCTGTTTTAACAAATAAATCCAAGTAACCCTAGTGTGATCATCTATAAAAGATACAAACCACCTTGCCCCAGTTATGTTAGGAACAGAAGAAGGTCCCCATACATCGCTATGAATAAGACTAAAAGGAATATTGGTTCTATTATTACTTGCTGGAAAAGAGGAGCGTTTGTGTTTAGCAAGTTCACACACATCACAATGTAATTCCTCAACATCTAAGGTTTTACATAAAGAAGGAAACATAGTCTTTAGAAGTTTAAAAGGTGGATGACCAAGGCGAAGATGCTGGAGCCAGATTTGGTCTTTATTATTTGTAGAATTAGATAAAAAAGATGAGGGTGGAGTGTTCAAGATTCTAACTTGTCCTCCAAGATTCTCAAGATAATAGAGTCCATTGATCTCCTTAGCACGCCCAATCATCTTCTTCGTTTCCTGCTCCTGGAAAAAACAGTGTGTAGAATGAAACAAAACACTGCAATTAATATCCCTGACAAGTTTTGGTATTGAGATAAGGCTGGTAAATAATTTTGGAACATGTAGAACTTTTCTAAGCAGAATTTTTTTACTAATGGCAACATCTCCTTCACCAGCAACTGTTATCATGGTACCATCAGCAACTGTAATTTTCCTATTGCTAGGGCATGGTGTATAATTGAGAAAGTTGAGAGGGGAATTGGTCATGTGATCAGTTGCTCCTGAGTCTATTACCCAGGAGGTTTGATTAGGTATGGAGGATTCCAAGGCATTAGAGTTTTGAGAAGAGGAAGAGGATATACCTGAGAAAACTAGATTACCTGTACCAGCAATTGATGATTTTCCTAAGGACTCCAGTAGAGTCTTCAACTTCTCTACTTCCTCTTGATTGAACTCTCCAGATTGTTCAGTGGATTCCTTGGTTACTTCTCTAGTTGCATGGGCTCTGCTCTGCCCCCTCGTTGATCCTTCCCTTTCTATGAAGTTTTTGTTTGTGGACTGTGGCTTCCCATGTAACTTCCAACACCTCTCTCTAGTGTGTCGAGGTTTTTTGCAATACGTACACCACATGGAATCTCGGTTCACTGCCCTTGTTGTTTCTGATTTTCTTTCAAAACTTTCCAAACGTGTTGGCTTTTCAGAAACTATTTGAGTCACTAGAGCCGAGCTTTCTACTTGATTATTTCCAATCATCATTACTTCTCTAAGGGAACGAGAAATCGAACAAATACTGTCTAACAAAACAGTTAAAGCCTAAAGAAAAAGAGGCTCTGATACCATGTCGAAAAGCTGATCAAAAATTGATCTTTTTATTATATTTCGACTCTTAAATTGCTACTGATTTACAAACTAAATATATAGACTTATGCCTTAGCTAAGGAAACTCCTAACTAGGAAAGAAACTAATTCTAGTAAAGAAATACAATCGCTTATAAATAGGGATTCTAATAGATAACAAAATATTTACAGATCTTCTGAACTTTAGGAAACAATCTCCGACAAAAAGTATGAGGTCTCTATAGATTGAAATAATAGGTCTCACTTGCATATCCGTTAATGCTCAACATCAGTGGGTTACATTTTGAAAATATGAAGATAATCATGCTCGAGGTGATTGTTCCGTTAATCTCTCTCTATTTACGTTGGGAAAGTCTAAAATTTGGTTCTTGCACATGATTGCAACGGGAAGTGCCGCATTACAACTATTTTATTAAGTGCCAGTGTCCTAGTATTCGAGTCTTTTATTATAGTCTAGACCTGTAGTAATTTAGCCATATACACAGTCATTTTAACTTACTTTTACCCATCCATGTATGTGAAGTTGTAACCGGATTATTCCATCTCAACTATGTTTCTTTCAGCAGAATCAATCTCTTAAAGACCAAAGGAAGTTAACTTCTGCCCAATTTTCTTAATCTATAGAATATCTACTAGTTTATTGCATTTTTTATGATCTAGTTCTTTGAATAATAACAGTTCTCTTTTTTCTATACCCAACAAGCAGTAATTAATATGTTTGCAACTGTTTCTGCTCTGTGATTCAGACCGTTCCTTGTGAATGAGTTGGAACCACAACACCTTCTTCATGATCGCCGGAAGGTATATGAGGTATACATCCTAAGCATCCATCTTGACCTGCTTTGTTTGGGATGTAGGTGTGACGCCTTAGTAGTCGTTTGGTTCTCATGTGCCCAACATAATATAGTAATTTTTGAAAATTGATTGAATATGAGATAAAGCTAGATCTATACCACAATTGGTCGATGCCTTTTTTCTTTGAGGTAAAAAATTATCCTTTGAGCTTGTAGGAGAACTGATTATATAAAATGTTGAAATGTATAATGTTATAGCCGTTGATTAACAAAGACTAACCTAGTTATTTTGGGATTCAAGCGGCTTAAAATGTTCGGTATATCTGTTCCAAGATATGCCCTTGTAAATAGAGAAGCACCGTACCAGGAGCTGGATTATTTTAGTGAAGATGAAGATTATGTTGAAGTGCATGGAAATCGTTTCTTGAAGCCATTTGTGGAGAAGCCTGTTGATGGTGAGTTTGGTCTTTATACTTTTATCTTCTTGCATCTGTTTGCTCCTCACCAGTTGAATATGAACTTAATATGGTTCTTTGTGGCATTCTTGTTTACATAAAACTTGAATTGCAACGTGAAGAGTATGTTAAAGCATATTTTCTTTTTGGGTCATGTAACAAGATCAAGTACTGGAAATTTCATCCATTGCTCATTAATTTCATTCTCATCACCAAAAATTTAATTATGTTCTGTTTGTATATAGTATGGACGAGGATCAGTAAGGTTATTGCATGTGCAATATATTTAGATCACTGTTTTCTTACAGAATATTGATTTATTGACTGGCTTGATTTATGGAGTTTAAGGGGCAGGCATTTTGTTTTTGTTTCTTGTAAAACCATTTTTCTAAGAAAATAACATAATCTATATAATGCATAAGATTGTCTTCTTATTGATTTTATGATATGTGGAATAACAGCCACCCGGCTTATGAAAATGATCAAAATATGCATATACAAATCCCTACACTTCCATATTTTAAGTTCAAAATTATCTTCTCTGTTTAATAGGTTCTATTATTGAGAACTATGCACATTTAAGCTGCATGGAGTTGAGTCTTGAAACCTAATTCATGAAGCTTGGGAGGATTCCTGTTCTCTGGACTTCATCACTGTGCTGTAGCTCTTGCCAGACCCTTTTCCCTGTTTGCATGTATGCTAACAGCATTGTTTTCTTCTATTTTTTGAAGGGGATGATCATAGTATAATGATATATTACCCTAGCTCAGCAGGTGGAGGCATGAAAGAATTGTTTAGGAAGGTCTGAACATCTATCTTGAACTTTTGGCTACAACTTTTTGTAACTTTAGAAGCTCTGGTATGAATTTTATAACGATCATGCATTATTCGGAGAATACTGTCAACTTTTGGCCTGATTTAAGGGACAAACTGTTGTTTCTCATTCTATTTTTAAACGCATCTTCCATTATGTTTAATCGTCCATTATTTTTATATTCTCCTGGAAAATGTAAATTGTAATGTGGTATAACTTCTTTTTTTAGGTTGGAAACAGATCAAGTGAGTTCCATCCTGAAGTTAGAAGAGTAAGACGTGAAGGTTCTTACATATATGAGGAGTTTATGCCAACTGGAGGAACTGATGTTAAGGTTGTAAATTTGGTGTATAAAATTTGTTGTTAATTTAGTATACTTTGAGTGGTAATTATATGAAACCTGATTGTGTAATTGTTGCAAAAATTTCTGCATTCAATAGTGCACAGTGCACTCTTTGCATTTAACTCTGTTTGGGTATGAGAGTGGAGGGAAACAGCATATAAGGGTAGCCTCACATTTTCTGTTTCTGTGAATTTAATACTATTAGCTCAGATATTGAATGTTGGTTTTTAGCCATTGATACTTGCATTAGGAAGAAAGAACCATTCCATATGCACAGACCGTACAATAGGTTTGTGTGATTGTGCTGGATCATTCTTTGAGTTTCTTTTAACTTTTAACATTAGCCATGTTGCTGTCTTTCCAACTGTCCATCTCTTCCTTGGAAGATTTGTCTGATCATCCTGTCAAATGAATATAGGTCTATACAGTTGGCCCTGAATACGCTCATGCTGAGGCTAGGAAGTCTCCTGTTGTTGATGGTGTTGTTATGAGAAATCCGGATGGAAAAGAAGTAAGTCTTTGGTAATATATTAATCCAAAGCATATTCTTTACTTCTATTTGATATATGTACCTGTGTACATGTTCAGAAATCCCACTATTTGATCCTTATGGTTCCTTGTCAATCACTTGTTTCTTTGTCAATTCTTGATTGCCAAACAACCTTGTGTCCTTTATTAATGTTTTGTCTGTAGAAGGATGTTTTGTCTATGGAAAGTTAGCATGTCGTTTCAAGTTAAAACTGTGTTTTTTATCATCTTTGGGAGTTGAAGTGGATGATGAACAATATTTGTTTAGTTGGACTCAAATTATTAGGAGATTGTTTCAGTTGGATTCTTTTATGCTAGGGAGATTAAAGTCAGGTCAGTGGGTGAAAATACATTGAAAGTCAAAGTATCCGCAACAACCATAAAAGAAGATAATAATAACTAGGACATTCTTTATGATGCACATTGTTTGAGGTGTTTTAATCTAGTGCATTAACTTAAATCATACCTTCAAGGTGCTGCTGAGTGGAAGGGCAAATAAGATACATGGTCAAGTAAATAATTTAGCAGAAATGCATATGAAAAAGATAATGGTACAAAGTCATGTGCAAAAGGTTGTAATTTGAGTGTACCTTGCCCCTATTGTGGCTTATTTAATTGTTTTCATCGAGGCTAATCACTTCCATGAATTTTACAGTGAAAAGTAACGGAGGTTAATTACTATTGATGCATAGAACATTTAGCACATTGCATAATCAGCTACCTTACTGGCTACATAACTAATGCGGAAGTTTATATAGTTGTTAGTGTAGAGCATTTAGCACGTTACATAACGAGCTACCTTATTGGCTGACATAACTGATTCACTGCTATTAGATTTTCACATGGTTGGTGGAATATATGATGTTTAAGTATATCTGTGTTACCTAATTTGACAGATCAGATATCCTGTGTTGCTGACACCTAATGAGAAGCAAATGGCAAGGGAAGTTTGCATCGCATTTAGGCAAGAGGTATGTCCGTTTAATCACATTTATGAACTTTCCATTGCCCTTTTTGTTAATCTTTATGGATTGATGGCCATGTATTTTGAGCTATACGATATCTACCGCTACTACTTATATCTGTTTTGCTTTTCTTGCAACTTTGGCTTTTTGTCTTTATGTTCTCTCATGGCTTGAAGCATGAGTATTTTGAAAGAATAATGTGCTCATACAAATTCTTTTCGTCTTTTTTTGCAGTTATTGCATGAAATCAGTCTTCATAAACCAAATATATAGTAACTGTTAACATGCAAACAGTTCTTTTAATCCCATGATTTAAAGATTAATTGGAAAAGGAACTACTAAAATTTTAATATAAAGAAAAAAATCTAAGAGCTACAAATGATGGTAAAGTATATAACAAAGCAATAGGTACAAATAATATCCCAAGAATCTAATATGAAAGAGACACTCTATGCAAAAAAAAAAAAGAATCTAATATGATGTTAATAAACCCATCTTTATGTTCTCTCATGGTTATAAGAGCTATCTGATTTTCTGGCTGGCTTTGACAGAAATGCCTAACCTAACTCAAGATTTTTTTTTCTCTGTTAAGTATTATTAGATTTTCTGTGGTCTTATATTAAATTTGGGCCGCCGTGCCTGTTACTAATTGGTTTTAGGTTGGATGCATAACGTGGTACCATAGCCCATATTTTGCTATGTTGTTCTTCCTAGATAACTCCTCGTGAGCTTGATGATCCCTGGTGAGTCTGTCCATGTGTAGGCCTTGTGAGCTACATGTGAGGGGAAGTGTTTAACTGATGTTATCCAATATTTGTTAAAGTTTAGGTTTCATGTGGTCTTATATTAAAGTTTGGCCCCTTCACCTATTACCAATTGATTTTAGGTTGGAATTGGATGCTTACCATTTCAATTTGTAATGGTTTATATGGCATATCAATTTACTAACCAGTTTAATTTCTTGCAGGTGTGTGGATTTGATCTTTTGCGTTCCGAGGGGAGTTCATATGTTTGTGATGTGAATGGATGGAGTTTTGTGAAAAATTCTTACAAGTACTAGTTTCTCTTTAGTCTTGTGATTATACATTGTGTTGATCATATCAATATTTTCCATTTGATCATGCTACATATTGTATTGAATGCAATATCACAATTATTATTCTCTGTATCTGTGTGCGCTTGCGTAAAGTGATTTGGCGTCTTTGTTAATTAACTTTAATTATCATTATATCATGTATCATAGACGGAAAGAGGAGGAACAAAAAAATCGACGTGCATGCTGGCCTTGAATATAATGATGTCTATAGGCATTGCACCGTATGATGAAAAGTGATAAAGATGGAAAAACTGTCAATCCAATGGTTAAGCTACAACGTATAATTATGAAACTTAACCATTGGATTAACAAATTTTCCGTGCTTACTCCTCTGCATCCTTCCTACCTAGCAAAGTCTAAGTGCTTGATCTTGGTTTTCTATTTTCTTTTCTTGCCTATTCACTGTGTCTTTGTCATGTCTCCAATGGAACTTAGCTAATATTATCAGTCAACAGAACTAACTGCAATATAACATGTTCATCAAGTATTTGAACTTTTATAAAGAAATTCTTACACATATGTTATTTAAGCCAGATTCCGCTTTTGATATAAAGTAATGTATTCAAGGTGTTGATGGTAATTGCTACAAGCCAACCATGGAATTTGGTGAAACCAATTATTAGGAAGATATTTTTTTTCCAAATTTTTGTCTCTCCTTATATATGATGGGAAAAACAAGTTCATTTAAAGCTTATGTTCATTTCGTTTTTATAAGTTTATTTAATTTCTTTTGACAGGATCTTCCTTTTACTAATGTCACATCCTCTCTTTTTATTTGTTATGAGCAAAGCATACTTTCTCTTTTATAATACAGGTATTATGATGATGCTGCTTGTGTGTTGAGGAAGATGTTTTTAGAAGCAAAAGCTCCTCATCTTTCTTCAGTAATACCGCCAACATTACCATGGAAAGTAAATGAACCAACCCTGCCTTCTGAAAGACTTACTCGCCAAGGAAGTGGAGTTATTGGCTCATTTGGACAGTCTGAGGAGCTACGTTGTGTCATAGTTGTTATTCGCCAGTATGTTACTACATTTTCCTTTCTGTTTTACCTAGGTTTGTTAGCTCTCAACTTTTCATTCTTAAATTAACTTTCCTCAATGAGCAGTGGTGATAGAACTCCCAAGCAGAAAGTAAAGTTGAAGGTTACTGAGGAAAAACTGCTAAACTTGATGCTAAAGTACAATGGGGGACGACCCAGAACTGAGGTGAATATTTCACTTTCTTTTGTCTCATATTTTTATTCCATAGGTAATTCTATTGCCTAAGCATCTATTTACTTTTTTCATTTTTCAGACAAAACTTAAAAGTGCTGTTGAGTTGCAAGATCTGTTAGATGCTACAAGGATGCTTGTACCCAGGTCATATTTCATGCTTTCTTTTTGATCTAGCAGAATCACTTTCAAATATTCTCCTCCCTGAAACTCAACATCAAAAGGAATGAAAACAAAAGTTTGTAGCCATTCTATGTTACCAGACAGGAAGAGGATTCACAACAAATTTAGTAGGATAGGTTTTGGGGTATACTCTAAATGATGAAAATTTTGGCTATATCATGGGTGCAAACTAGTGATTTTATGCTTTAACTGGATAAGAGAAGCTGAGAAGGTAATAAATGCTTCTTGGTTAGTTTAGAATGATTTTGAGAGCTGAAAAAAGAAAGGAGAAACAAGTTTAGCTGTCGTTCTGTTATGTTATAGTACCTTTGAAGGCCTTCTTTCTTGTTTTCTTGGGAAATTGGATGGGAGGATGAATACTACCTGAAGAAATATCTGCATATGTTATTTATTTTTAATAAGAAAAGTACATTCCAATTGGTGCTTGAATTTATTTTGAGGATTGATAATGATTCAATGTGGATTATTTATGTGAAATAGACCAGGCGTTGGAAGTGATAATGAAGCTGAAGATCTTGAACATGCTGAAAAGCTTCGTCAAGTTAAGGCAGTACTTGAGGAGGTTATCTATCTTATCTTGAAATCACTTGCTTTTTCAATCTATTAGCTCTAGGATATTCATTTTTATTTTTCTCGTTACTTTGCTCTTCTAAAGATCTCTGTGTTGTGGATATACAAAATCATGATTCCTCATTCCTTCCTTATCGTACACACAATATTTCTTTATACACACAACAGACACATATATAACTATTTTCTCCCTTTTCTTTTAGTTGTTAATTTGGGCTGCTTGTCACGTGTTAAATTATTTGGTTTCCAGGGCGGGCACTTTTCTGGTATCTATAGAAAGGTTCAATTAAAGCCCCTTAAGTGGGTTAAAGTTCAAAAAAGTAATGGTGAAGGTGAAGAAGAACGGCCTGTTGAAGCTCTGATGGTTCTTAAATATGGGGGTGTTCTTACACATGCTGGGAGGAAACAGGTAATAATTCAGCTCTCAACATATTCAAATTATTTTATAGTTATAAAGTCGCTTTTCACTTGAGGTGCTAAACTATCCTGTAAAGTTAAGAAAATTATTTCAATTTAAAGTGAGGATATTCTTGAAAAGCTAAAAATGAGATGGGCATAGTGAATTTAACGTGGACATTAGTTTTAAGACATCTAAGGTTTGGAAGGAAGGAAAGGAAGAGGGATAATAAAAATTTTAATTAAATCTCTCTCACTTCATTTGTTTGATTTCCCTTTTCTTTTCTATTTGATAATTTTTTGTCTCTCATTTCCATGCAGGCTGAAGAACTGGGTAGATATTTCCGAAATAATATGTATCCAGGTCACTACAACCAATCCTAACCTTTGAATGTTAATGGTTTTTTGCGACCTATATGAAAAGAATGTGCTCATTAAGATATTTTGATCTTTTTAGAAATTGCTTAAATTAATCTTAGCTCAAAAGATTTACGTTATACATTCCAAGTAGTTAAAATAGTGATAAATTCAGATATATTCAACTTTTTGTGATGAATAGTTATAAAATTACAGGTGAAGGCACTGGCCTGCTTCGCCTTCATAGTACATATCGTCATGATCTGAAAATATACAGTTCTGATGAGGGCCGTGTGCAGGTGGGTATGCTTTGAGCAGAAAATGAGTATATATAATTTGATCTTATTATTCTCGGTTTGTCGATCAATTGCTACTTCTTCAATACGAATTCAGTTTCTAAATACTTATTGCTATTTGGAATCATTAGTAGGCTTTTAAATTGAACAGATGTCTGCAGCTGCTTTTGCTAAAGGCCTACTTGACCTTGAAGGGCAGCTAACACCAATCCTGGTTTGTAAGGTTCCCTTAACAAGTCATTCTGCCTTTTAATATTGAATTTGCATGGCTGAATTTGTTATCTTATCAAGGTCTCCCTAGTTAGCAAGGACTCCTCTATGTTGGACGGACTCGAGAATGCAAGCATTGAGATGGTAGAAGCAAAGGTTTGTATCACCTCTTGCGCTTGATTTGACTAGCTGTTTTTGTATCATATAATTCAATAAATTAGAATTCTTGGTGTGGTAAATGGATTTATTTATCCTATCTATTCAGTACAAAGACTACTCACCTGTCTAACTTGATTTTTTAAGTATGGTTGGATCACAGGAGAGCTTTGAAGAGGTTTATTTATGTTCTTGAATAGGATCGACCAAGTTTCCTCATGGACCTTTTGAAAATTTGACCTTGTATTATACTATCAATAATTTATTTTTACTATTAGATTAGTGCCGATTGAGAACTAACATAAAGTTTTCTTTTAATATTGATGACCAAAATAGGTTTTCTCAGGCACTAGGAGTGAAAAGTTACAAAAGTAAGAGGAAGCATAGGAAATTCCATGTGAATGTTAGAGTTTCAAAGTTGGAAACCTGACTTTGATGCATTCTATACTCTTTACTTACAGCCATTAAAAGGTGCATGACTATTCAGAAAAAAAGGATAAAGAACACGAGCATGCTTTTATAGGTTTGGGCAACTTAAAGGCTTAATTCAAGATTTGGCCCTTGAACTATACCCGTTTTCCCACTTTGACACCTAAACTTATTTTGGCCCACTTTGGTACCTAATCTACCATTTTTCCCATATTACCCCCCAAAACGACAGCCAATAAGTGTCTGGCATATGGCCTGTTCTTATTGGGTGCCATGAACTTTTAGGGTTAAATGGGATGAAATGATAGTTTAGGTACGAAAGTGGGCCAAAAAAAGTGTTGGTACTAAAATGGGAAAACACGTATAATTCAGGGGGCAATTTGTGAATTCAGCCCAATTAGGAGTTCATCCCTAAGATTGTTAATGCTACTGTCTATGTTAATGCATTTCTTCCTGAATTGAATATAAGAATTTATATAACTCCTAAAATCTTTAAGCCGTAAGTGAGGTGCTGAGGGTCCAATTTTGGGTTCTGTTTCCCTTTACTAACATGCTCCTCCATATGCACGCACAGACCTATCACCTACCTTGTGGTCAAATTTGATTCAATTAAATGTGTCTGTTGTAGAAACTCTGAATCAATTGATTAAAGAGACTTTGATACAATGTTCAAGAACAACCCAAGAGTTCTAAGTTCTAGGTGTGTGCTTAATAATGGTTTATATCGGGCATGTTATTTAGTTCTGTGGTTATTAGTTATCATCTTTGACATCTTATTCTATGTAGTACTTTGTAATATCTTCTCCGTGTGTGGGTCCCAAAAGTTACTGCACTTCCCCCTAGAACAGCGGTATAAAGATAGACATGAATGATCACGCAAGGTGGTTAAACTACTGTTTCATGTTTAACAATATGCAAATCCTTTTGAGTACTACTTCAAACTATCTTTTCCGCTTCGCAGGCTAGGCTGAATGAGATTATAACTTCTGGTGTGAGGACAACTCATAGTAATGTAACATCTGAGTGTCCTTGGATGGCTGATGGAGCTGGATTGCCTTCTAATGCTTCTGAGCTACTTCCCAAACTGGTAATTCACCATATCGAGTAAATATTGACACTGTATTGACTTCCTTAGTTCGTGTGACATAACAGTT
Source organism: Hibiscus tridactylites (assembly GCA_958450335.1). Lineage (NCBI taxonomy): Eukaryota > Viridiplantae > Streptophyta > Magnoliopsida > Malvales > Malvaceae > Hibiscus > Hibiscus tridactylites. Next base: position 77,039,576 of record OY288269.1, on the reverse strand, counting down.
CTAGCGCATTTCTAGGTGTTAGGTGGGGCAATACAAAATTTTATTGCATCAGTCAAGATTGATTTGCCAAGCCATTTTATTTTTTTGTTTGCCTTTTTCATTTTGTACCTCTTATATGCAGGTAACATTGACTAAGAAGGTTACTGAACAAGTCAGAATACTTGCCAAGGATGAAGATGAGAATCTTGCTGAGACAAGCCCGTATGATGTGATTCTCCCATATGACCAAGCAAAGGCACTTGGTAAGACAAATATCGACATTGATCGTATTGCTGCTGGATTGCCTTGTGGTAGCGAGGGATTCCTTTTGATGTTTGCTCGCTGGAAAAAACTTGCAAGAGATTTGTATAATGAACGTAAAGAGTTAGTATCTTCCTTTCTTCTTGATCCTAGTTGTGGTGGAAGTCTCTAAATATTGTTAGTTCTATCATATTTCCTATCATTTATATTCTATGGAGGGCTTTATCATTTTTAAGCTCTTCAAATTGTCCGTGTTGTATCTTGAAAGTCTTATCGTTTTGATGGTGTCCCTCTTAAGTTTTGGCTTAACTAACATAGGACTTTTGTGCAGACGTTTTGATATAACTCAAATTCCTGATGTTTACGACTCTTGCAAGTGAGTAATTGTTTCATTCTATTAATACAATTTAGTCAGAATAGTTACCATGCGACTCTTAGGCTTTGCTTGGTGGAGTGGAAAGAAAATTGGAAGGATGAAAAATTAAAGGGGTAGCAAAGTTGAACAATAGAAAAATGTATTTTTCCTTTCCGTTGGTGCGCTTGGTAGGAAGGATGGTAAAATTGAAAGGAAGTGCAAATTTCTTTCCATTCATTGCTTGGTAGAGTTTAAAAATGAAAGGAAAGAAAATACAGTTTTGAAAAAAATACATAATTTTGAATTAACTCAAATCTCTCTCACACTTCCTCTCCTTTCTCTTTTCTTTTCCTTCCAAATTGGAATGATTATTTTTACACAAGGATGGAAAATGATCATCCCTCAAATTTTCTTTCCTCTCACTTCTCTTTCCTGCTAAGCACACTAAAAATTTATTTCTTCCCACTTTTCCACTTCCTCCTTCCATCTTTCCATTTTCCCACTCAACCAAGCAAAGCCCTACTCTTGCAAGTGAATTATTGTTTATTCTATTAATACAATTTTGTTAGAATAGCTACCCTGTGCCCAACAACTTTTATGATTCAGAAAGCATATGTGGAAATATCCTTTATCCCTGGTTTAAGAATCTATCTTTGCACATTGCCTCCTGTTTTCCATACTCAAAACTTAGCTTCCTCCTTATATATTCTTTGATCTATTCCTTTGAATTTGTTAAACAGAAAATCCTCCATTAACTTTATGTCTGAGGAGTTTGTTGCATGGATTTAATTGCCATTCGAACACCACTCATCAAAGTTGAAATGCACTCCATGGATTGACCCCTCAATGATGACGTTGTAGCCTATTGAGGGTGTGGGGCTTGCATTATTGCTGCATTAGATATATGCATAATACCACATAACAAGAGTTTTAATGTTTCTTAATAACTTGTTATGAAAATCTCCAAAAACTGAAACATGTTCCTATGTCCTGATTATAAAATTTTAAAACATTCATAATATAGGCCTTGACTGTTAAAAGTTTTAAAATGCTGCTTCTTTTCTTTCTGATTGCTTATGTGTTTTCCCGGTTAATTTAATTTTTGACAGATATGATCTTCTGCATAATGCTCATCTTAATCTTGAAGATTTGGATGAGCTCTTCAAAGTTGCCCAGGTACAAAACATTTACGACCATAGAGACATTTATGTTGATCTTTCATAATAGTCATAATAGCATTTTGATTGTATTTAATCTCATCTAGCTGTACTGTCTTTGATCTTCTACCTCTTTGTCTACATTATCTCATTTGCTTATTTTGATGACATCATACTACTTTTTAAATTGGCTTTTCTTCCTTTAGGCCAATCAAATGGTTAATATTCATAACCACTTTCTTACTTTGAATCTTAACCATTTGATTAACTAATTTTTCATCCTTTGTGCCAAGCAAAGCCTTAAAGTAAAAGTTGCAGAGTTTAGGATGATGGGATTGTGGGGAAATGGAATAGGCTTCTTATCAAACATGCTTCCTTCTTGTTGACTACTAGATCATCTTTATGCCTAAACTCTGCTGTGCTATTGTTCTTGCAGCTTCTGGCAGATGGTGTCATCCCTAATGAATACGGGATTAATCCAAAGCAAAAGCTAAAAATTGGTTCAAAGGTGATTCCTTGCAGCATGTCTCATTCAAGTTAGAAAGGTTTTGAACCAAAGATTGCATTAATATGTTTACCGATTGACTGAACTAAACCAAAGCCTGAATTTGAATAGGGATACAACAACTAATTTATTAGGGATAAAATGTCTTCGCGTAACTATTGATTCCCCCTTCAACAATGTGCATTTTCAGCCTTCATAAAATGCAAATGAATTACTTTCAGTACCGATGCGTGAGAAAAGACGTCCTAATTTTTATTCTGTCCCTTTAGATTGCACGCCGTTTGTTGGGCAAAATTTTGATTGATCTGAGGAATACTCGTGAAGAAGCCCTTCATGTTGCTGACTTAAAGAGTAATCAAGACAACTGCCCAAACTCAGCCAAGGCTGCAAAGGCGGCTAATCAAGAGTTTCGACAACATTTTTCCATCAAGATTGATGACATGAGAAGATCTCATTCCACAAGTGAAATGTCAATAGATCAAGACGATAATGATAATAAAGAGACCAAATACCGTTTGGACCCAAAGTTCGTGTATAAACCTTTTCCGTGCCTCATTCTCTATATTTTAATTTATCTTACATTTTACCGATTTTCCATCAGGTATGCAAATGTCATGACACCTGAGCGCCATGTACGAACACGACTTTACTTCACATCGGTAAGTCTAAACTGTAAAAGAACTAGCAAACCTTTCTCTTTCAATGATTCAGCTAGTATTTTTGTGTGTTCTTTACCGTTTATGCTTTCTCATCAGTATTGACTTACCTGTCTTTACAAATTTGCTACATATTTACTTACAATGTTACATTACTTGGCATCAACTTTCTGACAGGAATCGCATATCCATTCCCTCATGAACGTAATTCGGTACTGTAACCTAGATGAATCTCTTCAGGGAGAAGCTGGTCTCGTTTCCCGAAACGCTTTGCAGCATTTGTATAAAACAAAGGAGCTTGACTACATGAGTCACATTGTGATAAGAATGTTCGAAAACACAGAGGTAAAGCCCTCCCTATTCTTAGTTTTATTGAAGTGTCCAAGATAGGAACTTCCACGCTATTATCCAGCAGTCTTTTCTCAGATAGCCCAAGGTCAAGTCTTTTGAGTTAACGCTGGTAGATCCAACCATATTAATCTGGTCCTTGGTGGCTTTCACCGTCAGTTCTTGACCATTGAATGTGGAATTGAAATTACAGGTAGCTTTAGAAGACCCACGACGGTTCCGCATTGAGTTGACATTTAGCCATGGTGCAGATTCATCCCCATTGGAGGTAATAGTAATACTATCATATGTACAAAGAATAGCTATTATGGAAGAATGATCAACAATGGAAGTTAATATCAAACATACTAACGCAAACCTGAATTATAAAATGTTTATCAAAAAATTTTGGTTGTCCCTTCCCCACCTCTTTTTTCTTTTTTTGTTTTTTTCTTCTTTCCGAGTGCATGAAACTGCAAATGATGCAATGTGCTTCATTAATTCTTTAGTATTCTTTATTGGGAGATTAATGCTCATGTGTTCAGATTGGCACTGGTTGTTTGAATGCATGATTTTAGATCCATTCTTCAGTTACTTGAGATCTATGTTGTTCAGACTCTTTTATTTTTCATGATGTACTTGTGGTTGACACTAAGAGGATATGATTATATTGAAAATTTAGATAAGTCTAGCTATACTCGTGTTGGATATGTACCTGTGTTTGACACTTACGCTCGAGTCAGAGTAACATAACTTAGGATCATGGAAGGATACATCACCGGCTTTGATTTTTGCCGAATCAAATTCATAATTTATCTTGATGCAGTTGACATGTGGGCATTGATCTTTTGCTTTGACAGAGGAACGATGACAGTGATGCTTCACTGAAGCAGGAGCATACACTACCTATAATGGGTCCGGAAAGGCTGCAAGACGTGGCATCCTATCTCACATTAGAGAAAATGGAAAAGATGATTCGGCCGTTTGCGATGCCGGCAGAAGACTTCCCTCCTCCGACTACCCCGGCCGGATTTTCAGGCTACTTCTTGAGAAGTGCATTGGTGCTTGAGCGTCTGGTTAATCTTTGGCCTTTCCATAAGAATGCTCATACCAATGGGAAGTAGCAAGTTAGTTCTCCATTTCCCCTTTCAACCTGTTTTTCCCATTCTTTTGTTTTGCATTTTTTTATTTATATTTTTACATAAAATGTTTAAAATCGTACAGCTTTTCTGTCATCAATGCAATTTTCTAAATTGATCAAGTGTCTTATGTGCCTAGATGCACCAGACTATAAGTGCAAGAAAGGTCGCTGGATTGAAATTCTATCTTTAATTTTTTTTCGTTAAATTATATCAAATTGAATGACCATTGTTCCACAACAGAGAGTTTGAAACATTGTTTTATTCGACATAATTAATGAAGGAAAATATAGAAACTGAAAATTCAAGGCAGTGTCATATGTTGTTCAACCAGAAAAGCCAAGAGAATAAATAAATAAATAAATGAATAAAATATAAACATCTTATCTATTCTCACAAACAAGCAACTTAGCTTCAAACTTGGAAATGCGTTCACATATTATAAATTTCTCTGGTTCGAGGCTAATCATGAGGAGTCTATTAATTTTCTCAAAAGAGCATTTATAATATAAAATCTTAGCGAGTCGAATCGAGTCTATAAATAATTTTTCTTGTATTTGAGTTACACTAGTGGATCTATGATTTGTTTATGGAAATGTTTTGAAAATGACCCGATGTGCCATCATAGATTCTACGGCTTGGCCATGTCAAGATTAGAGTCTTACATTTTACCAAATTTCATTTTTATAATTACATATATAATATTTGTATTCATTTTTAAACCTACTTAATACCTTTTTAATTGAAGTATATTTTCTTAATAAATTAGAAATTAAACTATATATATTTATTTAAAATTTTCAATAAAAACCGAATCAATAATCTCATCACTGTTAATGTTATGATTGTAATATAGTTAGTCGGTTAATTGTTTGTTACAGAGTAGTTACATTAGAAAGTTAGTTAGTCAGCTGAATCATTGGTGTATAAATATCCTTGTAATGTATTCATTTATATTCAATGAAAGCTGAAGAAATTATTCCAATATTATACTCTCTAAAATTCAACATGGTATCAGAGCCTATTCTTTCTTCAGTTTTCGCGTTTTGGGCTTCTTTTTTGTGCGTAACCCATTTTCTTTCCCGGATTCAGTTTTGTATAGCGGTTTTTTCTTTGTTTTTTGCCTCTTGTTTTTCCCCAATTTCTAGGGTTTTCCTTGTTTTCCCCGTTGATTTCACGACATACCGTCCGCGTCGGAGGAAACGGTGGTGGATTTTCATCATCCGTTGTTCCTGCACCTTTCTGATACGCCGGGGACTTTATTGGTGTCGCATCAGCTCTCCGGTCCGGAGAATTACAGCGTTTGGAGCCGCTCGATGAGGATTGCTCTTCTGGCGAAGAACAAGCTTGGGTTTGTGGATGGAGATTGCAAGAAGGAAGCTTATAACGAGGCTTTGCAGTCGCAATAGGAGCATTGCAACGCTATCGTCCTCTCATGGATTCTGAACAATGTAAGTCGCGAATTGTCTGCTGGTATCGTTTTTAATTCAAGTGCTTCTCTTGTATGGGAAGATTTACGGGAGCGTTTCGATAAGATTGATGGGTCACGAATTTTTTTTCTACACCGAGAGATTGCTGCGCTAACTCAAGGCGATTCCACTGTCTCTGCGTATTATACTCGTCTCAAACTTCTTTGGGACGAGTATAATTCGCTTGTCCCGTTCTCTGCGTGCAATTGTGAGGCTTCACAGAAAAACCTTTAGATTTTGGTTCAACAGAAGCTTTTTCAGTTTCTCATAGGCTTGAACGAGACATACTCTGCCATTCGGAGCCAAATCCTGCTCAAACAACCTCTGCCGACGGTGAATCAAGCATATGCTATGATTGTTCAAGAGGAGTCCCAGAGGAAGCATCTCAATGGGATTTCGCCTCTTTCCGATTCGACTGTTATGTATTCTCAGTCTCTTGGTGGTCCAGCGCGTCGTCGATTCAATGGTATCTGTGACCATTGTAAACTCAAAGGTCACAAGAAGGAGAGTTGCTACCGTTTGATTGGATTTCCTCCGGAGTACAAATTTACTAAGAAGAGGCCTTCTCAGGCTGCCCTTGTTAATTCTCAGACTCCTTCTGACCTGTTACCTGATGCTGGTCCTGATGCTTCTCCCAGTGCTCCCACTTTCACTCGAGATCAATATTCTCAAATATTAAGCTTGCTTCAGAAGCTTCCTGCGAATGATGCTGTGGTAAATTCTGCAGGTATTTCCTTAAGTTTTTCATCCATTACTGATAAGTCTCCTTCTTGGATTTTAGATACAGGTGCTACCGATCATATTTTGTCCGATTTCAAGGGTTTGTGTTCTCCTCAATCATGTGCTTCTAACTCACGCCTAGTTCATTTACCCAATGGTAAAATTGTTCCCATAACCCACACTGGTTCATTCCCTCTTTCCTCTGACCTCTCTCTTTCAAATGTGTTCTTTGTACCTCAATTTAATCAGAATCTTCTTTCTGTTTCTCGTCTTACCAATGATCTAAATTGTTCCCTCACTTTTTATCCCAATTGTTGTGTCTTACAGGATCTCTCAAATGGAGTGACGAGGGAGATTGGTAAGGAACGTGGTGGCCTTTACTTTTTTTCAGCTGTTGCTTCTGGTTTGTCTAAAGCCTCTAATTGTACTTCTTTGCCTTGTGATGCCACTTTTACTCGTTGTATGACATCTACTGTTAATAAAAATTTTTGTGTTTGGCATGCTCGACTTGGTCATGCTTCTGTCTCTACTATGAATAAGATTTCCCATTTAACTACTGTTGACTTTGATAAGGCTAAGATTACTTCAACTTGTCCTGTTTGCCCCTTAGCTAAGCAAACTAGAATTCCTTTTACTCTTAGTCACTCTGTTTCTGCTAAGCCTTTTGACCTTATACATGTTGATTTGTGGGGGCCCTATAGGGTGTCCACTCATAGTGGCCATAGGTTCTTTCTCACTGTGGTTGATGATCATACTCGTATGAGTTGGATTTTTTTTGCTTAGACTTAAGAGTGACACTGTTTTGGCTCTTAAACAGTTCTTTGTTCTTGTTCAAACCCAGTTTTCAGCTGCTATTAAAATTGTGAGGAGTGACAATGGTTCTGAGTTTTTCAATACTGAGTGTTCCTCTTTCTTTTCTTCTTTGGGTGTTGTTCACCAAAGCTCTTGTGTCTATACTCCTCAGCAAAATGGGATTGCTGAAAGGAAGCATAGACACATCCTAGAGGTTGCTAGGGCTCTTCATTTTCAGTCAAAAGTTCCTTTAAAATTCTGGGGTGAGTGTGTTTCCACTGCTTGTTACATCATAAATAGATTGCCTTCATCTGTTCTTAATTGGAAGTCCCCTTTTGAGGTTTTGTATCATAAGGTTCCCAATTTGTCTCATTTCAGAGTTTTTGGCTGTCTAGCTTATGCCACTATTCCAAATCATTCTGATAAGTTTTCACCTAAGGTTGTGCCTTCTGTTTTTCTTGGGTATTCTAGTACCAAAAAAGGTTATTTGTTGTTCAATCTTGTCTCTAAATCTTTCTTTATTAACAGAGATTTCATATTCCATGAAACTGTTTTTCCTTTTTCTTTTCCCCATTCTTCTTCTGCTTTTTTCCCTCCTCATCCATTTGTTTCAGATGCTGATTTTCTTATTCTTGACCCTATTCAAACTTCTCATTCTCCTATTACTGCACCTGTAAATCCTGAACCTCCTGACCCTCATGTATCCCCTGAACCTCATGTATCCCCTAAACCTCCTGAACCTTTTGAACCTCCTGAACCTCCTGACCCTCTTGTTCATTTACCTTCTGAACCTGAATCTCATACCCAAATACAACCTGTGTAACCCCCTTAACCCGGCCCAGACGGTTAAACCGAATTAAGAAGTTTACACGGGGAAAACCAAAGTCAACCCGAAAGTCAACCTTGATTAACGACCCTTTTTTTATTGTAAGACTTGTCTAAATGTACATTAACCCTAGATATGTTCACAAGAACAGCATACTCAAGGATCATAACATTCAAAGAACATTCAGGGACTTGATTGGACAAATTAAGAAATTAGGGACCAATTTGTAAATTCTGAAAATTATAAGAACTTAGCCCAATTAAAAGTTACCAATATGAAATTAATCATATTTCATGCTTCTCTGTCAAATTTCAGCTCAAAGGGACATCTCAAACTCATTCAATTGCAAAATCAAGGTTCAGGACTAAAACGCAAACATTTCAAAACATATAACCGCCATTTTCAGTGCCCAACGGTCGGGTGTTCCGAAACAGGGAGAACCTGTTCCGAAACGCGGGACCGTTCCGAAACGTGTACCAAAACGGGGCTTGGCAGAAACATTTCCGTTTCGGAACGGTTCCTCCCGTTTCGAACGCCTGGGCCATTTCAGGCCCCCGTTCCGAAACGGTAGCACCCGTTCCGATACGGCCTGCCCAGATTTGCAGAATTTTGCTGATTAAACACATAATTGACCCATCAAACATGCATCAAATGCAACCAAATTATACCAGAAAGTCAATACATACATAAGGAACATAATTGCATCAACCATTCACCAACATGGCATCAATTAGACAAATCTCCAATTCTATAGGCATGCATCCTACTTAGAAAACCATTCAAGCATCAATATACCAAAATCACCACACAAAGGACAAAACAAGTTCCAACATCATTAACAACATAAAACCAACTTAGGGAGTCCAAAACATCTCCCAAAAAACCAACATAGGTCCCCCATTGCCAAATGCCCAAAAGCTAATAGTGTTAGAAAATATTCACCATACATGAGCTTAAAACTTCACTTGGATTCTTGGTTTCCTTGCTGCCCCAAATGCACTTCAATGCTCTGCATTATTGGTTTAAGAAAAGAGAGAGCGTAAGCAAATAGCTTAGTGAGGAATGCTCATTTAAATCTTCACAATAATGCATTTATAAAACACCTTTATAAACCTTAGTTCAAATCATCATTTGCACATGCACATAAGCATTTAAAACAAGCAATTCATGCTTCAAGTTTATAACATGTCATATTGGCCACAAGTGATACACCACAAGTGATACAATCAACATAAGATCCACACATGGACTTTTAAACACCATTGTGATCTTACAATCCACAAGGACCACACATGGACTTTTAAACACCATTGTGTCCTTAGCACAAGAATCATCCATGGACTTTTAAACACCATGATGTTCTTACAATTCACAAGGACCACACAAGGACTTTTAAACACCTTTGTGTCCTTAACAAGAATCACCCAAGGACTTTTAAACACCTTGGTGTTCTTAAATAAACAAGGCTCACACAAGGACTTTTAACCACCTTTGTGACCTTAACCAAGAACCAACCATGGACTTTTAACCACCATGTTGTTCTTAAATACACAAGATTCACACAAGGACTTTTAACCCTCTTTGTGATCTTAACCAAGAACCAACCATGGACTTTTAACCACCATGTTGTTCTTAAATACACAAGATTCACACAAGGACTTTTAACCACCTTTGTGATCTTAACCAAGAACCAACCATGGACTTTTAACCACCATGTTGTTCTTAAAACAAGAACCACCTATGGACTTTTAACCACCATAGTGTTCTTAACCATCGCTTGCCAATATACATCATTTTACAACATTAATCCACTGTTTTAAAGCATTTATCAAAGCCATAATCATCATGCATCATTATGCACCAAAACCACATCTAACATTGTTCAAAAACAAGAATCTCTTACCTTGAGCATTCTTCAACACATGGCTTATAAAATCAGCAATTAAACATGCTAAATATGCTTTCAAAACAGGATTTAAAACATGCAAACAAATCGCATTGCATACAACCAATTCATGGTTCATCATCAAGAGAGTTTTTCCGAAAACTTACTCTTGAGCTTAGCTAAGTTGCTTAGACTTAAACTAAGCTCCCAAACCTTCAAAACATTGGTTTCAAAGCTGAAAACCAAAATCCACTCACCGATTCTGTTTCGCCACTTGCCGAAACACCAATCAAGCTTCCGGATCACCACCTCAAGGATCCAAAGATGACTCCCCTGTTTTAAACACATCAAAGCAGAGGATTAATGCATCATCATGCATTAATATCTTCAATGAAAGTACCTAAACTCGCTGCTCTCATCAACACTCCCATTTCGGCTACCAAACACAACCGAAATCACCTCCAAACAACTCCACAACACTACCCAACCATGATCCATCAATTCTAAACATCCTTAAACCTCAATTAACATCCAAAAAGGATCTAACCACGTCCTTATACCTCCAGCTATAACAGATCATCAAGATCACTCCAAAAACAACCAAGAACTCAAGCAAAACTTAGGAAATTTAACCTATCCGGGATTGCATTGATTAAACCTCAATTTCTCATCAATTAAACATTCAATTAACATCAAAAACACACCTCAAAACACTGCCCAAACAGATCATACGAATTTTATCAAAAATCAACCAAATCTTGCATTTTAAAGCCAAGATCAAGAACACATCTACAAAACCTTTTATAAAACACAAATCAAGGATTGAGAACTTGGGGATTTCAGTAAAGAACTAAGAATTTAGAGGAGAAGGACGTTCATACCTCTAAACTTGAGTTTCTCCCCTTTTGGAACCAAGATTCTTGAAAATCCAAATAGCAAATAATAAGGTTTTGTTGAAGAGATGATTAAAGATCAAAAGAGGATTGAAATCTCATATTTGGATGTCAAAATCAGAGGGAAAATGTGCTGGAGAATGTGTTTGGTTTGAGAGAAAAGATGAGAGAAAAGGAAAATGAGAATTTGGAAAAGTTAGTTGGAAAATGCTAAAATATCTTTCCCTCCCTTTTACTTTTATTTTAAAACCATTAATTAATCATTTAATATTTAAGAAAAATCTGGAGAAACTCCTTTTGGGTAAATAGCTCCTTAAAGATTCAAAGTTTCAATCCTTTTTAAAACAGTCACACAGTTTTCAAAAATTACATTTTGGTCACTAACCCAAAATGTCACTCTTCCAAACCTCATTTTGTAAAATTGATTCCATCATTCTCTTATATATAATAAAAGAAGATTTTAAGACATTTTCCCATATTTTTAATGCAACCTGAACTAGGCTTTCCTAAATTCACCTTTATATAATCAAACTACACTCCGACCGAACCGGTCCAAACCCAAAACTTCTAAGCCCAAAATTGGGGCGTTACAACTCTCCCCCCTTAAGAAATTTCGTCCTCGAAATTTACCTGAAGGAAAGAGGTACGGAAACTGCTTCAGCATGTCATCCTTCCGTTCCCACGTGGCTTCTTCAACACCACGATGCTTCCACAACACCTTTACCAACTCAATGGTCTTGCCTCGAAGAACTTTACTATCCGAATCCAGAACCTTCACCGATTCCTCATCATAGGTCAAATCCGGATTCAATTCCACTTCTTCCACAGGCATCACATGCGAAGGATCAGATCTATACTTCCGAAGCATAGAAACATGAAACACATCATGAATCTTTTCCAACTCTTGAGGTAACCTCAACTTGTACGCAACAGGACCCACACGCTCAACCACCTCGTATGGTCCAATGTACCTAGGGCTTAACTTACCCTTACGGCCAAACCTCATCACCTTTTTCCAAGGCGAAACCTTTAAAAACACACGGTCACCCACCGCATACTCAATCTCCTTACGCTTCAAATCCGCGTAAGACTTTTGCCGATCAGAAGCTGCCTTCAAACGCTCACAAATGAGCTTCACCTTCTCGGTGGTTCCTTTCAACAAAGCTGGCATCGAAACCAACTTTTGACCCGTTTCAGCCCAGCAAAGAGGAGTCCTACACTTCCTCCCGTACAAAGCTTCATAAGGTTCCATTTGAATACTTGCCTGATAACTATTATTATAGGCAAACTCCACCAAAGGCAAATGTTTCTCCCAAGAGCCCTGAAACTCAATCACGCAGCACCTCAACATATCCTCCAAAACCTGGATAACACGCTCGGACTGTCCATCCGACTGAGGATGATAAGATGTACTGAAATTCAACCGTGTACCCAAAGCTTGATGCAAACACTGCCAAAAACGCGATGTAAACCTCGGATCCCTATCCGACACAATCGACTTAGGCACACCATGCAGCCGCACAATCTTAGCAATGTACAGCTCTGCAAGCTTATCCAAAGAGTACGTAGTATGCACAGGCAAGAAATGCGCACACTTCGTCAGGCGATCCACAATCACCCACACCGAATTCTTCTTCGATGGCGACAAAGGCAAACCAGACACAAAATCCATGGTAATCCTTTCCCACTTCCATTCAGGAATTCTCAATGGTTGCAACAACCCTGAAGGAAACTGATGCTCAGCCTTAACTCGCTGACACACCATACACTTGCTCACAAACTCAGCAACATCCTTCTTTAAACCCACCCAATAGTACTCATCACGAAGATCACGATACATCTTAGTACTACCCGGGTGCATAGCAAAAGGACTACTATGACCTTCAGTCAGAATAGCACGCCTCAACTCAGCATCATTGGGCACTACTATCCGACTCCCAAAACACAACACCCCATCATCATTAAAACAGAAATCCGAAGGCCTACCCTCCGCGATATCCTGAACATGCGGTACCAAGGAATCATCCAACAACTGATTTTCCTTGATCAACTGAACCAAAGATGGTTTCACTTGCAACTCAGCCACAAGACCACCATCACGCGAAATACTCAAAATGGCAAACATAGCCCTCAACTCAACAGCCACTTTCCTACTCAAGGCATCCGCTACAACATTAGCTTTTCCAGGGTGATACTCAATCGTCAAATCATAATCCTTGAGCAACTCCACCCAACGCCGCTGCCTAAGATTTAACTCCTTCTGAGACATCAGATACTTCAAACTCTTATGATCCGTGTACACAGTACACTTCTCACCATACAGGTAATGTCTCCAGATCTTCAAAGCAAAAACCACCGCAGCTAACTCAATATCATGCGTAGGATAATTGCGCTCATGCACCTTCAACTGCCGTGAAGCATAAGCCACCACCTTACCCTCTTGCATCAACACACATCCCAAACCAACATAGGACGCATCACTGTACACCACAAACTCTTTTCCTGATTCAGGTTGAACCAAGATCGGAGCTTGCGTCAAAGCTGCCTTAAGCTTCTCAAAAGCCTGCTGTCTCGCTTCCGTCCACTCATACTTAACATCCTTCTGCAACAACTTTGTCAAAGGTGCAACAATCTTTGAAAACCCATCCACAAACCTCCGGTAGTATTCCGCCAAACCAAGGAAACTACGGACCTCATGAACAGACTTAGGAACCTTCCAATTCATCATTGCCTCAATCTTCTAAGGATCAACACGAATCCCCTCAGCAGAAACCACATGCCCAAGAAACACCACTTCTCTTAACCAGAACTCACACTTGCTCAGCTTGGCATAAAGCTGATTTTCCAACAAGGCTTGCAACACAATTCTCAAATGCTCATCATGCTCCTCCTCAGTACATGAGTACACGAGGATATCACCAATGAACACCACAACAAATTTGTCCAGGTATTCATGAAACACACGATTCATCATGTCCATGAAAGCGGCAGGAGCATTTGTCAAACCAAACGGCATCACAAGAAACTCATAATGCCCATACCTCGTCCTGAAAGCTGTCTTAGGCACATCCACATCCTTTACCTTCAACTGGTAATATCCTGACCTTAAGTCAATCTTAGAGAACACAGCTGCTCCCCGAAATTGATCAAAGAGATCATCAATTCTCGGCAAAGGATACCGATTCTTGATAGTCAACTTGTTCAGCTGACGATAATCAATGCACATTCTTATAGTGCCATCCTTCTTCTTCACAAACAAGACCGGTGCACCCCAAGGTGACACACTCGGCCGAATGAACCCACGATCAAGCAACTCTTGCAATTGTGTCTTCAGCTCCTTCAACTCTTTAGGTGCCATTCTATAAGGGGTAATGGACACAAGAGTTGTGTTTTCATACAGCTCAATCCCAAACTCCACCTCACGATTAGGAGGTAATCCAGGAAACTCCTCAGGAAACACACCAGGAAACTCTCTCACAATCCTGATATCTTGCACACGCAACTCCTTGGAACTAGGATTCATCACAAAAGCTAGGTAAGCTTCACAACCTTGCCTCAGCATCCGGCTCGCCTCCAATGTAGACACCACATTAGCAAGAAACTTCACAATCTCACCAACCACAACTACCTCATAATCATCCGCAAGCTTCAATGAAACTCGCTTATTCTCACAATCCACTACAGCTCGATGCTCAGCAAGCCAATCCATACCAAGGATTACATCAAAACCATAGAAAGGCAACTCCATAAGATCAACATGAAAAACATGGTCTTGCACAACCAAAGGACATCTCCTATAAAGCTTTCGAGTCACAACAGCCTCGCCAAAAGAACTAGTGACATGCATACCAACATCCAAAGACTCAACAGGCAAACCAAGCAATTCAGCATGCTCACGCAATATGTATGAGTGCCTAGATCCAGAATCAATCAAGGAAAGTAATGACAAGGATTGCAAAGTAAAAGTACCTGCGATCACATTCGTGTCATTCCTCCCCTCCCTCTGAGCATACACTCTCGCCTGGCCGCCACCCTCAGGCTGAACAGCTACAACATGGGCCACATTACGAACACCTTCCTCCCTACGCTGGAAGTTACCACGGCCGCGCCCACGACCTCTCGGTGGTGCAACAACAACAGGAGCACGCACTAGGCCACCACCAGCCAACATAGGACACTCTCTCCTCATGTGATCCGTAGATCCACAGTTCCAGCATGAATTACCAGCCGCCACAACAGGAGCTTGCACCTCCCTCACAGCTCGAGGACAATCACGCTTCATATGGCCACGCGAACCACATGTCCAACATGCGCTCGGATCAACTCTAGCCCTGCCTCCCTGAGCAGGTGCACCACCACCTCGCTTAGCTGTGGGCTGATACTTCTGATCACGTCCCCTCTTGTTCCGTCCACCACCGGAACTACACTCAGCTACTCGTTTACCAGCACTTGACCCAGCACTTTTAGCAGATAAACCCAAGTTCATCTCAATATCCTTTGCCCGGCCAACTAGCACATCAAAATCATTATACTCAGCCGCCAGCACATACATCTTTACTTCCGTCACCAAACCATAACGGAACCTTTCACACCTCTCCCGCTCGTCCGGAACAAGCTTAGGTGCGTACTGACTGAGTCGAACAAACTGAACTTCATACTCAGCTACAGACATGCTCCCTTGGGTAAGAGACATGAATTCCCTCTTCTTTTCATCTAGGTATCTCACACCCAAATTACATCCAAGTTACATCAGTTTCCGCCATCCCAGAGATAGTGGTCGTCCACCAAGTGTAAGCATCATCTTGCAACAATGATACTACACAGCCCAGCTTCTGCACATCAGTGCAACTCATTTGCCCCAAGATTCTCTTGGTACTTTCTAACCAAGACTCCGAACCTTCTGCAGACAAACCCCTGAACTCAGTCCCTCCCAGACTGCGTAAGCGTTCCAAAGGTAGTCTGACATCAGCATCTCCCTGATGCCCAGCTCCTTGAGCTCCAGCTACCGCTGCTCGAAAAGCTCCAGCAATAGCTTGTACCAGCATTGTCATGTCAGGAACAGCTTGCCCCTGACCAGCTTCAGGTCCAGCGACCCCAGCACCAACTGCAACATCAGCTCCTTCACCCCCAACACCACCACCACCAGGCGGAGGAGGTAAATCCATAACGTTTTCAACGTTCTCTTCATTTTCATTCTGAGCCATAGCTCGCGTATTAACTCTCAACTCTCTACGAGGTGCCATACACTAACCATGCAATCACAATGCAATAAAACAAAGTCAGGCTCAGCAAGGTAAGCAATCCAAGTACTCAAACTCATTTCCAATTAAAAAAAACATCATTACATTAGCTTTGATTTGGCAATGGGTACCCACAACATGCTTCACCACAGCATACACCACAATTGTAACATATTTGCAATTCACTCAACATGCTTTCACTCAACAAGCATACAAAACATACATACTTAAATCATCCACATAATCATTCCCAATTACACGAGAACCTGACTCTGATACCAGCAAATGTAACCCCCTTAACCCGGCCCAGACGGTTGAACCGAATTAAGAAGTTTACACGGGGAAAACCAAAGTCAACCCGAAAGTCAACCTTGATTAACGACCTTTTTTTTATTGTAAGACTTGTCTAAATGAACATTAACCCTAGATATGTTCACAAGAACAACATACTCAAGGATCATAACATTCAAAGAACATTCAGGGACTTGATTGCACAAATTAAGAAATTAGGGACCAATTTGTAAATTCTGAAAATTATAAGAACTTAGCCCAATTAAAAGTTACCAATATGAAATTAATCATATTTCATGCTTCTCTGTCAAATTTCAGCTCAAACGGACATCTCAAACTCATTCAATTGCAAAATCAAGGTTCAGGACTAAAACGCAAACATTTCAAAACATATAACCGCCAATTTCAGTGCCCAATGGTCGGGTGTTCCGAAACAAGGAGAACCTGTTCCGAAACGCGGGACCGTTCCGAAACGTGTACCGAAACGGGGCTTGGCAGAAACATTTCCGTTTCGGAACGGTTCCTCCCGTTTCGAACGCCTGGGCCATTTCAGGCCCCCGTTCCGAAACGGTAGCACCCGTTCCGATACGGCCTGCCCAGATTTGCAGAATTTTGCTGATTAAACACATAATTGACCCATCAAACATGCATCAAATGCAACCAAATTATACCAGCAAGACAATACATGCATAAGGAACATAATTGCATCAACCATTCACCAACATGGCATCAATTAGACAAATCCCCAATTCTATAGGCATGCATCCTACTTAGAAAACCATTCAAGCATCAATATACCAAAATCACCACTCAAAGGCCAAAACAAGTTCCAACATCATTAACAACATAAAACCAACTTAGGGAGTCCAAAACATCTCCCAAAACAACAACATAGGTCCCCCATTGTCAAATGCCCAAAAGCTAATAGTGTTAGAAAATATTCACCATACATGAGCTTAAAACTTCACTTGGATTCTTGGTTTCCTTGCTGCCCCAAATGCACTTCAATGCTCTGCATTATTGGTTTAAGAAAAGAGAGAGCGTAAGCAAATAGCTTAGTGAGGAATGCTCATTTAAAACTTCACAATAAGCATTTATAAAACACCTTTATAAACCTTAGTTCAAATCATCATTTGCACATGCACATAAGCATTTAAAACAAGCAATTCATGCTTCAAGTTTATAATATGTCATATTGGCCACAAGTGATACAATCAACATAAGACCCACAAATGGACTTTTAAACACCATTGTGATCTTACAATCCACAAGGACCACACATGGACTTTTAAACACCATTATGTCCTTAGCACAAGAATCATCCATGGACTTTTAAACACCATGATGTTCTTACAATTCACAAGGACCACACAAGGACTTTTAAACACCTTTGTGTCCTTAACAAGAATCACCCAAGAAATTTTAAACACCTTGGTGTTCTTAAATAAACAAGGCTCACACAAGGACTTTTAACCACCTTTGTGACCTTAACCAAGAACCAACCATGGACTTTTAACCACCATGTTGTTCTTAAATACACAAGATTCACACAAGGACTTTTAACCCTCTTTGTGATCTTAACCAAGAACCAACCATGGACTTTTAACCACCATGTTGTTCTTAAAACAAGAACCACCTATGGACTTTTAACCACCATAGTGTTCTTAACCATCACTTGCCAATATACATCATTTTACAACATTAATCCATTGTTTTAAAGCATTTATCAAAGCCATAATCATCATGCATCATTATGCACCAAAACAACATCTAACATTGTTCAAAAACAAGAATCTCTTACCTTGAGCATTCTTCAACACATGGCTTATAAAATCAGCAATTAAACATGCTAAATATGCTTTCAAAACAGAATTTAAAACATGCAAACAAATCACATTGCATACAACCAATTCATGGTTCATCATCAAGAGAGTTTTTCCGAAAACTTACTCTTGAGCTTAGCTAAGTTGCTTAGACTTAAACTAAGCTCCCAAACCTTCAAAACATTGGTTTCAAAGCTGAAAACCAAAATCCACTCACCGATTCCGTTTCGCCACTTGCCGAAACACCAATCAAGCTTCCAGATCACCACCTCAAGGATCCAAAGATGACTCCCCTGTTTTAAACACATCAAAGCAGAGGATTAATGCATCATCATGCATTAATATCTTCAATGAAAGCACCTAAACTCGCTGCTCTCATCAACACTCCCATTTCGGCTACCAAACACAACCGAAATCACCTCCAAACAACTCCACAACACTACCCAGCCATGATCCATCAATTCTAAACATCCTTAAACCTCAATTAACATCCAAAAAGGATCTAACCACGTCCTTATACCTCCAGCTATAACAGATCATCAAGATCACTCCAAAAACAACCAAGAACTCAAGCAAAACTTAGGAAATTTAACCTATCAGGGATTGCATTGATTAAACCTCAATTTCTCATCAATTAAACATTCAATTAACATCAAAAAGACACCTCAAAACACTGCTCAAACAGATCATACGAATTTTATCAAAAATTAACCAAATCTTGCATTTTAAAGCCAAGATCAAGAACACATCTACAAAACCTTTTATAAAACACAAATCAAGGATTGAGAACTTGGGAATTTCAGTAAAGAACTGAGAATTTAGAGGAGAAGGACGTTCATACCTCTAAACTTGAGTTTCTCCCCTTTTGGAACCAGGATTCTTGAAAATCCAAATAGCAAATGATAAGGTTTTGTTGAAGAGATGATTAAAGATCAAAAGAGGATTGAAATATCATATTTGGATGTGAAAATCAGAGGGAAAATGTGCTGGAGAATGTGTTTGGTTTTAGAGAAAAGGAAAATGGGAATTTGGAAAAGTTAGTTGGAAAATGCTAAAATATATTTCCCTCCCTTTTACTTTTATTTTAAAACCATTAATTAATCATTTAATATTTAAGAAAAATCTGGAGAAACTCCTTTTGGGTAAATAGCTCCTTAAAGATTCAAAGTTTCAATCCTTTTTAAAACAGTCACACAGTTTTCAAAAATTACATTTTGGTCACTAACCTAAAATGTCACTCTTCCAAACCTCATTTTGTAAAATTGATTCCACCATTCTCTTATATATAATAAAAGAAGATTTTAAGACATTTTTCCATATTTTTAATGCAACCCGAACTAGGCTTTCCTAAATTCACCTTTATATAATCAAACCGCACTCCGACCGAACCGGTCCAAACCCAAAACTTCTAAGCCCAAAATTGGGGCGTTACAACCTGACCCTGCTCATTCTGATCAACTTTCTCATCCTGTTGTTCGTCGTTCATCTCGTATTTCTCGTTCACCCAATTGGCTCCATTATTATGTGCAAACTTACCATTCTTCCTCTCCTCCTTTGACTGGTCAGTATCCTCTTTCTTCTTTTATTTCCTACTGTCATTTGCCTTCTCATACCCAAGCTTTTCTTGTTTCTACTTCTCATATTCCTGAGCCTCTCACTTATCATGAAGCTGCCCAAAATCCTTTGTGGGTTCGAGCAATGAATGAGGAGATTCAAGCTCTTGAGTCTAACAAAACATGGTCGGTTGTGCCTTTACCTACTGGGAAGGTGCCTATTGGATGCAAATGGGTCTATAAGATCAAGTATCAGCCTTCGGGTGCTGTGGAAAGGTACAAGGCTCGTTTAGTGGCTAAGGGCTATAATCAACGAGAGGGTGTGGATTTTGTAGATACCTTCTCTCCTGTGGCTAAGATGACTACAGTTCGTCTTGTTCTTGCCCTTGCTACTGTTTTTGCTTGGCCTTTATTTCAAATGGATGTCCACAACGCTTTCCTTCAAGGTGATCTTGTTGAGGAAGTCTATATGGATCTGCCTGCTGGTTTTTGCAGCCAGAGGGAGCGTATGGTATGCAGGCTGCAAAAATCGTTGTATGGGTTAAAACAAGCATCTCGTCAATGGAATGCAAAGCTAACAGAGGCTTTAGTGACTGCTGGTTATTGTCAAAGTAAACATGACTACTCATTGTTTACAAAAAAACAAGATTCGAATATAGTTATTCTCTTGGTTTATGTGGATGATTTATTAATCACGGGAAATGATCAGGGGATGATAAAGGATTTGAAGAATATTTTGCACATGAACTTCAAAATGAAGGATCTAGGGGAGTTGAAATACTTCCTTGGGCTTGAAATCTTGAGGTCAACAGAAGGAATTGTTCTCAATCAGCGTAAGTACGCTCTTGAACTGATTGAAAGCACTGGGTTGGGGGGTGCTAAACCAGCAGTAACGCCATTGGAATCAAATCAAAAGTTGACTTCAATTGAGTATGATATGGTGACACAACAGAGTACTGATGAAGATTTGCTGGTTGATACAACACAATATCAACGTCTCATTGGCAGGTTACTCTACTTAACACATACGAGGCCAGACATTTCTTTCTCAATCCAACATTTGAGTCAGTTTATGCATCAACCCAAGAAGACTCATTTTGATGCTGCTTTGCGAGTGGTGCATTATATCAAAAAAAATCCAGGTCAGGGAATATTGTTAAGTGCAAAGAGTGACTGTCAGCTCCTTGCGTATTGTGATTTTGATTGGGCTGCATGCCCTATGACTCGACGGTCTGTAACAGGCTACTGTGTGAAATTGGGTGACTCATTAATCTCATGGAAATCAAAGAAGCAAGCTACAGTTGCTCGATCGTCAGCAGAAGCCGAGTACAGAAGCATGGTTGTTACTACATCAGAAATTGTGTGGTTAAGGGGGTTGCTGAAAGAACTTGGTTTGGCTACAAATTCACCAGCTAAACTCTTTTGTGATAGCAAAGCTGCTCTACAAATTGCAGCTAACCCTGTTTACCACGAAAGAACTAAGCATATCGAAATCGATTGCCATTTTGTTCGTGAACAAATACAAAATAAGTTGATTGAAACAGAGTTTGTTCCTACAAATGAGCAATTAGCAGATGTTATGACGAAAGGACTTCCGAAACATCAACATGATTATATTGTATCCAAGTTGGGGGTAAAAAATGTTTTTCACCCTCCAACTTGAGGGGGAGTGTTATGATTGTAATATAGTTAGTCGGTTAATTGTTTGTTACAGAGTAGTTACATTAGAAAGTTAGTTAGTCAGCTGAATCATTGGTGTATAAATATCCTTGTAATGTATTCATTTATATTCAATGAAAGCTGAAGAAATTATTCCAATATTATACTCTCTAAAATTCAACAGTTAATGCTCACCAGTACTATAAAGTATATGGTATATTCATCGGTATGTTACTGATAACCTTAATATATATAATCGTGTTGAAAATATTTTCGGTTTTAAATATAATATATATTATTAATTCGTATTATACTAATTTGAAATTTATTTTTGAAAATCATTAGATATTTCTGTAGCAAGATTTTAATTGTTGAACATAAAATATGATAATTTATTTAAAGAGTGTTATTTTCTTCATTATTAATTAAATATTTTTCTAAATTCATCCAAATATGTAATTTTCAACCACAGTTTTAACTTTAATATTTATTTTTATCAACCATGTATTAATTGTAAAGCTTGCCCGAGTGGTTAACTTAGATGTTTGCTTATCTCAAGTCTGGGTTTGATCCCATCTAAATCCATACAAATTTTTGTTAATTCTTTTTTGATAAATTTTAAATTTTATCTTAATTTTGCTTATAGAGGAACATAATAAGGAACTTTAGTGGAAGTAAGAAGATTTCTCTTTGTAAGTCTAGAACCCATAACTTAAGAGAACATGAGGGAACAACAATGAACAGATTTATTAACTGACTAGTGACTATAAATATTTATTCAAACTTTTTCTTAATAATTAGTTTCAATCACAGTTTAACCTAAATATTAGTTTTGGCAACTTGTAACAAATGTTAAGCTTGGTCTGGATGTTAAGTGCTGTCTTTATCCAGATTGTGGGTTTGCTCCCTCAAATCCCATTCAAATTTCTTTAATTTTCACCAACAGGATGACACGTGTCGCACTTGTAAAAGGTTTTGGTGATATCTGTTCAGTAATTATGAGGAGTGTATAATATAACCGGCTTAAACAAAAAATATGTGCGTAAAGTATTTTTTTTTTTAATTTTAAGTGTTTAAAACATTATTTTATAAAAATAGGTCTTCGAAGTTTTAAAAATTATAATTTTAGGTGCCTATCGTTAATGAGTGTTAAATTTTTTTATCCAATCAATGCTTGACACGTAGTATATTTAATTTATTTTATTTCAAAATTTAAAATTAAAAACAAAAAAAACTTTTTGTTTTTTATAAAATCCCAAAAAATTTATATTTTTTACAAGACAGTCCCTAAATCTCTAAAATTACCCAAACTCCCAAATCGAGCCGCTTCCACCGCCCCTGAGCACACCCATTTGGTCACTGGACCAAGGCTGTCATTTTCCTCAGCATGGCATCGTCGGAAATGGCGAATGACGTGCAACTGAACGTCCAACACGAAATTGACGTTCGACTCGCACGTCGTTCGCCGTTTTCAGCGACGCCGTGTTGGAGGAAATGACCGCCTTGGTCCGGCGACCAAAAGGGTGTTTTTAGGGACGGCGACCGACGGCGAAAACGGGGCGATTTGGGGTTTAGGTTTGGGTAATTTTAGAAATTTGGGGACTATTTTGTAAAAGTTTCAAAATTTTTAGATTTTATATAAATAAGATTTTTTGGGTGTTTTTGTTTAAAAAAATTAAAAAAAATCAAATTAGTGTCACGTGTCAAAAATTGATTAGTTAAAAAAGGCTTAAACGTCAGATAGGTGCCCAAACTATACCTTTTTTTCCAGTTAGGTGCCTAACGTTTGTTTCGGGCCACTTAGATGCCTAACGTTTCATTTCGTAACCCATTTAAAGTTTTAGCCGTGACGGACGTTAAGATTTTCCGTTAAGGGACACGTCACGTTTTTAGTGCTTTTAATATTAAAAATAATAAAATAAATAAATTAAAAATAAAAATAACCTTGGGTTAAATTACCTTAAACCCCATCTTCTTCTCCAATCAAACCGTCTCCCCCTCCTTCAGTTTAATCATCCATAAAACTTTACAACTTCATCCATGGAGGGTCTCACCGAAGCTACTGGGGCACAGCAACCCATTGCAAGCTTTAGTGCCTGAACTAACTCGTCTTCCATCGGACTCCGGATACCTTTCAACACTTAATATTCTTTGATTAACTCTTAGAATCGAAAATAAGGTTAACCCGATGGAAGACGGGTTAGTTCAGGTTTGGGGCACAACAATATCTTTTCTTGCGCATCCACAACAGTCCTACTTGCTTTTGCTTACAGGTACAATTTTTGCTTCCTGCATATCTTTGCGATAGATGCTATCATTTATCTTTAATCCATTGCATGCATAACTTCAATGTAGTACAGATTTACAAGCATGGATGTCGATTGTTGTTTTAGGTGGCTTTTTTATAGTAAAATTTAAGAAACTGTACTTGATGGCTTGCAGGAGAGGTGCAGAGGGATAGAGCCGCAGAGCTTTTGGGTTTGCGTCCATGCAATTTTCGGCCACAGCACTCTAGCAAACTTGGAAACGAGTTTCGGCTGTTCACAAACTATGACCCTCTGGAGCGATTAGGAGGATGGGTGCAAGAAATTTAGGTACCTTTTTAACATGGACCTTAATGATTTGGGATTTTTCTCGGTATGAATTTCATACAACCTAATATGTATTGATTTCAAGGCATTTGCTATGCTACCAACAATTACCTTTCGAAGTAACCAATGAAAAATAGCCTGGCTTTTCGAAAAATATGCAGACGAGCAGCAACGGAACTAGAAAAATTAGATTGTGGTGTCTGAATTCTTTGATTAACTCTTAGAATCGAAAAGCCAAAATGATTTGTCTGCAAATATAAATCAGGTTTGAGGGTGCAATGTATCTTTAACTGCAGAATTCTGTTGCTTTTCTTTCATTGTCTTACGGCCTGCTTTGATAGTTAACCCCATGGAAGACGGGTTAGTTCAGGCACTAAAGCTTGCAATGGGATGCTGTGCCCCAGTAGCTTCGGTGAGACCCTCCATGGATGAAGTTGTAAAGCTTTATGGATGATTAAACTGAAGGAGGGGGGAGACGGTTTGATTGGAGAAGAAGATGGGGGTTTAAGATAATTTAACCCAAGGTTATTTTTATTTTTAATTTATTTAATTTATTTATTTTATTATTATAATATCAAAAGCACTAAAAACGTGACACGTGTCCTTTAACGGAAAATTTTAACGTCCGTCACGGCTAAAACCTTAAATGGGTTACGGAATAAAACGTTAGGCACCTAACTGGAAAAAGGGTATAGTTTGGGCACCTATCTGACATTTAAACCTTAAAAAAATTTAACACCCATTTACGGTAGGCACCTAAAATTATAACTTTTGAAACTTCGGGCACCTATTTTTATAAAATAATACTTTAGGCATCTAAAGTTAAAAAATGCATACTTTAGATACTTATTTTTGGTTTAAGCCTAATATAATTATGTATACTCGCTTAGAGAACTTTTTTTATTATTAATAACTAAATTAATAGAATATATAAGTGATTAAAGTAGAAAAATTAAATTTGCAGAAAAATAGTTTAATGATTAAAAAAGAAAAGTTTTTATAATTTATTGAGTAATGGTGTAATTTACCCTTGATTATAATAAAAAAAAATTAAATGCTTGAAAGCCTATCCCAAAACACAGGAAACTTGATTTTCAAGTCGAAGATCGGGCTGCGTACATTCTCCACCATTGCAATTTTCAGCTTATCAAAAACAATTTTATCTTCTAAATATCTTAATTAGTGTTGAACTCGGACAATAATTTCTATTTTTTTGTTTGTTTTCTAATTTTAATTATAACGTTAGCAAGAAGGGAAAAAAAGGATTGCTTGAACTTCATACGAAATAAGAATACCATTCATGCATGGGAATTAATATATTTAATAAATAAATTAATAACATATTTAATAAAATATTAATAATATTATATTAAACTATTAATATATTTTTTTGGTAATATGCATGTTAATAAAATATCATTAATATAAACTATTATATTTAATAAAATATTATATTATATTAAAATATTAATACATTTAATAATAAACTATTAAAGTAATAGTTTAATGAATCTCCAAATCTGTATACTTAATTTTGAACTTCATATGACATAGGAATAGCCTTGATGAGAAATAATATGATATGTAAGTAGGTTTATAAATAGCTTATCTTCCATTCCCATACAAAGAAAAGAAGATGGATTTTCTAAGGGATTGGCTTCCTTTCCTGTTATTAGTAGATGCGGCCTCCAGGGAAAAGGGGTTAGAGGCTGATAACCCTGAGGCATTCTCCGGCAGCCATGATGAAGATGAACAACCCAAAACCGAGCCGATGAAGACAAAAGTTGGAGTTATCAAACTATTCGGAACACGTATAATTTGCCCTGAGGAATCCGAAGCTGAGCAACAAGCAAAGAAAGCAGGCTCAGCACTGTATGTGTTCACAAGAGGGTGGAATTCAGTCGCAAAAGAGAATGGCCTGAAGGACAAGGAGGGTGATTTGATTCAAATATGGTCCTTCCGAGCCTACTCCAAATTATGTTTTGCTTTACTAATTGTTGATCCAATTTTGAAGTAGGAGCCAAAGCTACTACAAAATACATACAAACCTATTAAGATCCCCCATGCATTATATAGTTGTATATTCACCATGTCCTCTCTAATTGTCTGTACAACATCATTCTCATTTCTAACACTTTCCCATAACCCCTCTCCTGCCACTTTAAGAATAAGAAGGAGCAGCAATCTATTAAGTTGATGAATTTCGTAAATAAAACATTATAAGTTAATGTATTAGATGGAACTTGAATGAACATTCAGACAACTCAAAATCTTGCTTTATTAAATTCTAACATTGCTGTTTAAAACTTCATTGAAATGGAATTGGGATGCCTTGCTTCTTGTTAACAATGGCCATTGCCATGTAACGGGTTCCCATACCGATCGGTACCTGTTCCTCTGGCCCCTCCCAAAAGGGGGCTTCACCATCACCAACCAAACGCCAGTATCCGCTCCTCAGAGATTCAGCTTGTTCATCTGTGCAGTTTTGTAGAAGAGCTTCAACTCGGAAGTTTATTCCAAGGGAACCAAGGAACTGGGACTGAGTAATAGGGCCATGAACTGATACATCATCTAAAAGAAACGCAGGAATCATCATGAAATTAGTCCTTTTCTTCTTTCACAGATTTCATTCGGACTCATTTTGGAATGAAATATGCTTAGTACAACTGGACAGCAACTCAACAAATAAAACAGAGATGCAAACCTGAAGCTTCCTCCGCAGAGTGCTTGATGGATGCAAAATCAACATATGCACTAAGATCAGCACTCCCAGGGTTATCTAGTATGTTAACGAACTTGTGCTTCCGAATTGCCTGCACATATTTAGTGGTTAAGAAAATGATGCAGAAGAGGAAAAAAAAAGTGATTTTATAAACAAAAAGCTAAAATCAGTTGATTGCCCAAGATTTCATTGTATCATTAATGATGAATAATAAGGCACCTATACCTGCAGACTATCTGACACTACTCCATTCAGGCCATAATCGATAATAAGTGCTCCACCTCCATCAACGCCTATTCTCTTCGCAAGTGTATAAGTTAAGTCCATTGCTTTGGGGCAAACCTCAATTTGATTAAGCTTCTCTACTTCTTCGGGCACAGCCCATTTGCAGCGCTTCATCAGGTAAAGAGTTGCAGGTGTAGGCTGCGGGGATAGAACAAAATGGAACCTAAACCCATATACAAAAAAGCATCAAACAACAATATTCTGTAAGCTAGGAAGGTGATTTCTATGGTAAGAGCATATGCCAAATTCTTACAATGAATCATCCGTGACATCTATCATTTTCTCACACCAGCCACGAGAACCCCTCTGCAAAGAACTTCTTAATTAAAGCAATGCAAATCAGACGACAGTATGGAGACTTCAAAATTACAAGCATTCAAACTTGTCTAACTTAAAGAGGAAGACAGCAACTCCTGACT
Organism: Hibiscus tridactylites; assembly: GCA_958450335.1. Lineage (NCBI taxonomy): Eukaryota > Viridiplantae > Streptophyta > Magnoliopsida > Malvales > Malvaceae > Hibiscus > Hibiscus tridactylites. The sequence goes on along the minus strand of OY288269.1, from coordinate 77,012,029 downwards.
ACAAAACAATTTGACAATTTCTATACCTGGTTATCAGCAATTGTTCAAAGCATAAATCATTAACTCGCCCATGTCTTACATGACTAGATGTATATTATGTTGTACAATCTTCAAAGTGCCATGGATCTATTCATGATCTCGTATTATCAGTAATAAGACAGGATAAGAAATGTAATGGTTCTCACAATTTTCATAAACATGAAAGCAGATGTGTAATCAAGTAAGCTGCAAATTATAACAGAAACTTCGTATAATGACACTAACCCAATGAAGGCTCTCTAAAGTTAAAATATGTCAACTTTTTAAAGTTCTATGGTGCAAGGAACAGCCAGCACAGGGCAACAGAAACAACAGATACTCACAGAGCCCCTAGTATTTGAATGGACAAAGACAAACCTGAAATTGATGAACTGGCAGTGCATCATAGAATTCATGGGCAATAATTATGGTGGGCACTGCAACATATGCAAGTAAATGAAAAAAAACATCAAGGGAGGAACATAGCAAGTTATTGTTTAACTCAATCTGTAAACTCTATTTGTTGGTTATGCTAAGCATCCATAAACTATTTGGGATATAAAATTCAATCTGCTTTCATAAACCAAAGGTATCTAGCTATATTTTGAACAATAAAAAAAGGTATCTAGCTATTTGTTTCCAGAGCGGGGGAAACACAAGAAGTTAATGCCATACATCCTGTTGGAACTTGTTCCAGTGTCGCATGCCACGATACAGGTGTCCCAGACAGTGTGCTTCGAGACCTTTTATCAACATCTTCAGAGGTACTATCTTCATCCACGCATTTCAAGCTTCGGTGCTGAAGTTTTTGCAGTGCTGGGCTACATTCTACCATGTGTATATGCAATGACTCCGTAAAATTTTTAAATTTTGATGCACCCTATATGAGAAATAAACCAAAACTAGCTTAAAAATAAGCCAAATGAAGTCCTTACAAAACTAACAAAATAAAAACACCAAAGCACTAATTTGCATATCTTTTACATCTAGAAGCAAACTTGAATGATAAATACAAGTGACTATCATACATGAAGAAGATCGGCCATTAGGGTTCCTCGGCCAGGGCCAAGCTCAACCAAGTTTACCCTCTTTGGTTGTCCCATTTGTTCCCATAAACACATAGCCCAAACACCAACCATCTGAAATTATGCCAATGGGGAAAAAAGAATTAACTTAATTGTGTCCTTGAATATTCCTTCACATCCACAAATTCAGTAGAAACTGAGTTACCTCTCCAAACATCTGGCTTACTTCAGGAGATGTTATGAAATCACCTTCAGCTCCAAAGACATCCCGGTTGATATAGAACCCAGCCTTGGGATTTGTTAAGACTTCTTCCATATATTCCGCCACAGATATCGGCCCACCACGAAACTGACAAGATTTCAGAAGCAGTAAAACCCAATGTTCCAAAGCACAAAAGGCACAATTTCAACTTTCAAGTACTAAAAGGCTCATGGATTTTTTGCTAACGAGTGTCCTAATGATACTGCAGTTAAAATGCAACAGTTGACAGGTAATCTGGACGATTTCAATGCATTCAACTGAAGATGTTGCTTAACTACAAAGTAACAAAACCCATAATTTTTAACATCAAAAGAGACCGATTTTACTAACCTTAATAATTCCTTTGAGATGCTTAACGAGTTCAGAGTCTGAGGAAGGTTCGTGAGAATGCTCTAAAACACCCCACCAAAAAAAGCAAAAAAGAATTAACGAGAAAAAAAGAGTGAAATGATGGGAATATAGAGATAGAAAGAAGGCGGAAAAGTTACCAGAAGGATTGTAGAGTCCAGAACGGTCAATGGAAATGGTGCTCTTGGGTTGGTCTTGAAGCTGTTCGATGGAATTACCCAGAGGGATTTCAGGTTGCGATGATGAACAATAAGAGAAAACAGAGCATTTGTTGAGTGAAGGAAGTGTTGACTGGGTAGACAGGAATCGATAAGCTTTGGGAGTCTGTTGAAAAAGCAATTTTCTAAGCATTTTTGTCACTCAAAACTGTCAAACACCAGGAAAAACACGGTTGTGCTTATTTTCTTCCCTTTGAAAAGCGACGAAGCTGAGATGGGCGAAGTCGTCAGATAATAAGTACAACGTAGGATCTAAATATTAGTATTAATTTTTAGGGTTATCTTCACCAATGGTCCCTTTCGTTTAAGGTGTGTTATATTTTGGTCATCAAAATTCAAAAACCAGTATTTTGGTCCCTAACGTTGCAAAACGTTTATATTTTAATCACCCAACCGTTAGTCTCCTTTACTTGGCTAACGGGTGGCTGACATGACTCGTTAAAAAATTAAAAAACCCACGTGTTTAGTCCACGTGTAAAATGTTAATTAATTATTATTTTGAAAAGGGGTAAAAAGGAACTGAAGGGTTAACCCCCTAATCCCTTTCGTTTTTTCTGTTCAATCCACCGATTAAAGAAAAACAAAAACCCCAAAAGTCATTTTCTTCCCTTTCGTTTCTTTGTTCAATCCACCGATTAAAGAAAAACAAAAACACCAAAAGTCAGTTTGATTCTCTTTCGTTTCTCTGTGGAATCTTTGAAAACTCAAGGTAAGTAATGAAGGTTTTAGGGTTTATCTCCTATTTCGAATTTGTTTTGTTTTTAGTAATAGTTATCACTTCTAATTTTGTTTTATTTGTAAGATTTTGAAAAAAATGGTCGATGGCGACTTCGAAAACCAAGGGAGCAGAAAGTGGTGTATGATATGATTTTTTGCACTTTTTTTGAAATATTAAGTGTATTGCAAAGTGGGTTTATGATTTTATTGTGTGTTTAGGGTTTAGTTATCTCATATTCGTTTGTCTGTGTATGGTAAAATTGCAAAAATTGGTTCGTTTCTCCTATTTTATAATCGTTTTCTAAACTATTTTGTGCATTGCAAAGTGGGTTTAGGGTTTTATTGAGGGTATATTGTATAGGTATGTTAAATGGTTAATCATTCTTGTTTCAGTTTGATTAAATTGAACTTTTATGAGATTGTTTCAGATTGTACAAGTTTGTTAAATGGTTTATTGAGAGTTTATTGTATAAGTCTGTTAAAAGTTTCAGTTTTCTGAAATTTTAGTTAACTTGGTAGAATATTTCTTTGCACATAGGATTATTTAAGATTGCTTTGCACATGAGTTGACTTTGATTTTATACTCGAATTTTAGGATTTTAAGACACTGTTTCAGGTTTGTTTACTGCATGGAAACTGCAAAAGTTTGTTTAAGTTTGTTTACTTCACTTTGGTAGAATTTAACAAATACTTGACTTTATTTAAGTTTGTTTATTGCATGAAAACTGCAAAAGTGTTTTGTCTTTTAGTTTAAAGGAATATTTCTTACTTTATGTCTTTTATGATAATATTCATTTTATATTGCATTGAATAAAATTTGGTCCACATTTCTTTATTCTTTTTATGTTTTTGTTGTCTTTTGTTGCCTTTGTTGTCTTTTTTTGGTGGGGTATTGATTAAATATGTTGATCATTTATGTAGTTCACCAACTAAATTTAATGTATTTATGTGTGCTGTTTTTTACCATTTTGCACTAAAATTCTATTTTACAGTAACTATTTTATGGTGGGGTATTGATTATTTTACAGTTACTATTTATTTAGTTCACCAACTAAAATTCTATCTTTATTCCTTTGTTGTCTTTTTTTGGTGGGGTATTGATTATTTTACAGTAACTATTTTATGGTATTTTAGTAATGAAATTGTGTACTGTGCAGGGCTTGGGTCAGACATGTTAACTTTAGTAGTTCACTATGGAGGAGACTTTGTGTTTTCACCAAGGATAAAGTACACCTCCAAGTCTGAAGCCTGTTTCGACTTTGTTGATGCTGGTACATTCTCCATATTTTCAGTATGTGAAATGATTGAGAAGCTAGATGTAGTTGGACCTTTTGATGTTTATTGGAGAGTGCCAGATGCTGCATTGAGTATTAATTCTGTTAGGCCACTGAAGGCAGATGAAGATTGTATGGTTATGCTGAACAGTGTGCCCAACTCAAGATACATGCATATATATATCTGAACCCTGTTGAAAAAGAAGTCCATGAAGATGTGCATCCTGCTGAAGATGAAGATGTGCATATGGAAGAAGATCATTTTGTTGAAAATGAAGCTGTGCATACTGAAGAAGAAGAAGAAGAAAGTCATGTGGTTGAAGAAGATGTTTATTCTACTGAAGAAGAAGAAAGCCATGTTGTTGAAGAAGATGTGCATACTGATGTTGAAGAAGATGTGCATCCCACTGAAGAAGAAGAAAATAACCATGCTGCTGAAGATGTGCATCCTATTGAAGAAGAAGAAGATAACCATGCTGCTGAAGATGTGCATCCTACTGAAGAAGAAGAAGATAACCATGCTGCTGAAGATGTGCATCCTACTGAAGAAGAAGAAGATAACCATGTTGTTGCTGAAGAAGAATTTGAAGCTGTAGAAGAATTTGATGTCAGTGACAATGAATATGATTGGGGAAGAGAAAACACGTGCATACAAGAGGATGGGATAGGAATTGGAGTTCAGAGAAACATGGATGGCTTTGGACCTAATGGTGTGCAAGTTAATAACAGGGTTAATGGGTTAGAATCAGAAACTGACCATTATGAAGACCTATATAGTGAGCATGGTTCAGACTCAGATGGGCCTAGGTACCCTTCATTCAATTATGAAACTAACATGGTGAAATCAAGTTTGTTAAGGGTTTAATATTCCCTAATAAAACAACATTGAAAGAAGCAATCAAGCAGTATGGAAGGGTGGAAAGGGTGGAAGTAAAACTGAAGAAGAATGACAATCGAAGGATTCAAGCAGAATGCAAGGAAAGATGTCCTTGGACATTGTGGGCAGCCCCTATGGATCCTAAGGACAATTTGGACAAGACTTGGCAAATTAAAACTATGGTAAATTCCCATACATGTTCCAAGTCTGTTAGTCGTACTAATATTACATCTAAGTGGATGGCAAAGTACTACATTGGGAAATTTATGTCTGAGCCTAATTATAGCATGAGATCATTACGGCACAATGTGTTGCATGAATTTGGTACACTTGTGTCCACTGGGAAGTGTGGTAGGGCTAGAGAAAGTGCATTAAAAATGATTGAAGGGAATCATAAGGCTTAATATGGGAAAATTTATGACTACTTACAAGAGTTGAGGATTACAAATCCTGGAACAACTACAATCTGTTATTTAGATTTAAGGTTGTTCCAGAGAATGTATGTTTGTCCACAGGCTTGTAAAGAAGGGTGGAAAGTAGGTTGTAGGAGGATAATTAGTGTTGATGGTTGTTTCTTAAAGGATTATTATCAATAATATTTGTTGACAGCTGTAGGGATTGATGCAAATGATTTCATATATCCTATTGCATATGCAGCGGTTGAGAGTGAGAATATATCCTCTTGGTATTAGTTTATGGAAATTTTGAAAACTGATTTGGAGATTGATAACTCTTTCAACATATGTTTCATGTCTAATAGACAGAAGGTTAGCTCTCTCCTTAATCTATTTTACATATGTTTCATTTATTTCTGATATTAACTTCAAATGTTATATTGTAGGGCCTTAAAGAAGTTATTGAAGATGTATTCCCACATGCAGAGCATAGGAAATGTGTTAGACACATGTACACAAATTTTAAGGAAAAACACAAAGGCCAAGCTCTAAAAGATGCTCTTTGGAAGGCTGCTAGAGCTACCTATTTGAGGAAGTTTGAAAATGTTATGAACCAGTTGAAGGCATTGTCAGAGCTTGCATATGCTTGACTTAAAGAGAAAGACCCTTTTCTGTGGTCTAGATCACACTTCTCCACTAGGAGCAAGTGTGATATGCTCCTGAATAACCACCGTGAATCTTTTAACAAGGTAATTAAAATGTTTCAATTATCCGATTTTTTTTTATTTTGGTCCCTTTCGAAAGGGTGTGTTTTATTTTGGTCCCTTTCGTTAGAGTGTGTTTTATTTTGGTCACCAAAATTCAAAAAACAGTGTTCTATTTTGGTGACCAAAATAAAACACATCATGACGAAAGGGACCAAAATAAAACACACCCTTTCGAAAGGGACCAAAATAAAACACACCCTTTCGAAAGGGACCAATTATTTACTACTTAAGCTAATAATTTTGTATTTTGACTTTGTTGATTTAACTCTTTCACTGTCATTATGTTTTATGCAGTCTATTTTGGAGGCAAGAGATAAGCCTATATTGACTATGATGGAGACAATTCGAACTAAAATTATGACTCGAATTGTAGCCAAAAGAGAGGCTGCTGAAAAGTGTAAAGGATTATTGTGTGCAAAAATTCAAAAAAAATTGGACATCAATATTGAAGCATCCATCAGGTTATTGTGTTACATTTCAATTTAAAATTAGATTTCTTGTTTCATATGATACTTGCAATATGTTTTCTACTTATGTTTTCTGCTTAAAATTATGACTCGAATTGTTGCAATCTGTTGGTATTGATTTATTGTTGTAATATGCCTGCCTTGGTTATATGATGTAATCTGCCTGCCTTGCTTAGCTTGCAATATGTCCTCTTGGTATTGGTTTATAGTTGTAATATGCCTGCCTTGGTTATATGATAGTTTTTTGAACCTATAATAGCTCATTACATATTGTTGCAATCTGCCTTGGTTATATGATGTTTCAGGTTCTGGCCAACTTATGCTGGTTTGCATAAATATCAAGTTGAAGCTGACCCATCTCATCAGCATGTTGTGGACCTTGAGGGAAGATCATGTTCATGTAGAAAATGGGACCTTACTGGGATCCCATGTTCTCATGCAACATCAGTCTTTCGGCTGAATAATTTAAAGCCTGAAGAATTTGTTAATGAATGCTACCACAACAGTACACAACTGGCTATTTACTCCAACATGATTACACCAATCAAAGGTAACAATCTAAGCTACCTTCTACCTTACACTATGTCAATGACTAACTAAAAAATTTCTTTCATTATTTTGTTTTCAGGTCCGTACCAGTGGGCTCCAGTAACTGACATGGAACCTATATTGCCACCAACCATAAAGAGACCACCAGGAAGACCAACCAAGAAGAGAAGATTGAAATTTGATGAAGTCAGTAACCCTAAGCTAAGCAAAAGAGGGTTGCAAGCCAATTGCACAAAATGTGGAAAAAAGGCCACAATAGGAGGACTTGTAGAGGAGAAGTGGGTGCAAATCAACCTATTCAAAGACCTACATTCAGGAGACCAAAACCTACACAACCTCAAGAACCTCAACATCCACAACAACCTCCACCGAATCAACAATCTCAGCAGCAACCTGTGCGTCGAAGGGAAAAATTTCCAATTAAGAGAAAACAACCTCTTCCTCGACCAACAACTGTGAGATGGATGCCAAGTCAAGAATCTACGGTATCTAATCCTCCAACTCAGGAAGCACAGCCAGCAACTAGGGAGTAAAGTTAGGACAAACATATTTTGTGATTTAAAATGTTTGGGTCACATTTTGTAACTGCTATAAGAGGTTCAGCAGTTGATGCCATATTTTGTTGGTTAAGTTGGGACAACTTTATTTTACAAACTTAACATTTTAGGTCATTATTTTGTCACTGCTACAGGATGTTTAGCAGTAGATATCATTTTTTGCTGCTGATATATGAGGTTTATCAGCTGAGAAACTGTTATTTTGTATTAGCTGGCAAGTTATGCAAATTTACCTTTGCTTCCTTAAATTCTTCATTTTTTTGACAATAATTTATATCTTCATTACTAGTTACTCAATTGAATACAACATAAAATTGAATAATTCTAATTCTTTACCAAAACTATATTCATTACTTAACTGAAACCATTCCACCCAAAAGTTATTCATACAAACCGTACAAAATTATAACTCATGGAAATAAAACTTACATATTAATCTTCATAACCCAAACCCAAACCATAAAACCCAAACTTCACACAAAATATTCCATGGAATAACATCATCTCTATAACCCAAACCCTAAAATTCTTTGAAAATAAACCCCAACCAACCATTTACTTCATAACCCACACCATTGCCATGGAGAAAATCAGCAAGCATAACCAACAAATTCGCTCAATTTTTTTGCCGACTCCATTTTCTTCACTCTTCTTAACAGCCCAACAATTACCACTCTTGCACGTGGTGACAAAAGTTCATCGTACCAAGCAAAGAACCGACAATGACTCTCCTTCCCATATTTTTTACAACTAAAAAATCTCCTACCAGGATTAGCATCAGTCCAAGAAGTTGAAATCTTTGCTTCGAGGCCACAACCACAAATCGGAACGCATGCTTCCATTTCTTGTGTCTTATCTTCTTCACTTTAAAATTTCTAGAGAGGTAAGAAAAGAGAGATTGATTTAGGGTTTTAATTGATGTAAAGGGGATTATATAGGTAGAAATCTACCCGTTAGGCTTTTTAAATGACGTGGACTACACACGTGGATTTTTTTAATTTTTTATCGAGCCATGTTTGCCACCCGTTAGCCAAGTAACGGAGACTAACGGTTGGGTGATTAAAATATAAACGTTTTGTAATGTTAGGGACCAGAATACTCGTTTTTGAATTTTGGTGACCAAAATAAAACACACTCTAAACAAAATGGACCACTGGTGAAGATTACCCTAATTTTTATGGGTAAACTTAGATCCGGAAAACTAGACCCGAGACTCAGAATTAACCCGAACATGATGGCCCGAATTTAACCAAAAATTTAAAGTAAACCGAAGTGAATTTTACTTTAACTGAAAATGGACTCGTACCGATTTTTAACTAAACCGAATAGATCTGAAGCGATTTTACTCAAACCGAAAGCAACCCGAAATAAAGAAAAGATATTAAAATAAAAAAGAAAAATAGGACCTGAACTGTCGCACAAGTCACCAAAAAGACAAATGTACAGGCTATATAAAGTAAAGTCATATATAGGGTGTAAAAATCTAATAGGGCATGGAAACTTGATTGTAACCGAACGATCTCCTATTAACCCAATATTAACTGAACAAATACTCAACCGACCCGACCTGATACTCAAACCGAAATCACCATAGACCTGAACTAAAATTGAACCATACCCTAACCTAACTTAAAGCGAATGTAATCAAACTCGAAATGACCCGAACCAAATGACATGTTTGCCACCTCTAAGGTAAACTACACCACAAGTCACTTAGCTATAGGTTTAGTAACAAACATGTCATTCTTTTTTTAAAAGTAACAATTAAGTCACTCAATTATAGATTTAGGAACAAACAAAATACTTTTCTTCTAAAATTAACAAAACAATCACTCAATTATAATTCTAAGAACAAACATGTCGCTCAATTAAAATTTTGTGACAAAGAAGTCACTATCATTAAAATTGAAATAAGAGCTTAGTATAATCACAATTTTAATCACTAAAATTTATGCATTCTATTACTTTGGTCCTAATTCGAAATAATTCAATAAACTTAATCTTTCATATTAAAAAATTCCATCAGTGAAGTGATTGTGTCTACTAGCATGCAGTATTAAGGTCATAATGAGTAAAGGTGGCAAACGAGTCGTTCAGATCGAGTTTGGTTCTGGTCAGGTTCGGTTTTGACTACATTTGGTTTCGATTCAGTTCGGGTTAGATGTCCGGTTTGGTTTTAATTCAGGTTTATAATGATTCGAGTCGGGTGACACACGTCGTTTTCGCGTCAAAAATAATTCCTCCTTCCCTGATAATAAATAAAGGAAATAATACGTAGTAAAATAAAAGTAAGGGTCGATCCCACAGGGACTCAGAAAACTTCCTGATTAATGCATGTTCAATTGGTAGGCCAAGAAGAAAGTTGAATAATATTTCAGTAAAAAGGGGGGTTACGAAATAACAAGAACACAAAGAAATTAAAGCGAGGTTTTAAAAGAAATAGATTCAGTATTTATGAATAAGCCTTAGGCAATGACTTTGACTCAGTTTCCTCGGATTATTAGAAAAGAATTTTTACTTCAGGATTCACGTCGGTTAATTGCCTACAAGGGTCAATCCTTGAGGCTACACTTTAGTAACCGAATACCCCAAGTTCTATCTTTGATATCGATTTTTGAAATTGATCTAATAAACAACAATGTTGCCGATCAAAATCATTTTTAGTTCAATAAAAACCGACTCGGATTATGTTGTTTCAATAACAATGGTTCCGATCTCAATTTTCTCTTAGTAATCAATTTACTAAGTGTGTTCCTAGGAAGTCAAATATTCTTTAATAGCCGAATCTTCCTCCCACATATTTAACCAAAAAATAAAATTCTGACCAAAGTCAATCTTTAGTTTCGAAATCATTTTGGTTTAGAAATCAAACTGTAGAAAACTGAAAGAGATTCTCGAAAATTTGAAAGCATTTTTCAATCCTCTCGTTGGAATCGAGTCATTGCTTTAGCCCTCGGCTTTAAAGAAAATTAACTAAGCATGATTATGAAATAAATCGTGCTTAGCTTATTTAAAATAAAAGAAAAAAAACTTTTAAAAGAAAATAAGAACGAAAAAGAGAAAGGAGATTTATAAATTCAAAGTAAAAATGAAACAATGAACAAAATATGAATTTTAAGTTCACCCCAAATGGGGTATTTATACTAATCTAAAAACCCTAAAATTAACCTAAAATGATAGAAGATAAAAGATAAAATATTCAAAATAAATACAAAAAATAAACCTCAAGTTTAAAATTTAAATCTTATTGATAAGCTATCGGAATGGACTTGATAAGCTATCACCGCCACTACTGACGTCATCCTCCCACTCTGCTGTTGCTGACGTCATCTTCGGACGTGTCATCCAGTCGCCACTTTTCATGCCCCAATTCATGCCCACTAATCCAGCCATGAATCCAGGAAAATAAAAACCTGCAGAAACCGTCCTTTTTAGCACAATTTGCAGTATCTATTGTCCTGCACAGAAATCATGTAAAAACGCCCAAATCAGTAACAATAATGAACAACCAATGAGTATTTAAACACAAAACATAGCATAGAATAAACACTAGTCAAATTCCCCTCACTTATCCTTATCCTTGGTTTCACGAAGTCTCTAAGATTAGAACATGACATGGCATCTAAACATGTATGTAATTTGAAGAAGCAATGGGAAAATGGCAAAGTAAAACCTATGTTTGATTTTGATATAACAAAGTAGTTTAAGGATTAAATTGAAAAACTTGAAATAGATTTTTAAGTCCCTCAAAAGGTTTAAATCAACAAGGCTTTAATCTAGTTTGAAAACCTCAAACTCCAAAATATTTTCTAAGTGTTCCAAGGCCAAACTATCAAAAATCACATATGCGTATCGATACGCTCCTAGCCGTATTGATACCTTTTTACCAATCTTGGTCACTAGAGAAACGCGTTTCGATATGCCCCTTACCGTATCGAAACAGATTAAATATGTATCGATACGCTCTCTCTGTAAAAACTGAAGGAGTTTGAATGGTGTACCGATACGGTGTCCCTCGTATCGATACAGATTTAATGGAATTTTAAATTCGAAAGCCTAAAATGTTTTTGATCGTTGGTGTCAGTTGTTAGGTAATGGATTTTTAAAGAATTGGCTGTCTCATACCGATACGCTCTTACCTGTATCGATACAGAATCTTTTAGTGAGCTTTGATGAAATAATTGTTTCGATACGGTCTTACCCGTACCGAAACACTTCCTTAACCCGTACCGATACGCCTACACGCGTATCGATACACCCCTCTTGTAATTGTGCAATGGCTCTTTCTTTTTTGAGATAGGTATCGATACAGGTCCCCGCGTATCGATACGGTAGGCTGCAGAAGTGCATTTATGGTGGAAAGAGATGGTCCCAACGGCTATATTCAATACCCTTATCACCCAAACAACTAAAATTAATGGAGAAGGTATAAACTGAAGCCAAATGAAGACTAGCAACAAGGATTGCATCCAAAAGAAACATCTTTACAAAAATTCAAGCTCAAAGTGCCTAATTCTCATTTCTTGTAAAATCCCAAATTGTGTTGTGTTTAATTCTAATCTTGTATTCCAATTTGGTTTGAGTGTTTGTATTTAAAGGGGAAAACTTGTATTGAGAGATATCTTTCTTACCTTAAACTCTTCTTTGTATTCTTGTGAGGGTTTGGTCAAATTTTGGGTAGAAAATTTGACCGGTATTATAAAGGTTACCTCCTAAGCCTTGAAAATGGGAAGAGTAATTAGTGGATTGTTGGAAAATCCTTAGTGGTAGCTAAGGTAGTGAATGTAGAGTTCATTTGGAACTTGAACCACTCTAAATTGTCTCATTCTTCAATTTTTGCTATTCCACTTTCTCCAACAAATTTTAAAAACCCATTTCACCCACTCTTGGCTTTAATCAATCCATTGATCCACTCAAAAATTGGTATCAGAGCCTACCACTTTGAAGGATTAACAACTACAAGAGGAGATTCTAGGAAGAGTGTAATCAACTACAAGACAAGCCATGGCATCTACTTCAACCTCTAACCTCTGTGAGTCACAATCAACCACTAAACCACCCTTCTTCAATGAGGATAACTACCCATATTAGAATAATCAGGTGCGTCTCTTTATCAAGTCAACGAATTACATGGTTTGGGATGTAATGGAAGAAGGCCCCTACATTCCGGTTAAGAGAAACGATGAAGGAAGACTAGTTCCGAAGGTGAAGTCGGAGATGACCGAGGAAAATAGACGGTAGATGCAAGTCAACGACAAAGCTCTACATATCATATTTTGTGCACTTGGTCAGAATATCTACTCAAAGGTTTCATCTATCGAAAGCGCAAAGGAAGTGTGGGCCATTTTGGAGACGACTTATGAGGGAACTAGTGACGTCAAGGAAACAAAAATCGGGCTACTCAATCTAAGCTACGAAAATTTCAAAATGGATCCCAATGAGAGTGTTTCCAAGATGTTTGATCGATTCTCGGTCATCGTCAATGGATTGAAGAGTTTCGGTGAGATCATCCCTGAAGACAAGCTAGTGAGGAAATTGTTGTACTCTCTTCCAGAATCATGGGATAGCAAGAGAACGGCTATTATTGTACGAAAATCGGGCTACTCAATCTAAGCTACGAAAATTTCAAAATGGATCCCAATGAGAGTGTTTCCAAGATGTTTGATCGATTCTCGGTCATCGTCAATGGATTGAAGAGTTTCGGTGAGATCATCCCTGAAGACAAGCTAGTGAGGAAATTATTGTACTCTCTTCCAGAATCATGGGATAGCAAGAGAACGGCTATTATTAAAGCTCGAGATTTGAAGACTCTCAAGCTAGATGCTCTTTTTGGATCTCTACTCACCCATGAAATTGTGAAAAAAAGGGAAGAGAAAAGAAAAGAAAATGGAGGAGAAGAAGGTTGAGAAGAAGGATGTTGAGAAGAAGAAGATTGGAATTGCTCTTAAAGCTTCATATCATGAAAGAGATTCTAGTGAAGATGAAGACGAGGAGATGGCCATGTTGGCCAAACGATTCACTCGCTTTATGAAGTCCAACCGTGGAAGAAAGTTCATTAGAAAAGGAGACTTCAAGAGCAATGGTAAAGAAGAGAAGAAGGACCAAATCATTTGCTATGAGTGCAAAAAATCCGACTATATACGTTCCGAGTGTCCTCAATTGAAGAGGAAGAGCTTTGGGAAGAAGAACAAGCTCAAAGCTCAAGTAGCAACTTAGAGTGACGAGGAGTCATCCGAGGAGGAGGAGGAAGTGGCTAATCTTTGTCTCGTGGCAATTGATGATGAACCAAAGGTAAACCTTAACTCATCTAATTTTGATTTTACCTATGATGAACTTCAAGATGCTTATGATGAATTGCAAGAGGTTTGTGATGAATTAGTTGGAAAATATAAGGAGTCTATTTTGAGAAACGAGAAAAACATTTCCGATTTAAAAACTCAAAATGAATCTATTTCAAAAACTAACTCGGAATTGGAAAAGAAGGTTTTGTACTTAGTAAATCTTTCAAATGATCTTAAAAAGAAAAAAATTGATCTTGAAAAACTTCTTTCCGATTTTCAAGATTATCACACAAAGGAAGTGGATAATCTTAAAACATCTATTGCTATTGGGAAAAACCATTTTGAAAAATGAAAGGTCTTCTAAATCCCAATATGTAAAAAGAAAAACTTTTGTTCCTAAACAAAGAAATTTTCCTAAGCAATCTAGAGGTCAAAGGAATAGGAGTGTTTGGGTTCCTAAGGAACTTATTATTTCTAATAACATGAATGCTATTGCTTCTTGGATTCCTAAGGGGACCAAGGTTTTAAAGGCTAACACACATGGACCCAAAATGATTTGGGTACCAAAAATCAAAGCTTAATTTCTTTGTTTGTAGGGGGAGCATTGCTATAAGGCCAAAGCTTCAAGCCAAAACTCATGGTACTTTGATAGTGGATGCTCAAGACATATGACCGGTGACAAGAGTAGATTCGTGGAACTAAAGCCAAAGAGTGGTGGAGTGGTAACTTTCGGTGACAACTCCAAAGGCCACATTGAAGGAATAGGCTTCATTGGTAATCACTCTTCTATTTTCATTGAAAATGTTTTGTATGTCAACGGTCTTAAACACAATTTATTGAGCATTAGTCAATTGTGTGATAAGGGTTTTAATATTTTTTTTGAAAAAAGTGGTTGCAAAATTTTGAACATTAAAACAAATCAATTGATGCTCATATGGAATAGAATAGGAAATATTTACATGGTGCATTTAGATGACATCCATACATCTCATACATGTTTAGTTGCACATGATGAACATGACTCATGGCTTTGGCAAAAAAAATTAGGACATGCTAGCTTGAGTGTTTTAGAAAAAATTGGTTTCCCTAAATCTAGTTAGAGGTTTACCCAAGATCAAGTTTTCAAATGATAAAATATGTGATGCATGCTCTAAGGGTAAACAACATAGACCATCCTTTAAATCCATTAATGATGTTTCTACAAGTAGGTGTTTACAACTAATTCATATGGATCTATTTGTGCCTATTAGAACTATGAGCTTGGGTGGTAAATCGTATGCTTTTGTACTTGTTGATGACTATTATAGATTTACTTGGGTTCTATTCTTAGGTACAAAAGATGAGGCTTTAGAAAAATTCATCACGTTTTCAAAATTAACTCAAAATGATCTTGAACTTAAGATTTCTCACATTACAAGTGATCATGGAACCGAATTTCAAAATCTAGGTTTTGAATAGTTTTTAAATGAAAATGGTATTAGCCATAATTTTTTGGCTCCTCGAACTCCTCAACAAAATGGGGTAGGTTAGAGGAAAATAGGACTTTACAAGAAATGGCTAGAACCATGCTTTATGAAAACAATTTACCTAAATATTTTTGGGCGGAAGCCATAAATACCGCTTGCTACATTGTAAATCGAGCAATGATTAGGCCAATTTTAAAGAAAATACCTTATGAGATTTTAAAATCTAAGAATCCTAACATTAGCTATTTTCATCCATTTGGTTGCAAGTGTTTTGTTTTAAATAATGGAAAAGACAACTTAGGTAAATTTGATGCTAAAAGTGATGAAGCTATTTTCTTAGGATACTCTTTAAACTCTAAAGCCTATCATGTATTTAATAAAAGAACTTTAGTAGTAGAAGAGTCTATTCATGTTGTTTTCGATGATAACCTTCTTCCGAGGAAGGAATCTTGTGATGATGATGATGTAGGAATCCTTGATACCTTTGATGGAGGACAAACTTCAAAGGAGTATGAGATTCCAACTAAAGAAGAAGATGCACAAGATCCACCTATTGAAGCCTTGAAGGACTTGGCTCTTGAGGAAAAGGAAGTGAGCTACCCAAGGGAGTACACCTATGTCAAAGGTGGTGAAATCTTGGGTGATCCATCCAAGGGGGTAACTACTAGATCTTCTCTCAAACTCATGAATCATGTTGCTTTTATCTCATGCACTGAGCCTAAGAACATTAAAGAAGCATTAAAAGATGATATTTGGATTATGGTTATGCAAGAAGAGTCAAATCAATTTGAGAGAAGTAATGTATGTACATTAGTTGAAAGGCCTAGTAATCAATCTACTATAGGAACTAAATGGGTATTTAGGAATAAACTAGATGAGAGTGGTAACATTGTGAGAAACAAAACTATATTAGTTGCTCAAGGTTACACTCAAGAAGAGGGAATAGATTTTAATGAAACCTATGCACCCGTAGCTAGAAAGGAAGCTATTAGGATGTTGTTTGCATATGCATATTATCATAATTTCAAGCTTTCTCAAATGGATGTGAAAAGTGCATTTTAAATGGTTTTATAAATGAGGAAGTGTATGTGAAAAAACCACAGGGTTTTGAAGATTCAAAATATCCAAATCATGTTTTTAAGCTAACCAAAGCACTTTATGGTTTAAAACAAGCTCATAGAGCTTGATATGAAAGGCTTTCAAACTTTTTGATTGAAAAAGGTAAGGTGGGCACTACACTTTTCATAAAAATGACATCTTAGTAGTGAAAAGATATGTTGATGATATCATTTTTGGATCTACTAATGATTGTCATTGCAAAGAGTTTGCTAAGTTAATGCAAGGTGAATTCAAGATGAGCATGATGGGGGAGCTCTCATTTTTCTTGGGACTCCAAATCAAACAAAGGAAGGATGGCACCTTCATCAATCAAGCAAATTATGTGAAAGATATGCTCAAGAAGTTTGGCTTGGAGCAAGCAAAGCCTCAAGCTACACCAATGAGCTCATCTACAAAGCTTGACAAAGAAGAAAGAGGTAAGTGTGTTGACTTTAAGCTTTATCGCTCTATGATTGGATCTTTGTTTTACCTTACCACAAGTAGACCAAATATATTGTTTAGTGTTTGCTTGTGTGCTAGGTTTCAAGCTAGTCCTAGAGAGTCTCACCTTATAGCCGTTAAAAGAATCTTTAGGTACCTTAGAGATACTCCTTATCTAGGTCTTTGGTGAAGAATGTGGAGACGCGTCTCACTTCTCTTGAAGGTGGTCAAAATTTGATGAACATCTCTCTTACTGCTTTTCATGATGAGTGGCGTCAATCAAAGAGAAATGATGATGCCAACGAAGAGGACGATGAAGATGATGAAGATGGCGATGGAGAAGAGTAGTAAATTATCTTTGCATTCCATTCATGTCATTAGGATTTCTATTTATGCACTTTGATTTATGTTCTTTAGGATTAAGTTTAAAACCTATGCTTTGATTATTGTTATTTGGATTTTATTTTTGATGTTTCCTTTGTTATGAACTTAATGTTTATCTATTATATGTTTCTTGGTTATTTATGCCTTTTTCCTATGTCTATCCATGTCTCCTATTTTTTGATCTAACAAAAAGGGGGAGAGGGAACAAGCTCACTTAAAATTTTTAACTTAAGTTTTACCTAGCTAACATTAAGGGGGAGTTGTTTTTCCAAAGTTTTTCAAAGTCTTAAAAAATTTCAAGTTTTGGTTTTGTTATATCAAAAAGGGGAGATTGTATAACCTATGTTTGATTTTGATATAACAAAGTAGTTTAAGGATTAAATTGAAAAACTTGAAATAGATTTTTAAGTCCCTCAAAAGGTTTTAAATCAACAAGGCTTTAATCTAGTTTGAAAAACTCAAACTCCAAAATATTTTTCTAAGTGTTCCAAGGCCAAACTATTGAAAATCGCATATGCGTATCGATACACTCCTAGCCATATCGATACCTTTTTACCAAACTTGGTCACTGGAGAAACGCTTTTCGATACGCCCCTTACCGTATCGAAACAGATTGAGTTTGTATCGATACGCTCTCTCTGTAAAAACTAAAGGTGTTTGAATGGTGTACCGATACGGTGTCCCCCGTATCAATACGGATTTAACGAAATTTTAAATTCGAAATCCTTAAATGTTTTTGACCGTTGGTGTCAGTTGTTAGGTAACGGATTTTTAAAGAATTGGTTGTCTCATACCGATATGCTCTTACATGTATCGATACAGAATCTTTCAATTAGCTTTGATGAAATAATTGTTTCGTTACGGTCTTACCCGTACCGAAACACTTCCATTAACCCGTACTGATACGCCTATACGCGTATCGATACGCCCCTCTTGTAATTGTGCAATGACTCTTTCTGTTTTGAGACAGGTATCAATACGGGTCCCCGCGTACCAATACGGTAGGCTGCAGAAGTACATTTATGGTGGAAAGAGAGGGTCCCAACGGCTATATTCAATACCCTAACCACCCAAACAACTAGAATTAATGGAGAAGGTATAAAATGAAGTCAATTGAAGACTAGCAACAACGATTGCATCCAAAAGAAACATCTTTACAAAAATTCAAGCTCAAAGTGCCTAATTTCTCATTTCTTGTAAAATCCCAAATTGTGTTGTGTTTAATTCTAATCTTGTATTTCAATTTGGGTTGAGTGCTTGTATTTAAAGGGGTAAACTTGTATTGAGAGATATCTTTCTTTCCTTAAATTCTTCTTTGTATTCTTGTGAGGGTTTGGTCAAATTTTGGATAGAAAATTTGACCGGTATTGTAAAGGTTACCTCTTAAGCCTTGAAAAGGGGCAGTGCAATTAGTGGATTGTTGGAAAATCTTTAGTGGTAGCTAAGGTAGTGGATGTAGAGTTCATTTGGAACTTGAACCACTCTAAATTGTCGTGTTCTTCAAATTTTGCTATTCCTTTTTCTCCAACAAATTTTAAAAACCCAATTTATCCCCTCTTGGCTTTGATCAATCCATTGATCCACTCAACAAGCAAGACTAGCGATAGTTTAACAAAGTAAAAACATTCCAATGACTTGTTAACTTCAACGAAACAAACCCTAGTGCCCTCTCAAAGTTTCACTCATTCCATTCAAAGTGTTTAGGGTAAAATTTAAAACTTTGTAGCCAAAATTTAATCAAAGCATTACTATGTGCTTGTAACTAAATCTAATCTCCTCTACTAAATGTGAATGTGATGCAAAAATCAAGAGGTCTTTTAAATGGGTTGTAATAGGGGTAAGGTTTGGGTAGGATAAAAAGGCCAAATAATGAGTTTAAAATTCAAGACAAAGAGGATTATCCCAAAGAATTATTAGAAGGGAAAAAAGGAAAACAAGAAATCAAACGACATCATTTCTTCATTCGAACTGTTTATCTTTTTTTCTTCTTTTTTTTTCGAAGCAAACTTTTGTTCTATTTTTTTTTTATTTTTTCCATTTTCACCGTCCGAACAATATATTCGAATCAAACAACATATTCGAACTGCACTGCACTGTTCTATATTTTTTCTACGCTGTATTTTTCTGTACTGTTCAAATCTATTTTTTCTGCACTGATTTTTTTTCTGCATTGTATTTTTTTGCAGTATTCGAACAAAACTGCATTGTTTTCCTTTTTTCGGAATAACCTTAACTTTATCCTGAAAGGGTGACAAAAAGAGTGAAAAACAGAAAAATTAGTTTAGGCTAAAAATGTGGTGAATCAGAGAAAAGGTCAAGGCTCAAAATTGATTATCTAAGGGATAAATAACAAAGGGTAGGCCATTTTTGGAAGAGAATAGGGTTAAACCCAATGCCTCTATCATATTAACGCATCAAAGTAAAAAATGTAGTCTCAACAAGTATTATGCCACAAGTTCTAAAATAAAATTGATTAAATCGACACATTCAATTGAAACAAAGAGCAAGAAGAAATGTAACCCCCTCGTCCCGGTTTGGCTGACTGACCGGTCCGAGTAGGCTACACGGGGAAAACCGATGTGAAACCCGTTAAGATCCCACCTCAGTTAGCAACCCTAGAAAAACTTTTCATTATTATTATCCCTTCTAGAGGCATTATTGAATCCTAAGTGAGGAAGGCAACAACGGAAGGACATACGAGACAAGAAAACCAAACCGTTCATCAAAATAGTCCATTTTAATCCTTTACCGCAGGCCGTATCGGAACGCCCTTCGGGTGTTTCGATACGCCTTGACTTGGTCAACTGACCAAAGTCAACATGACGAGTCCGTTTCGAAACAGGGGTGACCCGTATCGAAACGATCACAACAGTAAACTTCTCGTGGTCAACGAGATGAAGGTCGTTCCAAAACGCTAAGGCACGTTTCGATACATCAATTTATCATAAAAATCTCAGATTTCCAGTGGCAAAATTGTATTGAAACGTTCCTTAGGCGTATCGAAACGCCTGGCTAAAAACGAAGGGGTCGTATCGAAACGAGATCGACCGTCTCAAAACGCCCTCTGTTTGCAGATTGGTTTTAGCTGGTTTTAAGGCACAAGGATGCCCCAAAACCCCACTAAAGCCTCTCACAACACACAAGCACAAACCTAAGGCCAGACCACACTTCTACAAACATGTTTAACACACTTCAAGCATATAAGAACCAAACATTAAAGGAACCAACATCAACAACATGTGAATCATACATAGCATTGAAGGTTCATTCTTCACAAGGCAAACACTTGAGCATTAAAGATAGGCATCCAGCACAAGGTCATACATTCACCACAAGGGAGCATACATAGCTTTTAAGGTTACATGCCTTAGCCAACAAAACATATAAGCATTCAAGACATGCAACAAAAACGAGGTTTGCAAATCAAACAAGGCATCCAAAAGCCAAACCAAAATTAACATACAACAAAGCATTCACATCAAGAACACCCATCACATTGCTTGACTATTACAATCTACAATTTAAAGATCATACTTGAGCTAACCAAAAGCAACCCTTGGAGACCTTTCCTTGCCCTTGCCACCCACAAGCTACTGATCTGCATTGTCGAACAAAAAGGAGCGTAAGCATAAAAGCTTAGTGAGGGTAGCTCATAAAACAAACCTCGACAATGCAGGGTCCAAGCACGAGCATACAACCAAGGTAGAATGCATGAGTTCTTACCTTCGAACCGCAAGAGCCAAAATATAAATGATGCATGATCATAGTATCAATGTCATGTCATGCTCAACGAGTTCATAACCGCACATATGGAAAACACATATATTCAACATATGAGTAACATAAACCACAATCCGTAATGACACCTAGCTATGACTCAAATACGTGGATAACAGTTTGGACTCACATCCAACAACACAACCATTACCTGATGGTGGGATTACACTCATCACCGTTCACGCGGAGGGGATTCCACTCATCCTCACGCCTCGTTTCACGCGGAGAGGATTCCACTCATCCTCACGCACGTCGATGGGATTCCACTCATCACCGACTAATATATATAAGAAGATTTCTGGGCGAACCCGTACTCCATCTTGATGACTACCATCATCAAGACCACGCGCGCATTTTGACTCACGTGTGCACACTAAACATCCTAATGATCGATCATTTGTACCCAAGCATACTAGTGCCAATACTACACATTTCATAAATCTTTCACAATATCATTTCATAACAACTTCCGTGCTTAGCACGTACTCACCGTGACTTACCATCATGCACAAACCATATTTCCATGCCTAGCATGTACTCACCATGATCCTCGGATCATACAATCACCTCATAACCTCATTTCACAAGCCAACACTACAAGTATATCTTCCAAACCAATTTTCACATCATATTTCACACATACGTATATCCACATTATATTTGTCATCGACATGCATATAACAATGCATTAAACCATGCCTCAACATACATGTATATCACATTATACATAATCATCATAACACAAATCATCATGAGGCATAACATCAATTAAAGAGTTCATCCAAAGTCTTTAACTAAAGTTTAGGATTAGGCTACCACCCTAATCCTAACTCTAGGTCGGTCTACCAAGCCCAACCCAGTCCACATGCTTGAACCAATCACTTAAAAACCAATTTGAAAACATTAACCACTCACCTCCACCTCCAAGATCCATTACCAAGCAACCAAGGTCTTCAAATTTCCGGATTTGTTCCCGAGGCTGCACCAACATAAAATCTTGCTTCAAATCACCTCAACACAAGCAAAACAACTTCAAATCAACTCAAACATCAAAGTAGTTAACCCAGAATACTAATCAAACACCAAACACAACAATTCAAGCCATGAACAATCCCCAAAATTACCAAACCCGAGCAGCCATGAAAAACTGTCCAAAACTCAAGATTTCAACCTCTTTAACACACTTAAATGCTTCCAAAACGATCCATAACCAACATACAACCAATAGCCCTCAATTTCCAACATTAAACACACCCAAAATCAACCTTTAAACCCTTCAAAAACCCCATTAAAACCCAAATTCGGGAATCATGTCAAAACACTTTAAAATTCACATATGTTGGACCTTAAGGGTTGCAAACAACTTATCTAACAATAATAAATCAATAGCTTAGGTTAAAGACCATAAAGTTCTCATTTTTAAACAAAACCCCAAAACTTCAAATTTCAAGATTCATGAACAATAATAAAAATAAATGGTACCAACATGAAGAGGAAGACAAGGCCAAATCAAAAATGTCATTACCTTTCAAAAAGCTCTAAAGATGAAGATGCTAGGTGAAGGAATAGTGAAAAGGAGAGAAGAGCTCTCTAATGTCGTTGGAATGAAAATGGATGAGTGAAGAAGATGACAAAAGGGATATTTTAATAAAAAAGGGAGGATTTAAATTAGAAGTCCATTTATTTACCCTTTTTCCATTAATGAGGATAGCCATTTAAATTTTCCAATGCCATGGAATTGGGCTTTAAAACCAAAACATGCCCAACATAATTATTTGTTTGAAAACCCGGGCCCAAAATAGTATTTTATTATTTTAATTGTAAAACTGAAACCCGAACCATTATTTAAATATTATTTTCTTCCGGCCCCCAAACCCGGGTGTTACAACTCTCCCCCACTTAAGGATATTTAGTCCCTGAAATTTATCGAACAGGAAGAACCACTGAAACATGCTCATCCACACTTTCCTTCTCACCACAACATACTCACCAACTCGGTAAACTTGCCACACAACATTAGCTATTTGATGTTAAGATCTCCACTGGTTCTCCATTGCATGGCAATTTTAAACTCAACTCAATCTCTTCGCAAGCATAGCATGGGACAAATCTGACTCATACTTCCGAATCATAGATACACAGAACACATCCCAAATCCCCTTTCTAACTCTGGTGGTAACCACAACAGATAAACAACATAACTAGTTCGATTCACAAACTCATACAACACTGTTTTAAAAAAACTTGACCGATAACTTTATTTGACTAATCATCTGACTTCAACAGGTAACCAAACACTATGCAGACGTCTTCAAAAATCTAGTTGAAATCTCAAATCTCTATTACTCACTTCCATAGGAACCTTCCACGGATGTAACAAACTAGAAGAAAACTGATGCTCGGTCTTGACACGCTGTCAACTTATACACTTACTCTCACACTGAACCACATCATCCATCAACTCAATACAGAAGTACTCATCTTCAACCCACAATACGTCTTCATACTACTCAGATGCAATACAAATAAACTGTCGTGTGCTTCGGCCAAAACAATACGTCTCAAAACACTATGTCATTCGGCATAACTATTATGTCTCTAAAATGCAAAACTCTACCATCTCTGAAACTGTATTATGAAAGTCTTCCTTCTGCTACGTCTTACACGTGAGGCACCAAGAACCTGTCTTGCAACTGTTTCTCTTTAAGTATTCTAGCTTAAAGTAGGCTCAACCTGAAACTCGGCCACAATACTACTATCATTTGGTAAACTGAATCCGGCAAATACAGCTCGCAACTCAACTACTAATCTAACAACAAATATAATTCGGAATATCGGTTACTACGTAGACTCTCTTCAGATGATACTCAATCTGGAGATTACGGTCTTCAAGCAGTTCTAACAACTCACACTGTTCAAGTTTCAACCCTTTTTACGTCGTCTAATATTTCAAGTTCTGATGATAAATATTTAATGTGCATTTCTTACTGTACAACTTTGTCTCTAAGTATTCAAAGCAAATTTAACTGTAATTAACTCTATGTCTAGTGTCGGATAATTCTTTTCAAGGTCTTTCAACTATCTCAATGAATAGGCCACAATCTTCTGTCTTGCGTAAGCACACAACCTAACCATACATATGACGCATCACTATGTTTCACAAATTCTTTCTCTAACATTGGCTGGATCAAGGTCGAAGCTCTCTTCAAAGTTTCTTTCAGTTTCTCAATGGCTCAACGTCTCGCATCTAACACACAAATTGAACGTCCTTCTGTAGCAATCTGTCAAAGGATAAACTATCTTCAAAATATCATTTACAGACCTCCAATAATAACAATGCTAGACCTAGGAACTATAGATACCTGTCACAGTCTTCAATTTCTTCCAACTCACATCTTCTGCTGTCTACTTAAGATTTACCTTAATACACTCGGCTAATCTACATGTCCAAGGAGAGCATCTTCCTTAACTCGGAGTTCACGTTTGCTCAACTTGGTATACAACTGATTTTCTAATAGAATCTACAACACTAACTTCAAGGCTTGTCATGGTCTTCT
Organism: Hibiscus tridactylites; assembly: GCA_958450335.1. Lineage (NCBI taxonomy): Eukaryota > Viridiplantae > Streptophyta > Magnoliopsida > Malvales > Malvaceae > Hibiscus > Hibiscus tridactylites. The sequence goes on along the minus strand of OY288269.1, from coordinate 76,987,551 downwards.
TTGGTACATGAATATACCCATGTATCATCTATCAGAACTACTACAACTGATCAAGGAACTCAATAAATATTCTGCTCAACATCTCTATAAAAGTAACTAACACACTAGTCAACAAAGCGGCATAACTCGAAACTCAAAGTGATCATATCTTGCCCCAAAAACTGTCTTCAGTACATCAAATTCTCTCACTTTCAACTGGTAGTAATCGGATCCCAAATCAATCTTCGAAAAGACTGAAGCACACACTAACTGATCAACAAATCACTAACACTCAGAAACGGACGTTAATTATTCACTGTCACTTATTTCAACTACCTGAAATCTAAACACATTCTCGTATTGTCTTCACTCTTCTTCACAAATTACACTGTCGTACTCTAAGATGATGTACTAGGCCTAATGAATCTAAGGTCTAACAAATCTCAAAGTTGGTTATTCAACACTCTCAATTCTTTCGGGAACCATAAGATACAGAGCAATCAAAACAGGAGCAAACTCGGAGGCGGTCTCAATAACAAACTCTTCTTCCCTATCAAGAGACAAATCGGGCAATTCTTCCAAACACTTTTTGGAAAATCACAAACTATTCTAACATTTTGCGGTCCAAACTTCATTCAAGAATCAAATCCATCATATTTGCTAAACAAGTCTGTCAACTAAACTCGATCAATCTTTGACCTCTAAGGCTGGATCAACATTCGATAAGAAGTTCACATCTTCACCTGCCACTACAGTCTCACAGAAATCTGCAACTTCAAGGCAACTCTCTCTTTGTCTCAACGTATACCCTAACTCTGTGTTCTACAAGCCAAACCATGTCAAAAGGTTCATCGAAACCGTAAAAGACAATTTCTTCACATCTACTGGAAACACCTTACCTTGAACCATCACAAACATCTTCCGCACATATTTGTGACCACCACTATCTCACCAAAAGGTCTAGTCACACGTGTCCCTATGTCTAAAATCTCAACAAAGATATCTAGCTTCCTTACATGCTCACACAAAAGGATGTATCCGCAAGAATTGCAACTTCACTTGTACACAACTGATAGTCTTCGGTCCTCTTATTTTCAGGTCGGTCCTCCAAACATAAGCTAGCTCTTTAAAACCGTTCTTAGAGCATCTCGAAACCTCAAAATGCAGTTCTGATCACTCACAGACAACCATGTTTGAACTTGTTCTATAACATCGGTCCTGACGACTCGAAATATCCCACTACTAAACAATCTGGAGTTAAAACTCAAGACTTCTTTCTCGGCTCAATTATATCAGAAGCGACTTCATCTCTCATTCTTGCTGGAAGACAACTCAGATGCACACTGGCTCAATCACACAAATTGATTCCCACTCACGGATACTGACCGGCTGTCTTGTATTAAAATCATAGGCCGAACCCCAACGATCACCATCTAACATTTCTGAGTTTCAGATTACTCACATGAGACCCTTACCTTGATCTCGCTAAAAGAACTAAGGTGCTCATACCTCTAACACTTCACCAGACACAATCACCTTGCATGCTTACTAACATATACGGAAGTACAGATTCAGGATCAACCGGAGGGAACAAACTCAAAATTGTACCAAGGGCTTACCCACTATAACATCGATATCACTCTGACTCCCACTCATAGGTCTTCACTTCTTTTTCACCAACTAATACCAGAATCGGTCTCATCGTCTCTCACTAACAAGAATCAACCCACATACACACTGACTCGGACAAACATATTGTACCTCAACTCCGATACAACCACACTTCCCTAACTATAGCAATGATCTCCTTCAACATCATCCACATTTTCAAAAACCACAACTTCCACTTACCGATTTGCGGCCCACTCCTTGGCCTCAAACTACTAAAAAGTAATAAATCAACAACAATAGATAATTAACATACAACTGGGTTAGCAAAGGAAAGGGTCCAAGTGGCTCAAGTATGTTCCCTCACTTAAAAAAATCATTTTTCCGATGTAATAGAAGCAATGAGACTCTACTCAACAAGCTTCAAGCAACATGCATTCACAATCAAACAAACATACATCAAGCATACTCGAATAACAAGCAACATGCTTACATGGCAAGTAACCACCGTGCAGTTACAATACGAAAATTAAACTTACCTCACTTACTTGCCCAAGGTCTCGGAAACCTTAGGCTCTGATACAAACAAATGTAACCCCTTCGTCTCGGTCTGGCTGACTGACCGGTCCGAGTAGGCTACACGGGGAAAACCGATGTGAAACCCGTTAAGGTCCCACATCGGTTAGCAACCCTAGAAAAACTTTTCATTATTATTATCCCTTCTAGAGGCATTATTGAATCCTAAGTGAGGAAGGCAACAACGGAAGGACATACGAGACAAGAAAACCAAACCGTTCATCAAAATAGTCCATTTTAATCCTTTACCGCAAGCCGTATCGGAACGCCCTTAGGGTGTTTCGATACGCCTTGACTTGGTCAACTGGCCAAAGTCAACATGATGAGTCTGTTTCGAAACAGGGGTGACCCGTATCGAAACGATCACAACAGTCAACTTCTCGTGGTCAACGAGATGAAGGCCGTTCCGAAACGCTAAGGCCCGTTTCGATACATCAATTTATCGTCAAAATCTCAGATTTCCAGTGGAAAAATTGTATCGAAACGTTCCTTAGGCATATCGAAACGCCTGGCTAAAAACAAAGGGGTCGTATTGAAACGGGACCGACCGTTTCAAAACGCCCTCTGTATGTAGATTGGCTTTAGCTGGTTTTAAGGCACAAGGATGCCCCAAAACCCCACTAAAGCCTCTCACAACACACAAGCACAAACCTAAGGCCAGACCACACTTCTACAAACATGTTTAACACACTTCAAGCATATAAGAACCAAACATTAAAGGAACCAACATCAACAACATGTGAATCATACATAGCATTGAAGGTTCATGCTTCACAAGGCAAACACTTGAGCATTAAAGATAGGCATCCAGCACAAGGTCATACATTCACCACAAGGGAGCATACATAGCTTTTAAGGTTACATGCCTTAGCCAACAAAACATATAAGCATTCAAGACATGCAACAAAAACGAGGTTTGCAAATCAAACAAGGCATCCAAAAGCCAAACCAACATTAACATACAACAAAGCATTCACATCAACAACACCTATCCCATTGCTTGACTATTACAATCTACAATTTAAAGATCATACTTGAGCTAACCAAAAGCAACCCTTGGAGACCTTTCCTTGCCCTTGCCACCCACAAGCTACTGATCTGCATTGTCGAACAAAAAGGAGTGTAAGTATAAAAGCTTAGTGAGGGTAGCTCATAAAACAAACCTCGGCAATGCAGGGTCCAAGCACGAGCATACAACCAAGGTAGAATGCATGAGTTCTTTCCTTCAAACCGTAAGAGCCAAAATATAAATGATGCATGAACATAGTATCAATGTCATGTCATGCTCAACGAGTCCATAACCACACATATGGAAAACACATATATTCAACATATGAGTAACATAAACCACAATCTGTATTGGCACCTAGCTATGACTCGAATACGTAGATAACCGTTGGAACTCACATCCAACAACACAACCATTACCTGACGGTGGGATTACACTCATCACCGTTCACGCGGAGGGGATTTCACTCATCCTCATGCCTCGTTTCACACGGAAGGGATTCCACTCATCCTCATGCCCGTCGATGGGATTCCACTCATCACCGACTAATATATATAAGAAGATTTCCGGGCGAACCCGTACTCCATCTTGATGACTACCATCATCAAGACCACGCGCGCATTTTGACTCACGTGTGCACACTAAACATCCTAATGATCGATCATTTGTACCCAAGCATACTAGTGCCAATACTACATATTTCATAAATCTTTCACAATATCATTTCATAACAACTTTCGTGCTTAGCACGTACTCACCATGACTTACTGTCATGCACAAACCACATTTCCATGCCTATCATGTACTCACCATGATCCTCGGATCATACAATAACCTCATAACCTCATTTCACAAGCCAACACTACATATATATCATCCAAACCAATTTTCACATCATATTTCACACATACGTATATCCACATTATATTTGTCATCAGCATGCATATAACAATGCATTAAGACATGCCTCAACATACATGTATATCACATTATACATAATCATCATAACACAAATCATCATGAGGCATAACATCAATTAAAGAGTTCATCCAAAGTTTTTAACTAAAGTTTAGGATTAGGCTACCACCCTAATCCTAACTCTAGATGGGTCTACCAAGCCCAACCTAGTCCACATGCTTGAACCAATCACTTAAAAACCAATTTGAAAACATTAACCACTCACCTCCCCCTCCAAGCTCCATTACCAAGCAACCAAGGTCTTCAAATTTCCGGATTTGTTCCCGAGGCTTCACAAACATAAAATCTCGCTTCAAATCACCTTAACACAAGCAAAACAACTTCAAATCAACTCAAACATCAAAGTAGCTAACCCAGAATACTAATCAAACACCAAACACAACAATTCAAGCCATGAACAATCCCCAAAATCACCAAACCCGAGCAGCCATGAAAAACTGTCCAAAACTCAAAATTTCAACCTCTTTAACACACTTAAATGCTTCCAAAATGATTCATAACCAACATACAACCAATAGCTCTCAATTTCCAACATTAAACACACCCAAAATCAACCTTTAAACCCTTCAAAAACCCCATTAAAACCCAAATTCGGGAATCATGTCAAAACACTTTAAAATTCACATATGTTAGACCTTAAGAGTTGCAAACAACTTATCTAACAATAATAAATCAATAGCTTAGGTTAAAGACCATAAAGTTCTCATTTTTAAATAAAACCCCAAAACTTCAAATTTCAAGATTCATGAACAATAATAAAAATAAATGGTACCAACATGAAGAGGAAGAAAAGGCCAAGTAAAAAATGTCATTACCTTTCAAAAAGCTCTAAAGATGAAGATGCTAGGTGAAGGAATAGTGAAAAGGAGAGAAGAGCTCTCTAATGTCGTTGGAATGAAAATGGATGAGTGAAGAAGATGACAAAAGGGATATTTTAATAAAAGGGGGGATTTAAATTAGAAATCTATTTATTTACCCTTTTGCCATTAATGAGGATAGCCATTTAAATTTTCCAATGCCATGGAATTGGGCTTTAAAACCAAAACATGCACAACATAATTTATTTGTTTGAAAACCCGGGCCCAAAATAGTATTTTATTATTTTAATTGTAAAACCGAAACCTGAACCATTATTTAAATATTATTTTCTCCCGGCCCCCAAACTTGGGTGTTACAAGAAAATATATGCTCATTAAGCTCAAAAACTCACATGTAGGGTTTATTTGTACCAAGGTAAATATCATATCGATTAATCAAATCAAGGAATGTCATACGAAAATTTATAAAAACAAGTCAAGCCATTGTCTATCATGCATCCTAAAGTTTAAAACAAGAAAGATACCAAGTCATATGGAAAGCGAAGAGAAAAGGCGAAATCAAGGATATGTAATAAGAGACTTTCAACTAAGGCAATCAATCAAATAAACAAAAAAAAAGAATTGGACCCAAATTCTATCCGCCTCAATTAAAGCATATTGTCCAAATATGTAAAATAAGAAAACAAGTGAGGAAATGGGAAACTCCTGGGCTTTGCTAATATGCGCCAAAATATTTTCCCCACTACTTATCTACGTGTATAACATATAAGATATGCTGGGATTTATTCGATCAAAAATCATGGGTACCTAAAAAATAAAACAATATAAATGAATGTGTTAAATTAATTAAAAACAATGTAAATAAACACACTAGATTAAATAACGAAAATAAATAAAATAAAAACAAAAACAATGGGTTGCCTCCCATTAAGTGCTTCATTTAACGTCGTTAGCTTGACGACCCTTTTTTTTAGATCGTAGCCGTAGGATCCTCCAATTTAATATCTTCAATTAATCCTACCGGAGCGTTATCGTAGTAAGGCTTCAACCTTTGGCCGTTTACTTTGAATCAATATTTTTCATCGTCTTCAATTTCTACCGCGCCATGTGAAAATACTTGAATCACCTTACAAGGTCCGAGCCACTTCAATTTCAGCTTACCTTTAAAAACTTTAAGCTTAGAATTTAACAAAAGAACTTTTTGCCCGATAACAAATGATTTAAAAGAAATTTGTTGGTCATGATATTCTTTTAATTTTTCTTTATATATCTTGTTGTTGTCATAAGCGTTCTGTCGAATTTCTTCCAATTCTTGAATGTCTAACTTCTGTGCTTTGCCACTTGCTTCCATGTCCATATTGCATTGTAACCGCCCAATATGCTCAATTTTCTAACTCAACCGGCAAATTCCATGGCTTACCGAAAAAGAATTGATATGGCGACATTCCAATGGGACCTTTATAAGTAGTCCGATATGCTCATAATGCGTCGGTTAGTTTGACACTCCAGTTTTTGCAATCTAGCTTTACAATTTTTTCAAGAATTGCTTTAATCTCACGGTTCGACACTTTCGCTTGCCCATTGGTCTACGGATGGTAGGAAGTTGCAATTCGTTGAGTAACACCAATTTTTTTCATTAAAGCATCTCTGACGCGATTGATGAAATGCTTTCCCCTATCGCTTATTATCGCTCGCGGTGTTCCAAACCTAGAAAAAATGAATTCTTTAAGAAAGTTAACAATCGTTTTAGCATCATTATTACGGGTAGCTTTAGCTTCCGCCCATCTAGAAACAAAATCAACATCGAGAATTATATAAAAATTGCCAAACGACAAAACAAAAGGGCTCATGTAATCAATTCATCATATGTCAAATATTTCGCATACATAAACTGGGTTAAGTGGCATTTCATTCTTACGACTCAAATTGCCTACACGTTGACATCTTTCGCATGATTTACAAAATAAATAAGTGTCACGAAAAATATTAGGCCAAAAATTGCATTCAAGTATTTTATGTGCAGTGCACTTGTGTCCAAAATGTCCCCCACATGAATAAGAATGACAAAAGTTTAAAATCGAATTTATCATCTTCAACGATACATTGCCTAATTACTTGATCTAAACAATGCTTCCAAAGGTATGGATCATCCCAAATATAAAAGTGGGATTCTCGCTTTAGTCTATTGATTTTAGCTCTAGACAAATCTTGTGGTAACTTACTGGTGGCCAAGTAATTGACCATATTAGCGAACCAGGGTGTTGTTCCCTGCGCCAACTTCAATCTTTCTTCCGAGAATTCATCGTTGACTGGCAGATCAGACGTAGGGAGGGGTATGCAACTTAAGTATCGCAATTCCGCTTCCTTTTTGCTCATCAAGTATCGCAAAGCTGCTTGATCAGAAAATACAATAATTTTAGTTCCAAGTAAATATAATATAAAATTTTCTAGAGCCAACATCAATCTTTCTTCCGGGAATTCATCGTTGATTGGCAGGTCAGACGTAGGGAGGGGTATGCAACTTAAGTGATTAGTTACGAGGTTTTCGCATCTTTTTTGTCTTTAATCTCCAGATTGAACTCTTGGAGAAGTAGGATCCATCGGATGAGTCTTAGTTTCGCTTTCTTTTTGCTCATCAAGTATTGTAAAGCTGCTTGATCAGTAAATACAATAATTTTAGTTCCAAGTAAATATAATCTAAAATTTTCTAGAGCAAAAACAACGGAAAATAGTTCTTTTTTTGTTGTAGAATAATTTTTTTAAGATGGATCTAGCGTGAGAGATGTGTAAGCTATAACACGGGACTCTTTTCCAATCTTTTGGTCGAGGACAACTCCAACACTTGTATCTGATGCGTCACACATTAACTCAAACGGATAATCCCAGTTTGGTGGTTGAACAATTGGTGCTGACACAAGTTTTTCCTTAAGTACATGATAAGCTCTCAAATGTGACACTTTTTAATTTCTATTTTTCTAGTTTTTAGGATTTCTTGCTACCTAATCCATTTTGTTTTGCTATATTTTGCGCAAGGAACCTAATTCTGGAAAATAGCAGCAAAAAGGGGCATTTTTGCAGTTTTTTTATTATTTTGGTCATGACTGGCATCGTGGGCACGACACTGGGCACGATGCGTCTGACGTGGCAGATGCGTGGTGACTTCTGGAAGATTCTGGAACGTTCTGAAAGACCTTATCAGCTTATCCGTTTCAATTTTCTGTATTTAAATTTCAAAAACATTTGAAATGTTTATCTTTCCTTTATTATTTTGAATTTTCTTATCATTTATCTTTGTAAATCCAAGCCTATAAATATCACTCCTTGGTAAAGGCTTAGGCATCGAATTTAGTCTTCATCTTTTAGCTTGAAAACACTTGTTATTTCTAGTCTTTAATCAAAGTTCTATTTTCTTTACTTTTATTCTTCTATGTTCTTTAATTATTTTTATAAAATCAAGTTAAGTATGATAACTAATATCATGCTTAGCTAAATCTCTTGAGCCAAGAACTAGCCAAATTAATTCAAATCGTGAGAATTGAACATTGCCTAATTTTCTTTGGGAATACATTTTTATCTTTCGATTTAGATAGTTTGGCAATCGCCCTTACTAAAGTTTTTAATCGTTTTTCAAATCAAAAAGAGCTCGTTGGTCTGGAATCGTCTAAAACATAGTTGGGAGGAAGGATCGGCCTGTGGCAATTTCGACTTCCTGTGAACACTCTTAGCGGCGGTCCGCTAAGGAAAGATAAAATCAGAAGCGATTTTTTTAAGACAATTTCTGAGTCGGGCTTTTCCTGTTTTCAAAACTAAATATTTTAACGACGATAGACATGGTTAATTTGTTTAAGAACCAACCTTCGAAGATAGACTTGGGAGGATTGGTTACTCGAGAGAGAAGCAAGTTGCGACGGGTTGGGCCTCGCAGACTGTAATCGACATGATTCAAGTAGTGGAGAATTGAACTTGTTACAAGCCTATGGAAACCTTTGTTCATGTATGACTTAGAGTGTTTTTGCTTCACTTCTACCTATAAACACTTTGAGTGCTCTTGAGTGTATCTTGGTGAGGATTAAGACTAGGTTAGGATTTGATTAATACTTGATAGGCAGTTGGAAGAATGAAGGGTTGTTCTTTGCTTATTTCCACTTGGTTTGATTTGTGTTTCTTTCATGATACTCCTTTTGCACTAGAACTCTTATAATTATGTTTGATGCTTGTGATGGCTTTAGAAATGCATTCTTGGGTTAATATCTTTTTCGGACATACTTGAGGACAAGTATGAGACAAGTGAGGGGGAATTTGATAAGCTCTCAAATGTGACACTTTTCAATTGCTATATTATTCTGCAACGACACTGGGCACGACGCTTCTGACGTGGCAGATGTGTGGCAACTTCTGGAACGTTCTAGAAGACCTTATCAGCTTATTCGTTTCAATTTTCTGTATTTAAATTTCTAAAACATTTGAAATGTTTATCTTTCCTTTATTATTTTGAATTTTCTTATCATTTATCTTTGTAAATCCAAGCCTATAAATACCACTCCTTTGTAAAGGCTTAGGCATCGAATTTAGTCTTCGTCTTTTAGCTTGAAAACACTTGTTATTTCTAGTCTTTAATCAAAGTTCTCTTTTCTTTACTTTTATTCTTTTATGTTCTTTAATTATTTTTATAAAACCAAGTTAAGTATGATAACTAATATCATGCTTAGCTAAATCTCTTGAGCCAAGAACTAACCAAATCAATTCAAATCGTGAGAATTGAACATTGCCTAATTTCCTTCGGGAATACATTTTTATCTTTCGGTTTAGATAGTTTGGCAATCGCCCTTACTAAAGTTTTTTAATCGTTTTTCAAATCAAAAAGAGCTCGTTGGTCTGGAATCGTCTAAAAACATAGTTGGGAGGAAGGATCGGCCTGTGGCAATTTCGACTTCCTGTGAACATTCTTAGCGGCGGTCTGCTAAGGAATGATAAAATCAGAAGCGATTCTTTTTTAAGACAATTTCTGAGTCGGACTTTTCCTGTTTTCAAAACTAAATATTTTAACAGCGATGGACGTGGTTAATTTGTTTAAGAACCAACCTTCGAAGATAGACTTGGGAGGATTGGTTACTCGAGAGAGAAGCAAGTTGCGACGGGTTGGGCCTCGCAGACTGTAACCGACATGATCCCCGGAGTAAAAATCTACTTCAATGATCGAAAGAATTGACAAGGCTAACTCGAGGCTATTTTGCATATTTGGACTTTCTTATTATTTTCTTTACTTCTGCATTTAATTCTACTATTTCATCTTCATTCAATATCATATCACCCCCGTTTTTTATTTTTCTTGTTTTTACAGATATTCTTAGAAGCCTTAATCAAAGCAACCTTCAGTCAAGAATACCGACTAATCTCCATGTGGATCGACCCTCTTTCCCTGTAGCTACTTAATTTCTTTATTTTATTATTTATTGAAAGAGGTTAATTTATTTTTTATTTTGACGGGTAAAATGACGCTTGTCAGTACATCAAATGCATCCTTGCTTTTTTCATCGAAATTAAAGACTTGATCTTTCTGAAGAAATTGGCATAACGGTTGCGCTATTTTCGAGAAATCCTTGATAAATCTGCGATAGAAACCTACATGACCCAGAAAAGAACGGATTTCCCTTACAGTTGTGGGGTAAGGAAGTGAGCGTATAATGTCGATTTTTGCTTTATCAACGGAAATTCCACTAGAAGAAACAATATGTCCTAATATTAATCCTTTGTCAACCATAAAATGGCATTTCTCTTAATTCAGTACAAAATTAAGTTCAAGACAACGTTTTAGAACATTTGTTAGATTTAGTAAACACTCACCAAACGAATTACCGTAAACCGTGAAGTCGTCCATAAATACCTCAATTCCTTTCTCTATGTAATATGAAAATATGCTTACCATACATCTTTGAAACGTAGCTGGTGCGTTACAAAGCCCAAATGGCATCCGCCGATAGGTAAATATTTCGAACGGACATGTAAAAGTTTTTTTCTTGGTCCTCAGGTGCCATAGGGATTTGGAAAAAACCTGAAAAACCATCAAGACAACAATAGTGAGTTTTACCGGCTAAACGTTCTATCATTTGATCTATAAACGATAATGGAAAATGATCTTTTCTAGTTAAGGAGTTCAACTTCCTATAATTGATGCAAACTCGCCATCCATTCTGAACTCGTGTTGGAACTAACTCACCTTCCAGATTTTTAATTACCGCAACTCTAGTTTTTTTAGGGACCACATGAATTGGGCTTACCCATTCACTGTCAGAAATTGGGTAAATTATATCTGCATCAAGGAGTTTTTCTATCTCCTTTTTTACTACCTCCATCATTGGTTGGTTCAACCTGCGTTGACCTTGTCTAGAAGGTTTTACCCATTCTTCCGTTTTAAGCTTATGCATACAAGTTGAGGGACTAAGCCTTTTTATTACTGCGATGGTCCATCTAATGGCCTCTTTGTGTGCGTGTAATACCGTCACAAGATCATCCTCTTGTTCTGCTGATAGCTTGCTTGATATAATTACCGGTAAGGTGTTGTTCTCTCCCAAAAATACGTATTTAAGGTGATTTGGTAGTTGTTTTAATTCTATCTCTGGTGCCTACAAAATTGATGGCAACATTTTAGTTTCAGTGGGAGTTAAAAATAAGTCGGAATTGATAGAAGAAATATTTTCAAACTCCCTTTCTTCCTCTTTGCAACAAAATTAAAGATCCCTGTAAAAGTTTATGACAAAGTTAGTTTCAAAATATTCATTAATTAAGGGATAAAAAATATCGATAGAATTAATTCTTTCGACTTGATCTGGGTACTTCATTGCTTTATATACATCAAATTATATGACCTCACCATCAAACTCCATTGTCAATATGCCACTTCTCACATCGATCTTTGTATTCAGGGTGCTTAGGAATTGTTGGCCTAAAAGTACCTCTGAACATGTGTTCGTCCTATCATTAGCCATGTCGATGACGTAGAAGTCAACAAGAAAGATGAGAACGTCGACTTTCACTAACACATTCTTAAGTACTCCCTCTAGGTAGATAATAGATCGATCAGCCAACTGGATGGTGACTCTTGTTTCCTTCAAAGGCTCGTTATCAATCATTTTATAAACAGAAAGAGGCATAACATTAATTGAAGCTCCCAAGTCACACATTTCATGTTTAATTAAAATATTTCTTATTTTGCAAGGTATAGCGAACATACCTTGGTCCTTCATCTTTGGTGGGAGGTTTCGTTGAAATACCGCAGAGACATTTTCTCCCAAATTTACCTTCGCATTTTTGGTCAGTTTCCTCTTTGTGGTACAAAGTTCTTTTAAAAATCGAGCATACCTCGACACTTGTCGGATTACTTCTAGGACAGGTATGTTGACTTGTACCTTTTTGAACACTTCTATGATTTCCTTTTCTTTGGCTCTTTTGTCACGCCTTATCAACCTCGAAGAAAAGGTTGGTGCGACCTCATGAGAAGGAGGAGGGGGAGGTGGTGGCGATGAAGATCAAGATGTACCTTGGTCGTAAGTAGCTGGTGTTTCCTTCTCTTTCGTAGGGTGTGTGGCATTCTCTTCTAGGGCTTCAGGTGCAATAGCAGTTCCGCTTCGGAGGGTGATAGCACTAACATTCTGTTTTGGATTTGACTTCGTTTGAGAAGGAAGTATTCTCTGCGACTCTAGTCTCCCCATGGTCTGAGCTAGTTGGCTTATTTGCTTGTCTATCTCCGATAAATGGGTTTCAATTCGGTTCTAGAATTTTTCTTGGGATATTACCAACCACTCGACAATGGATTCCAACGATGAGTTATGTTGTTGGTAAGGTTTTTTCTGTATATATGGTTGATTTTGCCTTTGATTCTACGCATAGCTAAAGTTCGGATGATCTTTCCATCCATGGTCGTATGTATTGTCATTAGGATTGTATCATCTTTGGGGAGGCCCCGGGAAATTGCCCACTACATTTAACTGTGCAACATCCTCTTTCTGAATCACATGGCAACAATCTATTGGATGTTATGGGCTTGTGCATATCCCACAAAGCCTAGCTGCAATCCTTTTATCTACAACGAGAGATTGTACAATTTTAGCTAATTTATCAATTTTGTTTTCTAATGAAACTGTACTTACCTCATGAACCCGTCGAGATGGTTCATTTGGAGAATGAAATCGTTGCGAGTTAGCGGCCATAGTAGATATTAATGTTCTCGCTGCGGTTGGAGTCATGTTAACAAGTGCTCCTCCAATTGCCGCATCGATCACCTTCATATCTATAAGTGTTATCCCCTCGTAGAAGTACTGGAGAAGCGTTTGTTCTGACAAATTGTGTTGATGACACTTGGCGCATAACTTTTTGAAATGCTACCAGCAGTTGTATAGCGATTCAGTATCCTTTTGTCAGATACTCAGAATACTTCGCCTTAGCTGCTGGAAAGAACCTGTCAAGAAATAAACGAGCCATTTTAGTCTAGGTTGTAACAGAGTTAAAAGGAAGATCAAATAGCCAATCTTTGGTAATATCAACTAAAGAAAATGGAAAAGCGCGAAGTTTAATTTGATCTTCAGAAACTCCATGCGGTTTTGTACTCAGACAAACCATATGGAACTTCTTGAGGTGCTTGTGGGGATTTTCAGAAGGTAAGCCATGATAGGTTGGTAGAAGGTGTATCAAACCAGTCTTTAGTTGGAATGGTGTCATGCCATTCAGGAATGTTATGCACATTGGTTGATTATTATTCAGTGCCCTAGTCAGTTGGTGGATCATTTGGTCATTATCTCCCATTGGATTTGGCTCTTCGTTTGTGTTGTCGTTATGTGATCATGCTTCATATGCTATTTCTAGATCATGTTCTAGTTGTCGTTGTCTTTGATTCTTTTCCCGAAGTGTCTAGGCGTGCAATCTTCGAGCGTATGCTTCAATCTCCGGGATATACTCTTCTTGTTCTCCCGGGTTCTTCCTGGTCATAAATCAAACAAAATAATTCAGTAATTTTATCGAAGTCCCCGACAACAGTGCCAATTTAACACGCGTCGTTTTCGCAACAAAAATAATTCCTCCTTCCATGATAATAAATAAATGAAATAATACGTAGTAAAAGAGAAGTAATGTTCGATCCCACAAGGACTCAGAAAACTTCTTGATTAATGTCTATTCAATTGGTGAGCAAAGAAGAGAGTTGAATAATATTTCAGTAAAAAGGGGTTTGCAAATAGAAAGAATACAAAGAAATTAAAGTGAGGTTTTAATAGAAAAAGATGTCAGTATTTATGAATAAGCCCTAGGCATTGGCTCTGACTCAGTTTCCTCGGATCATCAGAAATTCAATTTTTACTTTAGGATCCGCGTCGGTTAATTGCCTACAAGGGTCAATCCTTGAGGCTACCCTTTCATAACTGAATACCCAAGTTCTATCTTTGATATCAATTTTCGAAATTGATCTAATCAACAACAATGTTGCATATCAAAACCGTTTTAAATTCAATAAAAACTGACTTGAATTATGTTGTTTCAATAACAATGGTCTCGATCTCAATTTTCTCTTAATAATCAATTTACTAAGTGTATTCCCAGGAAGTCGAATATGCTTCAATAGCCGATCCTTCCTCCCACATATTTAGCCAAAAAAAAAACAAAATTCTGACCAAAGTTAATCTTTAGTTTCGAAATTGTTTTAGTTTAGAAATCAAACCGTAGAAAACTGAAAGAGATTCCTGAAATTTTGAAAGCGCTTTTCAATCCTCCTGTTAGAATTGAGTCATTGTTGTAGCCCTCGGCTTTAAAGAAAATTAGCTAAGCATGATTATGGAAGAAATCGTGCTTAGCTTATTTAAAATAAAATAAAAAGAAAACTTTAAAAAGAAAATAAGAAAGAAGAAGAGAAAGGAGATTTATAAATTCAAAGTAAGAATGAAACAATGAACAAGAGATAATTTTTAAGTTCACCCCAAAGGGGGTATTTATACTATTCTAAAAAATCTAAAATTAACCTAAAATGATAAGAGATTAAAGATAAAATATTCAAAATAAATACAAAAGATAAATCCCAAGTTTAAAATTTAAATCTTGTTGATAAGCTATCGAAATGGACTTGATAAGCTATCACCATCGTTGTTGATGTCATCTTCGGACGTGTCGTCCAGTCGCCACTTTCATGCCCCAATTCATGCTCACCAATCCAGCCATAAATCTACGAAAATAAAAACTTTCATAAATCGTCCTTTTTAGCACAGTTTCTAGAATCTATTGTCCTGCAAAGAAATCATGTTAAAACGCCAAAATCAGTAACAATAATGAACAACCAATGAGTATTTAAACACAAAACATAGCATAGAATAAACACTAGTCATCGGGTATCTGGTCACATTGGGTCACATCAGTTCGATTTGTTTACGGGTCGATGTTGAGTGGATCGAATGATCGAAATGAACCAAGAGGGGGTGAATTGGATTTTTAAAGGTTTAGGTGGCGGAAATTGCAAATTAAAAAGATAGACAAGGAATTTTAGAGTGGTTCAAGTTCCAAATGAACTCTACATCCACTACCTTAGCTTCACTAAGGATTTGCAACAATTCCACTAATTGCTCTTCCTCTTTTCTAGGCTAAGGAGGCAACCCTTACAATTTTCGGTTAAATTTTCTACCCAAAATTTAACCCAATCCTCACACAAAAAGAACAAAGATTTTGATGGCTAAGAAAGTATCTCTCGATACAAATTGTAGCCCAATTACAAGCACTCAACCCAATTGAAAAAGATAAGAATTAAAATTACAATTGAGGTTTCTAGACAATATTGGGATTTAGGCACAAATGATTGGATTTGATGTTTGGATGTTTGCTTTTTGGATCAATAGTTGTTGCTGGAGCTTTTAGAGGTCCCTTTTATACCTTCTCATTGATTTCTAGCCGTTGGGGTTGTTGCATTCATCAATAGAGCCGTTGGGGGTGTTATCTCAGCTCCATAAATGCAGTCTGCAACCCCCCGTTTTGGAACGCAGGAACCTGTTTCGAAACGAACCAAAATAGAAAGAGTCGTTGTGGTGCATTTAAGAGCCCGTTTCGAAACAGATTGAACTCGTTTCGAAACACTTTTGCCACTGTCAAGGGTCGTTTCGAAACGGATTGAAATCGTTTCGAAACGCCTTAACGGTTTCTGAAAAATCAGTTAAAAACTTTGCAACGGTCATATTTTTCAATTCAAAATGAAGAACCGTTTCGAAACACTTGAAGTCGTTTCGATACGGGTTCTCTATGTTCTAAAGTCGTTTTGATACCCGTTTCGAAACAAGGGTTGACAGTTTCAAAACCGTTTCAAAACGCCTTAAACCGTTTCGAAATGCCTTAAACAGTTTCGAAACAGTGACTCGAAAAATACTGTTTCGGCTTTAAGAACACTTAGAAAATATTTAGAAATCTTAATTTTTAACTTAGGCATATTCTTTAAATCATATGGGGATATTTGAGGACTTAAAAATTCGTTTTGACATTTTCAATTTAGTCCTTAGGTTCTTTAGTTATATCAAAATTAAAATATCGGTTTCACAATCTCCCCCTTTTTGATATAACAAAACCAAAGTTAAAATTTTTAAGAGTTTTGAAAATTTTGAACACATTCTAACTCCCCCTTAATTTAAGATATGTTTTTAAGGTTTTAAAAAGATTTTAACTTTGAAATTCAAGTTTTAAAACTTAAAAACACTTTAGACATTTAAAAACGAATTTTTGGCTCTTAAATTTCTTCTCCTCCTTTTTGTTAGATCAAAAATAATAAACAAGACTCATAGAGAAGATAAAAGGTTAGTACCAATAATCATTAAGCAATAAGCAACAATAATATTGATTCATAAAATTAAAATATCCAAAACATAAATCAACATTAAGTTTAAAGAATAATCCCAAATAAAATCAAAAGCATAGGTTCCTAAAACATAATGAAACATAAAGATGCAAACTTAATCCTAAAATGCATAGATAATATGATATGATATGAATATCCTAGGCCTCGTCATCACCATCATCATCCGAAGTCTCATCATCGCTCTTGACTTGAGAACGGCGAAACTTCATCCATTGGACATAGAAGGTAGAGAAGGACAAATCCATGTTCGAGTGAGAAGTCTCAAGGGATTGGAGTCGATCCTCTACATTTTGCAAGCGAGTGTTGATGGCACCAAAACCCGAAGCCATGTTAGTGTCCATGGCATTGAACCGCTCGGTAATGAGAGCCGTAAGAGCTTCATTGTTTCCAACTTGAGCTTGCGGTTGAGGTTCAACGGGAGGAGGAGGAGGAGGAGGTGCGGCTCTATCAACACGTTCCCAAACACTGTTCACATAGTGAAAACCGGACTTGCGGAGAGAGGACTCACCAATTTTTGACTTGCGGGGTTCCGGAGAGTCGTAGGTGCAATCAAGACCAATCTTGCTAAATATGTGACTTAAGATCGTGCCATAAGTAAAAGATTTCAAAGCATCGGTGTCAATGAGCTTAACATTGTTAATCATCTCGGCAAATATGATCTTAGCAACATTAGGGCGCTCACCACGACGGAAACATTCAAGCCAAAAGTAGTCAACTTGACGGATATGAGAATATTTACCTCCGGAAGGGCGAAGGAACCATGAAACCATCAACTGGAGAAAACGATCGTGCGCATCCAAAGTAAGCACTTGACCGATATTAGAACCAAAGTGACGTTCATTCTCAATTCCTTCATCCTTAAGGGAAAAAGTAGACTCCAAGAGAGGAACATTAACAACAAACTTTTTCCCTGAAATATAAGATTCAATCCCAACAACCTCGGTGTTTGTTTCATCATTAATAAGGTGAGCATTGGAGTAAAAGATGAGTACCATGTGTTTGTAGCAAATATTCGGGATGCTCAACAAAGGAAGAAGATCACATTCGCTCAAACGCTCGAGGTAACGGAAAAGAAATCGCTCGGAGTTAAGGAATTCGAGATCAATCACACGCTCACGACGAACTTCGTAATCCTTGACATACTTGAAACGAGCTCGCATCTCTGGAGTTCAAAGAGATTTTTGAAAGAGCTGAGCGAGATTCGAACGCATACTCGAGTCACCGATTTGAACGGACTTACCCTTTTTGTTAACATTCTCCGACATCCTAAAAACATTAAGCAATCAAGTTTTTTAAAAAATTAAGTGTATGCATAGATTTATAAATTCAATCCAATGATAAATCCCACTTAGGTTAAAAAAAATTAAAACAAGGGTAAAGTATGTCAAGTACCACCGAACAATAGGGTGTGACCTGTTTTTACCATCAACCTTTCAATTGGACCAAACTTACCACCAAACTTTATTTTTCGACTCATTTATACCACCCTGCCGTTAAATCATTAACGCCGTGATGACATGGACGCTGCACCAAAACGACGTCGTTTTGGTACCGCTATTTTGATAATAAATGACCCAAAACGACGTCGTTTTGCTAGCAAAAATATATGAAATTATGCACTCAATGGGATTCAAACCTAAGACCCTAAGCATCAAAGACAACATCTTAACCACCAAGCCAACCTAATATCTTTGAATTAGTTTTAGCACAAATAATATATATTCCCAACTGTAGTTTGTCATATAAATATATTATTTCTAATATAAAAATATTCAAAACGACGTCGTTTTGGTGCAGCGTCCATGACATCACGGAGTTAATGATTTAACGGCAGGGTGGTATAAACGAGTTGAAAAATAAAGTTTGGTGGTAAGTTTGGACCAATTGAAAGGTTGATGGTAAAAACAGGTCACACCCTATTGTTTGGTGGTACCTGGCATACTTTACCCTTAAAACAAAAACAAAAAATTTAAAAGAAAAATAGAAAAAGAAAATACGAGTGAAAATTTTTATATTCGAATTAGAAAATTGAAGATTTTGAATTTTTTTTACAAGATATGAAAAACTCAAGCATAAAAACATAAAAACTATACAAAAATAAAATTTTCTAACCTAAGATTCGAACATAAATTGAAGGAAAAAGAAAAAGAGGAAAAATACCTTAGTTTGGGATTTTGGATGAATGGATGAAAATCCTTGCACAATGTTGATGAATCTTGCTTAGACTAGTGTTTTAGAGAAAACCCCCTCAAGATTTGGTGAAAAACAAAGAGGTTTAGAGGGTTTTTTATAGGGAAAAAATCGGGCTAGGGTTTTTAGGGTTTGGGAGAGTTTTAATTAAAGTGAACTTTATCATTAAAAGCCCTACTTAAAGTTGTCCGCGAAACTATTTTGGAACGGTCTTGACCGTTTCGAAATGCAAGCACGAAGGTTTGACCGTCTTTTGGACTTTTGCTGGCCGTTTCGATACAGTGTTGACCGTATCGAAGCCCCGTTGACTCGTATCGAAATTTGTTTCGATACACCCCTTGGCAATAGCCAAAACGTTTCAAAACCCTTTTAAGGCGTTTCGAAACACCCTTCTCTCAGACATGATTTTAAAGCATCCGTATCGAAACAGGTTGACCCATTTCGATACACATAGGCCTGGAAGTGCAGATGAGGCTCTAAAAGTGCAGAAAATTGAATTTTTCTAAGGCCTAACATGCATGAATGACATGAATGAGCAGGAAAAACATATGCAAACATAAACATACTCCCCCTAGCTATAGGCATTGATGAAATTAGGAGTCAAAACACATAAACATGGCATTTCACAAGATCAAGCAATTTTAAGCACAAAAGAGGTCCTAAAAGGTCAAGATAGGCTAGCTAGACCTAACTCTCTCCTAAGGGACCAAAAACGCTCTTTGTCTAAAGGTTTTGTAAATATGTCCGCTAATTGATTTAAGGTGTCTACATACTCTATAACCACATCTTCTTTAAGGACATGATCTCTAATGAAATGATGCCTTATTTCTATGTGTTTGGTTCTAGAGTGTTGGATGGGATTTTTTGTTAAACATATAGCACTAGTGTTGTCACATTTTAGGGGTATGGTTTCAACTTTAATTCTATAATCTAAGAGTTGTTGCTTCATCCAAAGGACTTGAGCACAACAACTCACTAAGGATATGTACTCGGCTTCGGTGGTAGATAAGGCTACACTATTTTGTTTCTTAGAGAACCAAGATATGAGCATACTACCTAGGAATTGACAAGTTCCCGAAGTACTTTTCCTATCGATTTTGCAACCCCCATAATCCGCATCCGAATAAGCATGAAGGTTGAAGGTGGAGTCTCTAGGGTACCAAAGACCTAAACAAGGAGTATCTCTAAGGTACCTAAAGATTCTCTTAACGGCTATAAGGTGAGACTCTCTAGGACTAGCTTGAAACCTAGCACACAAGCAAACACTAAACAATATATTCGCTCTACTTGCGGTAAGGTAAAGCAATGATCCAATCATAGAACGGTAAAGCTTAGAGTCAACACACTTACCTCCTTCATCTTTGTCAAGCTTTGTAGATGAGCTCATAGGTGTGGCTTGAGGCTTTGCATTCTCCAAGACAAACTTCTTGAGCATATCCTTTATGTACTTTGCTTGATTGATGAAGGTGCCATCCTTCTTTTGCTTGATTTGGAGTCCCAAAAAGAATGAGAGCTCCCCCATCATGCTCATCTCGAATTCACCTTGCATTAACTTAGCAAACTCTTGACAATGGCATTCGTTAGTAGAACCAAAGATAATATCATCAACATAAATTTGAACTACTAAGATGTCATTTTTATACATTTTTATGAAAAATGTAGTGTCCACCATACCTTTTTCAAAACCCTTTTCAATTAAAAAGTTTAAAAGTATTTCATACCAAGCTCTAGGAGCTTGCTTTAAACAATAAAGAGCTTTAGTGAGTTTGAAAATATGATTTGGAAATTTTGAATCTTCAAAACCCGGTGGTTGTTCCACATACACTTCTTCATTTATAAAACCATTTAAAAACGCGCTTTTAACATCCATTTGAAAAAGCTTGAAATTATGATAACATGCATATGCAAGCAACATCCTAATGGCTTCCATTCTAGCTACGGGCGCATAGGTTTCATCAAAATATATTCCCTCTTCTTGAGTGTAACCTTGTGCTACTAGTCTAGCTTTATTTCTCACAATGTCACCACTCTCATCTAGTTTGTTCCTAAAGACACATTTAGTTCCTATGGTAGATTGACTACTAGGCCTATCAACTAATGTCCAAACGTTACTTCTCTCAAATTGATTTAACTCTTCTAGCATAGCCATAATCCAAAAGTCATATTTCAATGCTTCTTTTATATTCTTAGGCTCTATGCATGAGATAAATGCAACATGATTCATTAATCTAAGAGAAGATCGAGTGGTTACCCCCTTGGATGGATCACCCAAGATTTCACCATCTTTGACATAGTTGAACTCCCTTGGGTAGCTCACTTCCTTTTCCTCAAGAGCCAAGTCCTTCAAGGCTTCAAGAGGTGGATCTTGTGTGTCCTCTTTTTTTGTTGGAATCTCATCCTCCTTTGAAGTTTGTCCTCCATCAAAGGTATTTATGATTCCTACATCATCATCATCACAAGAATCCTTCCTTGGAAGGAGGTTATCATCGAATACAACATGAATAGATTCTTTTACTACTAAAGTTCTCTTGTTAAATACTCGATAGGCTTTAGAGGTTAAAGAGTAACCTATGAAAATAGCTTCATCACTTTTTGCATCAAATTTACCTAAGTTGTCTTTTCCATTATTTAAAACAAAACACTTGCGACCAAAAGGGTGAAAATAGCTAATGTTAGGCTTTTTAGATTTTAAAATCTCATAAGGTGTTTTCTTTAAAATTGGCCTAATCATTACTCGATTAACAATATAGCAAGCGGTGTTTGTGGCTTCCGCCCAAAAATATTTAGGTAAATTATTTTCACAAAGCATAGTTCTAGCCATTTCTTGCAAAGTTCTATTTTTCCTCTCAACTACCCCATTTTGTTGAGGAGTTCAAGGAGCCGAAAATTTGTGGCTAATACCATTTTCATTTAAAAAATCTTCAAACCCTAAATTTTGAAACTCGGTTCCATGATCACTTCTAATATGTGAAATTTTAAGTTCAAGATCATTTTGGGTTAGTTTTGAAAATGTGATGAATTTTTCCAAAGCCCCATCTTTAGTACTTAAAAATATAACCCAAGTAAATCTAGAAAAATCATCAACAAGTACAAAAGCATAAGACTTACCACCCAAGCTCATAGTCTTAATTGGCCCAAATAAATCCATATGGATAAGTTGTAAACATCTACTTGTATAAACATCTTCTCTTCTTCCCTTCCTTGCTTCATAATCTCATGAGTAAAGAGAGAACCCACAAGCTCATCAAGCTTTAAAGTCTTCAAATTTTTAGCTTCTATGATGGCGGTTCTCTTCCCATCCCAAGATTCGGGAAGTGAATAGAGTAGCTTCCGGATAAGCTTGTCTTCCGGTATGATCTCTCCAAAACCTTTGAGCCCATTGACTATGGTGGAGAACCGATCAAACATCTTGGACTCCGTCTCATCGGGCTCCATCTTGAAATTTTCATAACTAAGATTGAGAATTCCAATCTTAATTTCTTTGACATCATTAGTTCCCTCATAGGTAGTCTCAAGAGTGTCCCACACTTCTTTGGCACTCTCAATGGATGACACTTTGGAATAGATGTCCGGACCGAATGAACAAAAGAGCATGTGGAGAGCTTTGTCATTTACTTGAATCTTTCTCCTTTCATCTTCACTCATATCCACCTTTTTCTTCAAAACCATCTTGCCTTCACTATCTTGCTTCAATGGAATGTAAGGACCATCTTCAATGACATCCCAAACTAAGTAGTCATTGGACTTGATGAAGAGGCGTATTTTATTCTTCCAAAAAGAATAGTTGTCACCATTGAAGAAGGGAGGCTTTGTAGTGGATTGAGACTCATACATGCCCGAACCGGAGGTTGAAGCCATCTCTTGATATTTGATGATCACACTCTTCCTAGGAACTCCTCTTATGGTTGTTAATCCTCAAAGAGGTAGGCTCTGATGCCAATTGTTGAGTGGATCGAATGATCGAAATGAACCAAGAAGGGGGTGAATTGGATTTTTAAAGGTTTAGGTGGTGGAAATTGCAAATTAAAAAGATAGACAAGGAATTTTAGAGTGGTTCAAGTTCCAAATGAACTCTACATTCACTACCTTAGCTTCACTAAGGATTTGCAACAATTCCACTAATTGCTCTTCCCCTTTTCTAGGCTAAGGAGGCAACCCTTACAATTTTCGGTTAAATTTTCTACCCAAAATTTAACCCAATCCTCACACAAAAAGAACAAAGATTTTGATGGCTAAGAAAGTATCTCTCAATACAAATTGTAGCCCAATTACAAGCACTCAACCCAATTGAAAAAGATAAGAATTAAAATTACAATTGGGGTTTCTAGACAATATTGGGATTTAGGCACAAATGCTTGGATTTGATGTTTGGATGTTTGCTTTTTGGATCAATAGTTGTTGCTGGAGCTTTTAGAGGTCCCTTTTATATCTTCTCATTGATTTCTAGCCGTTGTGGTTGTTGCATTCATCAATAGAGCTGTTGGGGTGTTATCTCACCTCCATAAATGCAGTCTACAACCACCCATTTCGGAACGCGGGAACCTGTTTCTAAACGGACCAAAATAGAAAGAGTCGTTGGGGTGCATTTAAGAGCCCGTTTCGAAACGGATTGAACTCGTTTCGAAACACTTTTGCCACTGTCAAGGGTCGTTTTGAAACGGCTTTAACTCGTTTCGAAACGCCTTAACGGTTTCTGAAAAATCAGTTAAAAACTTTGCAACGGTCATATTTTTCAAATCAAAATGAAGAACCGTTTCGAAACACTTGAAGTCGTTTCGATACGGGTTCTCTATGTTCTAAAATCGTTTCTGTAGCGCTCGTGTTTTGGGGTTAGAAGTTACTCGGGTTTATAGTCCGAGTCAATAAAATTAAATTAAATAAATTCAACCTTAAATTAGACCTAATTGAGCTTTAGTAAAAAGGGTAGGGACCTATGTTGTGATTTTACCCAAAAGATTTTAAAAGGAAGACAACTTTTGAAAGTTGTCATCTTCTCTCCCTTTTCCCTATTTTCCAACGTCAAAATACCCCACCACCATCTCCAAAACCTCTCAAAGCTTGTTTACTATTCCATTGAGTATCTCCTTCAATCCAAGGTAATTTTCAAAGGTAAAAATGTTTTCTAACTCTCCTCTCTATTCTCTATCTACCCATGGTTTTAGATTTCAAAGATATGAACTTTTGAAAATTAGGGTTTGATTCAAAGTTTGGGTTTTTATGGGGATTTTCATCTTGTTTTACAAAATTGAGTTGGGGCTTTGTTTATTCATGTTAAAAGGTGCAACATATGTTAATTTTGTTGAGATTTGATGAAAACCCGAAGTGGGTTCTTGGAGCCATTTTTGGGATGTCAAAACTTGGGTTTTTGGTGAGTTTTAGGTTGAAAACAAAGGGCTGATGGTTTAGGTATGTTAGGAGGGTGATTTGAGACCTTTTGGGGGTCATTTGGGTGATTGGAAATGGAAATTTCAGCAAGGTTTTAGAGGGGCACGAAAATTGGTATTTTTGGTGATTATGTGGATTGGGAATTTGTTGAAGTTGGCTTGTACTTGTAATGTGAGATGATGATTGAGTTTTGGCATTGAATTATGAAGTAATGAATGTGTTTTGTTTGGCTAGAAGCAAGAGGAAGTGTTGGAGAGGCTTTGGGACCGAATCCGGGTTCGTAGGAGAATTGTTTCAGTTGTTAAGGAAGCGCGGTGAGTGGTTTCAAACTTGTTTTAAAGTTTGGTTCGAGTATGTGTAGTGTGTGTGTGAGGTGTGCTTGGTAGGCCACTTCTATTTAATTCAAGTTGTTAATTTAGCCATTGATTTCATTAAATGCTACTATGTTTGCCTATCTATGCTCTTGAGAAATGTGGTTGAATTGGTGCATGTATATCATGAATTGTATATATGTGATGAGGATGAGATGCAGTTGATGATATGTGATGTGGTTATGAAAATTGGCACTAAATAAATTACCGGTTGTAAATGATCGATCATTAGGATTAGTGTGCACACAAATTGAGTCAAAACGTACGTAGCCTTGATGGCGTTAAGTCATCAAGGAGGAGTACGGTGATGTAATATTCCACCGGAAGCTTTTTATATATTTCTATGGGATGATGAGTGGAATCCCATCCGTAGGGCATGTGGTGATGAGTGGAATCCCGCACATGCGAGGTCCGGTGATGAGTGTAATCCCACCGAGCTAAAGTGTTGTTGAGATTTAAATTCGCACATCCGGGTAATTAATAATGGCTAATTAAAGTTGTTCATGTGATGTGATATATGATTGTGATATATGGTGTTGTTACATGATGTTGATATGGATGATTGATCTTGATAGATTATGAGAAACCATTTTATGCCACTTGAAAGACTAGCTAGGTCTACTTGATTATATGCCATTGTATGATGTATGTGAGATTAGGATTTACATGCTTGAACCCTGCATTGTTGATGTTTTTCGTTTTAGAGCACCCTCGCTAAGCTTATAGCTTACGCTCTCAATGTTCAACAATGCAGATCATTAGCGTGGTGTTAGCCCGGAGCAAGTCAAGAAGGGCTTTCCAAGTTTGTGGCTCAAGTACGGTGATTAATTTTGTATTAGTTAGCAATGTGGCAAGGGTTTTTGTATGAGCTTTGTATGACTCATTTAAATGTTGATGTTTGGATTGACCATGTTTTGTAAAGCATGATATGCCATGATGAATGTTTGTGTGTGATGGAATGCTTTAGGTGTTTAGGTTGCCTTGTTGGTAAATGCAAACCTCCTATATGTTGTCTTGTGCCTTTTAAGGCCTTTGAGCTTTCATGTATGCACATTATTGCCTAAATTGCTCTTTTGTTGGAATGCTATGTATGGATGCCTTGTCTCATGTTTGAATGCTTCCTTTGGCTTAAGTAAGATTGCTTAAATGTTTGTATGTGCTTAGGAGAGTCTAGAAATGCATTTGGAGTCGTGTTTGGGGTCGTTAAGTTGGAAATTGTGGTGTTGCAGTGCAGGGCGTATCGGTACACCTAAGGGCCGTATCGATACGGTCTTGCCTGTAGAGCTCAGTTTAGGCTGGGCGTATCGATACGCGGGGGCGTATCGATACGGTTTTTGGTCACTGAAAATCTGAGAAATTGGGGAGTTTTTGGAGTATCGATACGGTAATGGGGTGTATCGGTACGGGTTTATCTCGTTGACCACGAGATGTTGACTAAAGAGGGTGTATCGATACGCTCAAGGGCTGTATCGATACGGTCAAGGGTTGTATCGATACGGTCTTCTTTGAGTTGACTGTTTGGGTTGACCAAGTCAAGGCGTATCAGTACCTTTGATTGGTGTATCGATACGGCCTGCCCTGTAAGCTTAAAATAGACTGTTTGTGCATGGCCATGGTTCGAATGTGATTTCCTTGATTGTTTTCCGCTGTCGTCATCACTTAGGATTTAATATGCCTCTAGTCAAGATTAAAATGAAAGAAAAAAATGTAGGGTTGTTAACCGAAGGGAACCTTAACGGGTTTCACTCGGTTTTCCCCGTGTGGCCCACTCGGACCGGTCATCCGACCAGACCGGGACGAGGGGGTTATACTTTCGATACCCGTTTCGGAACAAGGGTTGACTGTTTCAAAACCGTTTTGAAACGCCTTAGACCGTTTCGAAACAGTGACTCGAAAAACATTGTTTTGGCTTTAAGAACACTTAGAAAATATTTAGAAATCTTAGTTTTTAACTTAGGTAGATTCTTTAAATCATATGGGGATATTTGAGGACTTAAAAATTCGTTTTGACATTTTCAATTTAGTCCTTAAGTTTTTTAGTTATATCAAAATTAAAATATCGGTTTCACAGTTGGTTTATTTTGGATCGAGTATTTTTGGGTTGATTGATTTCAGGTCCGGTCAAGATCGGTTCAATAGGAAATTGATAGGTTTAATTAGGGTTTTCAGGACATATCGGTTTTTCAAACCCATATATGGCTTTATAAAGTCAATATATTTGACTTGTTGCTGAGTTGTGCGACGGTTCACACCAAATCTTATATTATTTCTTTTTAATATCTTTTCTTTATTTTGGGTTACCTTCGATTCGGGTTACTTTCGGTTCGAGTCCATTTGGTTCGCATGAAAATCAGTTCGGGTCCATATTGGTTTAACTAAAAATCATGTCAGTTTCGGTTCGATTTGGTTTGTTCGGGTTTCAAATCAAATTCAAATCATCATGTTTGGGTCAATATCAGATCTCGGATAGGGTAAAATCATTCAGGTCTCGTGCCTCAGGTTAGTTTTCCACGTCTAAAAATGAGTTTATTTCATAAGAATGTTAGTTGTTCATTAGTGAAGTGATTATGTCTGTCGAGCTATCACATTTATTGATTATCTGAGTGATGGGCAAAAACATGGAGGATGGTGCATCGTCAAAATTTTTAAATATGAAAGGTTAAGTTTATTGAATTATTTCGAATTACGATAAAATTAATAGAATATTTATTAACCGACGAAGCTAAGACAATCCCTTTGAAAAGTGACGAAGCTGAGATGGGCGAAGTCGCCATAAAATCGAACGATCTTTTATTAACCCGATATTAACATAATCGAAATCACCATAGACCCGAACTAAAATCGAACCAGACCCTAACCTAACTTAAAGGAATGTAATCAGACCCGAACCAAATGACATATTTGCCACCTCTAAGGTAAACTACACAACAAGTCACTTAGTTATAGGTTTAGTAACAAACATGTCATTATTTTTCTAAAAGTAACAACTATGTCACTCAATTATAGATTTAGGAACAAACACATTACTTTTCTTTTAAAAGTAACAAATCAGTTACTCAATTATAAGTCTAAGAACAAACATGTCACTCAATTAAAATTTTGTGACAAAGAAGTCACTGTCATTAAAATTGAAATAAGAGCTTGTTATAATAACAACTTTAATCACTAAAACTTATGTATTCTATTAATTTGGTCCTAATTCGAAATAATTCAATAAACTTAATATTTCATATTAAAAAATTCCATTAGTGAAGTGATTGTGTCTACTAGCATGTAGTATTAAGGTCATAATGAGTAGAGGTGGCAAATGGGTCGTTCGGATCGGATTTGGTTTAGGTCAAGTTCGGTTTCAACTACATTCAGTTCATGTTGGGTTTTAAGGTGCTCAATTCATTCAACCATTCATTCTCACCAAGTGGTGGAGAAGTGGAATTTTGGGTGGATGTGGTGTGGAATCTAAAAAGATAAGTGACACAATGATTTATAGTGGTTCAACCTTCTAACCAAGGTCTACATCCACTACCTTAGCTTCCCACTAAGGATTTCCAATCAATCCACTATTGATTCGTCCCCTTTTCTAAGCTTAGGAGGAAACCCTTATACACCGATCAAGCTTTCTACCCAAAGCCTTGATCAAACTCTCTTTACAAGAGAAGATATTAGCAAACACAAATCCCTCTAATAGGTGTTTGTTTGCACAATTAAGCTCTCACCCAAAACCTAAAACACTTGAGCAAATTTAATAATTTTGGCTCACTAGTGTTTGTCTATACAAAGAAATGATAATTTAAGTACAAAGACAATTCTTGATCATTTGTTGATTGAAAATTGAAGCATTAACCATTACTTGATGCTTGGAGGTCCCTTTTATACTCCTTAATGAGTTTGTATCCGTTACTAGCCGTTGGGTTGAATTGGAGTCGTTGGAGACATAATTTCCCACCATAAATGCAGTTCTGCAGCTACCCGTATCGAAATGCTCGAACCCGTTTCGATACACTCTTCAAGTAGAAATAGTCGTTGTAGTCTGATGCAGCACCCATATCGAAACGCTATTGGCCATATCGAAATGCTCGTATCGAAACGCCTAGTCTCGTATTGAAATGATTTGCATTTAAATTTTAGTTGGGAAATAGTCGTTAGGGTTTATGACCGTTGTGGTCGATGCCACGTGTGCGTATCGAAACGGAATAGCCTGTATCGAAACGCTTGGAAAAATCCTCATCTAGAAAAGACCCATTTTGAAACGTTTTGACACTATAAGACCTTGTATCGAAACACCTATGGGTGTTTCGAAACACCTGGAAGGTTTTGTTTAGTTTGGCTTTGAAAACATGTAAAAACCTTTGAGAACAATCCTTAAACATAGTTTCAAGTAGTTTGGACTTTGGAAATAGTTTTGAATTCTTTTTAACTTAGTCCAAAATATTTTTCAATTATTATATCAAAACATTAGTTCTACAATCTCCCCCTTTTGGATATAATAAAACCAACTTGAAAAATTGTTTGGGATTCTCCCCCTTTTAGTTTAAAAATGTGAATAAGATATCAAAAAATTGAAATCAATTTGAGCTCCCCCTTATTCATTTGAAAATTCAATTTTTCAAATCATTTCTCCCTCTTTTTGTTATATAAAAAAGAATTCAAAATACTTTTAAGTTCAAAATAACAATATAGGTGAAAACATTAGTTCTACAATCTCCCCCTTTTGGATATAATAAAACCAACTTGAAAAATTGTTTGGGATTCTCCCCCTTTTAGTTTAAAAATGTGAATAAGATATCAAAAAATTGAAATCAATTTGAGCTCCCCCTTATTCATTTGAAAATTCAATTTTTCAAACCATTTCTCCCTCTTTTTGTTATATAAAAAAGAATTCAAAATACTTTTAAGTTCAAAATAACAATATAGGTGAAAAAATTGACATAATTAAGAATTTGGTTTTAAAATGGCTCCCCCTTACTCAAAGCATCATAAGAATGTTAGTCCAACATATATGATCATCTAGTTTAATTAAAAGAAAAATAAAACAAATAGAAGCAAAAACAACTAGATTTTACCACACTTGAATCCAAGGGAGGATGTGAAGCCTTCTTTCTTCAAGTGTTCTTCCTTGTGTGCATGGAGCTCCCCCTCAAAGTTTGACTTGTTGTTCAATCTCCATCACACCTAGCAAAAGACAATCAAGTAATTTTTGGTATCCAAATTGCTTTGGATCCATAGACGTTAGTAGCACAAAACTTAGTCCCCTTAGGAATCCATTTTTCAATTTCATCCTTTTTAGTTGAAGTGGTTAGTCATTTTGGGACCCAAACACTTCTAAAACATTTACCATTTACAAATATAGGGGCACTAGATTGTCTTACATAAAATTTTGATTTTCCAAAATCATTTTTCTTTTGAAGTTCATTGGAAATCAAATCTTTTTTCTTTTTTAACTTTAAGAAGCAAATTTTGTAAATCAAAACGTTTTTGTTCAAAATCTTTCAATTTTGCTTAAAGTTCAAGATTTGTTTTGGAAATCAAATCAAATCATTCTCATTTTTTATTTTTGAAATCAACTTTTTGTTCTTGGAAAATGATGCCTTGAATTCCAAAAGCAAATCATCATAAGCATCTTGCAACTCATCAAATGTATATGAATTTGAAATAGATGAGTTAGAAGTTACCTCCCCCTCATTTAGGGCCATCAAGCATAGGTGGGCTACTTTATCATCAATGGAGTCTTCATCGCTCCATGTGGCCACATATGCTTGCTCTGAAGATGATCCCCTCTTGTTGGACTTGTGGGATTCCTTCATCTTCTTCCTCGATTCATGCTTGGATTTTTCCATTTCGCTATTCATGAACCAGGTAAATTTGTTGAAGAGATAGGCCATCTCTTCATCTTCACTTTCCTCCTCACTTGAATCTTCATGATGGTATGTGGAGGATTTTAGAACAACGACACTTGCATTGATGCCAAGCTCCATTATTTTCTTTTTCCCCATAGCTCTAATTTCTTCCTTATTCTTCTCATATTCCTTGTTCTTCTTCATGATTTGATGAGTGAGAAGCGACCGCATGAGTTCATCAAGCTTCAAGGTCTTGAGATTCTTGGCTTCGATGATGGCGGTCCTTTTTTAGTCCCATGACTCGGGAAGGGAGTAGATGAGATTTCGAACAAGCTTCTCTTCTGGAACGACTTCTCCATAGCCTTTGAGTTCATTTGTGATGGTGGAGAACCTATTGAACTTCTTCTCGATGTCTTCTTCCGGATTCATCTTGAAGTTGTCATACTCTAAGGTGAGAAGCCCAATCTTGGTCTCCTTAACTTCGTCGGTTCCCTCGTATGTGACTTCAAGCTTGTCCCATATCTTCTTGGCACTCTCACAAGAAGACATCTTCTCATAGATGGTTGGGCCAAAAGCACAAAATAGGATGTGCAAGGCTTTGCTTTTAAACTCCATTTTCTTGCGATCTTCGGCACTCCATTTCACTTTGTTTTGTTGGGCACGAACAAAACATCTTCAACTATGTCACATAGCTTGTAGTCTCTTGACTTAATGAAGAACTTCATCTTTGTCTTCCAATGGGCATAGTGAGTTCCGTCGAAGAATGGCGGTTTGTCGATGGATTGCGCCATTGAGCCGGTTGTTTGAAATGATGGTCGAGCTTGCCAGATCTTCTCAATAGGATGTTAATCCTCTTCAATTGAGCCAAGCTCTGATACCAATTGTTGGGTTTTAAGGTGCTCAATTCTTTCAACATTTCTTGCTCACCAAGTGGTGGAGAAGTGGAATTTTGGGTGGATGTGGTGTGGAAGCTAAAAAGATAAGCGACACAATGATTTATAGTGGTTCAACCTTCTAACCAAGGTCTACATCCACTACCTTAGCTTCCCACTAAGGATTTCCAATCAATCCACTATTGATTCGTCCTCTTTTCTAGGCTTAGGAGGAAACTCTTATACACCGATCAAGCTTTCTACACAAAGCCTTGATTAAACCCACTTTACAAGAGAAAAGATTAGCAAACACAAATCCCTCTAATAAGTGTTTGTTTGCACAATTAAGCTCTCACCCAAAACCTAAAACACTTGAGCAAATTTAACAATTTTGGCTCACTAGTGTTTGTCTATACAAAGAAATGACAATTTAAGTACAAAGACAATTATTGATCATTTGTTGATTGACAATTGAAGCATTAACCATTACTTGATGCTTGGAGGTCCCTTTTATACTCCTTAATGAGTTTGTAGCCGTTACTAACCGTTGGGGTTGAATTGAAGTCGTTGGAGACATAATTTCCCACCATAAATGCAGTTTTGCAGCTATCCGTATCGAAATGCTCGAACTCGTTTCGATACACTCTTCAAGTAGAAAGAGCCGTTGTAGTCTGATGTAGCACCCGTATCGAAACGCTGTTGGCCGTATTGAAACGCCCGTATCGAAACGCCTAGTCCCGTATCGAAACGATCTGCATTTAAATGTTAGTTGGGAAATAGCCGTTGGGGTTTATGACCGTTGTGGTCGGTGCCATGTGTGCATATCGAAACGGCATAGCCCGTATCGAAACGCTTGGCAAAATCCTCATCCAGAAAAGACTCATTTCGAAACTCATTTCGAAACGTTTTGACACTGAAAGACCTCGTATTGAAACACCTAGGGGTGTTTCGAAACGCCTGGAAGGTTTTGTTTAGTTTGTCTTTGAAAGCATGTAAAAAACTTTGAAAACATCCCCTAAACATAGTTTCAAGTAGTTTGGACTTTGGAAATAGTTTTGAATTCTTTTTAACTTAGTCCAAAACATTTTTCTATTATTATATCTAAACATTAGTTCTACAGTTTCGGTTCAGTTCGAGTTAGATCTGGTCTAGTTCGGTTTCAATTCGGGTCTATAGTGATTCGAGTCGGGTACCATGTCAGATCAGGTCACATCGATTTGGTTGATTCACGGGTCAGGTATTTTTTGGGTTGGTTGATTTCGGGTCGGGTCAAGATCGGTTCAATAGGAAATCAATATGTTTAAGTCAGTTTTTTAGGACATATTAGTTTTTAAACCCATATATGGCTTTATAAAGCCGATATATTTGTCTTTTTAGTGAGTTGTGCAACGATTCACATCAAATCTTTCATTATTTCTTTTTAATATCTTTTCTTTGTTTCAGGTTGCTTTCGGCTCGGGTTCATTTGGTTCGCTTGAAAATCGGTTCAGATCCTTATTAGTTCAACTAAAAATTGGGTCAGTTTCGATTCGATTTGGTTTGTTTCAAGTTTCGGATCAAATTCAAATCATCATGTTTGGGTCAATATCAAGTCTCGGATCGTGTAAAATCGGTTCAGGTCTCGGGCCTCGGGTTAGTTTTCTACCTCTAAAAATGAGTCCATTTTATTAGAATGTCACTTGTTCATTAGTGAAGTGATTATGTTTGTCGAGCTATCACATTTGTTGATTATCTGACTGATGGACAATAACATGGAGTGTGGTAAATGGTCAAAGAGTGTGTTAGGTTGGTGCAGCGTCGAAATTTTTAAATATGAAGTATTAAGTTTATTGAATTATTTCGAATTATGATCAAATTAATATAATGCATAAGTTTCGGGGACTAAAATTGTGATTATACCAAACATTTATTTCAATTTCAAAGAAAGTAACATGTTTGCCACAAAATTTTAATTGAGTGATATGTTTGTTCCTAAACTTATAATTGAGCGGTTGAGTTGTTACATTTTAGAAGAAAAATGATTTCTTTGTTCATAAATCTATAATTGAGTGACTCAATCATTACACTAAACTAATAATTAAGTGACCTCTAGTGTATTTTACCTTATTTTCACTAAATTTGTTATTTTATTTTTAGAGTATTTATCTTTCTTGCCTTCTACTTTAGTTTGTCTATTTTCCCTCCAACAAAATAATTGTTTTTTAACAATTTTAGTAACTAGACTTTTCGGCATCTTATTTTTACCTTTATGTTATGTTTAGTTTATTATAAATAAATATTTTTGCACATAAATTTGGTTTTAATATTTAATTTAATATTTGAATATTTTTAATCAAATTAATTTGAACTTTCGTTCGTGATATTTTTAGTAATTATGTCAAGTAACTCCTTTATATCACTGTGCCGTTAACTTCTTAATGTCGTGATGGCTTGGATGCTAGACCAAAATAATGTCGTTTTGTTAGAGAAAAACACGAAAAACAATGCACTCAATGAGATTTGAACTTGGAACCTTTAAAATCAAAAGCAACCTCCTAACTACTAAGCCAACTTAACATATTTGATTTATTTTCAGCACAAATAATATATATTCCAAGCTGCAGTTTATCATATAAATAATATAACTTTATATAAATAATATAAATATATTGTTTCTAATATAAATATATTAGAAATGTATTAGTATACATATATTAATATATAAATAATAAATAAATAAAAATATATTAATATTTTTATATTATAAATAATATTAAATATATTATTATAAAAACTAAAAGACTAATTTTCAAAAAGCTCGAAATTTTTATAACCTTAAACCCTAACCCTAAACTATAAATTTTAAATCTAAAATTTTATTTATAAACATAAAATATAAAAATAAATAATATATTATTATAAAAACTAAAAAAACTTGATTTTAAAAAATCTAAAAATTTTGAAATTTTACAAAAAAAAAAAACTCCAAAAATTCACTAAAATCCTAAAGCTTAAACCCTAAATCTATCTATTTTGGGCTGCTAATGGTTTATGGTTTTAGGGTTTAGTATTTATGATTTAGGGTTTTATGGTTTATAGGTAAGAATTTAATGTTTTGGTGAATTTTGGGGTTTTTTAAAAATTATTTTTTAGTTTTTATAATAATATATTATTTATTTTTATATTTTATATTATTAATAATATAATTTTTTATTTAATACAAATATTTTATTTATTAGTTATATTGATTAATATATTATTATATTTATATTAATATTATTTATATAATAAATTAAATTAAATTAATCTCAACTGTAGTTTAAAATATATATATTATTTGTGCTAAAAATAAATTAGAGATATTAAGTTGGCTTTGTGGTTAGGAGGTTGCCTTTGATTTTAAAGTTTTAGGTTCAAATCCCATTGAGTGCATAGTTTTTCATATTTTCTCTAGCAAAACGATGTCATTTTGACCAATTCGGTGGTATATGATGTAGTTTACTCTTTTTTATTTATGGGTCCAATTAAGTATTTAAACTTGATTACTTGGTACAAATTAGTAATGTAAGTACCCATTTTAATCAAAATGAAAATTTTAGTACCAAATTGAACCAATAAATCAAGTTCAATTACCTCAAAACGGGTCGGATTATTAAAACCCTATATAATAAAGGGTAAACTATATAAATGGTTTCCCAACTATGTTCAAATTATCTTTTACATTCCCAGACTATCAGAAGTTACAAATTGATCCCTTGACTTAAAAAAAGTAACAAATTGGTCCAATACGGTTAAAAATTTAACTGCCAGTGACGTGGAAGTTAATATAAATCGATATTATTACATAATTAGCCTTCAAGTTCTGCGCTTATTTTAATTTGACCATAATTCTAAAAAAATAACTCACATAATTTTATTAATTTATCAATTTAGTTCATATTCTTTTCTATTTCTCATCTGCTTTAATTCTTCAATTCAAACCAGTTACCTGGATTGAAAATGCTACTGCCACTAAGCCAAATACTTTGTTTTCTAGACCATTTGTCTTCACCCGTATCTCCCATTTCCCCTTTTTAAAAATATTTTTACTTTCTCTTTCTTTGTATTTATATCACTTGCTAAAAGTTTCTATATTCCTCCATTAATTCTCTTAATCTCCTTATCGCCTTTTATAGCAGCAACCAACTTCGAAACAACAAAGAATGAGCAATCGTCGTTCTCAGTAACAAAAAAGGTAAACTAGAATGATAAATTGAACAGTAAAATAATTTTTTATATGGTTATCAAACTAACATTGGAGTTGACCTTTGAGTATTTCTAGATCGATGTCATTAGCTGAAAAAAATAAATGCATGATTGTTGGGAGTATGAGGTACTGTTAGGAAAGAACAAGGGATCCGGTGGACAAACTATGATGAAACTGAAATTGGTGCTATTATTTAAGTCCAACAACTACAATTTCATTAGACTTTTTTTTAAGCTCAATGGCTTGCTGCAAATCAGCCTGCTCATTCAATTTATTGTTTTCCTTGAAGTCCAAACATTATGTTTTTATGTTAAGGGTTTCTGACATCTTGCACATGTCCATATATGCTGAAGAATTCAAAGGAGGAGCAAACAACAATTTTTAAACTCAAAACAATAAGTATTAAAACTCAAACATCAACAATTTAAAAAAATTAGTGACTTTACCTAAAATAATTTAAAATATTTTTTTTTGGAACTATTGTCAGCTGAGAATATCAAATAAATTTGTCTAGAAATTAGATTAACTGTAGCTTCTAAACCCATGGCTGAAAAATTATTTTCGAAAAGGAAAAATAGAACTTGAGGGTGAAATGAGAATAAATTGATAAATTATTAAAATTATGTGAATTAATTTTTTAGAATTAGGATCAAATTAAAATAAGTGTAGAACTTAAGGGTTAATTATGTGATAATTTTAATTTATACTAACTGTCACGTTATCAACAGTTAAATTTTTAACGGCGTTAGACTTTATTACATTTTTTTAAGTCAGAGAATCAGTTTATAACTTCGAGATGCAAAAAATAATTAGAGCATAGTCGGGTACCATTTATGTAGTTTACCCTATAATAAAACCCCAGATAAAACAAGGTCCGGTAATCCGATATTTTAATCCGCCAACAAACCATGTCTTACGGAGGTGCTGCGACCATGACGGCACCGGCGGCGGTTGGTGGCTCCGCCTCGGCGTCGTCGATAAAGCAAGTGAAGTTGGAGAGAGAAAGCGAGCTCAGAATCGAGGTGGGTAATGAAACGCCTCTCAAACTTCGATTACTTAACGGTTCGGCGGAGATTTTCGGCTCCGAATTGGCTCCTGAGACATGGCTCACTTTCCCTCCCCGCGTCAAATTCGCCGTAAGTTTCAAACATTCTTTTCCCATGGAAAGAAAGAACGAATCTTTAGCCGCAATATATATGTTTTAGACTTTTAGTTTGCAATCTTATTCTTGTTTAGCATCAAAGTTCGAAGTTGTCAAATTTTGTAAGTTAATGACAATGCGGTTATTGATAGGATTATTGTTCTGCAAATAATTTAATTAAGAAGGAATTAAAGTAAAAATCAAAAACTTTCTTTGTTATTTAATCTTTATTTCGACGTGTTTTTGGGTTTTTCAATTGCTTTATCCAAATTGAGGGAATTATATTACAACGTGTTGCTTCCTTTCGTGCATTGTTGATTTGTTTATACAGTGTGGTATTAAAGAGAATTTTGTTCATTTATAGGTTTTCACTTGGTATGGTGCTACAATTGAGATGGATGGCGCTACTGAAACTGATTATACGGCAGATGAGGTATTTATTTCTTCAATGTTAGAATCCTGGGTTTGTAATACATACATACATACATATATATACTTTGTTGTAATGCAAAACGAACATTAGTTTTCTACTTGTACATGGTAATTTCTGATGCTGTTGCAATGGCTGATTTGCAGACACCTATGGTCAGTTACGTGAATGTACATGCTGTACTAGAAGGACGGAGAAACCGTGCTAAATCTTCGTCACCAAGTGATTCTGAGGCATCTCAGGTATTTTATCATTTCTTTCTTATAACAGAATACTTGAAAAGAATAGTCTAACTCTAGGGTTGAGAGTGAGTGTCAGATATGGCTATGGCTATATGCTCGACATGGGTATGCTTAATTTCCCCTCTAGTTATGTGTGTGTGTGTGTGTGATCCGTACATAG
Source organism: Hibiscus tridactylites (assembly GCA_958450335.1). Taxonomy (NCBI): domain Eukaryota; kingdom Viridiplantae; phylum Streptophyta; class Magnoliopsida; order Malvales; family Malvaceae; genus Hibiscus; species Hibiscus tridactylites. The sequence goes on along the minus strand of OY288269.1, from coordinate 76,949,861 downwards.
CACCCAGGTTCATTGTTTTGTCGACAATAGCTACAATAGATGCGCATTTTAGAGAAAATGAAAAGTCCGGGTAGCAATTAGCATGCTTTTTCACATGTAGTTTTAACAACAAGTATGAGATTTGGTTTTAAGTTAAGACATTGCTGCTTTGGAAGAGGTTTATCTTCCTTGACTAAATCATCAATTTTATAGGCTACTATTATTATATTACCCTTATACTGACCATTTTTTGTATTAATAATACCCTTAAAGGATTTGTTTTTTGTTCCTTTATTTCTCCTTTTGCTCTGGTATCTCTGTGTTTCATTCTATGTAAGTAGCATTTTATTACAGCTCCATGTGAACACTAATGCACAACTTTGTTTATTTTATCTCAATGTGATTATTTTGGTGGTCCAGGGACCCAGAGTGATTGTTGTGGGGCCTACAGATTCTGGGAAGAGCACCTTATCGAGGATGCTTCTTAGTTGGGCTGCTAAACAAGGTTGGAAACCTACCTTTGTGGATTTAGATATAGGCCAAGGGTCTATAACAGCTCCTGGATGTATTGCTGCTACGCCAATTGAACTGCCCATTGATCCAGTGGAAGGAATTCCTCTTGAGATGCCTCTTGTTTATTTTTACGGCCATACAACCCCTAGGTAAGTAATTTTTATTGTTTCTTTTAGTCATATACTTTCTTTGGATTAAAGACAGACTGATTGATACAAATGAGAAATTTTCTCTGGCCAAATGCTTTTGTTAGATTCAAATGTCATTACTAATTATGCTATTCATGGATCTTGCTGTTCCGCAGTAATAATGTAGATTTGTATAAAACACTTGTGAATGAGCTTGCTCAAATGCTGGAGACTCAATTTGCTCGTAATGCTGAATCTCGAGCTGCCGGCATGGTTATCAATACTATGGGTTGGATAGAAGGTACAGGCTATGAGGTAATGAAATCCGAACCTTCTAAAGATTTTAATGTCGATAAAGTGATTGATATAAAAAGTATTATTGTCTCTCTCCTTCCCTTTTGGTGTTTCCAAATGGAATTGATGGAACATATATTACTGCAGTTGCTTCTTCATGCAATTGATACATTCAAGGCCAATGTCGTCTTGGTTTTGGGTCAGGTAATGAACAACATTATCCTTTCTTCTCATCCAAACTGAGCAGTTCTCGAAGCATTGCTTTGATGTTTCAGGAGCTTATTATTATATTTATTTATTTTATTTTAAAAATATTAGAGATGTTTTGGATGGCTAGGATTATAAATTTCCTTTATGTTTTAAATCTTGGGCTAGGATTAAAACTTTCTTCGTCAGCCTAGTATAAAGAAACTGTAAACCTTCTAAACAATTATTATTATTATTATTATTAAAAACTAGAGCTTTTCCATAACCCAAGTTCTCTTGAGTTCCAATTTCTTTCCTATTCGTATTTCAGTCATAATTATACTGTTTTACTGCTATTTTTCTTCTTAACCACATCATCTTTTCTTTTATGGTTATGTGTTGCTTTAGACTTCCCAATTCGTAGACTTCAATACAAAGGCTATCATTGTTCCCGGGATAATTCCTAAATTAAGAATATATGGATCTTTCTTGTTTCCTAGTAGTGTTTGTTTATGAAGTAACCTTTCTAGTCTCTTCGCAGGAAAAACTTTTCAGCATGCTCAAGGCTGTTGCAAAAAGTAAGCCTAATGTGGATGTTGTGAAGCTTCAGAAGTCGGGGGGTGTTGTATCAAGGAATGCAAAGTTTCGTCAGAAGGCTAGGGGTTACAAGATAAGGGTAACTGCTACGCTCATGTGGATAGATTCTTTCATATTTTTATCGTAGTTTCCTTCTGTTGTATTTCACCTGAAATTCTTTGTTTCATTCATTCTTGAGAGTTGTGACATGCCTTGTCAAGTGAAAACAAATATTAAGCGTGAAGAATGATAAAATGGACAACTTTGACTTTTGTTGACATCACAAATACAATGAATTATAGTTTTTGTTTCAAGTATCTGTGTTTAGACAACCAAATTTTATACTTCGTTTGAATTGCATCGTGATAGTCTAGTACTCCAGTTCATTGATGCCATGAAAGCTAGTTTCCTTCTATTCTCTATAATTTGTTCCTTCATTTAGAAGGGGGATTTCTCTTGGTTCCGTATACTTTACATTTTATTTTCATCCTCCTGACAAAGCAAGTACACACTGTCAATTCTTGCAGGAGTACTTCTACGGCCTTGCAAATGATCTTTCCCCACATTCTAATATTGCGAACTTCAGTGATCTGCTTGTCTATCGAATTGGCGGTGGTCCACAGGCACCGAGATCGGCTTTACCAATTGGTGCAGACCCTGTTGCTAACCCTCTAAGAGTAACACCTGTGACTGTCGACCGGGATTTGCTTCATATGGTTCTTGCTGTTTCATATGCCAAGGAGCCTGATCAAATTTTGTCAAGGTTTGTTGTTTTTTCTTTAATGTTTGACTAGGCAGGACAAGTGATATTTTAGATATATGATCTATCCCGTGTAAGTGATAAGGTTCAGATCAATTTTACTATTATTCTTAACGTCCCAGAATGAGCAAATTTTCTCAAGGCAAGTACAGAATGTATCAACTTAGCAATTTTATAAATGTCTAGTCTTCAATCAGTCATTGAAATAAATACTTAAGGTTTATACTGTTTTTGAGTGTTCAAATTGGACTGCTGCCACAACCACTACTTTCAATCTGTTATATAAATCTAACCTGAGTACCATTCTATGTTATTCCGACTCTTCATTTCCCTTGAAATACCTATGTCGGGCACCCTTGTTTGACGCAAAGGAATACAGGGTTATGATCCTCATGTGTAAAATAATACACTGTTAGCTTACACGGCTACAAATTGATTGATCGAGCAACCTACTAACGATTGGATTGCTTTTTGTGTTGCAGTAATGTTGCTGGCTTTATTTACATCACTGACATTGATATTCAGAGGTTGGAATACTGAGGTTTGATAATCACTTTAATTATAGCTTATTTTACGTTTCTGAGTCACAATTTGTGGATTGCAGGAAGAAAATTACATACCTTGCACCATCAGCTGGGGAATTGCCGAGCAAATATCTTATTATGGGGACCTTGACTTGGCTTGAAACTTGAACATTCTTTTGATCAAATTATTGTTACAGTTGCCCAGATTCTACCTGCAAAATTCTCAATTCCCTTCCATTTGTAACAATGGAGCTTCAGGTAACAAGTCCAATGGCTGTTGTAATTCTAGCTTGTACCTTTAAAAGTGTTGTTTTATGTTTAAAAGTTGGCTAGGAGGTCTTTGGTTGCCCGTTCAATTAGTTTGATTAGTCCGAGTAGTTGAATAAATATTCAATACACATTGGTTTCATTTTAATTTTGATTTAAGAGATTAAAAATCTTCAGATTGCATCATATTTAACATTCTTTTATAGACAAAAACAGTTTTCTTTCCTATTAGTGGCTTAATTAATTTTCACCTTTTGACGTAAATGTCTTTTACTTTTCTATTTAGCTAATTAGTACAAAAAGTTATCAGATAATCCCTTTTTAATTTGAACTCACAATAATATAGTCCATTAGTCAAACTAATCCAATTTATCAAAATGTAACTTTTCAAACACTAGTCATTAGAATATAAATTTATTTAAAGTTGAATGATCATTTAATGTAGTTTACTCTATTTTAATTATATAAATACTAATTAATTGAGTTGATCAAGTAATAAAATATTGTTTTAAAGTTCTATAAATCTTAACATTTTAAGCATTTAACATAATAAATTAATTTACTTTTTAACGTACAATTTATACAACTATCTATACTAAATCAGAGGATATAGATCCTTTAAACATACTTAATCACACATTCTCTAGTATATTATACCAACAGAGCTAAACTTAATTGAAAATTAATATGTTTTTTTTGAAAGACTTTAATTAATTAAGTTGATCAAATAATAAAATATTGTTTCGAAGTACTATGCATAAAATTATTTAGCATTTAGCATAATAAATTATTTTATTTTTAAAATTAATTATATATAATTTTGGGAAATATTTAGTTATTATATTGTTTTTGTATAGAATTATATTAATCTGCGTAACAAAACATGAGAATTAATGAATGTTTTATAGGTTATAACATATATGTATATGAATATGATAAGTCAAATCCGAAATTCCGAGACATGAATGATCGTTATTTGATGAATATATTCTGAAAAAAAAGTGATTATTTAATGTATTAATGATGTACTATTAGTGAATATGATGATAACGCATCATCAAAAAGAATTTGAGTTTTAAAATTTTATGATAAATTGTTATCATTGGATAAAATTCTAAACTGTTGTCTGTTGATATATAAAATATTAATTCATGAAAATATGCTGAGGAAAAGAAGAAATGAAAATCTGATGCTTTTAGCAATCACATGCATGGAGAGTGGAGAGTAGTCGGCCACATGATTTGATGCACAGAATATGAAAATATTTAAGCATTTTAATCTATTCGAATCTTGGAAAGAAAATATAATAAAAGAATAGAGGTTCATTATGGATACACACCGGGACATAATTACGGCAATATATTCGACAAATTCACCACTTCTATTTTCTGTTCTATTTAATGTAGTAACTTGTATAAATTTTTCCCAGGAAACAATCAACACTGTCAAAGAATTTTCAGAATACTGAATTGGACATCTATAAATATATCATGTCCATCTATCAAACTTTCCCAGAAATTGATGTCCTGTAAAAAAAATTGCAGCATTTTCCAGGAAAATTTTTCAAAATCCTAAAAGAAGATAGTAGACCAATGCTACAGGTAAGGCAATGAGCATACCGAAGATTACCCTGAAACAAACACCGAATCAAACCTCATTATTCAATTCAATTTTTTAAAAAAGAAGAAATTTGAAGAACTGTCTATTATGGTTACCCTGTGCTTAATATATCAGGATGAATATTGTACTCTTTGGCGAAAACAAATGGAACGACTCCTTGAGGGAGAGCAGCCTGCAATATTGTAGATTGTTTGATTATGGTGAAAAAGGAATTTAGAATGATTACGGTTGCGGACATAACAAATACTGACCTGCACGATTGCCACTCTTAATAATCTGCCTTTAAGTCCAAGGGTGGCAGACGCTGCTGCCATTAGAGCTGGACCGGCCATGAATTTCATGGCCAGGGCTACTGCTGCCATTCGAATACCACAAGCTATTATGCTTGGCCGTGATGCCATGAACAGACCTATTAACAAAGAAATATCAATTAGGATTGTGTTTCAAGCAACTGCGGAGTTCATATCGAGAGAGTTGAAAATCGAAACAGCATAATTCGTACCTAAGCTGAACATTGCCATCCCAAGTCCTCCACTTGATAATATTGCTATTGATTTTTCAACAATGGCAGGGAATTTAATGTCCCACCTACAACAGATTTGAGTTAATCAAGATTTATGTATTATTGAAGATGAAAATAATCATATGTTTAGGCCAACCTGAACTGAATGCTTGCCCAAATAAGACCCAGTACGGTTGCATGTGTATTTGGATTCGTCATTAGCTTCTTCCCCACGGTCATGAAAATCTGCTTTGCTTTCGATTTCTTTGATCTGGTTTGTCCCTCTTCTTTCCCTTGTGCTTCTTCAGGGGCCTCTTTTTTTCATAATATATAAAATATTTAAGAAATTAACTATTTTACCAGATATCTAAATCGTGGTTTAAATGCATTATTCTATGTTACAAATATCATATGTTTAGCTATGGATTCGAATGTGAGTATAGATATGTGTTGGACATAGAAAACATATCCTTACTTGATACACACGTGCAAGAGGAACTGAAAAAAGAAGGCATAGAAAAAGAGAGAGATGGTAACAGAAACCTGGTTATAAAACAGAGAAACCCATATGAAATTCGGACCCACTTGATTTATCTTTTGCTACTAAAGTTGACTGAAAGTAGCTTGAAATGCAAACAACCCCTGATTTTATGTAAATTAATAAATGAAAAGAAACTTTGAATGAGAATGTACCCGAGTCTTGTGAAACTGCAGCCACGGTGTCAGGGGCAGTTTTCGTAGCATTAAGCTCGAACAAAAGCAAGAGCAAATTATACCAAATTAAGCTTTGTAGAACAACAATCTGAGCCAAAAGGGTGGCGGATTTATCTCCATACATGGCCCTCAACAGTGGGATTCCGAGGATTAGAGTGTTGGGCATGGTGGATAAAGAAAGGCCGGTTATGATGGTGGGCAAGCCGCCCCGGGAGGTGAGCTTAGTGAGGGCAAACAGAAGAAGGAAGGCCAGCAGCTTTTGCAGGAAATCGGCGAGAATGAGTTTGAGGTTCATCTTGTAAGGGTTGTTCTCCGAGATTACTTGGAAAGACAGGAGTGGGATTGAGAATTTAGCCACGAACTTGTTGATGCCTGCGCATTGTTCTGGCGTGAACAGCTTCATCCATTTCACTGATACGTAGGCTAAAATCATGGCGAAGTATAGAGGGACAGTCGCGGCTACCACATGATAAACATCTGCCAGGGAAATCATGACTCAGGAACAATTATGTTTCTTCTTCTTCTTCTTCTTCCTTTGTCTGTTTTTAATAACCACCTTGGAAATGATTATGCATTCTCTATTGGTCTTCTTTGCCAGATTTATAAAAAGAAAGAAAAGTGAGGAAAGATCAGTTCTTGAAGAAGAAGCTTGATGAAAAAGTTTCCTTCTACTTATTCCCCAAAATGGCCTTAGGGTTTAATTAGACTGTTTCAAGTTGCAAATTTCCATTATTTTAAACTCTAAACTAACAAATGGTCATTTGACCCATGTCCAACAGATTCCGACTCAACACGACTTTATAAGGTCAAGGGTTTTTAAAAAAAATTGTTTTGGGTCAGGGTTTTTGAGGACAAGATCGGGTCGATTTGAATTTAAGATTTTATTTCAAATATTTGTATATAATTACTACAATGACTCTCTCTTTATATATTTTTTCAATTATCTCCGTATTTTGTCAAATAAAAATAGAATAATTATTATAATGCACTATTTTTATTTTCTAAATAAAAATAAAAAATATTTTTTTAATTCATATAAGGTTCGGACCGTGTCAGATTTAAATTTTTACTCTAAAGTTCAATTTGAATTTGAATTAGGTGGATGTATTAATTTTTCGGGTCAAATGTGGGTCGAACAAAACCCCGACCCGTGACCAAAACCCACTCAGATGGTTTTCTTTCATCCTCCTTTAGCTTTTCTCAAAGTATTACATAGAGATATTTCTGGATCACTTATTCCCGCCTGAAGGAGGCTTCATTTCCATCCAGAAAATATTATTGTCAACATAAAACTTTGATTATATCAAACTCAAAACTTTGTCCGATTGATTCATGCGCTCATTAATATTTCTTTAACCCATTTCCCCAATGTCTGGTATAGCTTGTACACAAAACGGAAAATGCTTTCTATCTTCAAACAATATGCTTTCATCCGGAATTTCTTCAAAAACAAAAATATGTATTTCAGACTTGGTGGTTTAATGAGAATCGAAGGTGTTCTTCATCCTTTCGTTCTTCTTTACTCACCTTTCTGTCCTAACATTAGTTTTTCTTTCATTTTGAAAGTCCTTCAGAAGCTTAATCTTTCTCCAACAGAATACCATTATCACACATCATGCACAAAGTCAATCACCAATATTCAATAGCAGTGATGCAAAGCCAACAAACAAATGAGGCAGAGTTGAATATTTACCAACTTTCACTACCCAACCAGCAACAAGTTAATAGCGAATTGGTCAAAAAACAGTAGCTCAAAACCGATGAGCTGCAGAGTGATAACAAAAATCTTCATACTGTCAATCACCAAATGTACTCAGCAATGGCCAAATCAAGTAATCAAGTTCTATAAAGTTTGTCATCGAACCAGCTACCGGTCATCAAGTGCTAACAGGCAACTACTTTCGATGAGAACAACTAAACCAAGAATACAAATGAAGCAGCAGAATGAACAACCAGCAACATCACAAATCAGATTGGAACCACCAAAACTAAAACCAGCAGAACCTTAACAAAGTATATATCATATTCTGCCATATTTATTGTAGATAGCAAGAAGAAAAAATTCCTAGATCTCACCCAAATCAATTAGATCAATCATGTGGTTTTCAACAATGGCAGCACGAGCATCAAACAAAGTCCGCCGCAAAACCCCTCACCCAAAATCACAAAAAAAAAACCCTTCATAATGTCTGCCGCAAGGTCAATCCTCCAGCAAAAAAAACTATCTGCTAGGCCCATGATTGTTGCTTGCCAGTGGAACATATCATCACCAACAGGGCCAGTACTGCAAGATGCATGAGGATCCTTCTGGAGATCCTGCAACTTCTTGTTAATCCGCTTGAAGCCATGGAATCCAATCAAACGCAGGAAACAAGAAACGCAATCGATCGCTGATTGAGGAGGCGGCATCAAGATCGCCGGGAAAGAGGCAAAACGGCGAATCAGATCTGAAACCAACAAACAATAATAGATCTGAAACGGCAGCAACGGAGCGGATCAGAACATCAGCACCGATGCAGAACAACAGGAAAAGATCCAGCAACGATCAGATCTGACTTTGGTGAATCGGGAAAACAAACCGATAGAAATGGAACAACGCAGATCTGAATGGAAAGACGGAAGAAAAACGGAACAGCGTTGGCGGAAGACACGTCGTTAGGATCGTTGTCGGCGATTGATACCATGTGAAAACAAACAAATCAGTGTTCGTTTGGATGACACAAACTTCTTGCTATGGCGTCAGCAGGTCCTATTGATGATTCGTGGTCAAGGATTAGAACACTACCTCGATTCAGAATACACTCCTCCGGCTAAGTTTCTGGTTGCTGCTGATGGCACAAAATCACCAAATCCAGCTTATCAACACTTCTTTAAACAGGATAGTTCTCTTGCATCTTGGCTCCTCTCCACTGTGAGTAATTCAATTTTATCTCATCTTGTTGGATCTGAAACAGCTGCTTCTATTTGGGATAGTCTTGTGCTTCGTTACTCTAAGCTTTCCACGACTCGGATCATGCATTTACACTGCCGTCTTAGAACCCTTAAGAAAGGCTCTCTTTCTATTTGTGAATTTTCTGGTCAAATCAAAGAGATCTGTGATCTTCTAGCTCTTTGTGGTAATCCCATTTCTGAGCTTGAACAGGTAGCAACAATCCTTAACGGCCTGCCCTCAGATTTTGAATCTGTAATTGTTGTGATCACAGCTAGCAAAGAACCTTACTCCTTTGATGGAGCTGTCTCACTCCTTACTGATGCTGAAACTCGCCTGGCTGATCCCTTACGATTGCCCATTGGCATTCATACAACCACATGTTCCTCTGGCGCTGATTCTGATTTGAAAACAAGCTACTCTTCCCAGTCTGGTTCTCGTGGTGGCAGATCTTCCACTACATCCTTTAATGGTGGACGGTTCAAAGGGAGACCTCGTATTCAATGCCAAATCTGTGGCAAGCTTGGCCACCTTGTGGATCGTTGTTGGCATCGATTCAATCAGGAATTCAAAGCTCAGTCCTCATCCTCTATTGAAGCACACACTTGTGGCTGTACTCCTGATTCTGCTGAAGCTGGCTATACTCCATTTGTTACTACTGAAGCTCCTCCTCAAGCCTCCTCTGATTCTCCTCAAGTTAATGCTCTCGTAGGCAACTTCTCCAGCTGGTTCCTCGACTCAGGTGCCACCCACCATGTGACAAATGATCCCTCTCAGTTCACCAAGGTGCAACCATACTCAGGTCAGGGCAATGTCCACATCGGTGATGGATCTTCCTTTTCAATTTCCCATGCTGGACATTCTATTCTTCATACTTCTACTAAGCCTTTTCTTATTGATCATCTTCTACATGTCCCTGCTATTACTCGCAATCTTCTATCAGTTTCTAAATTTGCTACTGACAATGCTGTGTTCTTTGAATTTCATCCTAATCATTGTGTTATCAAGGATGAGCTGACAGGGAATGTTCTTCTCCGAGGCACTCAGCGGAATGGTTTGTACGAGTTTGCTTCCTCAATTCCATCTTCATCACCAAGCGTTTCATTAACCACCACCAGCAATGACTATTGGTTATGGCACAATCGGATGGGTCATCCCACTGTTGATGTTATTAATATTACTTTAAATAAAAAGCTTGTTGTTAGCAGTTCAGATCTTTGTCATGCTTGTCAATTAGGCAAACATCATACTCTACCTTATCCTGATTCTACAACCGTGTATTCAACACCATTTCAGTTAGTGGAAATTGATCTTTGGGGTCCCGCACCTCTACAATCTGATGGTTTTTCTTATTACATGGCTTGTGTTGATATGTACTCTCGTGTTACTTGGATTTATCTTCTCCGAAAGAAGTCTGATGCATGCAAAGCTTTTGAATTATTCTACAAATATATTAAAACTCAGTTTTCTACAAAGTTACTGGCAGTTCAAGTTGATGGAGGTGGGGAATTCAAATTTCTTGAACCTCTCTTAGCCCAATTGGGCATACAATTAATTAAAACAGCTCTCACTCTCCTTGCTCATGCCTCAATTCCTCTTCATTATTGGTCTCATGCTGTTCTCAGTGCGGTATATTTAATCAACAGGATGCCCTCCAAGTCCCTTGGTAACATCTCACCCTATCAAAAACTTTACAACCTTTCACCTAACTATGCATTTCTCAAAGTCTTTGGTTGCCTCTGTTACCCTCACCTATGTCCCTTTCAAAGACATAAATTTGACTATCATACAAAACCATGCATCTTTCTTGGCTACCCTCCTACACATCGAGGGTATGTTTGCCTTGACCCTTCCTCCAACAGAAAGTTTATCTCTCGCAATGTCAAGTTCAATGAATCTATCTTTCCCTATCAAACTCAACTACCCACAGTCACTACCACTACTCCTCACACAAATTCACCTCCATTACATGTTCATCCTTCTTCTTCATCCAACCCTACTGTACCACATTCATCTCCTTCCCCTACTACTACATCCTCAGCTTCAACTCCCACTACTTCTCCTTCTCCCACCGCTGTTCCATCACCAGAACATCCAACCTCACCTGATACTTCCTCCTCTTCCCCTTCAAATCCTCCTTCTCCACTTCATACAACTGCTCCTCTCCCAACAGACACAACTCAACCACCTATATTTCCTCCACCTTAACCTAATCCTCCTATCATCCCTCCTTCATCTTCCTCCGAACCCTCTTCTACCATTCTGCCTAGTCACACCATGGTTACCAGAAGCAAGTCAGGCATCTTTAAACCTAAGGTTTATCATCTTCAAGTACATGATACACCTCTTGATATTCATCATGCTATGCTAGATCCTCACTGGAAGTCAGCTGTTCTAGCTGAATATACTGCTCTCCTTGAGAATGACACATGGGATCTTGTTCCCCTTCCTCCTGACAAACGCGCAATTGGATGTAAATGGATTTTTCGCATTAAATATAATGTTGATGGGTCTGTGGAACGTTACAAGGCTCAATTAGTAGCCAAAGGTTACTCTCAATTTGCTGGTGCTGATTTTACTGAAACATTCAGTCCGGTGGTCAAATCCTTCACTGTTAATCTTGTGTTATCATTGGCAACCTCTCATGGCTGGCATATTCACCAAGTGGACGTGAATAATGCCTTTCTAAAGGGTGACCTCACTAAAGATGTATATATGCCTCAACCTGAAGGATTTGCTCAAAACTCCTCTACTGGTTCCACTCTGGTTTGCAAGTTAAAACGATCTCTCTATGGCCTTAGGCAGGCCCCTAGAAACTGGTTCACCAAACTTAAAGCTTCTCTTGAGAATTTGGGCTTTCGATCTTCGGGTGCTGATGCTTCCTTATTTGTTTCCCAGCATGAGGGTTCACCTACATATGTTATAGTGTACGTAGATGACATCTTGATCACAGGTGCTTCTCCCTCTCGTGTTGCTTCAGTCATTACTCAGTTGGACACTCAGTTTTCTCTAAAGGATCTAGGTCTACTTCATTTCTTTCTTGGCATTGAAGCATTACACATTAATGGTGGCCTACTCTTATCTCAAAAGAAGTATATTATTGAACTTCTTGTCAAGACTGATCTACGGGACACAAGTAGCGTACCAACTCCCATGGTAGCATCCTCGAAACTTTTAAAAGATGATGGGCTTCCTCTTTCAGATCCACAACTATACAGGAGCATTGTAGGCTCCCTACAGTATGTCTGTCATACTCGTCCAGACATTGCCTTCTCTGTGAACAAGGTTGCGCAATTCATGCACAAACCTACTGATCAACACTGGATTGCGGTTAAACGCATTTTACGCTACTTAAAAGGAACCTTGGAATTTGGATTATGGTTCACACCTCATCAGAATTCTGGCTCTGCACTTCACTCCTTTGCCGATGCGGATTGGGGCAGTGATCCTGACGATCGAAGGTCCATCTCTGGCTACTGCACTTACCTTGGTGAACATCTTCTTTCCTGGAGCTCTCGCAAGCAGCGATCTGTCTCCCGTTCAACAGCTGAGGCAGAGTTCAGGAGCCTTGCTGATGCTGCTGCAGACAACCTTTGGTTTCAAGAGGTTCTCAATGACATGTGCATTTCCTTACCTTCTATCCCTGTCATTTGGAATGACAACACTAGCGCAGTAGCCATGGCTGCGAATCCAGTGATGCATGCCAAGACAAAACACGTCGAATTGGACTTGTTTTTCGTTCGAGAAAAAGTGCTCTCCCAGCAGCTTCAGGTCAACTACGTCCCTGCCAATGCTCAAGTTGCGGACATTCTTACTAAGCCCATATCCATTCAAGCTTTTGCTCTATATCGTCATCAATTGTGTGTTCGAGATTCTGAAGACCTTAGACAGCAGGGGAAATGATAACAAATAGAGCCTTCGAGAAGGCTTTCCCAGCTCACTATGCGCGGGAATGGTTGTTGTAACAACCTTGGGTACTAGCTGGCCATGCATGAGCTGGCAAGAGAAACCCTAATATGTTAGCCACTGCACTATATTCACGTGCATGCATTCCTTGTAAACACAGATTTTGAATCAATGAAATGAATGAGTTTTATCTCAGTATTGTAGAAATTTCAGTAAACTTTCACACCCAAAATGATATCGTCAAGTTACAAATCAAGATCAGTTTAAAATCAGAACTTAACTTGGTTCATATACTCATTGTATTTAATAGATTCGAACTAAGACAAAAATTTCAACATATTTTATTCGCATATTACGAAAAACTTATTAAGTCTTTTGTATTAAAAAAAACAAAAAACAAAAACATTTTTATGAATATTTGAGACACAAATAGTATACAATACTATGAACTATCAATATGTCACATTATCAAAAATAAATTTAATTATAAAAATTTGATGATGATCATTATCTTATTCACTGCTAATATATAGAATTAAACACCCTCAGTACACTGAATATTATTCATTTCTTTCTTTCACAGAAATTAGTTGTATGTTTTAGAACGTATTATTATTATTTTCTTTACATGTATTTTAGTTGGCTTTATTATGAACAGAAAGTCAGGGTATTTTTGTCATCATGGATTGGAAAGGTAGATTCCAGTTTCCTTGTGGTTAAGTCTTACTGGTTCGACACTTCTTTATGGAAAGGAGGGGAGGGCTTAGACATATAGGCTAAACCCTAGAAAAGAAAAACAATATCATAGCACTAGGCTTTTGATTTTTCATTAATTCAATCTCAAATAGCAAACCAAAATTCATTTCCTTAAAATATTCTTATTTTTAAGAAATTAAAGCTCATAAAAGAAACGGAAAATGACAATTCTTTACTAAATATATAAAACAAACCAAACAACTTTTCTAAGCTAAATCTAAACAAATGATTCTTGGATCATGAAAATCACACGAAACCCATGCAAACATTGTAAAAGTCTTTTTTTTTCCTTAAAAAAAATCCATTTTTTTATACTTAAGTAAATTGTTTACTTCACTTAGTACTTATTTTTAAACAATATTTGGATTTTTTAAGAATAAATTAAAGGTTAAGGGGCGGTTTGGGCATAATAAAGATGTATACTAAAAAGGATTACAACGTTGTATGTTCCGAAAGATCAATTACTATTTTTTTTCTCAACAACACTTTTTCTTAATGAACACAACAAATTACATTTTGAATTTCATACCACAAAATGAATCAACTTGTATGTGAGTAATTATTTGATACACATACTTTGTAAAATTATACAATTCTTTTTATTTGAACCTTAAATTTGACCAATAATATTAAAATAGTTAAAATTATATAAAATAAAATTTACACCGTCTATGTATACAAAAAATCTTTTGTGTATTGGATAACTCTGTACAAGTGAAAAAGTCAGAAACAACCTTAAGGGATTTGTATTCTTAGCTTAGGATTTAGATTGCTTCATGGAATTTTTTGGAAGAAGGAATAAAGAAGTGAATTGCAAGGGAAGTAATTGCAAAGTACAAATGACAGAGGCATTTTTTCTAATTGTAGTTAAAAGTGTGGGAATAAGTGTTGTGGTGAAATCACTTTTTTAAATGTGAAAATTTGCCATAAAAACTCATCTTGTCTCTTTCTTCATGCTGCTGTTAACCAAAGTGGGAAAACTAAAAGAAGAGTTCAATGCCACGGGATCATTTCTAAATTCTAATTTCAAAATTTGGGTAATATCTTTGTCTCAAGTTTGTAATATCTCTTCAATTTTTTTAGTCTTTTAATAATTCACACATACTCTATATAAATAGTGTTCGAACCTAAATCACTTAAATAAAATATATCATCATTTACCATTATAACCACTCCACAAGTTATTTATTATATTTCAAAATAAAGTCCAGATTTACTGGATATTAATGATTGTAATATAAAGCTATCCATCTAAATGTAACCTATATTTTTACTGTCATGAATAGGAATCAAAACAATATCTTTGTCATGAATAAAATCGATTAAAGTTTACTACAAGTCTATGTACTATATTAAAAAGTCAGTTTTCTTCTTTTACACAAGGACAAATTAATAGATGAGCATAGCTCACCACGTCATCTATGGTCTCATTCAATGAAAAAATTTCGTCTCATTTCTTTTTTCAAGACAAATTCACATTTTTCCTACATGTAATTAAAGAGTCGGTAGTTACTTGAAAGTTACACTGAAATGGGTGAATGTTATTGGATGGACCATGGATGACTTGGTGAGCCGAATCCATCTAATAATTTCTCTTGTACAAGGAACATTTTAATTTCGAAAACTTGAAAAGTTAATATTTTACTCTAAAACGTTAAAGTTAGAGTTAGTTGGCTTGTATATTTTGATTTAAACACTACTCCCCTCTAAAAAAATACTTGAATCGATGTACATTACAAAGCGAGTAAATAAAAACAAACTATGACAATATTGACTTCTCCGTTAGTACATGACATATGTCCAACTGTGAATGGATGAATTTTCAAAAAAAAATAATGATTTTTTTATTTTATTTTTTCAGTTAAATTATTTCTCTCCCTCTAAATCTAAAAATTCTAACTAAATTTGTTTGTTTTTTATAATAAATTATTGTTTTATTTGTTTTTAGGAATTTTTATGTGAAATTTCTTAAAATTTTGTGAAATCTATATGTAAAATCAGTAAGGGTTCATAATGTTGTTTTCTATTTGTGTGCCTTTGGCCATGGCTTGAAGTCATTGTTGTGGCATTGCAAATTTGTTTGGTGTATGTATCTTTTGCATTTTTTATATGTTAGATTGTATGATTAATGTATTGTGCAATCATTTTTGATTTAAATAAACTAACTTTAAAAAAATCATATTTTTACTTAAAGTTCATTTGTCTTGCTTTCAATAGTAATACAAACTTCAATCCAGAAGGTAATATAAAATGTCTGCTTCATGTGTTATTTCTTAGTGTGAATGTAGAAACTAGTCCATGCTGGTGTTTTGACTTATAATTGTATATTATTATTGTAAGCGAAAATAATAAAATTTGAAATTTAAACAGGAATTAATTTCGCATTTAAATTTTATAAGTGTTTAAGAAATTTTATGTACAAATTCACAATATCATAAAATTGATCGATTTAATTTTATGTCCGCTTAATGGTGATCGAGTTGGATTCGACAGTCGCTGTTGTTTGGGTGATGCATACTGAGAATCGGCCTTGGCAAATTTTGCATTGGTTCAGCCAGATCGATGCGGCCTGTAGGGATTTGGAGGATGTTTGTTTTCATCATGTATATCACGAGGCAAATAGAGTGGCAGATGCTCTTGCTAAGAGTGATGTGGGTCGTCCTTCCTGATTTCAGACGTGTGGATAGTGGTTTTTGATGTTTTGTTGATGGTGTTTGTTCCT
Organism: Hibiscus tridactylites; assembly: GCA_958450335.1. Lineage (NCBI taxonomy): Eukaryota > Viridiplantae > Streptophyta > Magnoliopsida > Malvales > Malvaceae > Hibiscus > Hibiscus tridactylites. The sequence continues at coordinate 76,933,485 of OY288269.1, read as the reverse complement.
TTTGTATACACTACTGTGAGTAATCTTTTCCTCCACTTAGGTTTAGGGAGATTTTTAACGAGGCTTGCGGTGATGTTGGACATGTATAATTCATTGTTCAATAAATCATAGTTTGTTGAGCAAAAAAATAATAATATAAATTTAAAATATAGCCATCTATATTTTAAAATATTAAAAATGTTTGAATTTTTTGAGTGGTCTTAGTAAAAAAATATTATTTTCTTTAAGGTCAAGTAATTTGTCCGTGAGGTGTATTTTATAAAAAGACTAAAAAAATGAGCAAATGCTATCATAAGATCACACAAGATATTAATTGTTTTTAATATATTTATATCAAATATATACATATATTTGACATATAGGTAGCATTCTTTTAAAAACAGTAAACGCCCCGTTTCATGTATTGGCCCCATGAATCTTTTGTTAGTCAAACCCAGAACGTGGAGAAAGGAATGCCAAGGAATGGACCGATTAATATAAGCATTGCAAATCCATTAAAAGGGCTTTTAAGAGAAAAAATTCAATCTAACAAAAGGGTCCCAAACTTCAATTTTAGTTGGCATCTTGTCTGCTTCTTGTCTCATCTCCAATGCAGGGATATATAGCATATACATATTTATAAGGAATGATTTTGAATTAAGAGTTTTTGTTATACGGAGTCTTAAGAGCTGTCAATAAAAATTATATAAATTTATATTATCAATGTCTATTTTTGTTTTCAATGAAATATGTTCATTACCTCTAATTTTGTTGTTTTCGTAAGTCATTATGGTACGCCTCAAAAAGTAAGGTCATAATTGTTAGATTGGCAAATTTGACCTAAGATCTGAGAACCGAATCGATTTACTCGAATCGAGACCCGAAATCGACCATAACATGATGATTCGAAATTGAAATCGAACCGATTTTGAGTTGAACCGAAATGAAATCGAACTGAATAGACCCGAACCGAAGATAATTCGAAATAAATAAAAGATATTAATAGAAATAAAAAAAGATGAGATATGAACAGTCGCACAACTCACCAAAAAGTCAAATCTATTGGCTATATAAAGTCATATGTAGGGTGTAAAAAACTAACCAACTTAAAAACTTGATTAAAAACGACATATCTCTCATTCACTTGAACCAAAATAACCGAACCGAAAATCAACCGAGTCGAAATGACCTGAAGTACAATAAAATCAAACTAGAACCGAATTGAAACCGAATGATATCAGACCTAAAATAATCGAAACCGAAATGACCCGAACCGATTTACTCATTTAACACCTCTAATAATTGTGACTAATTTCTTGCACAACTATAGTTGCAAACTAGTTGCTCGACCCTACATGTTTAGCATGACAATTGCAACAATGGCGAAAAATTCTGGTGCGTATTTCGAGGGGGATGACAAAATGTTTTGGCGGTACGTGGTTGGACCTTCAATCGTTGCTCACATTCTCATTGACACTGTGAGGCCAAACGTCTTTGTGATGTGTTTAATCGAAAACGTCACATCTAGTTATGCACAGTGTACGTAATGTTGTTGGTTGGTCTTCCACGACTATTAATGAAACTATCTTTTCTTTTTAATGTATGTTTATATTCATATAATCCGTTTAAAAACTCTAAATATATTATGTATTGTTCCTCTAAAAGATTTATTTAAAAAGCCCTGAATCTTTAAAAGACTAAAACCTTCCATAAATCCTTATTTACTACACACCTTATACAACTTACTTAAAACTAACAATTGATAAAATTGAGTGTCATTTTGAAAAATAATCTTTAATGAGTGTTATGTTGGTGAATAATTTTTCTGATATATTTTCGTAAAACGGCCTTCAAATTATTTCTCTAAGCCCTACACATCCCTATGATCCTTGTAATCTACGAATCTAAATATAAAAAACATAAGTCACTAAATACAAGAACCCTAAACCACCAAAATGCTCATGTTGGTTGAAGACACCTTCCTTGTAGGTGCCACGTTGATGAAAGCCGCTGTTGAGTGTTGATTGAGTGCGTCTTCTACAAACCGATGTTGACTCAGAGTGTTTTCTTCAAAATAATGATAACTTAGAGCGTCTTCTCCTACATGGTTAAAATGAGTGAATTCGAATTGATTTCTTTTGTATTAAATAATTAATATAAGGGTTTTATTCGAGTAAAATTGGTCTTATTATTATTGATACTTAACAGAAATTAATATTTTACTCGGTTCATTTGAAGTTCAAGTAAAGCTTACAGTACCAACAACCAATTGGTCTAGTAGGATGAGGTACTAAATCTTTTAAGCAAAGTCGGGTGTTTAAATCTTGACGTTGTAAATTGAAAAAAATTAAATTGAAAGGGCTACCTTTACAAAACTCGATCTGAATTAGTTGATTAATGAGTTAAGAACTTGTTGTTAAAAAAAGAGAGTAAAGCTTACAATAATAACATTCCTTTTCTGGTTTATTATTATTGATTTTCTAATTTATGACGGTTTCAGGTTTTCTAACAATGTGCCGCGGACATACATTCGAATAAAAGCTGAAATGCAACTGTTTCTGACTAAAGATATCCAAACTCGAAAAGTTATGGAAATATATTTAAACTAGGATGATAAAACTGGATCAGATCATAAAAAAATATACATGTATTAATGTCATTTTCTCTTAATCCAATTCGAAAAGCCACGCTTATAACATAATTTTCTCTCCTTGTTAACTCAATTTTGAAGATCACACTTTGGCTTGATGGCTGACAAGTTCTTTCCCTCCACCAACAACATTAATATTTGATTCCCACAAAGATGTTGCCAATTGCTGATTGAATGCCGAAAGTGGCAAAGATCCTCAACCTTCCTTTCCGTTTATTTTTCAGTTGGGGTAGTTGTATTTGGTTTCATTTCTGTATTAACAACGTGCATAGGGAACAACAACTTCCCTCTTGGAAGCTTTTGATGTAACATCTCATCAAAGTCTGTCTCTCATCACATATATATTACGGAAAACTACTTAAATAGTACCCCAGCTATTGCCAAAATATCGTTTTAGTACCTCAGCTATTTTTGTTTGATAAAATGGTACCTAACGTTACGTTTCGTTTTCATTTTGGTACCCACCGTTAAAAAACTAACTGCGTGCTGGCTAGGAGAGAAAAAAATCTCAGGTGATAGGCTGCCACGTCATTTTCTCTCTCCTAATCAGCATGCCATGTCGACTAAAATCATAAAAAAACACATGTAGCATGCCATCTAGGAGAGAGAAAATGACATGGCAGTCTGCCACGTGTGTTTTCTCTCTCTCCTAGTTAGTGTGCTGTTAATTTTTAACGGTGGGGTACCATTTTAAAAACGAAACATAATGTTGGTACCATTTTGCCAAAAAAAAGCTGGGGTACTAAAACGATATTTCGACAATAGCTGCGGTACTATTTGAGTAGTTTTCCCTATATATTATACCCTTTTTTTTAAGATTTCCCCAAGAAATGACTGACGTGGTTAACTATTTAGAGAGTCACATCGTAACGTATAAATATACGTCCGACAAGAATGTCGAGCATGAGTATTTCAAATAAAATGGAGAATCGGAGCGATGTATAATTGAAGCGATTTTTTTGGGTGAGAAAACCATGAAACCAGAGAAGAAGATACCAAAAGATAGAAGTTGTCTGGGAATTTGAATAAAGCGTGTGACAGAACAAAATGAAATGCCTCTTTCTCTTCTCCACTTTGGTAAATTAAGCATCGGATTCTTGGTCACTCTCAGAATCAGTGCATTGGTGTGAGCCTCGCCCTCCGTCGTCTTTGTCAATACAAAAAGTCCTCATCCTGCATTGATTCACCATGTTTACAACACTGAAAGAGAAAGACAACCAATTGGAACTTGGAACATCCAGATGGAAGCTAAAATGCGAGATGTGCAGACAGTCAACAATGGTTGCTTACTTGATGTTACATGCAAGCAGTTATGAAGATGACAGTCTCAAGTAAGAAACACTTTGCCTAACTCTTGGAAAGGTCTAAATCACACATGTGGATCTTATTTGCTTTAGTCCAACAAATACCCATATTTTTACATTCTAATGCAACTACATTTGGAAAATAAACTCTAAAGTTTCTACAAGAACTTTAATTTTAAGATTTAATGATTCTGTTGTGGGTTTGAGGTTTAGTATTAGAGTTTTAAAATTTAGGGTTTATATGTTAGGATTTAGGGTAACATAATTAAAGATATAAAGTTTAACATATAAACTCTAAATTTTAACTATAAACCTTAAATTTTAACCACAACCCCTAAATTAAAATATCATGAACTTAAACCCCATAAAGCCTAAACGTCAAACAAAATCTATAGACGCTCAAACCAAGACACTTGTGTGCAATGGAATAATTACTCTAACATTTGCCCAAACTAAAAAAAAAGTGAAGATTGGGACAAGTAGTACTTAACTGCATTAAGCTAAAGAAAAACATGTGTGCTTCATATACTTGGGCTACATAGAAGCTACGCATTATTGCGGTAAACACATAGGTCAAGGGCGCAGGTGGGGTTGGCAATAGGGTGTGCATGGTCGGATACGGATAATATTTGATCTGAATATTTTAGATATTCGAATGTTTCGGATAGTCATAATAGTGATCCGTATCCAAACTGAAAAAAATCGAATATTTGAAATTTTAAATCGAATATCCGGATATCCGAATTCGAATTTATTATTTAATTTAACAAAATTTTCAACTTTAAAATTTATAATTTTACACATATTTTTAGACTAAAAATTACATATTTTCATATTACACAGTACTATAATATATATAATTAAAATTAAAAGAAATAAATTAATTAAAAAATTTCATATAATGCCACACAAATACACAATAACATTGCAGTGACACTATGACAATGAGCAAACAATATTACAATAACATTATAGTCAGTAAACACAAGTCAGCACTACATGAATCCCAACAAGGCATTAAAGTTTTTCAACCATAGATCATTAGGTACTCAAAAATTAAAATAAAGTTCAATACTCAAAGGCTCAAAATAAATACTACAAGAATCCCAACAAGTCAACAAACACAGTAAAATTAAAAATCATCCAAACTATTATTTATTTCATCAATTACGATGTTCGGTTGCTCTAAAGTTAGACCCTTCATGCCTACAACATATGAAATAAAATAAAAACAAGGTTAAAATATGCATTTATATTTAAATATCGAATAAACAATAAAAGTAAACTAACTAACTAACCTTCCTCCAATTTTTTCAAGGCAAGCAAATTTTCTTCAATTATAAGAGGTGATCGAGAGGTGCGTAACCAATCTTGAGTGCAAACAAGTGCTTCAACCATTTTTGGAGTCAATGAAGTACGAAAAGAATGAAGGACACGACCTTCGGTGCTAAAAGCCGACTCAGAAGCTACAGTCGAAATGGGTATGGCAAGTACATCTTTAGCCATCTTATGAAGAATTGATTTTTTTTGTTGATCTTTCCACCATTGTAAGATTTTAAAATTCGAAACATGAGACTCACAAAGATCTTCTAAATACTTTTCCAACTCACTTTTGCTGGCAGTAATTAGTGAACAACTCGTATCTCTTTGATATTTTGAAGTCATGAGTTGTTGAAGATCAACCTTACCCACACTTTGAGTGAAAGGGGAGATAGTGGAAGAAGTAGAAGAAGATGTATCATTTGTCTTTGATTGAGGCTTTGAAGAAGCATAGAAGTCAAACAAAGATTGTAAAACCATTTTAATCTTGAGGCATAAAAGATTAGCTTTGGTTTCATCATAAGCATCCCGCACAATCCACTCAACATAACTCAACTTGTGCTTAGGGTCAAGGATTACAGCCACAAACACCAAAACATTAATATTATCAATGTTCCCATAATATTTGTCATACTTAGACATTATTTGAGCTGCCATTTTTCTAACACCGTCATCATCATCACCCATGTTGTTCGAAATCATTAATCTAGTTCTATAAATTTTATGCGCATAAGAATTGCAAGTCACATAGTGAGAACCAGATAGCCTCAATGTTGCATCATAAAAAACACTCAAGAAAGGTAAAAAACTGCCTACCCTTTTCCAATCATCTTCCTTGGGACCACCACCAAACTTTATAAGTTCCTTGAAACAAGAAGAATCTTTCATGTATAAGCTAGTAAATGCCTTTTTAAACTTGATAGCAGATTCAAGCATTAAAAAGGTTGAATTCCATCTTGTTTCAACATCTAAAGTAACAAGACTTTTACTGTCTTACTTTTCTTCTTCCATGCAAGTTTTAAACTTTTGAAGCCTCACAGGAGAAGACCTAACATACCTCACAAGAGCTCAAACTTTCATAATTGACAAATCAAGTTCTTTCAAACCCTCTCTTACAATCAAATTCAAAATATGAGACGCACATCTCATATGTAAATATTTGCCCTCCAACAAACTAGACTCTCAAATGTTAAGTCTTCTCCTTAAGTAATCAATTGCTAAATTGTTTGAACTAGCATTGTCTATAGTCACAGTCATAATGTTTTTCAAACCCCATTCAATCAAACATTTTTCAACTGCTCTACCAATAAGTTGTCCGGAATGACCAGCAATAGGACAAAAATTAATTATCCTCTTATGTAAATTTCAATCATCATCAATAAAATGGGCAATCAAACACATGTAGCTTAAATTTTGACCTGATGTCCAAGTGTCAGTGGTTAAACAAACCCTAGAATTCAAGTTCTTAAAAGAAACTTTCAGCTTATTTCTTTGTTCAATAAAGAGAGCATAACAATCTCTAGTGACAGTAGTACGGGAAGGAAGCCTAAAGAGATGATTTAAAGCCTTACAAAAGTCAACAAAGCCTTCACGTTCAACAAAAGGAAAAGGCAATTCATCCACAACAAGCATTTTAACAAGCTTCTCCCTACACAAATCATTATCAAATTCCCACAATTTTGGAACATTAACGGTTTCAGTAGTTCTATCTTCATTTACTAGTGTTTTAGTTTCAAAATTGATCAACTTTTGCTTCTTATCCAAATTTGGGGATACTTTTTTCACCTATTAATGTGACTTGCTAATGGAGTGGTGTCATTTTTAGTTGAACAACCAATACGGTGTTGGCAATACTTACAAGAAGCATAAGAGGCATCTTCCTCATCAACCGAAAAATGAGCCCACCACTTGGATGTTTTCTTTCTCTTTCCTAAAGTAGTATCACTTGTTGTTGGACCTTTTTTCTCATTTTTCTTTTTTTGGTGGTTGTCTTTCCTCCTCATCAAACTCGTTCCTCATCGAATCAGTAAATATAGAGTCACCACCTTCATTCTCATCAAAAGATGATGGAATATTCTGCAACCAAATAATAACAAGACATCAAATGATAATTCTTATGTTTAAGGCATCAAATGATAATTCTCATGTTTAAGGCATCTAATCTCAACAAATTACCAAACGTCAAGAAGGAAATCAGAAGCTCCTATATTCTTTCTACTTCAACATATTTCCAGAAACATATCTAACTCCAGCTACCTCATCTTTTAATAACCGAGTTCACATTCACTAAGCTAAAAGAACTAGTATCACATACATGCAAAAGTTTCACCTTACATATCTAATCGCAATACACATAATGTAACTTATTTATTAGTATCTATTCATACTCTTTTAATGCTTTGATAAAGTACATACCTTACAAATAAAATTATTCTAAACCGAATCTCTTAAGTGAACATTATCTACCGGACCACTCGAGAGTTTAATAAATGTCATTGTTTAAGAATATTGGCAGAAGAGAGAGGTTAAGAAATCTTCATTTCATTATTTGGGTTGGGTAATTTTGGATTGGGCTTATGGTTGTTACTAAAATCATGTTCAATTTTGAATTATAAACTTCAAATTCTACTTAAATTTATTCATACTTATAAATAAAAGATTGTTTTGAATTTCTTATTACTAAGTATGTTCCGTCTGGTCCGCGTGATGATGCATCCTTGGTGGATGAACATGGTCGGTGGAGGATTGGTTTTCTTTGCAGCTTGCTGCCAATTGATTGTGTTGAGCGTATTATCGCGTTAGCACCTCCATCACCGATGTTGGGTCCTGATTTTCTTGGCTGGAGCGGCGAAGCTAGTGCCAAGTTTACTATTCGATATGCCTATAAAATGGTAAGGCCTAATCGCACTGCACCGGGTTGTGTTTGGAAGGCTATTTGGCACCTTAAGGTTCCACAATGGGTTAAAATGTTTATGTGGTTAGCTTTGAAAGGAAAATTATTAACAAATACCGAACGTGTCCGACGTCATATGGCGATTGATGGGAACTGCTGCTTGTGTAGAAATGGAGGTGAAGATGTTTTACATGTGCTACGTGATTGCATTGATGCCCGTCGTGAATGGGAGACTTTGGAGTCGAGATATGGCGTTCTGAATTTTTGGGAGGGCACGACAGTGGAGTGGATTACCCGCAATGTGCTATCTAAGAAAGAAGACTGGCCCCCTTGTTCTCGATTATGTGTTGGAAATTATGGAAGCGGCGAAATAATAAACTCTTTGACGTTGAGTGGATTGAGAAAGATAATTTGGTGGTCGCGACACTGCGATATGCACAGTGGAGTTGTGAAGCTTTTGACATTGTGCGGGAAAATGATTGGAGAGTGCCTCTAAATACAAGGGGTGCTGATCGATGGAAGGCGCTGGTGCCAGGATGGGTAAAAGTTAATGTCGATGGAGCGGTTCAACAAGGTAGTGAGATTGCGTCGTGTGGAGGGGTGATACGAGGTGATCAAGGTGAGTGGCTCCTGGGGTTTAATAAGGTGCTGGGGCGTTGCTCGCCGTTACAGGCTGAATTATGGGCGTTACTAGAAGGTATCCGGTATGCGAGCGTTCTTGGCTTCACGCATGTTGTTTTGGAAACTGATTGTTATGAGGCTATTGAACTTGTTGGTACTAATGCTGGAAGGAGTTTGTATGGTGAGACTAACCTGGTTTCGCGGATCAAGGAAGGGTTGGACTCCTTTACTGAGTCGCGGTTGTCTTGTGCACGTCGATTGGCTAATGGTGTAGCTGATCGGTTGGCATCTTTGGAGTTTTGTGCTGGTGAGGTAGGGTGTCTATTTCAGACACCACCCGCGGGGTTACTTTGCTATCTGGAGATTGATGGGTGTGGGAAGTAGGCTTGCTACTTCATGTTTCTTATATGTGTGTTTCTTTGTAGCTATATTCGAATGCACTCTTTTTCCTCCAATTAGGTTTAGGGAGGTTTTTTAACGAGGCATTCGGATATAGCGTATACTTCATTTCAATAAAAAAAGACTTCAAGTAAAATAATAATCCCAGAAGTAGTCAATGATGTAGTGAAAAACGCAAATGTAACAGCAACTATCACACACATCAAGTTTTCACTTCCTAGAAACTTCATCGTCCCAAAAGACAAAACAAAATGGCCATTGACAAAGATCATTTCCTACAAGATAGGATAACAACAGATTTCAAGTAACAAACCAGACACATTCCATGCAAATAAGACAAAGGCAGCTAAGGCAAACCAGACACAATCAAATAGTTCTACTTCTTTTTTTGGTCTTAAAAAATGGAGGCATCGTCAGCAAACTCAAACTACACCCCTAAGCAACAATTGGAAAAGGAAACAACAGATGAACTTTTGGCATAAACCAACAATTAATACAACAAACATCCCCTAAGAAAACCCTCGGAAAGGAATATCGGTTTAAGAGAATCCATCTCTACAATCACAGATCCATCTTAACATCAAAAAGGGAATAATATTGCATTGCCTTAACGGTAAAGCTATATGCAACATAAAGTTGTAATTTTTGTACCCAATTCTTCTATTCTCAAAATCATCATTTAGCTAGAGACTGGAAAAAGAAAAGTTTATCTCAAACATTATGGATCTGCATTGTATTAGTGTTATTATAATTATGTTTAAAATATTAATCCATATGTTCATATCAACGTGAAAATATTTCTATATACAAACTTATATTTAGTTGGGTTTTATTTAGGTCTAAGAATTTAGTTGTGCATAAGTGCATAACAGTATATATTGATACATATTGGTCTATCATAAATTACTTAATAAAAAAACAAGCAAATTATAATTAAAATGTACCGCAAACTTAATTGCTATCAAATAACATCACAATTTCATCGGATAAGCCAATTATAAGAACACAAAAATACTTAGACCTAAATAAAACCCAACTAAATAAACAAGGGATTTGTAGGTACAAATAAGTAACTATGTTCAATTCATAACACTTCATCAAATGCATAATTGACAATAAATTCAAAGTTTCAAACAAAATGATCACTAATGACATAATATACAAACTGACAACATACAGAAACCAAGCCAAAAGTATCAAAATTCTTAAACATTCAAACATAGCACACACTGCTATGTTTGAAGATAAAGTCCAAAATTTGAAAAAAAAAGAGACCCCACCATGGAAGGACCTTGTACAAACGATGAAGAACAAAATTTGAAAAATAGAAATCTTACCCCGGATTGAGATGAAGGTTCAGGTCCTTGAGGAGGGTTTCAGCCCGTCATTGACCGAAAGTTGAGACTTGAGAGTGTGGGAGGAGACAAAGTCGCAACTTGTGGCACGTGAGAGAAGATGACCAGCCGCCGATCATCGGAGGAGTGAGGCGTGAGCAACGACGGCGAGCAATTACGATGTCGATGAGGGGCAACAGTGAGTGAGTGGAGGACTGGAGGCTGTTGAAGGTGGAGATTTGGAAGTTTGATTTGGGAATTGGGGGAAATTTTCGAGAGAGAGGGATTTTAATTTTTAATTGGGTTGGCTTACAATTAGACAAATTTGGATCTTGGGCTAGCCGGCTAGGGCTAAAAAGATCTTAAAATTCTAATGGGGTTTTCGAATAATCCGAAAACACTTTTAGGCTGATCCGTATCCGATCCGATTATCCGACATTTTTACCGGATATCCGATCTTAATTATCCAAAAATTTAAAAATAGATTGGATATCCATATTTTCTAATTGGATCATCGGACAAACATATCGGGTTTTTTTTACACACCCCTAATTGGCAAGGCCTTGATCCCTAAAAGGCTCATGGGCGGACAATTTCAACATGAAATTCTACAAGTATTGAGGGAACAGGTGAAATATGATTTTCTAAGGCAGTTAAATTTTTTTGATCAATGAAATATGATTTTATTTGGGGGGAATCATACAACGAAAACCAATTTGAGCCTCGTTAAAACCCCCTAAACTTAGTCAGTGGAAAAGAGTACTCAACAAGGTTCTAAACGAAAACGACGAAGCCATAAAACAACACGGCACCACAAACGATCAAATAGGAAATGAAACACAAAGTAACAGCAAAATAACAACACTAAACAACATGTGCAACAACCTTTAGCTAGTGCACAACTTGGAACCACGAGGCTCGCCTAACTCTATTCTTGGCCAAATCATCAATAAGAGAATTTACTTCGCGAAAAAATATGATGAAATACATTTGAGTTAAGAATACCACAAGCCTCATCAATCAACCAGAACCACCTCCATAATCTCCAAGGACGACGATTCCATTGCAACACCCACGATATATGGACCAATGAATCAGACTCCACAACAAAATGATAACCATGGCACCATTTAGACCGTAGGAGAAGAGACAACACATGTGCAATCGCTTGTAACTCTGCTTCATTTGAGTCTATTACACCAAGAGGGCCGGAGAACAAGGCTAATATACAACATGAACAATCACGGAGTACACCCCCACAACCTACTGGCCACAGCTTGTAAATGGTGGATCCATCCACATTTAATTTTAAAACACCGGAGCCTCCCAAGATACACCATGTCGGGCAATGGATGTAGAAATAACTCCTTCCCACAGACTAGACCACCACTGTGCTTCTAATATGTCTGGCGATATACTTGCCTTTACCTAAAAAAGAGATCACAAACGCACAAGAAAGAAGAGATCCTTCACCGAGCAATGCTTGTCATTAAAAATCAACTCATTCCGGGCAAGCCATAATGTCCAAAGCACTGCCGAGCAGCTCGCCAACCAACACTGGCGAATGCCACCCGAGAACATCCCCAATACACACTAATGTAAAAACTCATCTAGACCCTTAGGAAAGGCTATAGCAACGTGCTACCACTGCAGAAAAGAACACCAAACTTGTTGGCTGAATTACAATTGAAAAAGATGTGATCCGCATCATCCACACCCTTCATACACCAATGACAACTCACCGTACCAACATCAAACTGAAAGTTGCGATCTTGTAGAAATTTCAACGTGAGAAGGCGATGTACTATCATAAACCAAAGGAAACATTGCATCTTCAGAGAAGCTGCAATCTTCCAAATATGAAAATTGTCCACATGTTCAGGCGAGATGCCGAAAGAGCCTATAAGTGAAAACAAGTTCTTCATTGAAAAACAACCCGAGACATCATGGTGCCAAACTAAGCGATTGACAAGGCTATGCGTAATACTAAAAGGGAGAACCAAAGTATTCAACTCTTTGTTAGATTTCAAATGAACGCAACTCCATAGAGAAGAAAGACAACAAATACCCATGCTCAAAAGAGTTGTCCTCTGTATAGGCTACAACTCGCGCTAATTTATCTACAGCCAAACGGAACAATTGCGAGAATAAGACATAAAAGGGAACCTCGACACACCTTCTATCATGCCAAAAGAGAACATTTGCACCATCCCCCACTATCTAAGAGAAGCTATCTGATCTCATGTAACGCGAGACCTCCTCCAAGTCATGTACTTATTAGAGTAAGCCCAAAGACCAATCATAAGATAATTGTAAATGACATTTGTTTTTACATTGTTTATTCATAAAGAGGCATTGCCATTATTATTTTCACTTACAATTTTGCGTGCATAAATAAACTGAATTATAATAAAGTCTTTAGAATAATATGGTTATTCTAAAATGTCCATAGTTGAGTATTATTGTGGGCATGAACAACAATATTGCGTTAGACTAATATGTAGTTGATTGATGACAAAGTGTTGTCATTGACATGAAGATGTCAAAATCAATACATAAGTATGTATTAGAGAACGACATACTGGACTGACCCGCTATGAGCATGTTTCTTGAATTATTATGTGACAGTCACAACATTGCTCACAGTGATAATTACATGTATAACCCTCTGACTTGATATCATCATTATTTTAACATCGTGAGTTGCATATTTTGATACAGTCAAACGTGTGTCGTAACTGACTACACTATAAAGACTGATATTGGATATGTCACAATCTATGTAGTGGAATATGGTTGATCAAGATAAGATTTGTCCCTCCTACATAATATGAGTAATATCGTAGCCACTTGATTGAGTGAGACTAGAAACGCATGGTCATGCTCGAATAAGTTGATATGAGATATCAAAGTTATTCGTTTATAATAGTCTACTCAAGATATCAAGAAATATTAGATGGACTATACAAGTGTGACTGTTCCATGACTTGTGTCCAATCTAGATATAAATGACAAAATGATATAATACATAAATAGAATTAATCACGAAAAGGTTATGTCGAATCATGATTTCTTGTAATTTAGATGACAATGACATATTGCTAGATGTCACTCATTGTTTGTAATATTAGAAATGTTCTAATATTTACTACTAACATTACAGGAACCTGCATGGTCACACCCACAGTTGAAATGAGCATATATTAAACGAATTATATATGTACAAATTTGTTGTACACAAATTTAGTTAAATTAATATATATTTGATATATATAATTTAACTATTGGGTAAATATTAAAAGAAAAATAATTATTTTAATTATGTCTCTTTTAATATATAAATAATATAATTCAGTTTAAATCAATATATATATTCAAATCCTAATTAAGTTGAATTATGATTATATATATTTAATATATATATATATATTGAGATCCTAATTACGTTGAATTAGGATTATATATATATATATTGAAATCCTAATTAAAGTTGAATTAGGATTATATATATTTAATATATATATTGAAATCCTAATTAAGTTGAATTGAGATTATATATATTTAATATATATATTGAAATCTTAATATGAGTTAAATTAAGATTTCAAAGGCTATATAAAGGCATGAAAGATCTAGCAGTCATTATGCTTTTTGAGAAAAAACCCTCTAAATAGTTTAGAGAGTTTTTATATGCTCGTTCCCTTCTAAATGGTTTAGAGAATTTTTATATGCTTGTTTTAACTGGGTGAACTATGTAGAGGTCGAAGCGTTATCGTTGCAGCTTAAGAATTGACATTGTGGAATCGTGATTGGATATCTATCTTCTCTAATCAGAATTCCAGATTTTAAAACAGGTAATTCCTCACCATATCCACCCCAATTCGTTCCTCGTACGTGGATCTCTTGTGGTAATCACCAGATAATTTTTTCGCTGCGTCATGGGGTGTATTGACGTAACCCAACAATGGTATTAGAGCCACTTGTACGATATGTATTCAGGTTTTAATTACTTGGGTAATGTAATTGTATGTGATACATGTTATTTTTCGATTTATTTAACGAATATGTGATATTTATATGAACAAATCTATTCAATCACGTTAATTTGTTAATTCAGTTAAAAAATGTTCCTAAGATTGATGATTAAGAGTTAATCATCAATATCTTTGTCGATAGGGTTTGAAATATTATATGTTAATTATTAACATGTTCAATATGGACTTTTAGGGTTTTAGATGTTAAGTGTTAACATACGCGAGTTATAGTTATATATTAGACTAATAGTTAGTCTATAGATTTTGTGCGGGAAAGTAACAAGAGTTGTTTTAGTAAAACCTCGTGGATTTTAAAATCCTGAAAAAAATGCGATAATGTTGATAAAAATTACCAAATCACGAAGTTTTTTTACACATCAATTAAGATGATGATCTTAAAAATTTCACTGCTGCTGATAGTGCATCGGCAACCCCGTCAGTAGCTATGGGCCCGTCGGAACCCACCCCGCAAGGAGCTTGACTCTTGCGTAGGAACAATCTGGTAAGACCTTAATAACAAATTGCATCGTTATTATGTTTGATATGCACAGAGTTTGAAATGCATGATTATAGCCCAATGACCCAATTAGTTTTATTTATAAGGTTTTTCAATATGTCATGCATGTTGTGCCTTTTTCTAGTCCTATTGTAATTCTCTTCTCATCTTACTCCCTCGTATGTAAACGAGTTTATGAAATTGTAATCAATACGAAGAAACATGAACCTGAGGAACAAAAGTGTGGGCCGACAGAAAGATGCTTGAGAAGTGTTTTTATCCTAAGAATAATTTGGTTATCTCATTGGCTTGGGATGGGCCACCTTAGGATATGGGCTATAATTATTGCATTCATATTTAATGTATTTTACGTATGTGATAAAATGAATGTATGGGATGCATGCTAGTTAATTGATAAGATCAAATGTTAAATGGTGAGATAATAATAACAAAAACCCTAAATAAAATATTAAGTCTTTTATTGCTTCCCAATGTTAACCCTCGTTAAAGTCTAGATCGATACAATGTAGGTTCCGCTAAAGCGAGGTATTTGTATCTATCTTGGCCAAACACGAAGAATAAGCAAGTGATATTCATTGGCTATAATATTGGTTAAAGGCTTAACTAGGTTACTCTAATATGATTAGAAAACTTAAAAGTTAGTTATTTAGATAATCATAAGATGATTATGAACAAGAGTTGTTCACCAAATGAAGGAGTTACATGAGATGTAATTAGCAAGTGTTGCTTACTTAGATAGACTATAATCTTAAGAGAAAAGCTAAAGCTGATTTAAGAGAATGTGAAGTTTAGATCCTTGCCTATTAAAAAAACTTTACAAAAAGTATTTTTGACATAAATATTTGAAGGTTATTAATTTTAATAAAAAATAGTGGGAGTATAAAGACCTTTTATAAATAAATTTGGTAAACGTACTCAAAATTCATATTTTTTTTGTAGACTTATTATGGCAAATACAAATTTGTTATCATTGCGATCGGTCCTTGAGAAGGACAAGTTTAACGTCTTAAACTACATTGACTGGTCACTCGAAGGAAAATGTTTTCATTGTAATAAGACATGTCATTGTAAAAGGAACTACCACATTTATCTTGAAAAAGTCAAGAAGGCAAATGAAAGCGGAGTGTCTACCTCGAATATTTATATTAATTTATCAACACCTACTTCTTGGGTATTGGATACCGGTTGTGGCTCTCATATTTTTACTTTTGTATACAAATTACAAAAGAGTAAAAATCTGGGAAAAAGAGAGGTGGACCTACGGGTTGGTAATGGAGCAAGAGTTGTTGCATTAGCTATATGAACATATACTTTATCGTTGCCTAGTGGACTTAATTTATGTTTAGAGGATTGTTATTTTGTGTGTACTTTGACTAAAAAAAGTCATTTCGATTTCTTGTTTAGACAAGATTGGTTTTGAGACAATTATTAAGAATAATTGTTGTTCTTTTATCTCGACAATGTTTTCTATGGTGTGACACAGTTAATAAATGACTTCTATATTTTGGATCAATAGAATTCAATTTACAATATAAATACGAAAAGACAAAAAACAAATGACTCTAATCAAACTTATCTTTGGCATTGTCACTTGGGTCACATAAGTGAAAAACGTATTTCAAAACTCTATAAAGATGGAATTTTGGATTCATTTGTTTTCGAACAACTTGATTATGCGAGCCTTGCTTATTGGGAAAGATGACCAAAGCTCCTTTTAATGGTAAAAGTGAGCAAGCAAGTGATTTATTAAGATTAATACATAGTGATGTATGTGGACCAATGAATACACAAGGCGAGAGGAGGGTTTCAATATTTTATTACTTTCATAAATAACTTCAGTAGATATGGATACATTTACCTAATGCATCATAAATTCGAAGCCCTTGAAAAGTTTGAGGAATTTTAAAATGAAGTACAAAACCAACTAGGAAAATGCATTAAGGCTCTTTGATCATATTGAAGAGAAGAATACTTAAGCTTAGAGTTTGGCGAGCTTCTTAAGGAATGTGAGATTGTCTCACACCTCATGGTACTCCACAATAGAATGGAGTTTCTGAAAAGAAGAAATCGAATACTGTTAGACATGGTTTGATCAATGATGAGTCACGCTGATCTTCCAGTTTCTTTTGGGGACATGCACTAAAATAACTGCTTTCACACTAAATCATGTTCTATCTAAATCAGTTCAAAAGACACCAGATGCGATATAGACTAGGGAACTTCCTAGTATGTATTTTTATGAAAATTTGGAGATGCGAAGCTTATGTTAAACATAATATGTCTACAAAGCTCGAACCAAATCTCATAAATGTAATTTTGTTGGTTATCGTAAAGAAACTAAAGGATATTATTTCTTCAATCCTACCGTGAGTAAAGTGTTTGTTGCTCAAACATGAATCTTCTTAGAAAGAGATTTGTTTTCTGAAAAAGGAAGTAGAAGAAATATTGAACTCAATAAAATTAGAGATCAACCACATATCATTAAACAAGAGATTGAACAACAACAAGTTCTGCAAGTTGTTGAGGAATATTCAACAGTTTTGGAAACATAATCACTACGAAGATCTTTGAGAGAATGCAATGCGCTTGAGAAATATGGATTTCTTGTCACATTGTATAATGATGTTCTCTTCATGGATCAAGATGAGCCTAAGACTTATCAAGAAGCAATGATGGGCCTATAATCTAAGAAATGGCTAGAGGCCATGAAATTCGGGATGGATTCCATGTCAGAAAACAAAGTTTGGACCTTGGTTGACCCACTTGAAGGGGTTAAGCCCATAAGGTGTGAGTGGTTTTTCAATAGAAAACCGACATGGATAGTAATGTACAAACATACAAAGGGCGATTAGTTGCTAAGGGCTTTCGTCAAATTCATGGTACATATTATGATGAAATCTTTTCACCTGTTACTATGTTTAAATACATCCGGATCTTACTTGCGGTAGCTGCATCTTTTATGAGATATGAAAAATGGAAGAAAAAAAAACCACTTTTCCTAATGGAAAAACCAAATGAGGGTGTGTACATGACACAACCTGAAGGTTTTATCGATCCAAAAGATGCCAAAAAAATATGCAAGCTAAAAAGGTCCATTTATAGATTGAAGCAGGCTTCTCGAATTTGGAATCTTCGTTTTAATGATGTAACCAAAGAGTTTATTTTGATCAAAAATGAAGATGAGCCATGTGTTTTCAAGAAAATTAGTAAGAGCACTTTCATATTCTTGGTAATTGTAGTGTCCACAAGTTCTATATTTTGTACACATTCCTGCCCTTATTATTGTTGTTCTTAAGCTCATCTAGGCATATTTAGGTGCATTGCATTAATAATAACAATATTTGCTTTTTCACCATGCTTTTATTGAATATTCTTTGTTTGGTTAAGAAAAGATATTGTTTTAGTTTAGATTTTATTTTTAGGTGCTATAGCTAACCAGAGGAGGAGAGGACAGGAAGACATAGAATAAAAAGAAGATGTACTGAAGCAATTCCAGTTGTCGCCAAGAACGCCGCCGCAGCAGTGCCGTCGATTGTCGCCCAGGAAGGAGTTAAACCGACTTAGCCAAGATGGGTTGCGATTGAAAGAGGGAAATTCCCTGAGCCCAATGAGCTCAGTCTTGCAATTTTCTGAAGCCTATAGCGGCCTGAAGAGCTTATTAAAGATTGATAAGTAGGAGTACTTATCTTTACTTGCTGAAGAAGGCAACGTCCAAAGAGTCCACATTCAAGTAAAAAAGGAGTCAACATTTAATGTAAAGTTACTTTAAGAACTCCTACTCCAAGGAGGACTCAACTTAGGCTATGAGCCCTATATATACCCATGTATGTAAAGGTATAGGGGCATAGCGGAGAGGTAGAGAGATAGACTAACAGAGGTGTTGGAGGTCGCGACCCAACGCTCTTAGGGTTTAGGTTTTTGTATGTAAAGTAGTTGTGAGAAACGATTGTAATTGTTTAAGTGTGTTTTCAATAAAGTACTCTCAAGTTTGCTTAATTCATGTCCTTCACTTCTTCAATTAGTTCCAAAAGTCCAATTGAAGAAATCCATTTGTTGGGCACGAGAGTGTCAAGCTCACGAAAGAATTAAGTACGGTCTCATCATGTTGTGGTGTTGACTAATTCGGCTTAGACATAAGTTCGAGTTTCAACGGCTAAAAGGAGCAACCAAACGTCGACTGTCTGTGTTAGGTTTACGCTGAGATTGCTAGGTATTGCCTACATTACGCGGTGACAGAATCCTTGCCTAGACATAGGAAGGATCACTTCAGAATTACTATGTCGAACATAGAGTATCTGCCAGATTTGCCGCCGGGACTTCTCTCCATCTCACCTGCCGAGACAACGAAAGTTGCAAGTGCAGAGTTCCGTTGTGGCAACGAAAGTTGCCGTCGCCTCAATCCGCCATTACCCGCCAAGGCATCAGATCGTGGCAGCACAAAACACACTTAGGCTTTACAATGCAATCTACACACTACTGAGCTACAATTACCTTACCCAATCTATCGACCTCATCTCTCCTTATCATTTCTATCTTAATTTACTTGTGTTTTTATCTTTCCACATTCATAAATTTAATTGTGCATTTACTAATTCCTTGTGCAGGAAAATATTCATAGTAGTTGCTCCAATCCCTATGAGAGACAATATCTTTTATACTATAACTTGACAAGAGTGTGCACTTGCGCTCATAAATAGAGAACATCTAGATGCTCTACAAGTTTTTGGCGCCGTTGCCAACGATTGGAAACAACAACTGTGTTTGAATTTCTGCACTTCTATTTTAGTTTTTGCACTTAAATTTCCGTTTATTTTATTAAAAAAAGCCTTTTGTTTGTCTTTGGTGAATGTCCCGCTAGGGCGGCAAAGATGGCAACCAACACCCACCTGAGGAGGGGAAGGACATACCTGGACGAAAAGCCAAACGCAAAGCCCTCAGAAAGTGGTTATGTTTGGGAGATGCGCAACCCAACATGGCCTAATTTTTATTTTTATGCATTAAGATTAGATTTAATTTTTAGTTATTTTTATTTTTAATTTTAGCATTTAATTTATTTCAGGTTAGGAAAGAAGGCAAGCCCAAGAAGGATAAAGAATAAAGGAGAGGCCCAACCCAGTGGCCAAGGCAGCCCAAGGTAGATGAGCATAACGGCTAGTAGCTTTGTAACGGCTAGCTGCAACGGCTACATTTTCAACAGCTGGCGAAACGGATAACTGCGTAACGACTAGAATCACATAAAACACGCATCAATCATTGCCGCCCATTAGTAGTGTACCCGCCAAGGCAGTGGAGAGTAGCTGCTATATAAGGCCAACTATTCTCTCCTCATTCCTCACTTTGCTCTCTCTTTTACTCTCAATTCTTCTTGTCATAATTGCTTTCAAGATTTCGTTTTCTTTACTTTCTTGCATTTTCTTTCTTTACCTTAGGAAACACAACCGTTCTCTCAACAATGGAAACATCAAAACAAACCGCCTCAACCTCCAAGCCAACCTTTCAAAGGTTCTTGAATGGTGATGTAGTAGCAACTTACCGGCAATACTACGCTGATCGGCAACTATGGGAAGAGATAGGCTTCCAATATACAAGGCAAGATGGGGACCTTGGCCTGAAGCCCAACATATTCGAAAGGGTTCATACATTGGGATGAGATATTTTCCCACGACAACTAGAGGAGATAAACATCAACCTAGTGCGAGAATTCTATGCCCACAAACCTACACCGAGAAAACCATTCGTCTATGTTCGCGGCGAGGGAGTCAAGCTCACAGCGACAACAATAAAAAATTTCTATGAGATAGAAATCAGAGGGAATCCACACGAAGAATGAAGGTCGTATCTAACGGCAGCATAATATGAAAAGATTGAAAAAGACATTTGCCTGCCAAATGCCAAATGGCTGACCGACAAGAATAACAGTTCAGTCAACTGTCGCGACCTGCTATCGGAGGCCAATCTTTGGAGTAACTTCGTCCAGCGTCGCCTAATTCCCACTTCGCATGAATCTACAGTCAACAGGCCGCGACTGACCTTAATCCACAACATAATGAAGGGGCGACCAATCAACGTTGGAGAAGTCATTCTTGAAGAGATCCATGCCCACGCAAAAAACCCTAACTTCAAAGGACCCCTCGTCTTCCCCGCACTCATCATGGGCCTCTGCGCCAACTTCCGTGTGCCGCTGCACCCAAAAAACACCATCATTTCCACCAAGGAAGGGTGGAAAAGGAAGGCACGCCTCTAGATGATGCAGGAGCCAGAGCCGGAAACGCCAGCAACCGCCCAGTCGTCGTCCCAACCTGCCGCCACCCCAGCCGCAATGGGCAGTACCGATGCTGCCCTTTCTTTCGCCGCGATTTCCCTACTACGCAACCTCGTAGAAAGCTGCCAAAGAATTAAGCACAAGCAGGTAATACTTACGAAATACATTGCGGAGGTGCAAGAGACCTTTGTGGCCTACTTGCTAGACAAGTATCATGATGCCGACCCACAGTTGCCCGCCTTCCCGATAGAGTTAACAGCTTCCAAACCAACCTAGATCACACCTCGACCAACTGCCACTCTAGCCGCCCCAGCGAGCGAGGGGTCGTACATCCACCCCAAGAGAAGAACCTCGCCTACTCCCATCCAGTCGTACAACCTCACCTCCTCGTCAGATTCTGAGAAAGAGGAGGAGACTACCGCCGCCTCCCCAGCAGCAAAGGAGGCAGCTTCCCGAGAAGCCGAGTACTCAAACATGGAGATATCTAATTTCTTCGACGATGAACCGGCAGAGGTAGCAAGAAAAAGGAAGCGGCTAGCCGCTAATGCGACCAAACCTAAATGTGAAGGGTCTGAACCGGAACCAGAAGCACCACCTAAAAGACCCACTCCTAACCGCATTCAGCCGCCACATGGCAAGAAGAAGAGCCTAGCCGCCAACCCTTCCGCCATACGCCGCCTCGTTCTCCTTGCCTCCTCAGAATCCTCCTCTGATGAAGCAGCAACAACAGAGGGGAAATCCCCCACTCTATAGCACCATTTTTTTTATTTTTCTTTCTTTTTTATGTTTTCTTTAATTTTATGTTTTTCTTTTTTTTCTTTTATTTTAATTTTTCTGTTTTTATTTTCTATTTTGTTTAAGGCATTAAGGGCAATGCTAACCTTGAGTTTGGGGGGGGGTAGTCCTCTTTGTTTTCTTTGTTTCTTTAGATGCATGTAACAACATTTAGTAGCATATGTAAATTCTGCCCCAGCACTCAATGAAATAGAAATTCTAAGTTTAAAAACTTGTGCCCATGATAGTTAGCCGATTACTTCTTTTCGCACCATACATAAAAATTAACTTAACCATGAGAAGAAGTATGAAAAATACTTAGAAAAATTTTCTTTTTGCCAATTATTCTTACACTATCTGTTAAATGTCGAGTTTTTCTTGAGTTCTAAGTTTAACACTCTCTGCTTTATTTAATGAAAATTTCTTAATTAGATACAGGTTTTCCGCCATGACAGCACATGTCAGCAGCACAAAAATGTTCAAAACCCTAGAGGTGCCAGAAACAGGCTCTAGTAAGGATGCTTGATACATTAGAGGTGCCCGAAATAGGCTCTAGGAAGGATCATGTGCAAGGACACTCCGCTGCTATCAAAGTCTAAGTATCTGAAATTAATTGAAGTGACTCACAAATTAGCAAGAGTGAATGAAATCCTTCACAAGATGACTCTATTCAAAGGGTTCGGAGTTTCATAGTGTGCACCTATCTTAGCTTCAGACCCGTAGAATAGTTGTGATGAGTTGAAGCCCTTAAGGCCGTGATCAGAGAAAAAGAAAAGATGTAAAACGTGCTTAACTATGCTGCCAAGGTAGCAACTCATATCCTTTTAAGTATCTAATTATTTTTAGCATTCTTTGTTTGCTTAGTATACTCATCATGTTTAGCATGGACACAAACTACACACACTTCACTGGCACTAAGAAATTTAAATTTTAAGTTATTTCATGATATTCTGTGTCACTAACATAAAATATGTGCCACGACCTTAAGGCAAGAAATCAAGTTAAAGGCTGAGTTTCTGTAAATTTTGTGCAAGGGGCAGTTTACTAGTTAGGTTGCATTGCTTGAGGATAAGCAATAGTTCGAGTTTGGGGGTGTGTAGAGTGTCCAAAAGTTCTATATTTTGTACACATTCCTGCCCTTATTATTGCTGTTCTTAAGCTCATCTAGGCATATTTAGGTGCATTGCATGCATAATAAAAATATTTGCTCTTTCTCCATGCTTTTATTGAATATTCTTTGTTTGGTTAAGAAAAGATACTATTTTAGTTTAGTTTTCATTTTCAGGTGCTATAGCTAAGCAGAGGAGGAAAGGACAGGAAGACAGGGAACAAAAAGGAGCTGTACTAAAGCAGTTCCAGTTGCTGCCAAGAACGCCGCCAAGAACACCACCGTAATAGTAGTGCCGCCAAGGCAAGAGTTAAACCGACTTAGCCAAGATGGGTTGCGATTGAAAGAGGGCAATTCCCTGAGCCCAATCTTGCAATTTTCTGAAGCCTGTAGCGGCCTGAAGAGATGATTAAAGATTGATAAGTAGGAGTACTTATCTTTACTTGCTGAAGAAGGCAACGTCCAAAGAGTCCACATTCAAGTAAAAAAGGAGTCAACATTTAATGTAAAGTTACTTTAAGAACTCCTACTCCAAGGAGGACTCAACTTAGGCTATGAATCCTATATATACCCATATATGTAAGGGTATAGGGGCATAACAGAGAGGTAGAGAGAAAGATTAACGAAGGTGTTGCAGGTCGCGACCCAACTCTCTTAAGGTTTAGGTGTTTGTATGTAAAGTAGTTGTGAGAAACGATTATAATTGTTTAAGTGTGTTTTTAATAAAGTACTCTCAAGATTTCTTAATTCATGTTCTTCACTTCTTCAATTAGTTCCAAAAGTCCAGTTGAAGAAATCCATTTGTCAGGCACGAGAGTGTCAAACTCACAAAAGAATTAAGTACAATCTCATCATGTCGAGGTGTTGACTAATTCAGCTTAGACATAAGTTCGAGTTTCAGCAGCTAAAAGGAGCAACCAAACGTTGACTCCCTGTGTTAGGTTTACGCTGAGATTGCTAGGTATTGCCTACATCACGTGGTGACAGAATCCTTTCCTAGAATATAGGAAGGATCACTTCAGAATTGCTCTGCCGAACTTGGAGTATCTGCCAGACTTGCCGCCGAGACTTCTCTTTATCTCACCTGCCGAGGTAGTGAAAGTTGTAAGTGTAGAGTTTCGTTGTTGCAGCAAAAGATGACATCGCCTCAATCCGCCATTACCGCCCGAGGTAGCAGATCGTGGCAGCGTAAAACACACTTAGGCTTTACAATGCAGTTTACACATTACTGAGCTAAAATTACCTTACCAAATCTATCGACCTCATCTCTCCCTTTCATTTCTATCTTAATTTACTTGTGTTTTTATCTTTCCACATTCAGAAATTTAATTGTGCATTTACTAATTCCTTGTGTAGGAAAACATTCATAGTAGTTGCTCTAATCCCTATGGGAGACGATATCTTTTATACTATAACTTGACAAGAGTGTGCACTTGCGCTCATAAATAGAGAACACACAGACGCTCTACAGTAATGTATGCGGATGACATACTGTTAATAGGAAATGACATATCTTAATTACAGTCTGTAAAGATTGGGTTCGAAAAATGTTTTTCTATGAAAGAATTAGGTGAAACAACCTATATATTAGGGGCATAGAGATAGATCAAGACGAATCCTAGGACTAATTCAAAATACATACATAGATAAACTACTGAAAAGATTCAGTATGAAATAATCTAAAAAAAGGATTCTTACCTATGAGACATTGTATTCCACGTGCTTCGTCTATTGGATCTATCATGTATGCCATTCTATGTATACATCCGGATGTATCATATGCATTAAGTATGACAAGTCTGTACCAAGTAGAACCCGATGAAGGTCATTGGGTTACAGTAAAAAAGATCATTAAAGTACTTAAGAAGAACTAAGGATACATTCCTTATGTATGGAGGTGTGGAAGAGCTAAGTATAAAAGGTTATATTGACACAAGCTTCCAAACCGATAAGGATGATTCTCAATCGCAATCGAATTTTGTGTTTTGCCTTAATAGAGGCGTTGTGAGCTGGAAATGTTCAAAGCAAGATACATTAGTTGTTTCTACAACAAAAAAATTGAGTATATTGCAGCATGTGATGCTGCAAAAGATGGTGTTTGGCATATTGAATGTTATAAATCTACGTTGTCATAACAACTTAGTCATCACACAAGTAAAAGAACCCAAATCTCACCAACGATCCAAACACATATTTAGGCATTACCATCTCATTCAGAAAATTATAGATCGAGGATACGTGAAAATATGTTGAGTACCAACAGATGATAACATTGTTGATCCACTAACAAAGCCTCTGATGCAGCAGAAGCATGATCGTCACACTAAGTCACTTGGTATTAGATACATGAGTGATTGGTCTTAGTGCTAGTGGGAGATTGTTAGAGTATGCCTAAAGACCAATAATAAGATGATTGTAAATGACATTTGTTTTTACCTTGTTTATTCATAAAGAGGCATCGCCATTATTAATTTCATTTAGAATTCTGCGTGCATAAATAAACTGAATTATAATAAAGTCCTTAGAATAATATGGTTATTCCAAAATGTTCTTAGTCGAGTATTATTATGGGTATGGACAACAATAACGCATTAAGACTAATATGTAGTTGATTGACGACAAAGTGTTTTCATTGACATGGAGATGCCAAAATCCATACATAAGTATGTATTAGAGAACGACATACTGGATTGACCCGCTATGAGCATGTTTCTTGGATTATTATGTGACAGTCACAACATTGCTCATAGTGATAACTACATGTATGATCCTCTGACTTGAGATCGTCGTTATTTTAACATCGTGAGTGACATATTTTGATACGGTCAAACGTGTGTCGTGACTGATATTGGATATGTCACAATCTATGTAGTGGAATATGATTGATCAATATATGATTTGTCCCTCCTACATAATAGGAGTAATATCGTATGCCACTTGATTGAGTGAGACAAGAAATGCATGGTCATTCTCGAATAAGTTGATATGAAATATCATAGTTATTCGTTTATAATAGTCTACTTAAGATATCAAGAAATATTAGATGGACTATACAAGTGTGACTGTTCCATGACTTGTGTCCAATCTAGATATAAAGGACAAAATGATGTAAAACATAAATAGTGTTAATCACGAAAAGGTTATGTCGAATCATGATTTTTTGTAACTTAGGTGACAATGACATATTGCTAGATGTCACTCATTGTTTGTAATATTAGAGATGTTCTAATATTTACTACTAACGTTACATGAACCTACAGGGTCACACCCACATTTGAAATGATCATATATTACTAAATTATATATGTACAAATTTTTTATACACGAATTTAGTTAAATTAATATATATATTTGATATAAATAATTTAACTATTGGGTAAATATTAAAAGAAAAATAATTATTTTAATTATGTCTCTTTTAATATATAAATAATATAATTTGGTTTAAATCAATATAAATTAAAATTATAATTAAGTTGAATTGTGATTATATATATTTAATATATATATATATATTAAAATCCTAATTAAGTTAAATTGGGATTATATATATTTAATATATAAATATTGAAATCCTAGTTAAGTTGAATTAGGATTATATATATATATATATATATACATATATATATATATATATATATATATATATATATATTGAGATCCTAATTAAGTTGAATTAGGATTATATATATATATATTGAAATCCTAATTTAAGTTGAATTAGGATTATATATAGATTTAATATATATTGAAATCCTAATTAAGTTGAATTAGGATTATATATATTTAATATATATCGAAATCCTAATTAAGTTGAATTCAGATTATATATATTTAATATGTATATTGAAATCCTAATATGAGTTAAATTTGGATTTCAAAGGCTATATAAAGGCATGAAATATCTAGCAGTCGTTAATGCTTTTTGAGAAAAAAACCCTCTAAATAGTTTAGAGAGTTTTTATATGCTCATTCCTTTCTAAATGGTTTAGAGAATTTTTATATACTCTGTTGAGTGGATCGAAGAATCGATATAAGCCAAGAGGGGGGTGAATTGGATTTTTAGAAATTTTGGTGGTGGAGTGGAAAATGAAAATTTGCCAGACAAGAGATTTAGAGTGGTTCAAGTTCCAATTGAACTCTACATCCACTACCTTAGCTTCACTAAGGATTTTCCAACAACTCCATTAGTTGATCTTCCCTTTTTCTAGGCTTAGGAGGAAACCTTTATAAAGTGGTCAACTTTTCTACCCAAAAATTGACCCAAACCTCACTCAAAGATTACAAAGAAGTTTTTGGCTAATAGCTAGTATCTCTCAGTACAAATGTAGCACTTTTTACAAGCACTCAACCCAATTGAAAAAATAAGATTAGAAATACAAAGTTCTACAATTGGGGTTTACAAGAAAATATGGAATTTTGGCACAATTGCTTGAATTTGATGTTTGGATAATTCTTTTGGGATCAATAATTGTTGCTGATGCTTTTAAAGGTCCATTTTATACCTTCCCATGGAATTTTAGCCGTTGGAGTTGTTGCCTTTATTATTATAGCTGTTGGGATGTTATCTTCCCTCCATAAATGCAGTATGTAACTACCCGTTCTGAAACGTCCGACCTTGTTTCAAAACAAACCAAAATAGAAATAGCTGTTGGGGTGTAATTAATAGGCCGTACCGAAACGGACACGATCATTTCGATACACTAAGAGCCTGTTCCGAAACGTGCTGAAGCCCGTTTCGAAACAATTTGCCACTGTCAAAACATGTATCGAAACGACTTAGAAGCGTTTCGATACACCTTAACTAAATCTTTAAAATCAGTTATAAAACTTCAACGGTCATATTTTGAAACCAAGTTTGAAATCCGTTTCGAAACGGTTCAAACCGTTCCGTTGTTCTTCATCCGTTTCGAAACACAAATAGTTGTTTCGATACATCCGTATCAAAACGGGAAAGCTAGTTCCGAAATAGAGGTTAACAGTTTCAAAATGTTCCGAAACGCTCAAAGGCCGTTTCGAAATGGTGACTCGAAAATCATTGTTTTGGCTTGGTAAACACTTGAAAAATATTTGATAAGTTAAAGTTTTGACTTGGACATTTTTATTTAAACACATAAAGAGGTTTTGCGGACTTAAAAATTCATTTTCTTCTTTTCAATTTAGTCCTTAAATACTTTGTTATATCAAAATCAATTATTAGTTTCACATACTCGTTTCAACTGGGTGAACTACATAGAGGTTGGAGCGTTATCATTGTGACTTAGGAATTGACATTGTGGAATCATGATTGAATATCTATCTTCTCCAAATTTAGAATTTCAAATTTTAAACAGGTAATTCTTCACCCTTATTCACTCCCGGTTCGTTCCTCGTACATGGATCTCTGGTGGTAATCGCCGAATAATTTTTCTGCTGCGACATGGAGTATACCGACGTGACCCAATAGTACTGCCACCACATTGTGCCAAACAACCGATATATGCAATTGACGTGAGGCATTGAAACGCCACTCAAGATGAGAAGAGCCATATTTAAACTGGATAATAGAACGCCACAAGGAACTCGATTCAGTAGCATATCTCCACGACCATTTAGCTAACAAAAATAAATTACGAAATTTCAGATAAACAACACTTAGACCACCAAGATTC